>CAKXYN010000064.1:1856250-2475000 GCA_935064755.1 Tragelaphus eurycerus
TGGGCTATACAGTCCATGGGGTTGCAGAGTAAGACATGGCTGAGCAACTGAGCACACAGACACCTACCATATAGAAAGGTCGTTCACATAGAAAGTTATCTCTTTCTTTGTGATAGGTAAGGTAAAAGAGATAATAAGTCTCTCTCTAAGCCAGGCTCCCTATCTAAAGCTCTTTCTGAGTCTCTGGTTGTCTCTTGAGTGTCTCCAGTCAAAAGCCATCCACACGCCAATGTGAAATATTTGGAGGAGGGTTATTCTGAACCTCTTCAGGCAAGAAGAACAAAGAGTGAGTGGACAGCATGCCCAAGAGAAAGACAAAGTGGGGCAGGGTAAACAATGTAGAACTGGTTGGTTTGAATAATTTTGGGGGCTCTGGGGTGTAGGAATGGTTTCTAGTTGTCTGGTGCCTAACCTTGGGGTGAATTCAGAAGGGGGGATATTTGCTTGGTGTGTGAGAGATAAATGAGGTGGTTGGGATGTGGGCTTTGAATTTGTTGGCTTGCCTATCAAGAGAATGCTGGCAGGCAAGTTTTTGCTGTCTCTAGGAATTAGCTGGCTCGAATGGGAGGGACAAGGTCCCACAATATCAAAGCATCATAAAATACAGAAATAAAGACATGATTAATACACACTGCCACATCACAATCTTCACTATTTCCCTTCCTACTTTACTCCCAACATTTTGTTTTCTAATTATCATGCATATCTTTTTCTCTATTTTTTAAAATTTTGTTTTCTATGTGGTTATCATAGAATCCATCCACAAAAAGGCTTTCAAGATAGTAGTAGGATAGTTGTCTCAAAAGAGACTGCTAGGTACACTTGTTAAAGAATTAAGAGAGACTTTTTGAATAAATTGATGAAAGTTTTGAATATTATTGAAGAAGCTTTTTAATGTTAAATATGTAAAAGTCAAGCATTTAGAAACTCATGTATCGTGCTATCAAATTTTTTCAAAAATATTTTTTAAACTCTATAACCTCTACATTTGTTATATGTTCATCAGAAAAAAACACATTATAGCCTAAATTTTTTTTAATGTAAAATAAACTTTAGTTATATTTCAAGATATAGTCCTATTTAAACCATTTTCCTGGGTATTTAAATTTTGATGATTCTTGTAAAGTAGTGAGTTTTCATTCAACTTGGATACTAAAATCCTTTAGTATAGAAAATAAACAAAAGTAGAACTGTTGATTGAACCTGGGCTGGTAGGGTAAGAGGAAAGAAGCCAAGAAGGAAGTTTCAATGCATCTATCCCACTCTAGTACCATAATCTTCTGGAAACTTTTGTCTATGCAGCATGTCTTAAAAAAGACTGTAGATTCAGAGCAGTGTTTTTAAAGTTTCATATAGAGTTGTATGGTTATGTAGGTTTGGGTAAGACTGGATTAAGCAAAGTTAAAAGCAAAGGCTTAAAAAAAAAAAACAAAACTACAGGTCTCCTTGAAACTATTAAAATGACTATAGGTGTTATGTATCTCTAAGGAGAAGTAGAAAATTGCTCAGAGACCTCTTTTTTTTTTTTTTTTTTCCTTCTGAGCATCACTTAAGTCAATTGTGCTTTTAAATAAGTTTTGGGAAACATTGATCTAAAGAACAGAATAGGAGGAAAGTCATGTAAAATCTTTATCCTCTAACTGGTTTATCTATCAAATTGAGAAAGAAAAATCTAGTAAATTCTCTCATGTTGTTTTGAAGATCAAGTTATATTGTTTTTGGAGATGTGTTTTGAAACTAGATTTCAGTGAATAAGCTGTACTATTGATACCACAGTGCTTATCACTTTGTATTGAAGCTTTTTACTTACATGTCAAACTTCTTTACTGTGCTGTAAACTTCAGTGTAAAATTTCATCTTCTTCAATGTGTGTTTCCAATATCAAATGCAATGCCTTACTCAAGAGTAGGCCCTTAGATACTTAATTTAATAAATTATGAATAGGTTAATGATATCCAGGCAGTTATGAATCATTCTAGAATAATCAAACAGGGCTAGATTCAAGTCTGCTGCCTATCACTTAACTAGTTGTGTTATTCTGGGCAAGTTGTTTATCAATTCACAATTATTATGAAGTGTAAAATAAGTTTTGAAGAACAGCTTGAGATTTGAAAAAAAAAAGATTCATATAGCCCCTTTGGGGATAATACAAATTAAATTATTAAAATGTAAAAAGAAGGTTGGTAAAAAACCTATGTATCACATATTAATTGTTATATATTACCATATGTTAGATTTAGCTATGGAACTTTACACTGGAAAATTAAAATACTTATTTTGTTCAAACAGAGATCAAATGTTAGCAAAGGACTACTTGAGTGTCTATGCTTGTAGGCGATTTTACAACTATACCAGAAATGGGTTCCTAGTCTACCAAATTTGGACTGACTCTTGAATATAGGTTTCTTAAATTGTTTTGTTATAAACAGAGCATGCATTCATACCATCATTTCAGTTATGCCTGACTCTTTGTGACCCTATGAACTATAGTCCACCAGGCTCCTCTATCCATGGCATTCTCCAGGCAAGAATACTAGAGTGGGTTGCCATGCCCTCAGCCTAGAGATCTTCTTGACCAAGGGGTTGAACCCATGTCTCTTATATCTCCTGCATTGGCAGACATGTTCTTTAGCACTAGCAGCAGCTGGGAAGAGCAGTTGGACTTGAAATATGGTTTAAGAAGATCGGCATCACCTGAGAACTTGTTAGAAATGCAAATTATGAGGCCTTACCCTCAGAATTAATGAATCAGTTTTAACAAGTTTTCTGCTGGTTTAGATGAATGTCCAAGTTTGAAAGCCACTGAAATAGAGAAAGAGAAATACAAATTAATACCTAGTTTTTAAATTATTATGAGCTATTACAAATGAACTATAAGTTTCTGAAAACATGCCTATAAGGAATTTAAAATATTTGAACACAGAAAATGTTGAGTGCACTCACCATAGGTTGGGCACTTATAATTGAAGGGAGAATGATTGTTTAAGAGCAAAGAGAAGGTTGGCATGTCCAGATTTCATATATTGTTCCTCTACACAGCTCATAAGATGTAATATAACCGAAAGTAAGTCTTTTTGAATGTACTTTTGAGTTTCATTGAGTTAGAAAGCTGTGGTCTGTGTGATCAGATTGGCTAGTTATCTGTGATTGTGGTTTCAGTCTGTCTGCCCTATGATGCCCTCTTTCAGAGCCTACCTTCTTACTTGGGTTTTTTGTACCTTGTACCTGGGATATCTCATCACGGCTGCTCCAGCAAAGTGCAGACACTACTCCTAACCTTGGATGTGGGGTAGCTCCTCTCAGCTGCTGCCCCTGACCTTGGATGTGGGGTAGCTCCTCTCGGCCACTCCTGCGCCATCACACAGCTGCTGCTCCTGCCATGCCATGTGGGGCCACTCAAGACAGACAGGCCATGGTGGTGAGGTCTGACAGAATGTGGTCCACTGGAGAAGGGAATGGCAAACCACTTCAGTATTTTGGCCTTAAGAACCTCATGAACAGTATGAAAGGGCAAAATGATAGGATACTTAAAGAGGAACTCCCCAGGTCAGTAGGTGCCCAATATGCTACTGGAAATCAGTGGAGAAATAACTCCAGAAAGAATGAAGGGATGGAGCCAAAGCAAAAACAACACCCAGTTGTGTATGTGACTGGTGAAAGAAGCAAGGTCCAATACTGTAAAAAACAATATTGCATAGGAACCTGGAATGTTAGGTCTATGAATCAAGGCCAATTGGAAGTGGTCAAACAGGAGATGGCAAGTGTGAACATCAACATTCTAGGAATCACCGAACTAAGGTGGACTGGAATGGGTGAATTTAACTCAAATGAAAGTTATATCTACTACTGTGGGGAGGAATTCCTTAGGAGAAATGAAATAGCCATCATAATCAACAAATGAGTCTGAAATGCAGTACTTGGATGCAATCTCAAAAACGACAGACATGATCTCTGTTCATTTCCAAAGCAAACCAATCAGTATCATGGTAATCTATCTATGCCCTGACCAGTAATGCTGAAGAAGCTGAAGTTGAATGGTTCTATGAAGACTTACAAGACCTTTTAGAATTAATATCCAAAAAAGATGTCCTTTTCATTATAGGGGACTGGAATGCAAAAGTAGGAAGTCAAGAAATACAGGTTCAGTTCAGTTCAGTCACTCAGTCGTTGTCTGACTCTTTGTGACCCCATGAATCGCAGCACGCCAGGCCTCCCTGTCCATCACCAACTCCTGGAGTTCACTCAGACTCATGTCCATCGAGTCAGTGATGCCATCCAGCCATCTCATCCTTTGTCGTCCCCTTCTCCTCCTGCTCCCAATCCCTCCCAGCATCAGAGTCTTTTCCAATGAGTCAAGTCTTCACATGAGGTGGCCAAAGTACTGGAGTTTCAGCTTTAGCATCATTCCTTCCAAAGAAATCTCAGGGCTGATCTCCTTCAGACTGGACTGGTTAGATCTCTTTGCAGTCCAAGGGACTCTAAAGAGTCTTCTCCAACACCACAGTTCAAAAGCATCAATTCTTCGGCACTCAGCCTTCTTCACAGTCCAACTCTCACATCCATACATGACCACAGAAAAACCATATCCTTGACTAGACGGACCTTTGTTGGCAAAGTAATGTCTCTGCTTTTCAATATGCTGTCTAGGTTGGACATAACTTTCCTTCCAAGGAGTAAGCTTCTTTTAATTTCATGGCTGTAGTCACCATCTGTAGTGATTTTGGAGCCCAGAAAAATAAAGTCTGACACTGTTTCCACTGTTTCCCCATCTATTTCCCATGTAGTGATGGGACCAGATGCCATGATCTTCATTTTCTGAATGTTGAGCTTTAAGCCAACCTTTTCACTCTCCACTTTCACTTTCATCAAGAGGGTTTTGAGTTCCTCTTCACTTTCTGCCATAAGGGTGGTGTCATCTGCATATCTGAGGTTATTGATATTTCTCCCGGCAATCTTGATTCCAGCTTGTGTTTCTTCCAGTCCAGCGTTTCTCATGATGTACTCTGCATATAAGTTAAATAATCAGGGTGACAATATACCTGTAGTAACAGGCAAATGTGGCCTTGGAGTACAAAATGGAGCAGGGCAATGGCTAATAGAGTTTTGCCAAGAGAGTACACTGGTCATAGCAAACATCCTCTTCCAAGAACACAAGAGAAGACCCTACACATGGACGTCATCAGATAGTCAACACCGAAATCAGATTGATTATATTCTTTGCAGGCAAAAATGAAGAAGGTCTATACGGTCAGCACAAACAAGATTGGGAGCTGACTACGGTTCAGATCATGAACTCCTTGTTGCCAAATTCAGACTTAAATTGAAGAAAGTGGGGAAAACCACTAGATCATTCAGGTATGGCCTAAATCAAATCCCTTATGATATACAGTAGAAGTGAGAAAAAGATTTACAGGACTAGATCGGATAGATAGATCTGATAGACTAGATCTGATAGTGCCTGATGAACTATGGACGGAGGTTCATGACATTGTGCAGGAGACAGGGTTCAAGATCATCCCCTAAGGAAAGAAATGCAAAAAAGCAAAATGGCTGTCTGAAGAGCCCTTACAAATAGCTGTGAAAAGAAGGAAGGGAAAAGCAAAGGAGAAAATGAAAGATATACCCATTTGAATGCAGAATTCCAAAGAATAGCAAGGAGAGATAAGAAAGCCTTCCTCAGCAATCAATGCAAAGAAATAGAGGAAAACAATAGAATAGGAAAGACTAGAGATCTTTTCAAGAAAGTTAGAGATACCAAGGAACATTTCATGCAAAGATGAGCTAAATGAGGGACAAAAATGGGATGGACCTAACAAAAGCAGAAGATATTAATAAAAGGTGGCAAGATAACACAGAAGAACTATAGAAAAAAGATCCTCACAACCCAGATAATCACAATGGTGTGATCACTCACCTAAAGCCAGACATCCTGGAATGTGAAGTCAAGTGGGCCTTAGGAAGTATCAATATGAACAAAGCTAGTGGAGGTGATGGAATTCCAGTGGAGCTATTTCAAATCCTGAAAGATAATACTGTGAAAGTGCTGCACTCAATATGCCAGCAAATTTGGAAAACTCAGCAGTGGCCACAGGACTGGAAAAGGTCAGTTTTCATTCTGATTCCAAAGAAAGACAATGCCAAAGAATGCTCAAACTACCACACAGTTGCACTCATCTCACACTCTAGTAAAGTAATGCTCAAAATTCTCCAAGCCAGGCTTCACTAATACGTGAACCATGAACTTTCAGAGGTTCAAGCTGGTTTTATGAAAGGCAGAGGGACCAGAGATCAAATTGCCAATGTTCTTTGGATCATGGAAAAAGCAAGAGAGTTCCAGAAAAACATCTATTTCTGCTTTATTGACTATGCCAAAGCCTTTGACTGTGGAAAATTCTGAAAGAGATGGGAATACCAGACCGCCTGACCTGACTCTTGAGAAACCTGTATGTAGGTCCAGAAGCAACAGTTAGAACTGGACATGGAACAACAGACTGGTTCCAAATAGGAAAAGGAGTCCGTCAAGGCTGTATATTGTCACCCTGATTATTTAACTTCTATGCAGAGTACATCATGAGAGACGCTGGGCTGGAGGAAGCCCAAGCTGTAATCAAGATTGCTGGGAGAAATATCAATAACCTCAGATATGCAGATGACACCACCCTTATGGCAGAAAGTGAAGAGGAACTCAAAAGGCTCTTGATGAAAGTGAAAGAGGAGAGTGAAAAAGTTAGCTTAAAACTCAACATTCAGAAAACGAAGATATAGCATCCAATCCCATCACTTCCTGGGAAATAGATGGGAAAACAGTGGAAACAGTGTCAGACTTTATTTTCTTGGGCTCCAAAATCACTGCAGATGGTGATTGCAGCCATGAAATTAAAAGACGCTTACTCCTTGGAAGGAAAGTTATGACCAACCTAGACAGCATATTGAAAAGCAGAGACATTACTTTGCCAACAAATGTCCATCTAGTCAAGGCTTTGGTTTTTCCAGTGATCATGTATGGATGTGAGAGTTGGTCTGTGAAGAAAACTGAGCGCTGAAGAATTGATGCTTTTGAACTGTGGTGTTGGAGAAGACTCTTGAGAGTCCCTTGGACTGCAAGGAGATCCAACCAGTCCATCCTAAAAGAAATCAGACCTGCGTGTTTATTGGAAGGACTGATGTTGAAGTTGAAACTCCAATATTTTGGCCACCTGATGCGAAGAGCTCACTCATTTGAAAAGACCCTGCCTGATATTGGGAAATTGGAAGGCAGGAAGAGAAGGGGACGACAGAGGATGAGATGGTTAGATGGCATCACTGACTCAATGGACATGAGTTTGGGTAAACTCCGGAACTTGGTAATGGACAGACAGGCTTGGTGTGCTGCAGTTCATGAGGTCGCAAAGAGTTGGACACGAGTGAGCGACTGAACTGAACTGAATGTACTTTTAGTCATCAACGTTTGGGAAGTGTTTGGATATGTGGTTTACTTTAACTCAGCCATTTCCTAAGATTGTAGAAACTTCCTGAAGATATATACTGAACTGCTTTCTCACATCATTGGCATTTTAGAATTAAAAAGTGTTTTGAGAATTCCAGTTTGCCCAACACATGGTTCATAAGATCATACTTCCATACAGATGTGTCATGACACCTGAGCACTTTGAACTTGGAATCTCAGGGAAAAGTACCAAAAAACAAAGGAAGGACATTGTTTCATATTTAGACTCAAACTGAGAATGGTAATTAATCTGATGAGGATTAAAAGTCATGCTAGGTACTGATCACATTTCAATTGAACAGAATCATAGATTCAGAGGAATATAAAGCCATGGGATGGAAATAATGTGATGAGCTAATCATTTTTAGAAGTGACTCACAAATGTTGATGAATACGAATCATTCTTTCAGTTGAACTGATCATCTTTGAATTGTCAGAAAGGAAAAATTTTTTCCTCTACCCTTCTAGGTTCCTTTGGCTGTTCTATTAATTAAACTGGCATAAGACAGATTAACAGAAGAAAAAGATAATTGTGTTCATACAGGAGCCCCACAAAGATAATGAGATGGTCCCTGACATTCAGGCAATTGAGGCTTATTGTTATCATGAGCTAAGAAGGGGTACGGGTCTTGGACTTGGAAAGGAAGAAAGGCAATTCATAGGAGATTGGAAAAGCAAATATTTGGTAAAGAAGTGTTTGCCATGTCATGCAGAGAAAATAGGACACAGCGGACTTTGAACAAACAGACTGCTGAGTTTCCTCTTTTACAACCCCTAGCTCGTAGTCATTATAGTTATCTCTGGTGATGGCTCTCTTCCTGTACCAGACTCCCATCTAAATTCTTTTTTTTTTTTTTTTTTAACTTTTATTGGAGTATAGTTGCTTTACAATGTTATATTAGTTTCTGCTGTACAGCAAAGCGAATCAGCTATAAGTATACGTATATCCCTCTTTATTAAATTTCCTTCCCATTTAGGTCACCACACAGCACCTAGTTAAGTTTCCTGTGCTATACAGTAGGTTCTCATTAGTTATCTATTTTATACAAAGACAAGAGACTACTCTACACATGGACATCACCAGATGGTCAGTACTGAAATCAGATTGCTTATATTCTTTGCAGCTGAAAATGGAGAAGCTCTATACAGTCAGCAAAAACAAGTCCTGGAGGTGACTGTGGCTCAGATCATGAACTCCATATTGCAAAATTCATGCTTAAATTGAAGAAAGCAGGGAAGATCACTAGACCTTTCGGCTATGACCTAAATCAAATCCCTTATGATTTTACTGTGAATAGATTCAAGGGACTAGATCTGGTAGACAGAATGCCTGAAGAACTATGGACAGAGGTTTGTAACACTGTATAGGAGGTAGTGACCAACCATTCCCCAGAAAAAGAAATGCAATAAGGCAAAGGGGTTGTCTGAGGAGGCCTTAAAAATAACTGAGAAAGGAAAAGAAGCGAAAGCAGGAGAAAGGGAAAGATATTCCCAACTGAATGCAGAGTTCCAGAGAATAGCAAGGAGAGATAAGAAAGCCTTCTTAAGTGAACAATGCAAAGAAATACAGGAAAACAATTGAATGGGAAAGACTAGAGACTTCTTTAAGAAAACTGGAGATACCAAGGGAACATTCTTTGCAGAGATAGGCACAATAAAGGACAAAAACGGCAAGGACCAAACAAAAACAGACAAGACTAAGAAAAGGTGGCAATAAATACACAGGAGAACTGTACAAAAAAAGCTCTTAATGGCCCAAATAACTACAATAGTGTGGTCATTCACCTAGAGCCAGACATCCTGGAGTGTGAAGTTAAATGGGCCTTTAGAGCCAGACATCCTGGAGTGTGAAGTTAAATGGGCCTTAGGAAGCATTACTAAGAACAAAGCTAGTGGAGGTGATGAAATTCCAGCTGAACTATTTCAAGTCCTAAAAGATGATGCTGTTAAAGTGCTTACTCTTATGCCAGCAAATTTGGAAAACTCAGCAGTGGCCCCAGGACTGGAAAAAAACATTTTCACTACCAGTCCAAAAGAAGGGCAATGCCAAAGAATGTTCACATTACTGTACAATTGTACTCATTTCACATGCCAGCAATGTTATGCTCAAAATCCTTCAATCCTTTAGCAGTTCGTGAACCAAGAACTTTCAGATGTACAAACTGGATATAGAAAAGGCAGTGGAACCAGAGATCAAATTGTCAACGTACACTGGATCATAGAAAAAGCAAGAGAAAAAAAAAAAAATCGATTTCTGCTTCATTGACTATGCTAAAGCCTTGGACTGTGTGGATCACAAAAAATGGTTGAATATTCTTAATGAGATGGGAATACCAGACCACACTACCTACCTCCTGAGAAACCTGTATACAGGTGAAGAAGCAACAGTTAGACATGGAACAATGGACTTATTCAAAACTGGGAAAGAAGTGCATCAAGGCTGTATATTGTCACCCCACTTATTTAACTTATATGCAGAATATATCATATGAAATGCCAGGCTGGATAAAGAACAAGCTGGAATCAAGATTGCCAGGAGAAATATCAATAACCTCAGATATGCAAATAACCGGAGAAGGCAATGGCAAGCCACTCCAGTATTCTTGCTTAGAAAATTCCATGGATGGAGGAGCCTGGTAGGCTGGAGTCCATGGGGTTGCTACAAGTCAGATGCAACTGAGCGACTTCACTTTCAATTTTCACTTTCACACAATGGAGAAGAAAATGGCAACCCACTCCAGTGTTCTTGCCTGGAGAATCCCAGGGAAGGCAGAGCCTGGTGGGCTGCTGTCTATGGGGTCGCACAGAGTCAGACACGACTGAGCGACTTAGCAGCAGCAGCATGCAAATAACACCACCCTTATGGCAGAAAGTGAAGGAGAACCAAAGAGCCTCTTGATGAAGGTGAAAGAGGACAGTGAAAAATGTGGCTCAACATTCAAAAAAATGAGGAGCATGGCATCAGGTCCTATCACTTCATGGCAAATAGATGATGAAAATGTAGACACAGTGTCAAATTTCATTTTCTTGGGCTCCAAAATCACTGTGGATAGTGACTTCAGCCGCAGAATTAAAAGACACTTGCTCCTTGGAAGAATAGCTACGACAAACCTACTACTGCTACTACTAAGTCACTTCAGTCGTGTCTGACTCTGTGTGACCCCATAGACGGCAGCCCACCAGGCTCCCCCGTCCCCGGGATTCTCCATGCAAGAACACTGGAGTGGGTTGCCATTTCCTTCTCCAATGCATGAAAATGAAAAGTGAAAGGAAAGTCGCTCAGTCATGTCCTACTCTTAGCGACCCCATGGACTGCAGCCCACCAGGCTCCTCCATCCATGGGATTTTCCAGGCAAGAGTACTGGAGTGGGGTGCCATTTAGGCAGTGTATTATAAAGCAGAGACATCACTTTGCCAACAAAGGTCTCTCTAGTCAAAGCTATGGTTTTTCTAGTAGTCATGTATGGATGTGAGAGTTGGACAATAAAGAAGACTGAGCACTAAAGAATAGATGCTTTTGAACTGTGGTGTTGGAGAAGACTGTTGAGAGTCTTTTGGACTGCAAGGAGATCCAACCAGTCCCGAATAAAAGAAATCAGTCCCGAATATTCATTGGAAGAACTGATACTGAAGCTGAAGCTCCAATACTTTGGCTACCTGATGCAAAATACTGACTCATTGGAAAACTCTGATGCTGGGAAAGATTGAGGAGAAGAGGTAAAGAGGATGACAGAGGATGAGGGTTGGATGGCATCATTGACTCAATGGACATGAGTTTGAGCAAACTCTGGGAGATAGTGAAGGACAGGAAACTGTAGTGTACTGCAGTCCATGGGGTCACAGATAGTTGGACATGACTGAGCACACATGTATGAATTACATAAAAAGTAATAAAAGCTATACCTTGTATGTATACTTGCATGTATATAAATATATATACACATACAAGTTTCTCATTAGAAATATTAGAATTTCTATAAGAAATTTCTATTAGAAAATATCTAGAACATCTGTTCAACATGTACATGTGTCTCTATGTATATGTATATATGATATATAAATAATCTCATGTTTATCTGATAACAATTATTATATTTTTATTTCTTCATCACTATAAACTTAATGAAGCTGCAGTGTCTTAATTTATTTCTAATAGTACATATATTTTCAGCATGTTATCTACTATTAAATGGTAGAATTTAGCCCTTAGTTAGAAAATGAGTAATTCTGTACTCAAATTGGAAGTAGTAGTTACTTGCTAACACTGGGAAGCGTACCTTAATTAATATGAACTTTAATGTTTGGACATTATATACAGTTCTCTAAAGTTTATTGAGCTAGGGATCTTTTCTAATTGGTGATTAATTCCAAAAACTGCTTCTTTTACAGTGTCTCAAAATGGCTTGGAATTATAACTTCATAAATATTGGTTAGAAAATTAATCCCTAATTAAATGGATATTACATTCTAAGTTTTGGAGTAGCAGTGAACAAAGATCAGTGCTGTTGTTTAGTCCCTAAGTCATGTCCTACTCTGACCCCACAAACTGCAGCATGCTAGGTTTCCCTGCTCTTCACTATCTCCCTGAACTCAGTCAAACTCATGTCCATGAGTCAGTGATGTTCTCCTACCATCTCATCCTGTCACCCTTTTCTCCTCTTGCCCTCAATCTTTTCCAGCATCAGTAGGGGGCATTTATTGTTTCATGGGACAAATTCTGCACTCTAGGCACACATGGAACGTAAAGTTAGGTTTTTAAGAAAATGAAGATGACTCCATCCATCTTCAACTACAGGAGTTAGCACTCCTTTCAGTGGAGATGAACAACTTCCCTCATTCTTTCAGACCAAACACTTGATCATCTGATTAAAATTTTGCAAAATTAATATACTGCTCATGACTGCTGTAGCCACTGACCATTCATTGTTAGAATATTAAAACTAATGCTCTAACATTCAGGACTTCCCAGGTGGCTCAAAGGTAAAAATCTGCCTGCCAATGCAGGACCCACAAGAGACAATGTTTCAATCCGTAGGTACTGAAGATCCCCTGCAAAAAGAAATGGCAACCCACTACAGTATTCTTGTCTGGAAAAATCCCTTGGACAAAGGAGCCTGGCAGGCTGTATTCCATGAGGTCACAAATAGTTGCACACAACTGAGCATGAATGCGCATACATAGACACATTCATGAATGGTCCTTTATTTCAACAATGCTGAAGAAATTTAGAGTTAAAAATTCTTTGCCAACGATGATAAAATAAATATAATAATAAAAATATTTATTCTTAATTTAAAAAGAAAAAATAAAATCTTGTCTTTTAGAATTGATGTAAAAATATTTTTACCTTAAACATTAATAGTCATGAGTGAAAGCTATTAGGATTTTTTTTAGATTATATAATCACATTTGATATCAGATCAGATCAGTCGCTCAGTCCTGTCTGACTCTTTGCGACCCCATGAATTGCAGCGTGCCAGGCCTCCCTGTCCATCACAAACTCCTAGAGTTCACTGGGACCCACATCCATCGAGTCAGTGATGCCATCCAGCCATCTCATCCTCTGTCGTCCCCTTCTCCTCCTGCCCCCAGTCCCTCCCAGCATCAGAGTCTTCTCCAATGAGTCAACTCTTCTCATGAGGTGGTCAAAGTACTGGAGTTTCAGCTTCAGCATCATTCTTTCCAAAGAAATCCGAGGGCTGATATCCTTCAGAATGGACCGGTTGGATCTCCTTGCAGTCCAAGGGACTCTAAAGAGTCTTCTCCAACACCACAGTTCAAAAACATCAATTCTTCGGCACTCAGCCTTCTTCACAGTCCAGCTCTCACATCCATACATGACCACAAGAAAAATCATAGCCTTGACTAGATGGACCTTTGTTGGCAAAGTAATGTCTCTGCTTTTGAATATGTGATCTAGGTTGGTCATAACTTTCCTTCCAAGGAGTAAGCGTCTTTTAATTTCATGGCTGCAGTCACCATCTGTAGTGATTTTGGAGCCCAGAAAAACAAAGTCTGACACTGTTTCCACTGTTTCCCCATCTATTTCCCATGAAGTGATGGGACTGGATGCCATATCTTCGTTTTCTGAGTGTTGAGCTTTAAGCCAACCTTTTCACTCTCCTCTTTCACTTTCATCAAGAGGCTTTTGAGTTCCTCTTCACTTTCTGCCATAAGGGTGGTGTCATCTGCATATCTGAGGTTATTGATATTTCTCCCAGCAATCTTGATTCCAACTAGTGTTTCTTCCAATCCAGCGTTTCTCATGATGTACTCTGCATATAAGTTAAATAAACAGGGTGACAATATACAGCCTTGATGTACTCCTTTTCCTATTTGGAACCAGTCTGTTGTTCCATGTCTAGTTCTAACTGTTGCTTCCTGACCTGCATACAAATTACTCAAGAAGCAGATCAGGTGGTATGGTATTCCCATCTCTTTCAGAATTTTCCACAGTTTATCGTGATCCACATAGTCAAAGGCTTCGGCGTAGTCAATAAAGCAGAAATAGATGTTTTTATGGAACTCTCTTGCTTTTTCCATGATCCAGCAGATGTTGGCAATTTGATCTCTGGTACCTCTGCCTTTTCTAAAACCAGCTTGAACATCAGGAAGTTCACGGTTCACATATTGCTGAAGCCTGACTTGGAGAATTTTGAGCATTACTTTACTAGCGTGTGAGATGAGTGCAATTGTGCGATAGTTTGAGCATTCTTTGGCATTGCCTTTCTTTGGGATTGGAATGAAAACTGACCTTTTCCAGTCCTGTGGCCACTGCTGAGTTTTCCAAATTTGCTGGCATATTGAGTACAGCACTTTCACAGCATCATCTTTCAGGATTTGAAATAGCTCAACTGGAATTCCATCACCTCCACTAGCTTTGTTCATAGTGATGCTTTCTAAGGCCCATTTGACTTCACATTCCAGGATGTCTGGCTCTAGGTCAGTGATCACACCATCATGATTATCTGGGTCATGAAGCTCTTTTTTGTACAGTTCTTCTGTGTATTCTTGCCACCTGTTCTGAATATCTTCTGCTTCTGTTAGGTCCATACCATTTCTGTCCTTTATCGAACCCATCTTTGCACGAAATGTTCCTTTGGTATCTCTGATTTTCTTGAAGAGATCCCTAGTCTTTCCCATTCTGTTGTTTTCCTCTATTTCTTTGCATTGATCACTGAAGAAGGCTTTCTTATCTCTTCTTGCTATTCTTTGGAACTCTGCATTCAGATGCTTATATCTTTCCTTTTCTCTTTTGCTTTTTGCTTCTCTTCTTTTCACAGCTATTTGTAAGGCCTCCCCAGACAGCCATTTTGCTTTTTTGCATTTCTTTTCCATGGGGATGGTCTTGATCCCTGTCTCCTGTACAATGTCACAAACCTCATTCCATATAGTTCATCAGGCACTCTATCTATCAGATCTAGTCCCTTAAATCTATTTCTCACTTTCACTGTATAATCATAAGAGATTTGATTTAGTTCATACCTGAGGGGTCTAGTGGTTTTCCCTACTTATACTGTAAGTTAATTCTTAGAATGTGAAGAATAAAATCTGTTAATGTCAGTCATGCTGCTGCTGCTGCTAAGTCGCTCAGTCGTGTCCGACTCTGTGCAACCCCATAGACAGCAGCCCACCAGGCTCTGCCTTCCCTGGGATTCTCCAGCCAAGAACACTGGAGTGGGTTGCCATTTCCTTCTTCAATAATGTCAGTCATAGTTCAAGTTATATCATCACCTGAAGAATTAACTGTCAGCATGGATATGAGCTCTGATCATGGGCCAGAGAATTTTGAGCTCGAAGGAACTGCAGATCCTCTGACACAGGTTGTTGTCAGGTAGTCTTTTTACCATTTTACAGTTGAAGCAACTAATGCCCATAGAAGCTTTACCTTTCCCAGGTATCTATAGCTCACATAAATTAGAAGCAGTGGAAACAGGAGAGAAAAATAACTCCTATATTCAGATCTGGTGTTACTTTACAAATAGTGTCTCATTTGTTGTTCAGTCACTCAGTCTGGTCTCTTTGTGACCCCATGGACTGTAGCATGCCAGGCTTCCCTGTCCTTCACTATCTCCCAGAGTGTGCTCAAACTCATGTCTGTTGACTTGATGATGCCATCCCACCCTCTCATACTCTTCCACCTCCTTCTTCTGCCCTCAATCTTTCCCAGAATCAGAGTCTTTTCTATAGTCCTCATAGCAATCATATGATATCAGTTCAGTTCAGTTCAGTTCAATTCAGTCGCTCAGTCGTGTCAGACTCTTTGCGACCTCATGAATCACAGCACACCAGGCCTCTCTGTCCATGACCAACTCTCGGAGTTCACTCAGATTCATGTCCATCGAGTCAGTGATGCCATCCAGCCATCTCATCCTCTGTCGTCCCCTTCTCCTCCTGCCCCCAATCCCTCCCAGCATCAGAGTCTTCTCCAATGAGTCAACTCTTCACATGAAGTGGCCAAAGTACTGGAGTTTCAGCTTCAGCATCATTCCTTCCAAAGAAATCCCAGGGCTGATCTCCTTCAGAATGGGCTGGTTGCATCTCCTTGCAGTCCAAGGGACTCTCAAGAGTCTTCTCCAATACTGAAGTTCAAAAATATCAATTCTTTGGTGCTCAGCTTTCTTCACAGTCCAACTCTCCCATCCATACATGACCACTGGAAAAACCATATGTGATATAGATGTTATTAATATAATCCCCATTTTTTAATGAAAATAATTCAACTAAAACCTGTGAAATAATGATTCAGTCATTGTATTAGTTTCCTAGGGTTGCTGAAGTTAAGTGCTACGAACTAAGTGGCTTACATAGTACAGATTTATCGCCTCACAATTTTGGAGGCTAGAAGTCCAGAATGAAGTTGTAGGCAGGACATCCTTCCTCTTAAGGCACTAGGGAAGGAACTGTTCTACTGTCTATGTTAGCTCCTGGTAGTTCATTGCCATGATTCCAGTCTCCAGTGGCATTCCATGTGTGTGTGTTTGTGTCTGTATGTGTCCAAACTTCCCCTTTTATAAGACAGTAAATCAGTATGACTCATCTTAACACATTACATGTGCAATCACCATATTTCCAAGTAAAATCACATTCTGGGGTACAAAGAGTTAGGATTATAGTATGTGAATTTGGAGGAGACACAACCAATAAGCTAGTAGTGAAGTTAATATTTAATTGCAAATATTTCTGGCTTCATATTTTATATTATATGATGTCAGAAATAAATTTTCACTTTGTTCCTCAAAAATCATTTATGGTAGTATTTATATGTTTAACAAATTAGAAAAGAGAAGAAATAAAAGGTTGTGATTAAAAATTTGTTGCAAATAAAATCACATAAGAAATATGTGATAGTAGATTTTTGTTTTTATGTTGTCGGTTGGTAAGAAAACTTTTACTAGGAAAAGATGATGATAGTGGGATTTTAAAAATATTAATCTGCCAGTAATGTGCAAGATGGATAGTAGGGAAAAAAACAAGATGACAAGTTCAGAGGCTCTAACCAAAATTCAAGATTGAAATTCTAAGGCCCCAAAGAGGCGAGGCAGGGAGAATGTAAAACTGGGGTAGGCAAAACCTTTTTTGAAAGATAGATTTTATAAGATGTGGTTGTTAATTACATGTAGATATAGAAAAATCAAGTATAGTAGGGTTTCATGCCTTGACACCAAGGAAAATGGTAACGTCATAGATAGCAAGGACATTTTATTTTCCATTTTATTTTTTTTGTTTTAGTTATATGTCTAGATTTCCCCCATTGTCCTAACATAATAATTCTTTGCTGATTCAACTGATGCCCTTAAATAACAATGGTCATAAATTCCTTATGGGAACTATAGAAGCAGATTTCCTGTTAAAAAAAATATGGTGTAATATGTAGATAAATCAGTTTGCATGAGAGTAGAACAGAGCCTTATACAAATGATGGATCTTGGAGTTCATGTAGGGGAATTGAATTTCTGTGAATGCAGCCCCCCATCCCTTTGATAAACACCTCCATCAGAGACCCATTCCTACTTTGGTCCTAAATTGAAATTATTGATTTAATGTTTCTTAAGTTATTGGTAACCTAGGGTATTTTTCTGTCTTATCTGATCATGTTGGCACAACTGTGGGCTCACTCTGCTGTCACACTGTCATGTCTGAAATATATTTTCTCCATTATGTTATGCAGTGTACAATTTACACATTGTCCATTACCAATCCTGAGCCAAGAGAAGGAGTGAGAAAATGAAGCTTTGTGCCTCCTAAGAGATAAATATTATTTTCTAAGTCAATTCAGATTTTAGTTCCAAAAAATGGGAGCTACTAGGAGGGTTTTATAGAAGTTATAACAGATTAAAATGAAGGATTTTTTTTTTTTTTTAAGATAGTTTTAAATAAGGATAGCTTTTTAAAATTGTGCATGTGGAAACCTGAGAGGAAATTTTCAAACTTAATAAAACAAGGAAAAAGCTGGGTTGCATGAAGACAAATTTTAAAAGCTCAAGACTGATAGAGGGTGTATTGTAGATAGACAAATGGCTTTTCAATTTTGAAAAATTGGCTAGATCAGTGGCTAGATCAGTGGCTGTCAGTAATGTCTGCACAGTCTGAATCACATGGGAGCTTTTACAAACAATGTGGATGGTTAGCCTCATTTCCAGTAGATTCTGATTTGATTGGCCCAGGGTATTTGGAATTCAGGCATTGGTATTATTTAAATTTCTGCCAGTGATTCTATTTGCAGTCAAAAGAGAAAAGCGCTCACTGACTTAGCTTTTGTCAACTTGGAAATTGAATTATTGAACTTTATACAATAATAACATCAGGACAACATAGCATTAAACAATAACATGATAAAACCCTGCTCATTATAAGAAATTAACATATTTCAGTGAATAAACATATAAGCATTTATGTATATGCTGTACACAAATGCCAGATTCTGTCACATTTTATAAGATCTTCCTTTGCCCTTGAGATGAATAAGAATTTATGGGAATAAAAAGCCATGATATTTAGAGAATTATCTTTGTGGAACAGGAAACTACAAAAGTTATTGATAGTTTCAACTTACCTTTCAGCATATTTATTCTTTGGTCATTCAATACATTTTTTTTCTGAGTAATAACTATGTATAGGTGTTACTGTAAGTACTTGAGGTAGAACAGTGAATAAAAGACAAAGTCCTCACCTTCCTGGAGCTTATATTCGAGTTGAGATTTAAAATTCATTGAAAATTTATTATCATTGGTTTATTTTTAGGTTACCAATGGATTTCTATTTTTTATAGTGATAGAAAAGTCCTTTTTAAAATAAACATTTAAAATTAAAATTGAAGTTTAATAAAATAAGTAAAATTACTAATTATTCAGGTAACACCTTATTGAAAATAGAGTTTCTGCAAATATAATCAGGTTAAGACCTAAAAATTGTGAAAATATTACCTGAATGACAGATATTTGGCCATATTCTTGGCATCCATATGTGCACTCTGAAATGCTCTAAGATGTGGGAGAAAATAAAGTTGGAAGTTTTACTTATATTTATGGAAGTATATTCTTTAGGGTCATTTATAATCTTCATTTAGCATATGTTTTATTTAAAATTTGTATAACAATATTAGCTGCCATTCAGTACCATCAGATATGTCCTCTCTTCTACCCTGAAATTCATCACCCTATAAACAAAAATAACAAAAAGCTAGAAGACAGATGAAGGAGAAAGAAGCCAGAACAGAATAAGCAATTAAAATATGCTTCTGATTGGATATAGAAGTGATAAAGTCTGTCCTTGAGAATAAGTTGATTTGAAACTGGAGCACAAGTTTTATTGTTCACTTGAGAGAATAGACACATAATGATTTTTACTATGAGTTAGTATTGTGTTTGGGAACATTAGCATTCAAATCAAGTGCCATGTGTAAGATTACTGTGCATGTTTGCACATGACTAAATAAAACCTCCAGGAAAGGCAATGTCTGTGTGAATGCAGTGCTTTTAGCCTTATTTTTCTGTAAGACTTTCCCAGGCAGTAGATGAGACTTATTGAAAAGCCTCATAGTCATTGAAAAGGTCATATTAAAAGTGATCCAAATAAATTTAAAATGTAAAGTAAATCATACAGTACTATTTTATTTTACTAAGCAATACCATGGCTTACATGGATGGCATAGTTTCCTAGAATGATCTGTTAGAAGGGTTAATTTTGATACCTAAATTCAGCTCAGTTCAGTTGCTCAGTCGTGTCCGACTGTGACTCCATGAACCACAGCACGCCAGGCCTCTGTCCATCACCAACTCCCAGAGTCCACCCAAACCCATGTCCATTGAGTCGGTGATGCCATCCAGCCATCTCATCCTCTGTTGTCCCCTTCTCCTCCTACCCTCAATCTTTCCCAGCATCAGGGTCTTTTCCAATAAGTCAGCTCTTCACATCAGGTGGCCAAAGTATTGGAGTCTCAGCTTCAACATCAGTCCTTCCAATGAACAACCAGGACTGGTCTCCTTTAGGATGGACTGGTTGGATCTCCTTGCAGTCCAAGGGACTCTCAAGAGTCTTCTCCAACACCACAGTTCAAAAGCATCAATTCTTTGGCACTCAGCTTTCTTTATAGTCCAACTCTCACATCCATACATGACCACAGGAAAAACCATAGCTTTGACTAGACGGACCTTTATTGGCAAAATAATGTCTCTGCTTTTTAATATGCTATCTAGGTTGGTCATAACTTTCCTTCCAAGGAGTAAGCGTCTTTTAATTTCATGCCTGCAATCACCATCTGCAGTGATTTAGAGCCCAGAAAAATAAAGTCAGCCACTGTTTCTACTGTTTCCCCATCTATTTGCATGAAGTGATGGGACTGGATACCATGATCTTAGTTTTCTGAATGTCGAGCTTTAAGCCAACATTTTCAGTCTCCTCTTTCACTTTCATCACAAGGCTCTTTAGTTTTTCTTCACTTTCTGCCATAAGGGTGGTGTCATCTGCATATCTGAGGTTATTGATATTTCTCATGGCAATCTTGATTCCAGCTTGTGTTTCTTCCAGTCCAGCATTTCTCATGATGTACTCTGCATATAAGTTAAATAAGCAGGGTGACAATATACAGCCTTGATGTACTCCTTTCCCGATTTGGAACCAGTCTGTTGTTCCATGTCCAATTCTAACTTGCTTCCTGACCTGCATACAGATTTCTCAAGAGGCAGGTCAGGTGGTCTGGTATTCCCATCTCTTTCAGAATTTTCCACAGTTTATTGTGATGCACACAGTCAAAGGCTTTGGCATAGCAATAAAGCAGAAATAGATGTTTTTCTGGAACTCTCTTGCTTTTTCAATGATCCTTTAGTTCACGCCTTAACAAAATACACCTGTGACTCTGAGGCTATGGCAGTAAATATGAGGAAAATGAATAAGAACAACTAGGGTGTAGGGTGTTATCATTTCTGTATTTAACATTTTGAGGACCACCTATAAACTTGTTGACTTTGACCTAGAACTCTTTGTAGGCAGACCTGAAGATTGAATTTTCTGTTATTTAATATGCTGTCTAGGTTGGTCATAACTTTCCTTCCAAGGAGTAAGTGTCTTTTAATTTCATGGCTGCAATCACCATCTGGAGTGATTTTGGAGCTCCCCAAAATAAAGTCAGCCACTGTTTACACTGTTTCCCCATCTATTTGCCATGAAGTAATGGAACTGGATATCCTTGGAATAAAAGCTGGAAAAAAGTGAGGCTCAGTTGTGATAAGATCATTGCTGATTTGAAGCAATGTAATTTCTTTGGTTGAATAACAGTGGAACACTCAGGAAGTGAATGGACCATTCTGCTTTATTTTATTTTATAAGAAAATGTTGAAACTCTAGGGCCCAATACCAGGTCTTCTGTTTTCTTCTAGTCCCTTCTACCAGAAAGGAAGAAAAAGAGGCATGTAAAAACAACAAAAACTCCTCACATACATTGGTATTCTTTTCTCCTAGGAGAATATTACTGGGGTGAAATGAGATGAAATCAGGCATATTTATTTTGGAAAAAAACAAGTAAATATTCCCTAACCTTTCTTGTTAGAATTCCTATGATGCAGGATAAGAGCTGTAGAAAGGAAATAAGTATAGTAAAAGAAGTTCTTAAAAAAAAAATGCAATTCAAAAGGAAAAAATAAGGACTCAGGATTGGAGACATGAGAAGATAATAACGTTCATTCATTTGCTTACCATTTTCCTCCCTACTATGAGTAAAGAAGTGTTCTAGATGCTGGGGATACAGGAGTAAGCAGAAGCAAATCAAGTGTCTGTTCTCATGGGGCTTGTCTTCAAGTGAGTGAGGCAAACTGAAACAAATATAAAATTGTAGTTGTCCCAAGTGACATGGGAGATGGAGATGGGGGAACTGCCCAAGTCACAGAGATCAAGGGAGACATCTTAAAGGAAGTGACACAAGTAGCCTTCATGGAGAAACCTCCATTTCTGTTGAGGATTTTTATCTGTGTAGATAAGTGTTAGGATATAAATAGCATAGAAAGAAGTTATTGCTATTAAGAGATAGCAATAAATAAGGAATTTTAAAAATAGTATGTGTGTTAGTTTCCCAGGACTATTCAGAAAAAGCATCATAAACTTGCTGGCCTAAAACAACAGAAGTTTAATTGTTGAGAATATGGCCCTTCTGGTCTGAAATCAAGATGTCAGAAGGGCCATATTCTCAACAATTGTAGGGGACAGGTCCATGCCTTTCTTTTAGTGTTTGGTGTTGCTGGCAATCATTGGCATTCCTTGGTTGTGGACACATCATTCCAGTCTCTACCTCCATCATCAAATGGTGTTCTCCATATTTGTTTCTGTGTCCATCTTTCCTTCATCTTATAGGATATCAGACTTTGAGATTATGGACTCACTCTATTCCAGTATGCATACATGCATGCTAAGTCACTTCAGTCTTGTCTAACTCTTTGTGACACCATGGACTGTAGTCTGTCAGGCTCCTTTGTCCATGGGATTCTCCAGGCAAGAATACGGGGATGGGTTGCCATGCCCTCCTCCAGGGTAACTTCCCAACCCAGGGATCAAACCTATGTCTTTTGCATCTCCTACATTGGCAGGCAGATTCTTTACCACTGAGCCATCAGGAAGCCCAGTCCAGTATGACCTCATTTTAACTTATGTACACTTGGAAAGACTGTTTCCATTAAGGTTACATTCACAGGCTCCAGGTATACATGAATTGGGGTGTGTGTATTGGACACTATTCAGTAAAACTTGTAACACAAAAAATTGCAAAAAAAAAAAAAAATAGCAAGTCTATGGTCCAAATATTTTATCTGAGTGTCACTGTAACTGAAAATAATTTTTGGTTTGGTGTTTTTGAAGGCTTGATTCTAACCAAGTATACATTAAAGGCTGGAAGAGGTATGTGAAGGCTCTTGGAGGAAGAGGGGGAAAATGTCCTGGGCATAAAATCCAGAAGCAATAATTCATTTAGTATTCATCTCTCCATGGCATTCCATATCTCCAAGCATTCTTAATACTTTAAAATACAACAACCAAAAACTAAAATTAACTATTTATTTTTAGTAGGTAACAATGATATGTAATTTTGGGGGGGTAATTACCTCATAAGTTTGCCACTTAAATTTCTGAATTTTATTAACATTGTACATTTTATTTATTTTACAAATTAAACTCTTCTATTCTTTTAAGGATTAACACAATTTAGTATAATAACATTTAAATGAAAAAATGAATATATAAGAGTATGCCAAAAAATGAATGGTAATAGTGGCTAGTTAACCAAAATTTCTTTCATAAAGTGGTGGTAAAAACCACAAGATGTGGATATGCTGATATAAAATTTTAGGATCTCATCTGCAGAGAGATTTCCAGATTTTATATGGTTAACACAAAAGGAAACAATGTCAATTTCCATAACCAGACTGTGATTTCGTTACCCTGAGTCAGTTTCAGTTTAGAAAATGTCAAAATTTTAATGTTATTTAAAAACAGATCTTATTTTTAATGTATAATTTTTCTAAGAATTCTGTTCACAATTTATATAGTTTATGACATGTTTATTATCTGCTTAAGCTGTCAACTATTCTTTTTATAGTTCCTTCATAATATTTATCATTTGTCAGTGTTAAGTACTATTTAAAATTTTCTTTTGTACTAACTCCATCAGAGGTGGAGAGACCTAACTGAATGGTGATTCTTTGCCTATTTATGCCTCAGGGTTTAGAAAACAATGTTTACATCATCCTGTAATATTTACTGATTCTGGCGATTTAGGGACAAAGTAGAAAGGCCAGAGGAGGAAAGGAAAAACAAACAATCAAACAAAAACAACTAAAAAAAGAATGGCAAAAAAATGTGGTAAGAAAACATGATACCTGAAACTGAATAATTTTAAGTATTACCCAGGTAAATCATTTAGATAGACTCACACAGATAAACCCGTTGGTTAAAAAGTAAAAATCTCAGTCAGATTATTTCTCTCTCCAATGTGGTAATGGAAATAATCTCCTTGATTCCATAAATAAATGTCTTCATTTTATTAGTTTAAGAAAATTAAAAATTCTGGCATACAATTCAAGCTTATAACTTTAAAGAATTTAGTTTTTTTCTCTCAAAAGAGTAAAACTTCTGTTAACCTTTTTCCTAGTGAACAAGCATATAATTTGCTTAGGGAAAGTTGTTTGTGTTAGCTTTTTGGTTCTATTGTGTTAATGAATTGCAGGTTTTTCAGACATCATACTTGCATCATGTAATTTTCTGATCTCAATTATACTTCTCAGAAAACAACAGGTAATGAGTAATGGAAATGTTCATAAGCTTTTTAAAACTTACACTTAAGAAATGAGATAAAAACACCTTATAGAATTTTCTACTAGGATATCTTGTATTCAGCTACATTTCAAATCAGTTGGAATTTAAAATATTAGCCTTTTAAATTGCTCATATTATGTGACTTAAAATATTTGTGAAAATATAGAGATGCAGTGATTTATATCAAAATCTAATAATAAACCCTATCTGGATCGTTGAGTAATCCAAACATGAGACAGTATTATATGATTAATAGTAACATATAAAAAAACATTCAAGTAGAGACATTTCCAACTGACTATGTGTCTTGGAACAAGGAGGGTCAGGAGAATAAGAAAGGAAGGCAGGACTCTGAAGTTTCAGTTGCCCATCTCACTAGACTATACATCAATTTTTTTTTTTTTTAATTTAAAAATACTGAATTTTAAGAAAATCAGATGTATATTATGGTTTTACACAACCAGTATAAGTTCTGTTGGTTAAATAGCATCACAGACTCAGACATGAATTTGAGCAAACTCGGATATAGTGAAGGACAGGGGAGCCTGGCATGCTGCATGCAGTAAATGGGGTCCCAAAGAATCGGATTCGACTTAGTGACTAAACAACAACAACAAGTTCTGTTGACTACTTTCATTAATCAAGTAGATTGATTTGTCTATAGTCCCTGTCTTCTTTTAAAACACACTGAATTACGGTTGCAGTATACTGAATGCTTCCAGAGTTGCCTACCTCTGCTCCCTCCTCTTGGGTTGTATGCCTACCTTAATGAAAACTAGGAGAGCCTTGATAATTGAGAGCTCCCAGTTTTATTTGTTGATTTTCATGTGTATCCCCAAGCAATTATCTGCAATAATGGCAGACAGGTAAAAACTATTAATGCTTAAAGAAAAGGGTAAATGAATATAAAAATAGCAACAAGAGAAAATGCTAAATTGAGAAAAGGGTAAGAAACAACAGAGAGGGAGATTTAACTAAGAATCAAAGGAGAGAAACAATGGAAGAGGTATAACAACAACAACAATTGAAGATATCTAGTATGTTTAATCATGTTCCCTTGGATTAAGGCTATTTCCATGTTTGGTAAGCTGGCATCATTAGAATTCTAGTCAGTATAGTTAGTATTATCTGAAAACTCCCTTTATTCTTATTTCTAATTGACTTCAAAAGAAAACAAGCATCTGGTATTGAAAATTACTTGATTTATTTTCTATAATAATAATAATAATAGCAAGCATTTATGTAGCACTAACTATATGGCACCCCACTCCAGTACTCTTGCCTGGAGAATCCCATGGACGGAGGAGCCTGGTGGGCTGCAGTCCATGGGGTTGCAAAGAGTGAGACACAACTGCGCGACTTCACTTTCACTTTTCACTTTCCTGCATTGGAGAAGGAAAGGGCAACCCACTCCAGTGTTCTTGCCTGGAGAATCCCAGGGACGGAGGAGCCTGGTGGGCTGCCGTCTATTGGGTCCCGCAGAGTCGGACATGACTGAAGCGAATTAGCAGACTTGGCAACTATATGTCAGGCATTATCTTTATGCATAACACAGACAACCATCAACATGGTGCTTTATTATTATCCCATTTTACAGATAAGGAAGTGGAGGCAGCCAAATACTGGGGCATATTTATTGGAAAACACATCTCTATCCCACCAAACACACAAAAGTCATGTATTTAGTAGGATTCAAATTGCAGACATGATTTGCTAGCTGTTATTTATCTTTTAAGCAAAATACCCCATTTTATACCTGAGGAAACCCAAAGACCTGCAATTCTCAAGGTAGGCTTGTGAGTCAGGCTTGCTGAGAGCAAATCTTGGGACTGTATTTAGATTTCCTGATTTGTAATCAAGTTACCCTCTATCACTGAATTTTGGTGCAAGTCCGTTCAGTTCAGTCGCTCAGTTCTGTCCAACTCTTTGCGACCCCATGAATCACAGCACACCAGGCCTCCCTGTCCATCACCAATTCCTGGAGTTGACCCAAACTCATGTGCATCCAGTTGGTGATGCCATCCAGCCATCTCGGCCTCTATTGTCCCCTTCTCCTCCTGCCCCCAATCCCTCCCAGCATCAGAGTCTTTTCCAATGAGTCAACTCTTCACATGAGATGGCCAAAATATTGGAGTTTGAGCCTCAGCATGTCCTTCCAATGAACACCCAGGACTGATCTCCTTTAGGATGGACTGGTTGGATCTCCTTGCAGTCCAAGGGACTCTCAAGAGTCTTCTCCAACATCACAGTTCAAAAGCATCAATCCTTCGGAGCTCAGCTATCTTCACAGGCCAACTGTCACATCCATACATGACCACAGGAAAAACAATAGCCTTGACTAGACGGACGTGTATTGGAAAAGTAATATTTCTGCTTTTTAATATGGTATCTAGGTTGGTCATAACTTTCCTCCCAAGGATAAGCATCTTTTAATTTCATGACTGCAATCACCTTCTACAGTGATTTTGGAGCCTCCCAAAATAAAGTCTGACACTGTTTCCACTGTTTCCCCATCTATTTCCCATGAAGTGATGGGACCAGATGCCATGATCTTAGTTTTCTGAATGTTGAACTTTAAGCCAACTTTTTCACTCTCCTCTTTCACTTTCATCACAAGGCTCTTTAGTTCTTTTTCAGTTTCTGCCATTAAGGTGGTATCATCTGCATATCTGAGGTTATTGATATTTCTCCTGGCAATCTTGATTCCAGCTTGTGCTTCATCCAGCCCAGCGTTTCTCATGACGTACTCTGAATGTAAGTTAAATAAGAAGGGTGACAGTATATAGCCTTGATATACTCCTTTTCCTATTTGGGACCAGTCTGTTGTTCCACGTCCAGTTCTAACTGTTGCTTCCGGACCTGCATACAGGTTTCTCAATAGGCAGGTCAGGTGGTCTGGTATTCCCATCTCTTTCAGTATTTCCCACAGTTTATTGTGATCCACACAGTCAAAGGCTTTGGCATAGTCAAGAAAGCAGAAATAGATGTTTTTCTGGAACTCTCTTGCTTTTTCCATGATCCAGAGAACATTGGCAATTTGATCTCTGGTCCCTCTGCCTTTTATAAAACCAGCTTGAACATCTGGAAGTTCATGGTTCATGTATTACTGAAGCCTGGCTTGGAGAATTTTGAGTATTACTTTACTAGCATGTGAGATGAGTGCAATTGTGCGGTAGTTTGAGCATTCTTTGGCATTGCCTTTCTTTGGGATTGGAATGAAAACTGACCTTTTTCAGTCCTGTGGCCACTGCTGTTTTCCAAATTTGCTGGCATATTCAGTGCAGCATTTTCACAGCATCATCTTTCAGGATTTGAAATAGCTCGACTAGAATTCCATTACCTCCATTAGCTTTGTTCGTAGTGATGCTTTCTAAGGCCCCCTTGACTTCACATTCCAGGATGTCTGGCTCTAGGTGAGTGATCACACCATCGTGATTATCTGGGTTGTCAAGATATTTTTGTACAGTTCTTCTGTGTATTCTTGCCACCTGTTCTTAATATCTTCCGCTTCTGTTAGGTCCATATCATTTTTGTCCTTGACTAGATCTGATAGACAGAGTACCTGATGAACTATGGATGGAGGTTCATGACATTGTACATGAGACAGGGATCAAGACCATCCCCATGGAAAAGAAATGCAAAAAAAGCAAAATGACTGTCTGAAGAGGCCCTACAAATAGCTCTGCAAAGAAAGAGAAGCAAAAAGCAAAGGAGGAAAAGAAAGATATTCCCGTTTGAATCCAGAGTTCCAAAGAATAGCAATGAGAGATAAAAAAGCCTTCCTCAGCGATCAATGCAAAGAAAGAGAGGTGCAATTCAACAGCATCTTAAACCAAACTGTGATACATTTTGACTTCAAATTCCAGTCAACATAACTATTAAACATTTTCAGCCTACAAGTTTTCATATGAATCCTGGGAAGAATCTGCATATTGGATTCAAGTCTGCTGAAAAACCTAGAGGTAAACCAACAGCTTACCCCATGGGAGATTCATTTTTGGCTAGATTTTTTTCCTATGTTTGAGAATGCACAATTTTTTGAGAATCACTTCCCACTCCAGGCAAAAGCTATGTTAATCTACTTATACATATAGTTCAGCGCTAAAACCCTGTCTGTTGTATTATGGTCAAATTGTATCTGTTTATGCTAGCTGCAATGAAGTTTAATCATCTATTAGAAGTAAAACAATTTATCAACCTATAGAACTTTTACAAGAAAATCTATCTATAGAGTTCATCATGCCTGATAAATAATAATTTAAAGATTGTAAACTTTAGATTGTAAGCGGCCAAAACATTCAATTATATTTTAAAACAAAAGTGTAAACAAAATTGCTGAAAAACGTATTAGTTTTCCTGCATTTAAGGAGTGCATTCCCTATTTTCTTTACTTTGAATTGAGCAAAATAATATAGCTGAGAAGACATATAGTCTGCATTCTATCAAGCTTTTTGAGATAAATTTAATATATTTTTCTCCCATCTACAGGTCTGGCACTATAAAAGTTTCCCAAAAGTAAGCTTACTTTATTAACATTACAAAGCAGGCTAATGACAGTAGCTAGCAGGGAGAAAATTATTGTTTAAAAGATAAATATTTTTAATTTTCTCTCAAAAGATTTATTTGTAAAATTGTCTTTTTATACTGTGCATGCTTTATGTGAGGAGTTTTGGCCTTGATAGTTATTAGATTTATTTGAAATGTATTAAATTTTGTGTATTCCAATTTACTGAAGAAAGCATATCTCTTGTAATGCGTACTAATAAGTATATCAGTTATTCATAGAATACCCTCCTTAATTAGTACCACTGGCCATATTATTCCCTGATATTAAAACAGTATGGTAACCTTATCAAAATAGCAAGAAATTTAATTGTGGCTAAGACCTGTTTATGGAATAATAAATACATATGGAAGTCAGTCTTATGAATTGCTCCTGATAAGTACTTAGAGTACCACTGACTAATTAGCTCCTGAAAGTCTATGTGTCATGTTAACTAAGGCAGTTCAAGCTTTGGATACAGGCATTTTTCAATATTAAAATTATTAAGCAAACTGTTATTTTACATATAACCTTTTGCTTCATAGATTTTATTAGATTTTGCAAGAGGATGCAAGACTGCTTTCTCACTTCAAATAGCGAACTTCTCAGTTTTAATTACCTTTCATTGGTGTGCCAGATAGGTAGATTTGAGAAACATAAAAATAGCAAATTTGCTGTTAGCACAGAAATCAGCTTTCACTAGAGGATATAGTACTTATTAAAAGATATATAAATTATTTTGCAGTTCACTACCCTGCCCTATATCTAAAATGTGTAATACACACAGACTTCAATTTGTAACTCAGTTCAGCATGCATTTATAGACCAGATCTTATGAATCAGATTCTTTGTTAGGCTCTGGACACAGAAGGAGAAGGTATGATTCCTGCCGCTGAGAAGCATTCAGTTCATTAGGAGAAGACAGATCAGTTAACACAGCACAGTACTACAATAGAAGTACAGGCAAGCCTATGCTCAGTCTGACTATGCTGTAAGGTCTTTTGGAATTCTTGCTAAGATTCTATAGATCCTTTTTCTGTGAAAGGTCAGAGAATAAATACTTTCAGCTGTGCCAGACATGCAATCTCCAACACAACTGCTCAACTCTCCCACTGTAGCTCAAGAATAGAAATATGTAATATTTCAAGGAAAGAGCATGAGACATCTCCAAGCCTGTAGTGGAAATAATTTTGCTAGACTAGTAGCTGCTGCTAGAGTAGTACTTTACCCTGCGTATCCTTCCCACCACACTCACTTAATACTTTCTCTCTCCCTTTTTATTTTCTTCTCATTCTTATTTTTCCTCCTATCTTGATTTGAAGCCTGACTCCATAATCATCATCAGTTATGCTTATAGCCTGGAAAACACAGAGATTTCAGTCCTTTATTTCATGATAAGAATTCTCACTAATACCTAAGATTTTAAAACTTTTTGTATGTAGACCATGCTCAGCTACATTATAACTCATTCAATCCTTAAAACTAGGTATCATTTTAAGTTTATATACAAGACAAATAAATAAAATTGGAGCTGGAAAGTGATTTCTTCTAGATTATCTAGCTAACAGAGGATAAGAAACAATATGCTAATTGTAGTATATGATAGCCATGACTTTTAACACACTGCAGCATGCAGAGAAATCTCTAGTACTACTTATGAAATAAATAGGTAGGGTGACTAACAAGTTTGTCCCAATTTGTCTGAGACTCAGGGATTCCCAATGCTTAGACATTCAGTGCTAAAATTGAAAAGGTTTAAGGCCAACAGTAATAATTTGATAGCTATCAATAAATAGCCCAGCTTTGAATTCAGTGCTTCTTAAACTTGAATGTGCTTAAGGATCACTTGGAAATCTGGTTATCATATTGGGGTTCAGATTCTGATTGCTTAAACTGGTATGGGGTCTGGAAATCTTTATTTCCATAAGGCTTCCAGGTGATGCTGATGCTGCTTATCTGTTTCTATTCTGGATAATGAAGTATCCTTGTCCCATCTTGGGGTTCACCCTGACCTCATCAATCAAAATCTGCCTCTTACCAAGATTCCCCAGGTAATTCACACTGTCAAGTTTTAAGAGCTCAATTCTAGTCCACTTCTTTTTTTTTTCTTTTTTCTTCTCAATATTCTTTTTTTTTTTTTTTTTTAGGTATCAAGAATCTCTTTTATTGATTATCAGAAACATTACAAACATCTAATATGAACAAATTGTAACATGACAGTGATTAGTTTGAACAATTAATACATTTCAGATATATTATTATACATATTTCAATGCTATTCTCCCCAATCATCCCATCTTCTCCCGGTCCCAGAGTCCAAAAGTCTGTTCTATATATCAGTGTCTCTTTTGCTGTCTCGTAAATAGGGTTATTTTTACCATCTTTCTAAATTCCATATATATGTGTTAGTATACTGTATTTGTATTTTTGTTTCTGGCTTACTTCACTCTGTATAATTGGCTCCAGTTCCATCCACCTCCTTAGAACTGATTCAAATGTATTCTTTTTAATGGCTGAGTAATACTCCATTGTGTATATGTACCACAGCTTGCTTATCCATTCATCTGTGGATGGACATCTAGGTTGCTTCCACGTTCTGGCTATTGCAAACAGTGCTGCTATGAACATTGGGATACACATGTCTCTTTCAATTCTGGATTTCTCAGTGTATATGCCCAGCAGTGGGATTGCTGGATCATAAGGCAGTTCTAGTCCACTTCTAATTAGAGTAAGATAATATTCACCTGTGTGTATTTGTCCCTAGTTTGAGGCTTTCTAAATACAGATCGACTCCTTTCACTAATCTACCTTAGTTCACTTTTTGGGAATCCAGACATCTCTTTTCTTCTATGTTAACCTATTGACTCATTCCTTATGTTTCCTAATACCCTGTAATGTTCTTGAACCCATTTATTTAAGCTCAATCTTGGATGCTTGTATCTATGGCTGCTGCTGCTGCTGCTGCTGCTAAGTCACGTCAGTAATGTCTGACTCTGTGTGACCCCATAGACAGTACCCAACAGGCTCCTCTGTCCCTGGGATTCTCCAGGCAAGGGTACTAGACAGGGTTGCCATTTCCTTCTCCAGTGCATGAAAGTGAAAAATGAAAGTGAAGTTGCTCAGTCATGTCCGACTCTTAGCGACCCCATGGACTGCAGCCTACCATGCTCCTCCATCCATGGGATTCTCCAGGCAAGAGTACTGGGGTGGGGTGCCATTGCCTTCTCCGTATCTATGGCTATTATTCCACAAAGAGACAATTATTCCACTTGACAAAAATCAGATGTTCAACATTGATGAAAGTGAAAGTGGAGAGTTAAAAAGTTGGCTTAAAGCCCAACATTCAGAAAACGAAGACCATGGCATCTGGTCCCATCACTTCATGGGAAATAGATCGGGAAACACTGGAATCAGTGTCAGACTTCATTTTTGGGGGCTTCAAAATTACTGCAGATGGTGACAGCAGCCTTGAAATTAAAAGATGCTTATCCTTGGAAGGAAAGTTATGACCAACCTAGATAGCATATTAAAAAGCAGAGACATTACTTTGCCAACAATGGTCCATCTACTCAAGGCTATGGTTTTTCCAGTGGTCATGTATGGATGTGAGAGATGGACTATAAAGAAAGCTGAGTGCCAAAGATTTGATGCTTTTGAACTGTGGTGTTAAGAAGACTCTTGAGAGTCTCTTTTATTTCAAGGAGAACCAATCAATCCATCCTAAAGGATATTATTCCTGAACATTCACTTGAAGGACTGATGCTGAAGCTGAAACTACAGAATTTTGGCTATCTGATGCTAAGAACTGACTCATTTGAAAAGAGTTTGATGCTGGGAAAGACTAAAGACAGGAGGAGAAGGGGATGACAGGATGAGATGGTTGGATGGCACCACCGACTCGATGGACATGAGTTTGAGTAAAGTCTGGGAGTTAGTGATGGACAGGGAGGCCTGGCGTGCTGCAGTCCATGGGGTCGCAAAATGACTGAGTGACTGAACTGAATTGATAAGTGTAGAACCTGTAAGCACTAAGGGTAGACTGTAGTTACTTTCTGCTTTGTTTTAAAAGAAGTCTTTCTGCTTATTTGGAAATAATGCTGCTGCAATAAGACATCTTCAGAACATTTAAAAATCATAATTCCTAAGTTAATTTGTAAGATGTTGTAATAGCATTTGGCTCAAAGCAGTAAACTGAGTTTTCAGTACAGCTTGAAATATCTACTGTGGTTAAGATGAGCCTTGTGATAGCCTTAGACACTTAACTACTGCTCTGAAATTAAATGTTGGAATTCCAGCTTGCCAGGTTTCCTTATCACCAGGTTCCCTGCTCTTTATCACCTCTTTAGGGTTGTTCATGACTGTTCCCACCTGGAATGCCTTTCCCCTGATTAGGCCAGTTCAGAGTGGCAGCTCTTGGAGGCCTACCCACAATCCCCCAGGGCTGTGGAGCATTCCAAGAGGACTCCAGCTGCCCTAGCCACTGCCTGCTCTGCCCTCTTGTACTTTGACCTCTGTCACAACCTCTTGTGATTTATTTTGCTGGGTGAGTTGTCTTACTTTTTGTTGTTAGTTATGAGTAATTTTGGAGAAGGAAATGGCAACCCACTCCAGTATTCTTGCCTGGAGAATCCCAGGGACAGCCGTCTATGGGATCGCACGGAGTCAGACACGACTGAAGCGACTTAGCAGCAGCAGCAGCAAGTGACTGAGAGTGGGAAATTGTCAGAACTACATGACACCCCACCCCAGTACTTTTGCCTGGAAAATCCCATGGACAGAGGAGCCTGGTAGGCTCCAGTCCGTGGGGTCGCTAAGAGTCGGACACGACTGAGCGACTTCACTTTCACTTTTCACTTTCATGCATTGGAGAAGGAAATGGCAACCCACTCCAGTGTTCTTGCCTGGAGAATCCCAGGGACAGGGGAGCCTGGTGAGCTTCCGTCTATGGGGTCGCACAGAGTCGGACACGACTGAAGTGACTTAGCAGCAGCAGCAGCATGAGTAATTTTTGTCTCCATAACTAGATGATACTTTTCTGAATGCAGGGACTGTGTCATATTTTTCCCTGTATTTTAGCAAACCCAGACTTGGACGTCTATCAGATATGCAGGAAATACTCGTTGAATGATTCATCTCATTTGGATATTGTCTAAGTTTGCACATGTACGTGTCATTTTTCTTGGCGTTATGTGGAATATTGTTTTTACCCCAAGGCTTTTCCAAGTTACTTAAACCTGCTTTTAAACCCAAGTATAGCTGGCAGAAGGCATTTTTGTTTTTTCCCTTACAGAATATAGTTCTTTGTGACTGGGAGTCGGAGGCAGAAGGAAAGTAGAGAGAAAAATCATTTCATCTTCTTGCTAAGTACACAGGGCCTTTGGGGATTTTAATAGCCACTTCTAAATCAGTTGAACAGATATTTTTCATAAAAGTTGGGATATAGTGTCTGAAATGTTGAAAAGTTCCTTTGTCAAATTGTTATTACTGTTTGCATTTTACATTCAAAGGAAACCAAAACATATGTGTACATATTGCCACTAAGCCTTTCTTTTTGGATGCTGGGAGCATATTACTTACACAGTCTTATGTATGTATAGCTTTCTGTGGCCAGTGTACCAGTTCCTTATAGGTTTTTTTAATTTTTATTTTTGGCACAATCTCACTACTATAAAATTTCTATATCAGTTTAGTCACAATTATGGGAAAGATGATTAATTATATACATAATCTGTCAGCTTCAATAGAAATTAGATTTTAAAGGTAAATAATTTTAGATACAAATTAAGCATTCTTTGGTGCCTTTCCACTCTCCTAAGTCTTACACATACCTGGTTAATTTCTTTTATAGACTAAGAAATGTTACCCTAGGGGCCAGAAAAAAAAAAAAAAAAATAGTGCTATGTAAATAGTGGCACTGCTAGTAAATTTGGATCAGTTTTCAAAGTAATAGTATCAGATTGAGAGTTTTGAAGTAAGTAGATTGTTTTAGACCAGAATAGTTGGAGAAATGAAATGCTAAAAATAGATTTACCTACTAGGCTTGCAGAAAACAGAAGAAGCTCATGCAATTGTAGAAAAATCGGGAGAAACAACAGCCACACAAGCTATCCTAACCCTTCAGCTGAATAGAATTAGGAAGGTCAGGTGAATATTTTAGTCCATTCCTGGGTGGGGTCAAGAAATATTAAAAATACTCAGCTGGTCATCACAAAGTTCCTGGGCTACAGATTTTAGGTCTGGAATGAAATCTGGGAAACTTTATTTTAGAAACACTCGTACAAAGATATCTGATTACTAGCTAAATTTGAGAATTACTAATTCCCTAGACTTCAGGAGGTCTGGTTTCAGGCCAGTTTCAGAACTGGTAATTCAGGCAGTTTCCTAGACTGACTAAAAATCAGGTTCAGTTCAGTTCAGTCGCTCAGTCATGTCTGACTCTTTACAACCCCATGAACCGCAGCACGCCAGGCCTCCCTATCCATCACTAACTGCTGGAGTCTACCCAAACCCATGTCCATTAATTCTGTGATGCCATCCAACCATCTCATCCCCTGTTGTCCCCTTCTCCTCCTGCATTCAATATTGCCTAGTGTCAGAGTGTTTTCAAATGAGTCAGCTCTTCACATCATGTGGCCAAAGTATTGGAGTTTCAGTTTCAGTATCAGTTCTTCCAATGAACACCTAGGACTGATCTCCTTTAGGATAGACTGGTTGGATCTCCTTGCAGTCTGAGGGACTCTCAAGAGTCTTCTAGGGTAACAATCTATCATTGGGCCAGTTGAAACTGGATTCTTGTAGTGGTGGGAACTGTGTGTTCCATTTGGAGGAGTTTGGGTTTTATGCTGTATTGTTAATATAATGGTCCCCAACATTTCTGGTACCAGGGACCTGTTTTGTGGAAGACAATTTTTTCCATGCACTAGTATAAAGAATGCTGAGTGCTGAAGAATTGATGCTTTTGAACTTTGGTGTGGAGAAGACTCTTGAGAGTCCTTTGGACTACAAGGAGATCCAACCAGTCCATCCTCAAGGAGATCAGTCCTGAGTGTTCAATGGAAAGACTGATGTTGAAGCTGAAACTCCAATACTTTGGCCATCTGATGAGAAGAGCTGACTCATTTGAAAACACCCTGATGCTGGGAAAGATTGAAGGCAGGAGAATAAGCGGTTGACAGAGGATGAGATAGTTAGATGGCATCACCGACTCAATGGAGATGAGTCTGAGTAGACTCTGGGAGTTGGTGATGGACAGGGAGGCCTGGCCTGCTGTTGTCCATGGGGTCATGAAAAGCTGGACATGACTGAGAGACTGAACTGAACTGAGGGTTGTGGGGTAAGTGGTTTGGGGATGAGTTGAACACATTTACATTTATTGTGTACTTTATTTCTATTATTACGTCAGCTCTGCCTCTGTCATGCATTAGATCCCCAAGTTTGGGGACCCTTGTGGTAGTCACTCAACCTTCTAGTGTTTCTTCTAGTTCTATGGTGATCAAGCCATCATTGCTTAAAAGGCACTAGAAAATTTTATTCTCTCATTGATCTGAGTGCTCTCAGGTCAGTAAAAATCCATTTAAAGGAAAATGGTTTCTTTTGTTATTGTTGTTTTAAAATAAATGCTTTATTTTATCCTTAAATGTTCATATCTTATTAAAAAGGTAAGCCAAAATTCAACATTTTTATGGTATTTTTCTAATATAAAGAAACAATCTGATGATGAACTTTGCTACTGCTGCTGCTGCTAAGTCGCTTCAGTCATGTCCGACTCTGTGCGACCCCATAGACAGCAGCCCATCAGGCTCCCCCGTCCCTGGGATTCTCAAGGCAAGAACACTGGAGTGGGCTGCCATTTCCTTCTCCAGTGCATGAAAGTGAAAAGTGAAAGTGAAGTTGCTCAGTCGTGTCTGATTCCTAGCGACCCCATGGACTGCAGCCTACCAGGCTCCTCCATCCATGGGATTTTCCAGGCAAGAGTACTGGAGTGGGGTGCCATTGCCTTCTCCGGATGATGAACTTTAACTTGTGCTAAACTTTTCTGGAGCAGCATCAAAACATTTGCTGCCTCAACCATTTGTAGGACATATTAAAGTACAAGTTGTTCGGCCACAGTCCCAGAGTTTCTGACTCAGAATATGATGAGCATAGAATTTTTATTTCTAGTAGTTATCAGGTAATGCTGATGTCACGGGTCCTAAGATAATACTTTGAGAACCATAGCCTACAATAGCCTTAGAGTATAGAGTAAGAACAGAGAAAGTAATAATTTTCATTAGTGTTTTTCAAACTTAGTAAATTTAGTACTTAATTTTTGTGAGAATGTTGCCCAAAGGATGAAAACTCCACATACAATCATTATGTGTATTAAAATGCTAATTGGGTAATACACCACTATAAAAGAGAACCATATTTTTTAATCTTAATAATGTAAAAGCAGAACCAAGTAATACACAGTAAGGCAATAAGCAGTAAGTATGTTGATTTGACATATTAGGTACTGTTTACCGTGTTAGTATTTTAGCTTTTCTCAAGGAAAATATTTCACTCTGTGTTGTTTGAAAGAAGTTAGTAATATCTGCAGACTCTATTTTGGTTATCAGAGCTAGAATCTATGTGCATGTATTTTAAAGATTTTTCTTTTTATTGAGAGAAAAATAATTTTATAACAAATCTAGGAATTTGTAATTTTCCTAAAACTCTATTTTAGTATTTAGGCACCAAATTAGTATTAAAAAGATTAATGTTAAAAAGCTATGCTTTTGTTTTAAATGATTGTATTCACAAATATAGTTTTAGATTGTATAAAAGTAGCTTTGGTAGCTTTGTTTAAAAAATATTCATAAAGGTTACTTTTTAAATTCTATTTTTCCTCAATCTAGGATGAATAAATTATATAGACTATAAAGAAAAAAATTATAATTCTTTAATATTTCACTATGATCAAACTTATCAAATCTCATACCTTTACACTACAGGACACTTTTAGTACTTCTGCCCTCTTAGCAGTTTGTGATACTCACTCAACTTAAAAATATAAATTCTAAATATGTATTTTTTTAAATACGAAGAATGATACAGTATATCAAACAAAGAATAAAGATCTCTTTACTAGCCATGAAAAGATTAACAATTATTTACCTCTGGACTGATGTTTATAATGTGGCTTTATATTACTTTAAGTTTCTTAAATGATAAATGAAGGGATACACTATCACCAGGTAGTCTCAGTACTTTTTATTTATTGATGCCAAGAATTCAACAGCCATATCAATTAGCTAATCTTTTCTTTTAAATGCAAAATCTGGATCTTTCTAACAACATAAATAATATTTCTTGATTTTTATATTTATGCAGAGTCGACTTATTGGTTTCATATCTAAATAATATATTTTGCCAAATATGGTTTAACAGAAAGACGCAAAAAGAAAAAATGGTGACAAAATAGTGCTTAAGAAATGGAGCTTATTTGCTAAAATGTTTCCTGGTTGCCTTTGAGTTTAATCACCCAGGGTGAGTGTTGAGTGGGTAGGAATTTAAACCCCTCCTCCAAAGGTGAAGGGCAGTAATTGGAATTGGTACATTTGCAGTTGAGGGGTGGATCTTAATTAACCCTATACAGAGTAGCACATGGTTTTTACCTGGTCAACAGTGTTGCTGTTAATCTTTATACAGAAAAACTAAAGAAGTGATGGTGAAATACTGTGGCTATCTGTAGTCCAAATAAGTAAAATGTTAGACAACAGCCATATGGTTTAAAACTATTTAGGTTTATTTTTATACTCAAAGTCAATTATGCCACATCTTCCAAAGGAAGAAGTGCACACTGGGGAATATTTTGCTAGAAGAATATTACTAGCTAAGAGTCGTAAAACACTTGACCTTTATTTGCCATCTACAGTCTGTTCCCATTATTTGTTCTAGTATCACCATCTTGCTCCTGTGTTAGTGCTTCAAAACATTTGTTTTAGCAGCAAAATTCTTTAATATAGCTTTAAGTGGTGCCATTTTCTGTCTGAACTTAAGGAATGCTTTTCTCAAAGGATAAAAAATGTGGAACCCAATAGTTTTGTCTATGAAGTATCAGATTCACCAGCTTTCATCAAATAGTTCTTGGCCAGCTGAGGAAAAGTGAAAGCAATTTTGCCAAGGAGATCTTGCTATCTAGTGGGTTTTAATGGAATGATTTAGTGTGTTCCTTGGAAGCCTTTACCCAAGACGTCTACTCCATGTTTAGCAGGACCCTGTCTAGGATGATGAAGTCTGGTATTATAAAGTGGGAATGTTCTTTCAGTATAGGATAGTTCAAGGCTCTCAGATGCCACTAAATTGTGCATCTCTCACTGGGTTCCTACATGAAACCTACTTGTTCACCCACTTGTAAAATTATAAACAATTAGTTTATATAATTGGTATAAAGTAATAAAGAGAATACCACCTTTTGAAAATATATAGATACTATAACTTCAGAACTACTAGATTTAAACATCCTATTGAAATGTCTTAGCTGTTAAGATTTGCACTATTTCTTTTTTAAAAAATTAAAATAAAATATTGCAGTGTGTTGCTTAACAACTAGTTGTGTTGGTTTTTACAGTACAGAAAGATGAATAATCATACATATACATATATCCCCTCCTTTCTGGACTTTCTTCCTATTCAGGCTCCCACAGTGTATTAAGTAGAGCTATACAGTATGTACTCATTAGTGTACTATATCTTGATTTTACTATATAACATATCTTCCTTTCAGAAATAGACTTATTTATGCAGTTCCCTTCTAGAGGGGAAGGTGTCCAATAATTGTATATGGCTCTCTCCTCTTGGTCATAGTTTCTAGCCCTAAAGGTGGACTTCAGTTATAATCTTACTTAACCACCAAAGAGAGACCAGTTCTGACTATCCCAAGTTTCATAGCCTGAGGAATTGTCTCAGTGGCTGTTATCAGTCAACGGAGTATGTCCCATGAAAACTCACTCTCAGCAGGTTTGTTTTCCACTTATTACACACATATCTAAAATGTAGAAAGAGAGGAAAACAAAGCCAGTGCTTTCATAAGCAGGGAATAGAGTTGAAGAATCTTGGTGGTGGTCAAGTTTGTAGCTCAAGTTAGACCTGAAGCCTTGGGGCATTCTGGCCTACAGTTCAGCTTGGTAGTTTGATACCCTAGTATCCTTCTAGTGGTGGTGGTCGTGGTGGTGGTGGTGTAGTTTCTAAGTCATGTCCAACTCTTGCAACCCCTTGGACTGTGGCCCACCAGGCTCCTCTCTCCATGGGATTCTCCAGGCAAGAATACTGCAGTGGGCTGCCATTTCCTTCTCCAAGTATCCTTCTACAGGTTTTCAATTTTGCTTTTTCAAGTCTGTATTGGCCACATGACAGGGACAGCAGGTCCTGAGGTCAGTTGGGTGCTAAGAGAATGTTGTCCAACATGGCTTATGGTACAATAACAAACTGTATCCTTCCTAGCATCCTCCTAGCAGACTACAGTATTTAGATGCTGTAAGACTATGCTTTGTGGACCAACATGTTTATTAAGAGTTATTATTGTATTAAAATAAAATAACATTTCTGGAAAAAGCATAAGCAGAAAAAGCTACCCTTATAATCAATATGAACGTTATCAGGTACATTGTTATAAGATTACTCCTTAGAAAATGTTATAAGACTACTCCTTAGATAAACGACAGGACAGCAATGCCTGTCCTGAATGAATGAAGGTAATACATTCAGTACGATTAATAAATGTATTTTGTCTAGAACATACTGAGTGTAACCAAGCAAAGATTTCTATATAGGAAAAAATGAACAGACTGTGGCTAATATTCTTTGAGGTGGTGTGAGTTAATATTTATTACTGAGTAAACATTTTGTATAGTCACTATTTTAGTAAACTATTCATAATTGCTGTGTTATGGCCAATATCTTTTTATCCTTATAGAAAAAGATTGAAAGCCAAATCTGGCCCATAACCTGTTTCTGTAAATGTTTTTGGAGCAAAACCATACTTACTCATTTAGTATCATCCATGGCTATTTTCACATTATAAAGGCAAAAGTGAGTGGTTGTGATGAGTGATTGCAAGAACATATGCCCTTCCTTGCAAAGCCTCAAATATCTGTCTGCATACAGAGAAATATCAAATACCTGTCTGTGTATAGAAAAATTTTTGTTGATCTCTGTTTTAAAAATTATTTTCCTGTCATAAGAATTGATTTTAATTGCCATATTTTTGTAATATATTAGGAATAAAGACACTGTATAAATTTAAAAATAGATTCATACATTTTATCTCCTTTTGTCCAGTACATTCTATGAGCCAAAGTTGTTTGGATCAATTCTTGTGATAATTCTCCTGACTTAATCTTCCATTTGGGAAAAAAAAAAATTTCAAGTTAAAATTTGAACCACATATCTGAATGTTTCCTAACTTTCTAGTCCCTTTAGAAAGAGTCCTTTTTATATACAACTCTTCTGGTTATTTTTAGCTCTTCAGGCGCAACAAAGGTTTTCCTAAATTCCATCCTCTCACCTATTCAGATTTCCACTCATGTTTTGCTCTGTCTTGAACTACGCCAAGATTAAGCTTTTTCATAAGCTTGAGGCGCAGCAGAGTTGAGAATGTAATTCTGTGATACTGAAGTTTCATGCATTGTATCAGCTCTAGGTGACATGTTCTTTAAAAATTAGATAGGAAACTGACATAGAAATTAAAATTTCACCTCTGGCTTTTAGCAGAGCACTATTAGGTAAGGTTATTTAGTGTTTTATGGGAATTCCCTGGTGGCTCAGATGGTTAAGCATCTGTCTACAATGTGGGAGACCCGGGTTCAATCCCTGGGTCAGGAAGTTCCCTGGAAAAGGAAATGGCAATCCACTCCAGTACTATTGCCTGGAAAATCCCATGGACAGAGGAGCCTGGTAGGCTACAGTCCATGGGGTCACAAAGAGTCGGACACGACTGAGTGATCTTCGTATTTAGTTTTTACAATGGTTCACAAGGTTCTACATGATGAGAAACATACATTCACATGGGTGCAGTAGTGAGAGTCCATACTGTGCCTTTCTGCCCTCATCTATGATTATCTCCCTTCTTGCTGTTCCCCACAGGAGAGGTTGGATCTTTAGCTCTTGGTCTTTGCCCATGAGACTCTTTCTCTCTGGGATGCATTCTCCTAGGTGTTTGGATGGTCTGTTGGCTTGTATCTTTGATGTCTTCTCTTGATACTACATTGAAAATTGTGCAACTCCTTACAATGCACACATCCCCTATTCATTGTTCCTATTTCTTTAGCACTTATCATGGATGTTAAATATATTTTACTGATCTATTTTGTCTACTTGAAATTAGCCCTTTTGAGTTTTATAAATTTGATTATTTGGTTTCCTGTGTTCCTAGTACTCACAGTGGAAGATTCTCTTAAAATATAGGTTGAAAAAAATTAATAAATTACATAAAACATTTGGAAGTGAATGGATTTGGAAAAAATGCAGATGGTATAAGTTAAATATGTGCAAATTATAAAGGGCTGGTTCTATTGCAGTTTATTGCAAACATTTAAAGTTACTTTTTCTGAGATTAGAAAACATTCTTTTACTTCTAGAATAGCTCACCAAAATAAAAATAGCCAACAACTCTATTCTTCAGTTTTAGGATCAAATACTAACTCTAACCATTTATATTCTTAGATCACTGAAATTTTAGCCAATGAGGTTTTAAAATCCACAATATTCACAGTAAGAAAATATAGAAATCATTTTGTACTTTTATTCTCTCTCCTTCCATTCCTCTTTCTCAGCTTTTTAACTTGTATTGGGGTGCTGGATCTCTTACATTTCATAGAGCTTAGGAATGGAGGCTTCAAATTTCAAGGAAGGATTTTTGGTTTTATTCCTATAATATTAATCATGTGCACTAGATTTTTCAATAAAAAGTGTGTCAAATAAGCAAATACTACATAATTACAAAATAAATCAATTGCATATGATTTTACAGAAGAACAGACTTATAAAGGTCATAATTTGGCACAAAGAAAACTGAATTTAAAAATCTTATTATATTTTGAGACTAGGCTTTAAAACACACCATTTGGTGGACTTAACACTTCAGTATCATGTTCAGCTTCACTATTTACTATGTGAAATGAAACCATGACAACAATACTTGAAGGAATTTTTCTGATTTTTTTTCTATTAATCAATGTATGTGTGTGCATGTATTTTAAAGCTCTTGAAAGAACATGTGAAGCACATTCCAAATAAAACAACTTAAGCTGTAGCATAAAGCCTTTCCTGCCATTACAGCAGTACGCTAAATAGTTCCTACTCAAATTATCATTCTCATGTCATGCTTTGGTACTGTTAGTTTGTTTCTCTGAGACCTGATAAAGCATAAATCTGTTTAATTTTATGAAACACTTAAGGTATATCTAGTCATAACAGCTTAGGTACTAAGAAATGTCTGCCTTTTCCTGCCTTATTGATTAACTGGCATATGTTTTCAGAAAACAAAATAATAAGTTATGTTTAGTCTTACCATGGCAGGTAAGTCAGTTTAGATCTAACTTTCCAAGTTTTTTGTTGTCATATGTTAAACTCTAATTACTTCTTTTGAAGAAAACCTTATTTATATTATTATAATAAGGTATTAATTTTGTCAAATGTTTGGTCAATATTTATTAAAAATTTTATAAGGGTTATAATCTTTTAAAAACTTATATCAATACCATATATCAAATGATAACATTTAAAAGATTTATCATAAATCATGTAGCTTAATTTTGTTGACAGTAATATTTGTTTAATTCTGTTAATAGTCTTTTTTTCTCTTTTAGAGGATGGAAGACTTTTAAGTTCCTCCCTACCAAAAACTCATTTATAATTTTTTGGGGTAAAAAATTGATATCTTGAATAGTATAATGTCCACCTGCAAAATTCCTTTAATGTTAATATTTTCAGTTAAAGAGGAGCAAATGATTATAACATAAGATATACATTTTAATAAGAACATATTCACTTTCATTCATTCTTTCATTCACTAAGAATACATTGAATGAGTGTGAGTGAAACTTGCTCAGTTGTGTCCAAATCTTTGCAACCCCATCGATTATACAGTCCATGGAAATCTCCAGGCAAGAATACTGGAGTGAATAGCCCTTATGTTCTCCAGGGGATCTTCCCCACCGAGGGACTGAACCTAAGTCTCCTGCACTGTAGGCAGATTCTTTACCATCTGAGCCACCAGGGGAGCCCCAGACACAGTAATCTTGAAGTCGCTCAGTCGTGTCTGACTCTTTGCGACCCCATGGACTGTAGTCTACCAGGCTCCTCTGTCCATGGGATTTTCCAGGCAATAGTGCTGGAGTGGATTGCCATTTCCTTCTCTAAGGGATCTTCCCAACCCAGGGATCGAACCCGGGTCTCCCGCATTGTAGACAGACGCTTTACCGTCTGAGCCACCAGGGAAGTCCCCAGACACATTAAGTACTTACTAAATACAAATGTAATTTAGAAATATTTGCATGGCATTTCAAGAATTTTTAGGAAAAAAAAATTCATTTAGACATTCAATTTTTTCAAAATGTTCTCAAGAGGACTTAATAAAAATATAATTTCAGTTAAATAAATTGGAATCATTAAAGCCAGAAGCTTTAAAATATTAGGTTTATAATTTAGAAAGTATAATGTAGATATGTTTATTCAGAACTTTTCCATGAAACCCAACTTTACCTATCACAGAATTTGTAAATTTAAAGAATGTAAAGTTGTTAGGAGTTTATAAAATACATACATTTAAAATATAAGTGTTGTGGCTTGTGTCCACCACAAAAGATATATTGAAATCCTAATGTCCAATACCTGTGAAAGTGCCCCTACTTGGAGAGAGCATCTTGGCAGATGTAATCAAGTTAACATGAGGTAATACCCAAGGCCAGTGACTGGTGGAGAATCCATGTGAAGACACAGAAACATGATGTCATATCACATGCAACATATGGGAGAAGGCCATGTGATGATGGAACACTTGTAGTGATGGTTCTTCAAGCCAAGTAAAGTCAGAGATTTCTGGCCACCAACAGAAGCTAGGAGAGAGGCATGACGTACATTTTCTCTTAGCTCCCCCAGAAAGACAATCTTGCCAACACCCTGATTTTTAGATTTTTGCCTTCACAAGTGTGAGAAAAAAATTCTGTTTAAGGCACCCAATTTGAGGTAATTTGTTAAGGCAGCCTCAAGAAATTAATACAGCAACTCTTGATTTGTAAACAAAATCCCCTTATGGTCAATTAAAGAATCTCACTAAATTTATGTTGAGAATTACAAAAGATATAACATATGCCCTTCATTGCAGGAAATTTAGCTGTTAAATGATAGATGTAAAATTAATAGCCACCCCCTCCTTCTCCAGCCCCTGCCCAATGTAACAGGACTAGGTACTGCTGCATAGGACAGGAAACAAAACAAATTTGACAGAGTAGAGATTTTGCTATTACTGAAAGAAGCCCGCAAGTGGTTAGGAAGGCAGGTGTTGGCATGATGCTCTGTCTTATCTCATTACCTATCTCACATGGCTTCCATTCTAGGTTAAGATCATTGGTTGAGCTTCAGCCACTACATGCACATTTGTCAGTTAAAGAAAGTGAATGAGGGTCACATCCCTTCCCTTTTAGGATACTTCTTGGAAGCTACACATTACACTTCTATTCCTATCCCATAAACCAGATGTTAATCACATGGCCACAGTTTGCTGCAAAGTAGACTGGTAGCTCCCCCACTCCCCACCGCCCCCAGCCCCCCGCCACTCCAGTGGTTTCATGCCTAGCTGAAGATCAGGGATCCTAATACTAATAAAGGAGATAAAAATGGATATATGGGTACAACTGCAGTTTCCACCACACTCAAGTATACACAAATGAAACAAACCCTTCTGAAGCACAGTTTTAAGTAAAAAAAAAAAAAAAAAATCAATTTTCACATTATGAGATAGCAGTTGAAATTAAGTCACAAAGTGAAATGGACCACCCACAGCCTGAACTCTCAATTCTACCTTATAAATATCTTGAAGATCTTTCTACTTCTCTACTGATGACATTTTTCACCTGGACCATTGTAATAGCATCTTCCTGATGAATTACCCTGTCTCTCTCTTCTTTCACCTTGCAATGTATCTTTATCCTTTATTGATTTTTCAGTATCCTGAAGATGATGTTGCGGTATTAGACATGATGTTGCGGTATTAGACATGTCTTACAAAGTCCTTTGTGAGCTTCTTACCTCCCATCTTTATGTTCTATTGCTCTTCATTGTGTGTTCTGTGCTTCAGTCAGGTTGTCTTCTGTTCTTTCATTGTTGACTAGTTTAAGTTTTTATCATTTCTCCCATTTATCCCACTGCTTGGATTATGTCTGCCTGCAATGCAGGAGACCCGGATTGGATTCCTGGGTTGGGAAGATCCCCTGGAGAAGGAAATGGCAACCCACTCCAGTATTCTTGCTTGGAGAATCCTATGGACAGAGGAGCCTGGTGGGCTACAGTCCACGGGGTTGCGAAGAGTCGGACACGACTGAATGACTTCACTTCACTCACCATCTTTACCTAGGCAACTTCAACTAATTTTTTAAACCTCAGCCTAAAATTTGTATTCTTAGGGAACCCTTCTTTAGCTTGATTTTATTTTATTGGTTCAGTAGGCTCCCTGTGAATATGCACTCCTTGTTCTTTTGTTTTTTAATTACCATTTTATTTAGAATTTTTTAAAATATCTGTCTTCCTACTAGAAAAGGATATCTTTTGTTGATTCCTTTATCTCCGATGCCTAATATAGGGCTGGGGTATGTTAATAACAAGAGCTCACTAATCAGCTGTTAGATTAAAATATTCAATTTTATAAGAGTTTTTCATAAATATATAATTTGGTAAATATTCTTTATATCTATTAATTATTGTTCATTGCTTTTCCAGACTCAAGCATGATTTTAGGCCTATAGTATTTTATGACTACTTTCTGAATGAATACAATTATAAAGTTTTTTAAAAATATTAACCAACATAACTGCTTATTCTGTATCATAGGTATGGTGCTAGGATCTGCATGTACACTAGAGAATAAAAGCAGCATTGATCTCATACTTACAGAATTTCATTCTTGGATAAATTATTTATATATCTAATAAGACTTTAATAATATAATACAATGTATCTGTATAATAGAATATTCTGTGGCCTATTAAAACAATGTATCAGAAATGTATCCTTTGGCCAGGAAAGGTATGTTGCTAAGTGGAAAAAAATCAAGTTACAAAACAATATGTACTACAGTATTCTAGTTTTATAGGAGAGTATAACCGGATTAAGCCCACAATACTAAAAGTGATTTTTCAGATATCATTAAAAGTGCTTATCTCTGAAGTTTCCTTTTGTCTTCCTGAAATGTTTATTTTTTAAAAATATATGTGGGATTAAGTAAATTTCATTAAATAAGAGTAGAAATTTTTACTATTATACTGTTATTTTTCAGTAATTAAAAGCTATCTTTGCCTGAAAATATCAAAGCTATTTTGTATGAATTGTCATGTGAATCATAATGCAGTTATGTTTCTTGCATAGAAAGTATTAGTTGGGGAATCATAGCCACTTACCTCATAGAATGGCTACTGCTACTGCTGCTGCAAAGTTGCTTCTGCTGCTGCTGCTGCTAAATCACTTCAGTCGTGTCCGACTCTGTGCGACCCCATAGACGGCAGCCCACCAGGCTCCCCCGTCCCTGGGATTCTCCAGGCAAGAACACTGGAGTGGGTTGCCATTTCCTTCTCCAATGCATGAAAGGGAAAAGTGAAAGTGAAGTCGCTCAGTCGTGTCCAACTCTTCGCGCCTCCATGGACTGGAGCCTACCAGGCTCCTCTGTCCATGGGATTTTCCAGGCAAGAGTACTGGAGTGGGGTGCCATTGCCTTCTCCGTGAGGATAGAGACTGTACCTTTTTTCCTGTTTCCCTGGTTCACAATAAGAACATCATTCTGGTGGGGAAAGCAGACCAGTTTTGGCCGCCCTGGTGGGAAAGGTAGATCTTGCATTTACCTAGGTTGGGGGCAGGAGGACCCTCTCTGGAGGGAATGCTAAATGGGTATACATGAGTGAGACAGGAGGCTCTGGGTTCACACACCCCTGTGACAACAGGGCAGGCTGGGCTGGGGGCCCTGCCTTTGAGTTTCTGAAGCCGCAAGGCTCTTGCTGTCTGAAGTGTGTGTGGGCTGTGACTATTCAGGCACACAGTCTTCCTTCCCAGGCCCAGGGTGGCCAGAAGACCGGCTGTAAAATGCCGATGGGGAAGGGTGAGGGGGCCTGGCTGGGGAGCTTATGCTCTGCAGCAAATTGTCCAGAAGCCAGGTGGCTGGAATAAAAACTTAATACTTTTGAATAGCTTACCTTAATTTACATAGACACATAATTTACAGCCTGTATCCTATGGAGCTGACTTTTGACATGGTGGGATTGAGCTAAGTAAAATAGTTAAGTACCAGTTTTGTTGTGAGCATCAAACTAAATAGTTAACCTATTCTGTTGCTAATTCTCACAGCCGTCCTTCAAGGTGAATGCAGGTAACTTGCCCAAGGTTACTTACTAAGTGGCAGACCAGGGATTTGAATCTGTCCTACCAATTCTGGCACATCATGGATGTCAGCAGGAAGAGGGGAAGGTCATGCAATTGTTTGCATACACGAAATCCTCCTTCCTGGAACCTTATTATGTTGACAGTGTGTCCTAGTTTATCCTCCAAAGTTCTTAGGAGTCAGCAGGTGTATTTTTATGTGATTGGTATTACAGGTTTTCCTGAAAATACTCTCACCTAAATAAGATGATTTCCAAGCCCTGGATGAAGACTCCAACTAAGACTGGAAATACAAGCATCTTCCCAGAAAAATTTTATCTTTTAACATTTTTTTATTCTTAGCATGGATAATGTCCAAGTATCACTAATATTTCAATTGCTATTTTTTTTGGCACTAAAGTAGTTTTCTACTCTCTTCTCTGGTTCAGAATACAGAAAAATTTCATGTTAGCACATTAGCCAGCCTCTTCTATCTTCCCTGGGCAGTTTTTGAGACACATGTGCCTTCCTTATGTTACATGACTTTTGCTAGCAAGCAGAGTTTCTGAAGTTCATTACTGCAGGAAATCAGACTGGCAAGTATATGAAAGGTGGTCTTGCCATACCATCCCTCACTTGTTTAGGGTCTCATAAAACCCATCAAAAATGATATCAGCATCCAGTGCAGACATGCCACCTTCTGGGTAAGAGGTCTTCATATTTATATTCAGAATTATCAATCATTCTAAATACTGACTCAAGCTTGTCTTTTAGTAGCAATATTTCCACTTGCAGTAAAGATATACGGGGAGGACTCCTCTGTGTTCACAGCTCTTACATCACTGTCAAAATTAGTATATAAAGCATCCATCAAATACACACTCAAGGTGAACTGGGCATGCCTTCACAAAGTCTATCTTGTATATTTGTGATTTTACTAGGCTTTCTCAGGTACCTTTGGAAGCAGGCACACTAACAAGTGCCAAGCCACTTTTCATAAATGAAATACAAAAAGTAATAGCATCTGGCCTGGGAATTTTATTGCTGCTATGTGTCCAGAGGTTTGACTTCTTAATTGTTGAATTATACTAGAAATATTTATGAATGGAACACATAGTTTGCTTTTGTTTTAAGATACAGGAAACAAGATGTTCATAAACAGATGTGAACCACTTATTGGTTGATGGCCTATTGAGAATGGAGAACTAAGTAAACTTAATTCTGGTTCACTGATTCCTAAAATGTCAGTGTTCACTCTTTCCATCTCTTGTTTGACCACTTCCAATTTTCCTGGATCCATGGACCTAATATTCCAGGTTCCTAAGCAATATTGCTCTTTACAGCATTGGACTTTACTTCTATCACCAGTCACATCCACAACAGGGTGTTGTTTTTGCTTTGGCTGTATCTCTTCATTCTTTCTGGAGTTATTTTTCCACTGATCTCCAGTAGCATATTGGGCACCTATTGACCTGGAGAGTTCATCTTTCAATGTCCTGTCTTTTTGCCTTTTCATACTGTTCATGGGGTTCTCAAGGCAAGAATACTGAAGTGGTTTGCCATTCCCTTCTCTAGTGGACCATGTTTTGTCAGAACCCTCCACTATGACCCATCCACTTTGGGTGGCTCTACATGGCATGGCTCATAGTTTCATTGAGTTAGACAAGGCTGTGGTCCATGTGATCAGTTTGGTTAGTTTTCTGTGATTGTGGTTTTCATTCTGTTTGCCCTCTGATGGAGAAGCATAAGAGGCTTATGGAAGCTTCCTGATGGTAGAGACTTAACTGTGGCTTAAAACTCAACATCCAGAAAACTAAGATTATGGCATCCAGTCCCATCACTTCATGGCAAATAAATGGGGAAACAATGGAAACAGTGACAAACTTTACTTTGGGGTCTGCAAAATCATTGCAGATGGTGACTGCAGCCATGAAATTAAAAGACACTTGCTCGTTGAAAGAAAAACTATGACCAACCTAGACAGCATGTTCAAAAGCAAAGACGTTACTTTGTCAACAAAGGTCCATCTAGTCAGATCTATGGTTTCTCCAGTAGTCATGTATGGATGTGAGAGTTGGACCATAAAGAAACTGAGCACAGAAAAATTTGATTTTGAACTGTGGTATTGGAGAGACTCTCAAGAGTCCCTTTTACTGCAAGAGATCCACCCAGTCCATCCTAAAGGAAATCAGTCCTGAATATTCATTGAAAGGACTGATGCTGAAGCTGAAACTGCAAAACTTTGGCTACCTGATGCAAAGAATTGACTCATTTGAAAAGACCCTGGTGCTAGGAAAGATTGAAAGCAGGAGGAGAAGGGGATGACAGAGGATGAGATGGTTGGATGGCATCACTGACTCGATGGACATGAGTTTGAGTAAAGTCCGGGAATTGGTGATGGACAGGGAGGCTGGCATGCTACAGTCCATTTGGTCACGAAGAGTCAAAAATGACTAAACTACTGAACTTAGCTGAATTCTGGTTACCTCTAGCTCACCAAGTACACACATACCTTAATCATTATAAAAGTTATTTATCGACTGAGGTATATACTCTTACTACCATACATTTCATGACTGCTACTGCTGCTAAGTCGCTTCAGTCATGTCTGACTCTGTGCGACCCCATAGACAGCAGCCCAACAGGCTCCCCCATCCCTGGGATTCTCCAGGCAAGAACACTGGAGTGGGTTGGCACTTCCTTCTCCAATGCATGAAAGTGAAAAGTGAAAGTGAAGTCACTCAGTCGTGTCCGACTCTTAGTGACCCCATGGACTGTAGCCCACCAGGCTCCTCCGTCCATGGGATTTTCCAGGCAAGAGTACTGGAGCGGGGTGCCATTTCCTCCAACATTTCATGGCATTCAACTTATGAAAAGTGAAATGTGTCTCATTTCTACACAGTCTTCTCTATATATGAGAGAAGTAATTCCTCACATTTAAGAACCAGAAAATTTCAAAAGAACATGAAAAATTTACCTAGCACCCTCATTACAAACTACCAGTGTTTTATACCCATTGTAATAATTAGACTTATATAGGAAGATCATTACATAAAGGCAGGCCACTAAAATGGTAATCTTCTTGGAGGTTTATATTTTTTGACAAGTGTTCACACCAAAGCATTTAACATTTTTCTGCCTATACATCTTCTGGAAAGAGGCAATCTCCTGATTTCCTTTTATATTTTGTGAAATATAGTTTAGCTAATGAACCACCATAGTCTCTATCATCGCTTATGACTACTGTATGGCATAATATTACATCACTTCTGCTATCATGATTTATATCTTTAATATTTGTATAAATTATGTGGCCTACACTACTATTTATTGAATTATATCAGGTTGCCTCTCAAAGTTGTTGATGTAAAACACACCACAGGTCATCTTTATTCAATTTACAATGCTGAATACAGCATCTGCTTTACATGTGGTAGATGTTCAGTGTGTTGAATGATGATGAAGATGATTATTATCCACTAAGAAAATAATTGAGAAAACAATTCTGTGTAATAATTTCTGCTTATTTTTATTGTCAACCACCATGTATTCATCTATCTATTCATAGTGGAACTATAACAACTGTAAAGTATTTTTTAGTTTCATTGCTCATAAGCTTCAGCTAGACACGGTTTTGGCAGATTCAGTAATATGATACAGAACATTGAACATACACTTATTCTTGTTCCCAGGAAACTAATTGAATCATTAAGTTAGAGCCATTAGAAAACTGACCAAATGGTATGAACTTAAGTTATGAGCTTCCCAATGAGCTAATTTCACTTATCATTTTTAGCTTCTTCTCCCCTTCCATTTCCCCTGTGGAACTATGGAAGCAGTTGCAGAGCGTAACTCTATCCTATTTTAAAATGGCATTAATCTAGATTCCCTCAATCTATGGATACAAGGAGGCAGAGTCCATTCTGCAGCATCAAATATTACTCAATATATTTATAATGTTTGTTTGTGTTATGTGGCTTCAATTAGTCACTTCCAAAATTTACATACCTGATAATTTCTTGTGTCAGCCTGAGACATCTGTAGGGAGAGGCTTTCATTGAACGCCATTGGGAAAAACAAAGGAGCTTGTATTTCAGTCCAGGAAATATGTGACCTCCATGAGAGCAGGGGCTACATCTCTCCTATTTCTTGACTAAATCCCAGAGTCCAGCACAATATATTATACATAATAAGAATTCAGTTCACATATGTGAGTGAACAGATAAATGAATGAATGTTGGAAACTCATAGACTCTATTGGGGCATGCAAAGCATTTGGCATTCAGGGCCCACATTCTGCCATAGGGTCCAGCACTAATTGTACCAAATTTCAAAAGTTATAATTTATATTGTGGCTTCCCCAGTGGCTCAGATGGTAAAACATTTGCCTGCAATGTGGAAGACCTGGGTTCAATCCCTGGGTTGGGAAGATCTCCTGAAGAAGGAAATGGCAACCCACTCCAGTATTCTTGCCTGAATAATTCCATGGACAGAAGAGCGTGGCAGTCAGACCTGACTGAGCAACTAACACTTTCATGATTTATATTACTGTAATATATATGAAGGATCAGTAGGTCTTGGTTCTTGCTTGTTTCAGGGAAGTCAGAAGTTACTTCTCAGTTGTTGAACACTAATGTTACTATTTATAATAAAATTTGTGAAGAACTTTAACATGAAAAGAATGCTTACACTTGACATTTGTAAATTTTAAACTGATCTATCTTCACTGCTTTAATCATAGAACTCTATGTAACTGCATTCAATTATACTTAAAAAATTAGTTATTATCTCGATTCTCTTATTCTCTCCTAATTCCAAATCGCTGCTTTTCCTGATGGATCTAGTTTCCTTTATGACACTACCAGTTTACCCAGCCCCAGGCTAAAATCCTTAGTTGTATTTCTAGTACCTATGTAAACACCATTGGTTAGGCAATTGAAAGTTTGTTCTTGAACTACTGCAGTAGGGTCCTTAAGAGTCTTCCTTGTCTTAAGTTTATTTGTAACAACACAGACTGTGTAACTGGTGGATTGCCATCTCAAAATGTTACTCTGATGCTGCCACTCCCCAGTTCACACACCACCAAAGACTCTTCGGTCCCTTCAGGGTGAAGATCTGAACTACCTGGCTTCTCTTATCTTGTTTTTCATACTCTCTCCAAATGGCATCTGCCTCTAGAATTCTTGGCCAGGGCTACCTACCCCCCAGGAAAGACATTAGCACCTCCAGACAGTGTGGTTTGCAAAAACATATTCAGTATTGTAATACATTTTGTCTCTGGGGCTCCCACTATCCTTTTCAAAATATTGACCTAGAACATAAAACTTGGCTGAAGTTTCTTGACTGCTAGGGATAAAACAGAAGAATAGGAGAAGAACTTTCCTGCATTTTCTTAATAATTGGTGGAAAGATGATGCACCAGAGTCTCCAGCAGATGAAAAAAGTTTGTGATCAAAAGGAAAAAGAGTTTGGAATCAGATGTTGTTCATTGGACAGGCCTAATTGTGAACAAAGCTGAGCGCCGAAGAATTGATGCTTTTGTACTGTGGTGCTGGAGAAGACTCTTGAGAGTCCCTTGGACTGCAAGGAGATCCAACCAGTCCATCCTAAAGGAGATCAGTCCTGGGTGTTCATTGGAAGGACTGATGGTGAAGCTGAAACTCCAATACTTTGGCCACCTCATGCAAAGAGCTGTCTCATTGGAAAAGACCCTGATGCTGGGAGGAATTGGGGCCAGAGGAGAAGAGGACAACAGAGGATGAGATGACTGGATGGCATCACTGACTTGATGGACATGAGTTTGGGTGAACTCCGGGAGCAGGTGAGGGACAGGGAGCCCTGGCATGCTGCGATTCATGGGGTCACAAAGAGTCAGACACGACTGAGCAACTGAATTGAACTGAATACATTCTCTTATTCCTTCATCCATGTCTTTTTTTTTTTTTTTTCACAAGACTGTAAACTTGTTGAGCAGGGATCATATCTCTTTAGTTAAACCCTTTGTTTCCAATGTCTTGCATAAAGTATTCATGTTCAATAAATAACTGAACAAATTTTGTTGAACTAACAAAAAACACAGTACTGTGCTATGTCTTGGGTACCCAGAGGTAAAAAAGAATCAAACTATGATCCTCAAATAGCTCGCAAGGCATTAGGGACAATGATATAGTAGGAATAATTAAAAATCTATATACGTGCTATAATAAAGAATTCTGTGGTTTGTCTTTCCCCTCAAGTGTTTCATATTGAACTTGTAGGCACATAAAACTGCCGAGTCTTTTCCATATAATGTTACTTGCAGTCTTCTGAATTCAGCCCTTCTTACCTGCAAAGTTGCCTTCTGTGCCTTCTTGCATATCACATTGTTCTCTTATCGTTCTGTTTGGGTGAGATGGGTACCTATATTTCTGTATGTACACCTCATTTTTTAAAGATTCAGTTGTAAATTCCTTGAAAACAACAAATATTTGTCATAATTTGTATCCAGGAGGAATGTGGAAGTGAACCTTTCTCATAGGTATTTGATCATTGTTTTCTAATTGATTCAACGCAGTAAAATCCATTTATTGCAAGATAATGAGTTTTGCCTTTGAAGAAGTTGGATATTATAAGGGTACTAATAAACACCATGTGACTATTAATAGAATGCTACTGGATTTGGTGGGGGGCTATAGGTTCTAACATAGAAATTTAAGGACCTTAATAGACTGCTTGATTTCAGAGAACAGAGCACTGGATATCTAAAAATGGGTTATAATTTTGGCTTGAATAACAGACTTACAATGTAACATATGCTATGCCATTAATGTCTTTTCAAATATGCCTCTCATCGAAGTCCATAACATTTGGACAGTTAGAGAGGATGGTATAATTAGAGGTTATGAACGTTGCTGCTCCCTATAGCCATGGCTGGTTAACTCAGTTAGTTAAAGCATGGAGTTAATAAGGCCAGGGTCAAGAGATTAATACCCTTTACAGTCCAGTTACCTTTGATTCTGTTTCTGGCCAGAGACTAAACACCAAGATCTAGCCTGCCAACTCTCAAAGGCATGCTTTGGCCGAGGGAGATTGGCTGGGAATATATCAATTGATCAGTAGAAATCAATCTTACTAGGGAAAAGTGGCTCAAAGCACATTTTCTGCTAGCATCATCTTAAGTCATCCATTTATGCATTCATTCAAAATTTTGGGGGTGCTTACCTTGGGTCTGACTCTCTACTAGACCCTGGGGATAAAAAGGAGTATGACTCTATATCTGCTGTAGAAGAACTCTCAGATTTATACCTTTTAAGAACCTTGTCTTAGTCCTTCAGGCTAAGAACACCACAATTTGAATAGCTTAAAAATAACAGAACTTATTTCTCACAGTTCTAGGTGCTAGAAATCTGAAATCAGGGTGCAGCATGGTCAATAGAGAGCCCTCTTCCAGGTTGCATATTTCTAGTATCCTCACATGGTGTAGGGGGATAGGGAGCTCTATGAAATCTCTTTTATGAGAACATTAATCTCATTGGTGAGGATGCCACTTTATTAACTAAGTGAAAAGTGAAAGTGTTAGTTGCTCAGTCATGTCCAACTCTTTGCAACCCCATGGACTGTAGCCTGCCAGGCTCCTCTGACCATGGAATTCTCCAGGCAAAAATACTGGAGTGGGTTGCCATGGCCTTCTCCAAGGGATCTTCCCAACCCAGGGATTGATCTTGGGTCTTCTGCATTGTAGGCAAATTCTTTACTATCTGAGCCTAGAAGGTAGCCTCTGAGCCACCAGGGAAACCACCTCCCAAAGACCACACTGTCTCATTGGTCACTAGGATTTCAGTGTACAGTTTTGAGGGGATATGAGCATTCAGACCATAAACAGGTCCTAAATTTCCTGGAGTTGATTGTTTTGGCTGATAGAGGGTTGTGAAACTTTTTTTTTTTTAATTTTTGTTAGTTGGTTGATTGGTTGGACTTAAGCTACTTTTATTTTTATCTGAAAAATTTTCAATATGATCTTCTGCCCATAAAAATATTTTTCAGACCTAAAAAAATAGCATTTTACTCTTTATAAAAATATCCTATATGGTATTTATAAGTTGAAGCATTTGAGAAAACTGACAAAAATAAACTTGCTTGTATTAAAATTCTGACTCTTTAAGTACTGTATGATGACTGTCAGTTATGGTTATAAAAGTCTGCTTTGTTGAAAGACAAAAGCTCAAGTAATATAAAAGTAGCAAAGAAAAAAAAAGGAAAAAAATGCCAATAATTGAATTAACCAAATAGCATCAAAGAGCGAACGATGAAAATGTGAAAAGACCAAAGTAGTAACTTTTGCATAGTAACTTGAAATAGAAGCTATCCGATCCATGAGTGATCTCTTAAAGAGAACATGCAAAATTGTTCTATTTCTTGATAGTAAATTTAATTAGAAGTCCTGTAACAAAAGATAAGAAACTAAATGGCTTATGTAAGGGTAAAATTTTTCACTTTTTTCAGAATATTATTGTGTGTATCAGAGTGACAAAGGCATGAGCCTTTAAAAAGTTGAAGACATTTACTTTCATAGTTTAGGAAAAAAAGATAAAAGACTGGAAAAGAGCAGTACTAATATTTTTTCGATTTTTCTCTTCAATAAGCTGAAGACAAGTTGACAGAATAGCCTACACTCTAGTGAGGGTAGCAGCTTTCCTTTGTCAGAGCAACATACACATTTCGGGGAACTGAGATCTAATTGAGTCCCTGTGATTCTAAAGTGATATGCAACAATAAAGGAGATGAGTCTGAGGGTGGTACAGCCACCCACACAGGCATGCAAATAGCATTTCATGTATAAAAATGTTTATTAGGTACAAGAACAAGAGAAAATGTGTGTCTAAAAGCATCTGTTACCTTTAGAGATGATTTGTTAGATACCTAAAATGCTACATTTCAAAAACTGAATTTGAATTAAATTCCACCTTATTCACTTCAGTTGATAATAATTATGGCTTTTGATTTTAGATATTCAGACTATAATCCAGTGATTTGCTTTTATGTTGTTGCTGTTCAGTTGCTCAGTTGTGTCCGATTCTTTGCGACCCCATGGACTACAGCACACCAGGTTTCCCTGTTCTTGCTCAAACTCATGTAAAGATGATGTTAGGGCATCTCCAATGGAGGATGGCAAAATGACTCACTCAACTCTGGGTTTCAATGAGAGTTTGAATGGGCAGCAGGTATTTGAAAAAGATCCTTATGTGTGTACATCTTGTGTTAGGAGTGGGTAAACTTGGCCAGTACCACCCACTGAAAAGCTGGGAAATGATGAGACATGATGTTGGGTGGTGGAGAGAACCACCTTTACAGTCAAACATACACCAACTCTTGTCACTGTTCTTCAGTCACTGAGTCTTGTTTGATTCTTTGTGACCCCATGCACTGTAGCATACCAGACTCCTCTGTCCACTATCTCCCAGAATTTGCCCAAATTCAAGTCCATTGAGTTGGTGACACTATCTCATCCTCTGTCACCCCCTTCTCCTTTTGCCTTCAGTCTTTCCCAGCATCAAGGTCTTTTCCAAAGAGTCAGCTCCTCTCACCAGGTGGCCAAAGTATTGAAGCTTCAGCTTCAGTATCAGCCCTTTCAATGAATATTCAGGGTTTATTTCCTTTAGGAACAAACTCTAGCTCTAGCTCTACTGTATTCTTGCATGATCTACATCAGGCTACTTGACTCCTCTTGATTGTATTTGTTCGTCAGAAAGAGATAATATCCCCCCAAGGGTCATTGTATGTGTTAAATGATGTGTTTTAAATACACAGTTTTGGCAGCTGCTGATGTTGTGGAAACTTTCTAAATGCTTTATAACTATAGCTTTCCAAACTTGGCCAAGAGGCGTCTTCAGATGAATAAAAGAAGGAGTTGTAAATGTTAAGTGCATAAGATTGCGAAAATATTATTTTAATAGAAGACACTAGAACTATTTCTTTTAATGGAGAAATTAGAGAATCTGAAAAAATTTTTAGGGGAAAATTCAAGTCTGTTTTTACCGTTTCGCCATCTTGATTCTATCTCCCTCTAGCCATTCTAACAAATGGATTATTAATAACAGAAGAAAAATTATTTACTGACAAAAAATTTGATTGTGCAGATTGCATAGGCTCATAAACTTCCAGGTGCTATTGATGAGAAAATACACACCTCTAGGCACAGTTTCATGTAATTAGGAGGTCAGTGACAGTTTTGAAGAATGAGCAAGAGATAAGTATTTGGCTACAAGTGGGCAGGAAACTAGGGAGTGTGCCCAGAAAGTCCAAATTGCCAACCCACTGGGAAAGCACTATCTTCCCATTAAAGATGAAAAATCATCTATGGTTTAAAGTAAGGGGGAAAGGCTGCCTAACAGAAGTACTTAACTCCAATATCTTCAGGTGCAAAGCAGCTCAAACAGCAGATGAGGCTGGGTGTATGGCAGTAAGGGCTGGAGGTGACTGTGGTACACTGGGGAGCACACCTACAGAGATTCCAGTGGATTATCTTGAACACTCATGAGCCTGCCTGACGGAACAGGCTGGATTCGGCCCTCAGCGTTTCCTTTGTCCCTAGCATATGGACTCCTCTGCATATGGCAATGATCCCAATAGGAACCTCCGAGCATCAGCATTATTTCTGCATCTATTTCAGTGAAGGATGAGTGCATGGATTTGGAGAATTTGGGTTGTGTATTCTTTATTTCTTCAAGTGCCACACTTGGAAAAAATATTAACATTTTGCCTTATACACACACGTGTGGCATGCAAACAGAGGACACTGTGTTCCTCCACGATACAAAATGTTCATATGTTCACTTCATGTGTGTTGCTTTTGATTATAGCAGGTGCAAACATATCTAATAAAAGGATAAAATTAGTGCCAATTGATGAAAAAATGAAGTTATACACTAGTAACTTCTTAAATGGAGAAGGCAATGGCACCCCACTCGAGTACTCTTGCCTGGAAAGTCCCATGGACGGAAGAGCCTGGTGGGCTGCAGTCCATGGGGTCGCTAAGAGTCAGACACGACTGAGTGACTTCACTTTCATTTTTCACTTTCATGTATTGGAGAAGGAAATGGCAACCCACTCCAGTGTTCTTGCCTGGAGAATCCTGGGACGGCGGAGCCTCGTGGGCTGCCATCTATGGGGTCGCACAGAGTTGGACACAACTGAAGTGACTTAGCAGCAGCAGCAGCAACTTCTTAAATATTTCCAGATCCAAAGTAGCACAGGTGGAAAAATACTGTATGATCCCCAAAATCGCATTCCAGTTTCAACTGCAAACATATCTTCTCACAAATTCTCTACCAAATTAGGACAGTTATGGGAAAAGAAAAAAGTGTGGCTTAATTATGTACTATAATCAGTTCAATTGAAAAGGCTTTGTGACCAGATGCTTAAATGACAATAAAAATTTAGCTCTGATAACCCTGATGAGACCATGTTAATTCGAAATTAAGGTAATTTGAGCATTCAATATGATCTTCTCCAAATCCTTTGGCTTCACAGTCTCTCTTTATTCCATAAGGAGAATGTATATGCTGTTGAAAGTTAGTCTTAAATATACTGTATTTTTTATTCTAAAAGGATATGGGAAAGATAAAACACTGGTAGGGAGTACTTTGCTTGCCCTTACTTAGAATTTCATATTTTTGGCTGTGACCCAGGCTCATGTGCAACACCTTGAAATGGCAAATGGTTGGGTTTTTTTAGCTTTCAGGTCAGAGCAGGCATTTATTTTGATCACCTAGCTAAAGTAAAGTGGCTTCTATTCATTTGTTTTTGAACCCTTTATCTTGTATCTAAATGGAACTGACCTAAAACTGTATCTGGAATTATTCGCCTGTAAGAAGGCAATGCAAGTCAATACAAACAAGGGCATTTTAGCCAGAAGCTGAAATTAACCTGCAGAAACTTTGCAGCTTAGATGTGAGCTGCTCCATATCTGCAAAGAGAGCAGGTATCACTTAACAGAGTAAAAGGTTTCCTGCGCCAATCAAAAAGAAACAAGGTGAGGTGATCCTCATCTTCTTCTTTGATATGTTTGAGTCACCAATTTCTTTTGCTTCAACAAGCCAAAACAATTTTAAAAGCATCTTTTACTCTGAGGAGAAGTTAGTCTGAATACATCACAAAGTAGAAACACTTATACCCGAAATAGCAGGCACTGTTATGATTTAATCATTTCCTTATTTTAAATGTTTACTCACTTTAAAACATGAAAATCTCCAAATCCATTCCTAAGAATGATTGTTACATCTTTGACACACAATCAAAGACAGAATTAAAACTTCTGATGTGTCCTTGACAGAACAGGATTTTTAAGCTAATTTTGTATTCTTCTTAGGACCAGAGGCAAACTGTATGAGGTTCATTAATTCAGACCAATATTTCAGATATTTTAAATGCATTTTCAAGTAAATATTAAAGATTTTCATGAAAATGTTACCTCAGAAGTTTGTTTTCCCTATAATCTAAATACTTTTATACTTGAAAAAAATTAGAATGTCTTCTAAATTACTAAAGGAATGTTGATGTTTCCTAAATACTGTTAAATTCATAAAATAAATTTTCTAAAAACATATAAGCACATATCAGAATCTGAATAATACTTAACTACTTCAACTCTCAGTGCTTTTTTTTTAATCAAACGGGTTTTGGAAAAAATCAATATTCTGTGATTTGCAAATTAAAACTCTTAGTTGAGTCTTGAGTCTCTCACTTCAATCTGTTTTTAAATGAGTCTCTCATTTCAATCTGTTTCTATATTTTTCATTTATATGAATATTCTTACAGAATAAAAAGTCCCATATGTTATATATTTTAATAATTTAAATTGTGGAGTTATAGATACCTATAGGAAGTAGATGAATATTATACACTCTCCCCAGAAAACTATGCATGTTTGTATAAAAATGAAATATGCATGCAGTTTCACATTTGAAGACTATCCCTTGATTGATAACTTTCTATGGAAGATGAAAGTTGTCTTTTCAACTACTCATCCAAAACTTTAAAGCATAGTTCAGCCTTCCTGCACCATAGAAACCCAGTATTGCCCTTAGTAATGTCCATTCAGGTAAAGGTAACATTTTCCCTGGAGCTTAATCTCAGGCATATTACTTTAATTTTAACCATTTTTAGTATTAAGCTTGATACTAAGTGAGAGTTCTGTTTCCTTCTCAAAAGTTGAGCCATGTGAGGATTACTGGAAACACAGGCTGACATGTGAGTAAGTCTCTGTGGTCTATTAAGGGGGTTTACAAATAGAACAAAAGCTAGGAAGAAGTGTTAATAGAGCCAGCATATCAGTTGCAAATTTTCACAAGCAAACTGAAAGACAGAAAAATGTCATCCTAGTAAAAAGTAGGAAAAATGTAATTTGATGAAATAATGTGTCTATATGTCAAATAAGTATACATTTCTAATTTAATTTTATATTGAACATGAATTAAATCTAACAAAATATCTTGTGATAAAATGTCATTATAGGCAAGGAAAGCAGCATTCAGACCCGTTAAACTGCTTTAAAGTTTTCTTGTGCTATAAATGTTACAAAAATGATCCTTATTATAAAAGGAAATATGTTTTCCACCCCAGGAAGAAAAATGGTCAAAGAATCTTGGTGTGAACATTCCAAAAAGTTTTTTAGCTCTTGCAGTAGATGCTTTAAACACTTATTTTTATAAAGTACTTTTTGTCAGGCAATATATATGTTAGAAATTAGTAGTTCCTCCATTTGTAAAACCTTGACATTGACTATAATTGAGGAGGTTAGTGTTGGCGTGTTCATAAGTATTACCTGTCATTTGAAATATGACAGTGCTGTAACTGCAAGACCTTGGGGATGCTTGTGAGCTGGCACTGCCATCTGACTGCCTTAGAAACTGCCAGACAGTATTCTTAATGCCTATGACCCTGAGATAATTAACATGGCCCTAGAGGCTTCTGCCTTTTGGATTTGCACACTTGTTGTTTAATAAGATGTTTGCTGCTAGCTATGCTTTCCTCTCATTTAAAAATGGATTTGTAAGGAGAATGGTACTTCAGTCTGTTTTGTTATAGATATTACCTTAGTGTACAAGTTGCATATAAATGAATTTTGTTTCTTTCCTAAAAATTAAGATATCTCCTAATGTTTTTTTCATCTTTTGTCTGATTCCTATAAATGCATGTCATAATGAGGCAAATGACTCATCTGAAATTCAAGTGCTTTGACAGTTGTGTTCCACAACATGGAGACTAGTGAATGATAAAATAGGAGTGAAAAATAAGAGCAAGTTTAAAAGGCTTCAGGGCAGATTTGATGGGGTTTTTAGTTTCTGCATTCCCAAGAACAAAGCAAAGAGTTAAAACAAACTTCTACTTTAAGATTAGAGTTATTGATTTACAATTAGCACTGTGTGGAATTTGCAAAATTAGTTTGTAAATTCTGAATAACTCCTTGTAAATCAAGAAACTCCTTGTAAATTTAAGAAACTTAAAGGGAAATCTTATCTGTGTTAGTATAAATCTTTAGGAAGTATAAAACAGTATAAATCTTTAAGGAACTACAAAATTGTAGTTTGCTGTTAGCTGCTATTTTTGAACAAGTTTCACTGAAGAATTAAAAGACTGTGCATAATCAATGTATTAGGAATTATATATATAATATGCATATATATACATACACACACACTGTGCTCCTCCCCCACCAATTGACTGTAGATAATTTTAAAATTATTGAAATATAAACAAAATATAAAATTTCCAAATTCCTGGACTCTGGAGTGAATGATAATATCTTTTTTCATTTTTCTTCATTTACATTTTTGTCTTAATTTTTCAATAAATATATTGCCTAATATATATCCACACTCTTCAAATTCATGACTTTAATGACTTCAGAATAGTCCATTAAATTAATATTGGAATTTTTAATAGTTAAAAATTACATATGCTAGAAGACTATTAAATACCTTAGAACAAAATTAATCATGAATAAATGTCATTTTGCATTGAGAATATATCTAATTCTTTGCTGTATTCTATACAAGTTGGAATAGAAATATCAATAACCTCAGATATGCAGATGACACCACCTTATGGCAGAAAGAGAAGAAGAACTAAAAAGCCTCTTGATGAAAGTGAAAGTGGAGAGTGAAAAAGTTGGCTTAAAGCTCAACATTCAGAAAACAAAGATCATGGCATCTGGTCCCATCACTTCATGGGAGATAGATGGGGAAACAGTGGAAACAGTGTCAGACTTTATTTTTCTGGGCTCCAAAATCACTACAGATGGTGACTGCAGCCATGAAATTAAAAGATGCTTGCTCCTTGGAAGGAAGGTTATGACCAACCTAGATAGCATATTCAAAAGCAGAGATATTACTTTGCCAACAAAGGTTCGTCTAGTCAAGGCTATGGATTTTCCTGTGGTCATGTATGGATGTGAGAGTTGGACTATGAAGAAGGCTGAGCGCCGAAGAATTGATGCTTTTGAACTGTGGTGTTGGAGAAGACTCTTGAGAGTCCCTTGGACTGCAAGGAGATCCAACCAGTCCATTCTGAAGGAGATCAGCCCTGGGATTTCTTTGGAAGGAATGATGCTAAAGCTGAAACTCCAGTACTTTGGCCACCTCATGGGAAGAGTTGACTCATTGGAGAAGACTCTGATGCTGGGAGGGATTGAGGGCAAGAGGAGAAGGGGACGACAGAGGATGAGATGTCTGGATGGCATCACTGACTCAATGGATGTTAGTCTCAGTGAGCTCCGGGAGTTGGTGATGGACAAGGAGGCCTGGTGTGCTGCGATTCATGGGGTCGCAAAGAGTCGGACATGTCTGAGCGACTGATCTGATCTGATACAAACTAATTTCTCACAAATGTGTTCAGTTCAGTTCAGTGGCCTAGTCATGTCCGACTCTTTGTAACCCCTTGAATCGTAGCACGCCAGGCCTCCCTGTCCATCCCCAACTCCCGGAGTTCACCCAAACTCATGTGCATCGAGTTGGTGATGCCATCCAGCCATCCCATCCTCTGTTGTCCCCTTCTCCTCCTTCCCCCAATCCCTCCCAGTATCAGGGTCTTTTCCAGTGAGTCAACTCTTCGCATGAGGTGGCCAAAGTATTAGAGTTTCAGCTTCAGCATCAGTCCTTCCAATGAACACCCAGGACTGGTCTCCTTTAGGATGGACCGGTTGGATCTCCTTGTAGTAAAAGGGAATTGCAAGAGTCTTTTCCAGCGCCAAAGTTCTAAAGCATCAATTCTTCAGTGCTCAGCTTACTTTATAGTCCGATTCTCACATCCATACATGACCACTAGAAAAACCATAGCCTGAACTAGACAGACCTTTGTTGGCAAAGTAATATCTCTACTTTTTAATATGCTATCTAGGTTGGTCATAACTTCTTCCAAGGAGTAAACGTATTTTAATTTCATGGCTGCAATCACCATCTGCAGTGATTTTAGAGCCCCCAAAATTAAGTCTGACACTGTTTCCCCATCTATTTCCCATGAAGTGATGGGACCAGATGTGTTAGTGGTATTTATATGGTGAGTAGTCTATTAAATTTTGGAAAATTTGGTTTCTGATTTTTATCAAAACTTTTATTGCTCATTGCTTGTGAATATCCTCAATGTACCAAATGTTCTCAAGATCTCATTTCCACATTATAGTGTCAAGACAAGCATCACCCATATGGAACTACTATCACAGATACAAATATGATATAATCCAATCAATCAGTCAACCAATAAGCGGGAAGTTTTTTAAAAAATTGTTGTACCAGGAAGGTTCTTCCAGATGTTTGCATGTTTTGCTTCCTCACTATGTTCAAGTGTCTCAGCTCAAAATTTTCCTCCTTTATAGTTTTCTATATATAGGTCTTTAGTTTCTTTAGAAGATATATTCCTAAGTATTTTATTCTTTTCATTGCAATGGTGAATGGAATTGTTGCCTTAATTTCTCTTTCTATTTTCTCATTATTAGTGTACAGGAATGCAAGGGATTTCTGTGTGTTGATTTTATATCCTGCAACTTTACTATATTCATTGATTAGTTCTAGTAATTTTCTGGTGGAATCTTTAGGGTTTTCTACATAGAGGATCATGTCCTCTGCAAACAGTGAGAGTTTTACTTCTTCTTTTCCAATTTGGATTCCTTTTATTTCTTTTTCTGCTCTGATTGCTGTAGCCAAAACTTCCAAAACTATGTTGAATAGTAGTGGTGAAAGTGTGCATCCTTGTCTTGTTCCTGACTTTAGAGGAAATGATTTCAATTTTTCACCATTGAGGATAATGTTTGTTGTGGGTTTGTCATTAAAACACTGGTGAAAGAAATCAAAGAGGACACTAATAGATGGAGAAATATACCCTGTTCATGGATTGGTAGAATCAATATAGTGAAAATGAGTATACTACCCAAAGCAATTTATAGATTCAATGCAATCCCCATCAAGCTACCAACGGTATTCTTCACAGAGCTAGAACAAAGAATTTCTCAATTTGTATGGAAACACAAAAAACCTCTAATAGCCAAAGCTATCTTGAGAAAGAAGAATGGAACTGGAGGAATCAACCTGCCTGACTTCAGGCTCTACTACAAAGCCACAGTCATCAAGACAGTATGGTACTGGCACAAAGACAGAAATATAGATCAATGGAACAAAATAGAAAGCCCAGAGATAAATCCACGCACATATGGACACCTTATCTTTGACAAAGGAGACAAGAATATACAATGGATTAAAGACAATCTCTTTAACAAGTGGTACTGGGAAAACTGGTCAAACACTTGTAAAAGAATGAAACTAGAACACTTTATAACACCATACACAAAAATAAACTCAAAATGGATTAAAGATCTAAATGTAAGACCAGAAGCCATAAAACTCCTAGAGGAAAATACAGGCAAAACACTCTCTAACATACATCACAGCAGGATCTTCTATGTCCCACCTCCCAGAATATTGGAAATAAAATAAAAAATAAACAAATGGGACCTAATTAAACTTAAAAGCTTCTGCACAACAATGGAAACTATAAGCAAGGTGAAAAGACAGTCTTCAGAATGGGAGAAAATAATAACAAATGAAGCAACAGACAAACAACTAATCTCAAAAATATACAAGCAACTCCTACAGCTCAATTCCAGAAAAATAAATGACCCAATCAAAAAATGGGCCAAAAAACTAGGTAGACATTTCTCCAAAGAAGACATACAGATGGCCAACAAACACATGAAAAGATGCTCAACATCACTCATTATCAGAGAAATGCAAATCAAAACCACTATGAGGTACCATTTCACGCCAGTCAGAATGGCTGCGATCCTAAAGTCCACAAGCAATAAATGCTGGAGAGGGTGTGGAGAAAAGGGAACCCTCTTACACTGTTGGTGGGAATGTAAACTGGTACAGCCACTTTGGAGAACAGTATGGAGATTCCTCAAAAAACTGGGAATAGAACTGCCTTATGATCCAGCAATCCCACTGCTGGGCCTACACACTGAGAAAAACCGAATTGAAAGAGACACGTGCATCCCGATGTTCATAGCAGCACTGTTTACAATAGCCAGGACTTGGAAGCAACTTAGATGTCCATCCACAGATGAATGGATAAGCAAGCTGTGGTACATATACACAATGGAGTATTACTCAGCCATTAAAAAGAATGCATTTGAATCAGTTCTAATCAGGTGGATGAAACTGGAGCCTATTATACAGAGTGAAGTAAGCCAGAAAGAAAAACACAAATACAGTATACTAACGCATATAAATGGAATTTAGAAAGATGGTAACAATAACCCTGTTTACAAGACAGCAAAAGAGACACTGATGTATAGAACAGACTTTTGGACTCTGGGACCAGGAGAGGGTGAGATGATTGGGGAGAATAGCATTGAAATATGTATAATATCATATCTGAAACGAGTCGTCAGTCCAGGTACGATGCCTGATAACGGATGCCTGGGGCTGGTGCACTGGGACGACCCAGGGGGATGGTATGGGGAGGGAGGAGGGAGGAGGGTTCAGGATGGGGAACACATGTATACTTGTGGCGGATCCATCTTGATGTATGGCAGAAGCAATACAATATTGTAAAGTTAAGCAAAATAAAATTTAATTAAAAAAAATAAACTTCACTCTGATGATAAAAAAGAAAAAAATTTTCCTCCTTGAGGTTTACCAGACTACTCAAAACTAAAATATTGTCTCCAACTTTTTTCATGACATTTTACTACAGCTTTTTCTTAATTGTATCATCAAATTATTTAGGAGTCTAAATGCATTCAGAAGTAAATTGGATAAAATTTTATTTTTCTTATCACTGCTTTCAACTGTATTTCCTCTGCTGCTGCTGCTAAGCTGCTTCAGTCGTGTCCAACTCTGTGCTACCCCATAGGTGGCGGTGCACCAGGCTCCTCTGTCCCTGGGGTTCTCCAGACAAGAATACTGGAGTGGGTTGTCATTGCCTTCTCCAGTATTTTCTCTAATAGTCCCTTAAGAGAGGCTCACATAACTCTCTGTTACTTCAGTTTATTAATGCAATCTCAATATTTTAGATTTGCCTGTTCTTTTCCAATCAGCATGAGCTAAAGACAGTGGCCCACAGTTTTAGAGGAAGAAGTGGTAATGTGATCAGGCCATATGACACCTCTTCTCATCTAGGACTGGAGGGAAAGAGGAGGCATAGCTGAAATAAAGAGGTGATGGGAAAGAGTCCCTGGTTCTGGCTCCATTGTATGGTAATGGCTCTAATGAGATGATGGTTGCCATGAATGTGTTAGTTTCATCTTTGCTCCCCTATATCCTGAAGAAAATGCCGCTATCTCTTTAAAGATCTTTAAACTCTAGCATATGATCTCCACCCTTCCACTTATCTGGTTTACTTGACCTAATGATTTTTCTCTTTCCTAACCCCATGCTCCCTCATGTGGAGCCCGAGAACCACTCTGTACCCTTAGAAGGTCACAGAAATAGGATGAACCTACTCTTGACATGGATCGCTTAAACAAGTGCAGAGTTTCTAAAATGCAGTTATGTTTGGCATCATGATCTCCAGTTGAAATATGTCCCTGTTGTTATTGTCATTTAGTTGCCGAGTCATGTCTGACTCTGTGACTCCGTGGACTGTAGCCCTCCAGGTTCCTCTGTGCACAGGATTTCCCAGGCAAGAACACTGGAGTAGGTTGCCATTTCCTTCTCCAGGGGATCTTCCTGACCCAGGGATCGAACTTATGTCTCTTGTGTCTCCTGCATTGGAGGGCGACTTATCACTGAGCCACCAGGGAAGCCCAAGTTATGTTTTACTTCAACTTTAATAGAAACTCAAATTGAATTTCACTTGACATATTTCATTAGGCTATAAATTTGAATGTTGAAGGGGCCTTCTCTGACCACCCTTTTTCTTCATTACTCTGTCCCACATACAGTGCTTTATTTTTCTTCATAATACATACTTTTATTACTGATGATAAGGTATAGTGAGGACTTAAAAGGGTGAATGCTAGATCCAGAATGCCTAGATTTAAATCTTTGCTTCTACTGTTTGTTTTATGACCTTGATCAAGTTCCTGAAACTTTCTGTGCCTAGGTCCCTTATCTGTAAAATGGAAAATAATAATTCTTAAACAGTTGTGAGTTAACACAGAGCACATAAAATAGTACCTGGCATTAGTAAACATTCAATAAGTGTTTATAATAATTTGCATTATTTTTACTGTCATTTTTTGAAAAAAAAATATTTGTATTGAGATATAGCCAATTACTATCGCTGTGACAGATTCAGGTGAACAAAAAAGAGATATAGCCATAATATACATGTATCAGTTCTCCCCCAAATTCCCCTCTTGTCCAGGCTGCCACATAACATTGAGCAGAGCTTCATGTGCTACACAATAGGTCCTTGTTGATTTACTGTTTTTTAAAATTTCTTTTATATTGGACAATCCCAAAGAAAGGCAATGCCAAAGAATGCTCAAACTACCACACAATTGCACTCATCTCACATGCTAGTAAAGTAATGCTCAAAATTCTCCAAGCCAGGCTTCAACAATACATGAATTGTGAACTTCCTGATGTTCCAGCTGGTTTTAGAAAAGGCAGAGGAACCAGAGATCAAATTGCCAACATCCGCTGGATCATCGAAAAGCAAGAGAGTTCCAGAAAAAGATCTATTTCTGCTTTATTGACTACGCTAAAGCCTTTGACTGTGTGGATCACAATAAACTGTGGAAAATTCTGAAAGAGATGAGAATACCAGACCACCTGTCCTGCCTCTTGAGAAACCTATATGGAGGTCAGGAAGCAACAGTTAGAACTGGACATGGAACAACAGACTGGTTCCAAATAGGAAAAGGAGATTGTCAAGGCTGTATATTGTCACCCTGCTTAGTTAACTTATATTCAGAGTACATCATGAGAAATGCTGGACTGGAAGAAGCACAAGCTGGAATCAAGATTGCCGGGAAAAATATCAATAACCCCAGATATGCAGATGACATCACCCTTATGGCAGAAAGTGAAGAGGAACTAAAAAGCCTCTTGATCAAAGTAAAAGTGGAGAGTGAAAAAGTTGGCTTAAAGCTTAACATTCAGAAAACGAAGATCATGACATCCGGTCCCATCACTTCATGGGAAATAGATGGGGACAGAGTGTCAGACTTTATTTTTGGGGCTCCAAAATCACTGCAGATGGTGACTGCAGCCATGAAATTAAAAGACACTTACTCCTTGGAAGGAAAGTTATGACCAACCTAGATAGCATATTCAAAAGCACAGACATTACTTTGCCAACAAAGGTTCGCCTAGTCAAGGCTATGGTCTTTCCTGTGGTCATGTATGGATGTGAGAGTTGGACTGTGAAGAAGGCTGAGCACTGAAGAATTGATGCTTTTGAACTGTGGTGTTGGAGAAGACTTTTGAGAGTCCCTTGGACTCCAAGGAGATCCAACCAGTCCATTCTGAAGGAGATCAGCCCTGGGATTTCTTTGGAAGGAATGATGCTAAAGCTGAAACTCCAGTACCATGGCCACCTTATGTGAAGAGTTGACTCATTGGAAAAGACTCTGATGTTGGGAGGGATTGGGGGCAGGAGGAGAAGGGGACGACAGAGGATGAGATGGCTGGATGGCATCACTGACTCAATGGACGTTATTCTGAGTGAACTCCGGGAGTTGGTGATGGACAAGGAGGCCTGGCGTGCTGCGATTCATGGGGTCGCAAAGAGTCAGACACGACTGAGCGACTGAACTGAACTGAGCAGTTGAATTACAATGTTTAGTTAGTTTCTTGTAAATGGCAAAGTGAATCAGTTATGCATATACCTATACCTATTCTTTATAATATTCTTTTCCTATATAGACCATTACAGAGTATTGAGTAGAGTTCCCTGTGCTATACAGTAAATCCTTGTTGATTGCATATTTTAAATATAATAGTGTGTATCTGTTATTTCCAAATTCCTAGTTTATTTCTCTCCCCCTTTTCCTTTTGTTAGCCATAAATTTGTTTTTTATGTCTGTGAGTCTGTTTTGTAAATAAGCTCATTTGTATCTTTTTTAGATTCCTCATAAGTCTGATATCACATCTCTGTCTGAATTAGATCACTTAGTATGCTAATCTCAAGGTTTTTCCATGTTTCTGCAAATGAAATTATTTCTCTTTAATGCTTGAGTAATATTCCTTTGCTTATATGTAACACATCTTCTTTATCCATTTGGTCATTGATGGACATTAGGTGTTTCCACGTCTTGGCTATTGTAAACACTGCTGCACTGAAAACTAGGGTACATGTGTCCTTTCGAATTATGGTTTGCTCTGGTTATATGCCTAGGGGTAGTATTGCTGACCATATGGTAGCTCTATTTTTATTTTTTTAAGGAATCCCCATACTGTTCTCCATACTGATTCTACCAATTTGTATTCCCCCCAGCTGTGAAGGAGGGTTCCCTTTTCTCCACACTCATTCCAGTGTTAATTTTTTGTAGACTTTTTATAGTGACCATTCTGACTGATGTGAAGTAATACCTCATTATACTTTTGATTTGCACTTTTCTAGTAAGTAACAATGTTGTCCATATTTTCATATGCTTTTTTGGACATCTGTGTATTTTCTTTGGAGAAATGTCTGTTTAGATCTTCTGCCCATTTTTTTTATTGTGTTGTTTATTTTTTGATATTGAGCTGTTTGTAAATTTTGGAGATTAATCCCTCGTCAGTTGCATTATTTGCAAATATCTTCTCCCATTCTGTGGATTGTCTTTTAGTTTTGTTTATGATTTTCTTTGTTGCACAAAAGTTTTTGATTTAATTAGGCCCTATTTGTTTAGTTTTATTTTTATTACTCTAGGAGATAGGTTGGAAAAAGATACTGCTGTAATTTAAGTCATAGTGTACTGCCTATGTTTTCCTCTAAGAGTTTTAGAGTTTCCAATCTTACATTTAGGTCTTTGATCCATTTTGAGCTTATTTTTGTGTATGATGTTAGGGAATCTTCTGTTAGGTTTTTACATGTAACTGTCTGGTTTTCCCAGAAAATTTATTTAAGAGACTATCTTTTCTCCATTGTATATTCTTTCATCCTTTGTCAGATTGATTGACCATATGTTCATGGGTTTATTTCTGGGCTTTCTATTCTCTTCCATTGATCTAGATTTCTGTCTTTGTGCCAATGTCATACTGTGTTAATGACTGCAGCTTTGTAGTATAGTCTGAATTTGGAGAGATTGATTCCTCCAGCTCCATTATTCTTTCTTACAATTGCTTTGGCTTTTCCAGGTCTTTTATATTTCCACACAAATTAAAATTTTTTTCTAGAAAAAAATGCAATTGATAACTTATTATGAATTGCATGAATCTGTAGATTGCCTTGTGTAGTATAGTTATGTTGATAATGTTGATTCTTCTAATCCAAGAACATGGTGTATCTTTCCATCTGTTTATATCATCTTTGATTTCTTTCATCTGAATCTTATTGTTTCCAGACTATAGGTCTTTTGCCTCCAATACTATGTTGAATGAAAGTAGTAAGAGAGGACATCCTTGTCTTGTTCCTGATCTTAGAGCAAATTCTTTCAGCTTTTCACTCTTGACAATAATGTTAGCTGTGGGTTTGTCATATATGGCCTTTATTATGTTGAGTTAGGTTCCCTATACTTTCTCTAGAAAAATAAATCCTCTAGGATTTATCATAAATGGGTGTTGAATTTTATCCAAAACTTTTCCTACATCTATTGAAATGATCATATGGTATTTAGTTTTCAATTTGAAAATATGGTGTATCACATTGATTGATTTGCAGATATTAAAAAAAAAATCTTTACATCCCTGGGGAAATCCTACTTGATCATGGAATATGATCACTTTAATACATTGTTAAATTTGATTTGCTAGTATTTTGTTGATGATTTTTGCATCTACACTCATCAGTGATATTGGTCTGTGATTTTATTTCTTTGTGGTATTTTTAATATATTTATTTATTTAATGTTTATCTGCACTCATTAGAATATAAGCACCTTGGGTATTCTGTTAACTGCTGTGTTCTCAGTACTCAGAAGCATTCCTGGCATGTTGTAGGTGCTCAAGAGAGAATTGTGGGAAAACTGAATGATTGAATAATAAAATGAAGTCACAGTAAATGAATGAAGAGTGTATTAAGTTGCTCTGTGACCAACCCCTCCCTGTCACTCCCCATATCCAACTGGACCCCTGAATGTCTCCTTGAGCACATAAATTCTACATGAGATATGCGTATGTCATGTTGCTAATAAACACAATAGAGTTTAAATGTAGGATAAATTGGTTTGATTTATTAAATAGGCAAGCTTTAGGCAATGGCAAGCCACTCCAGTACTCTTGCCTGTAAAATGCCATGGATGGAGGAGCCTGGTGGGCTGTAGTCCATGGGGTAACTACGAGTTGGACATGGCTGGGCAACTTCACTTTCACTTTTCACTTTCACTCAATGGAGAGGGAAATGGCAACCCACTGCAGTGTTCTTGCCTGGAGAATCCCAGGGACGGCAGAGCCTGGTGGGGTCGCACAGAGTTGGACATGACTGAAGCGACTTAGCAGCAGCAAGAAGAAAATGGATCTCAAAATAGCTTTAAGTAGAAGTAGACTTTAATAACTGTGGCAAACAGAAGGATGAAGAAAATGGAAAGTGAATAAACAGTGATCACAAGCAAGACCACTCCACCATCAGTCATTTAGCAAGTCAGGGTGAGGGTGATTTAGAATAAGACCAGATGTGGAGGGTCTGGGACAAAGGACAAGAGTATCTGACTTTATGCTATTAGCTTTTTTTTTTTTCCTGCCTCAATATTGAGAAAGGGTATGCTTTCCCTGGTGGCTCAGATGGTAAAGAATATGCCTGCAATGCAGGAGACCCAGGTTTGTTTCCTGGGTCAGAAAGATCTTTTGGGGAAGGGGATGTCTATTCACTCCAGTATTCTTGCGTGAAGAATTTCATGGCCAGAGGAGCCTGGGGGCTACAGTACATGGGGTCACAAAGAATTGGACACAACTGCAGCAGCAGCAGCAGAGCAAGTAAAGATATTATAATAATAATAGTAATATTCTCCTGTTTGTAAAAGCTGCTCAATAAGCATCAGGACTCATTAAGAAGAAGAGCACTCATGGCTTATAAATTCCCCCAGGCTGTGATTTCTCTTTGGCCAGGAAAAAAAAAATTAGAAAAGGTGTATTCTTAGATAAATGTACAAATGATTATATCAGTGTGAAGTAAATGGAGAAGGCACTGGTTAGAAGTATGTGACTTCAAGAAACTCAAACATTTGGTTAAACCAAATGTGTAGAATTATGTATATTTATGTTTAATTAGAGTTCTTTTGTTCATTCAAAATCTAAGTATTGGATTGTTCAAAAAGTTCATTTGTGTGTTTCTGTAAGAAATTATGGAAATACCTGAATGAACTTTTTGAGCAACCCAGTGTTTCCCAGATATTCAGCATCTGAATCATTTGGGAAGCAGAATCCTGGGTTTTGCTTCAGACTGACTGAATTCGAATTCTTAAGGTACAGCTCAGCTACTTACATTTTATATAGCCTTTTCCTCTGTCAGCATTTGCTTACAAAAATTCTAGAATGCATGCATTCTATTTAGAGAGGGGCGGGTAAAGCAGGTAGTCCTATAATAAGTAAGCTAATTAAAATATGAAGTGATACTCAACAATTTCACTAGGTCAATAATTTGGAAAGCATATAAATTCCCTTATTTTTTATTTCATTTATGGTAAAATGAACCAGCATAAGTAAATGTTTAAAATCTTAATTAAAATCAACATGCCACTAAATTAGTTTTCAATGTTTTGTTTGTCTAAATATTACCTTGTTTATCTTTCTCTTACTTTAATGTCTCTTCTGGCCATTTTTGTATTTATATAGTTACCCCTTTTACACTTATCCATTTTATATTTATTCTTTTTCTAATTACAAAGGTAATTATGGTCATTTTCAACAGTATGGTTTTTTTTTTTAAGAAAACTACTAGTTTTCAATCTGTGCTTTTGTGTTACAAAATCAGGCTCACATTGGATATACTGTGTTGCAACTTTTTTTCCTATTTACTACTTTTAAAAAATATTCTCATAGTAAATACTTTCCTAATTTTCCTGCTGACCAATATCATGTTTTGCAAACTGTTCTTTTTCAGTTTTCCTATTCAATAAAAACCAGGACATAAATAAGCTCAAATAAATTCTATCTTCTCCTGGCTTTAAGTCGTAGTATCATTTTTTTTCAGTGGGATCCACACACAATCGGTTCTCTATAGTCAGGTCTCTCTCATTCGTTGAGAGCTGCTACTTCTAAGGCAGTTCTGCTTGAGATCTGGCAACAGGGTCCTTACTCCTAGGACCCTGCTCTAGCCTCTTGTAGTTACACTTCTCATCCATGAAGTCAAGAAGATTGAAAGATTCAACCTATAAAGAAAGAGCAAGCTCTTTAAAATTCAGACAGCTTATTACTTACATAGAGAACAAAAAGCAGGATCCACCAAGGTGCCAGCTCTCCACATGCCTTGGTAAAGCACTGGTTGATGTGATGAAATGGCATGAGTCCTGGCAAACATTGTGGCTGGGATGCTTCTGTGCTGTGACTAAGCAGTTTATAGCCTGTAGCTATACTCCAAGCGAAAGAGCATGGGGAGAGAGAAAGCTTCAAATCTCAGCAGAACCCAGAAAATGAGAAATTATCTCATGACAGCATCCTGAGAAGATAGGGAGAAGGGAGGGAAATGATCTTTGTAGCACCTCCTCTGATGCCTCCTATGTTTTCATGTTTTCAGAGAATAACACTGTGTTTGACCAGGACTTAGATAACCTAGGTGATTAAGCCTTGCCCACATGGCCTATGTAAAGATATGCAAGGTAACCAGGGATCCATGGCCAAATGATTACCCTATAATTGGGCCCAGGTGAATCCCACTGTTCCCCTACCCCAAGACTATGTTCTATGTGTACCTGAACCTGAAATTTCCTACCCAGTTGGCTTCACGCCTGCTTCTGCATCTAGTTGGAGCCCCTTTCTTAGGCAAAGAGGCAGCAAAATGGACTATATGCTGGTATATGCATCCTAGTCCTAAGGAGTGACCAAGCAGGCATGTTGGTATAGGTCTGCAAAGAGCTCAGTTAAGCAGGCAGGGGTATCTGCATGTTTGCAGGCCTCTGTGGGCTGGATAGTTACTGAATCAGATTGTAGGGAGGAAAGATGCAAGAAATTTAAGAGGATGAACACTCAAATGTTTCTTCAATCTCCTCCTAACCCTGACCCACTGCTGCTGCTGCTGCTAAGTCGCTTCAGTCATGTCCGACTCTGTGCGACCCCATAGACGGAAGCTCACCAGGCTCCCCTGTCCCTGGGATTCTCCATGCAAGAACACTGGAGTGGGTTGCCATTTCCTTCTCCCATGCTTGAGAGTGAAAAGTGAAAGTGAAGTCGCTCAGTCCTGTCCGACTCTTAGCGACCCCATGGACTGGAGCCCACCAGGCTCCTCCGTCCCTGGGATTTTCCAGGCAAAAGTACTGGGGTGGGGTGCCATAGCCTTCCCCGCCCTGACCCACTACTTAACTGAAAATATGCTGCTGCTACTAAGTCGCTTCAGTCGTGTCCAACTCTGTGCGACCCCATAGACGGAAGCTCACCAGGCTCCCCCGTCCCTGGGATTCTCCAGGCAAGAATACTGGAGTCGGTTGCCATTTCCTTCTCCAATGCATGAAAGTGAAAAGTGAAAGTGAAGTCACTCAGTCGTGTCCGACTCTTAGCGACCCCATGGACTGCAGCCTACGAGGATCCTCCGTCCATGGGATTTTTCAGGCAAAAGTACTGGGGTGGGGTGCCATTGCCTTCCCCGAACTGAAAATATAGATTCTCATTATTTATAAGAGAGAGCTCTCAGATGAGGAGAAAGCGGGCAAGAAGTTTCAGTTCTCATTCGCAGTCCAAAATCTTATATTAAGATTCTTGTTAGAGCAAAAATAAATATTATATAATATTTGTTTATCAATAAATATTATAACATTTTAAATATCATAAAACATATAAATATCAATAAATATAACATTTTTATTTAAAATCATGAAGTAGAATACTTACTTTTATCAGGTTAGTGGGAAGGATACTACAAAAAATCTGTATATTTATATTCTTGGAAAATGTACAAACCAAAACTTAAGAGAATGAAAGAAATAACGTTTTGAAAGAAAAAAGAATGAAAAAAATAACATTATTTACATGGAATTGTTTTAATAATCAGTTCTATATTAAGTCAAATAAAATAATACAAAGTCGTTTGACTGAACTTTTAGATGGCACCCCACTCCAGTACTCTTGCCTGGAAAATACAATGGATGGAGGAGCCTGGAAGGCTGAAGTCCATGGGGTCGCTGAGGGTCAGACACGACTAAGCGACTTCACTTTCACTTTTTACTTTCATGCATTGGAGAAGGAAATGGCAACCCACTCCAGTGTTCTTGCCTGGAGAATCCCAGGGACTGGGGAGCCTGGTGGGCTGCTGTCTATGGGGTCACATAGAGTCGGACACGACTGAAGTGACTTAGCAGCAGCAGCATCTAAGTAAGGCATAAGTTTATTGTCTGAACCACATTATTATGAGCAACATACCACTCACCTGTCACAACTGTAGTAGCTTTCACAACTTCAGGTTTAGACATTTGATGAATCTAAATTTCCTATTTTCCTTCCATAAAGATATCACCAAACTACTTCCAAACTAGTCATCCAGTTGCTCTTGTTGTGAATTCAGCACAGGAATGAAAAGTGAAAGGTGAAGTCACTCAGTCGTGTCCGACTCTTTGTGACCCCATGGACTAGCCCACCAGACTTCTCCGTCCATGGGATTCTCCAGGCAAGAATACTGGAGTGGGTTACCATTTCCTTCTCCAGGGGATCTTCATGACCCAGGGATCTAAGCCGGGTCTCCCGCATTGGAGGCAGACACTTTAACCACTGGGCCACCAGGGAACCAAATGCTTCTTTATTTCTGTAACTTGATGAACTTTAACTCAATGGTTCTTTACTAAGGGCCCAAACCAGAGGTACATTTTAGAATAAACAGGTTATTGTCCCTGAATTGAAATGATGTATGACTTGGAATAACTGGATAAAAGCTGAGGACTTTTTATTTTTTAAAAAGAATTTTACATATATGGTGAGCAAATAATTTATCATGCAAACTTGGACATTTTTGAAAGGGGGGGGCGGAATAAGGTCCTATTGATAACTGTGTTGGGTCAAGTGGTATCAATTGTGCAAACCAAAACACATGACCATTCTACCCATGGGTGATTACAGTATGCTATCAAGTCAAAACAAACAACTCTGTTAGTTAATTAGTCACATGGGGAGATCACATGCAATTGTGGGCTAAAGAGAGTCCTTTTCTCAGCCAAAAAATCAGTGGCCAAAACCCACCCCCCCCCCCACACACACACACTTTTTAAAGAAATACTTTTATTAACACAGATATCTTATAGTACATTATTAACAAAAATTTGAAAGGAATTACATAGAATTCTTGCATTTAATTTTTTAAATTTATTTATTTTAATTGGTGGCTAATTACAGTATTGTAGTTGTTTTTGCCATACATTGACATGAATCAGCTATGGGTGTACATGTGTCCCCCCTCCTGAATCCCCCTCCCACCTCCCTCCCCATCCCATCCCTCAGGGTCATCCCAGTGTACCAGCCCTAAGCACCCTGTCTCATGCATCAAACCTGGACTGGTGATCTGTTTCACATATGATAATATACATGTTTCAATGCTATTCTCTCAAATCATCCTACCCTCGCCCTTTCCCACAGAGTCCAAAAGACTATTCTATACATCTGTATCTCTTTTGCTGTCTTGCATATAGGGTCATCATTTCCCATCTTTCTAAATTTCATATATATGCATTAGTATACTGTATTGGTGTTTTTCTTTGTGGCTTACTTCACTCTGTATAATAGGCTCCCGTTTCATCCACCTCATTAGAACTGATTCAAATGAATTCTTTTTAATGGCTGAGTAATATTCCATTGTGTATATGTACCATGGCTTTCTTTATCCATTCGTCTGCTGATGGACATCTAGGTTGCTTCCATGTCCTGTCTGTTATAAACAGTGCTGCGATGAACATTGGGGTACACATGTCTCTTTCAATTCTGGTTTCCTCAGTGTGCATGCCCAGCAGTGGGATTGTTGGGTCATATGACAGTTCTATTTCCAGTTTTTTAAGGAATCTCCACACTTTTCTCCATAGTAGTTGTACTAGTTTGCATTCCCACCAACAGTGTAAGAGGGTTCCCCTTTCTCCACACCCTCTCCAGCATTTATTGTTTGTAGATTTTTGGATAGCAAACATTCTAACTGGCATGAGATGGTACCTCATTGTGGTTTTGATTTGCATTTCTCTGCTATGGTCTTTCCTGTGGTCATGTATGGATGTGAGAGCTGGACTGTGAAGAAGGCTGAGCGCCGAAGAATTGATGCTTTTGAACTGTGGTGTTGGAGAAGACTCTTGAGAGTCCCTTGGACTGCAAGGAGATCCAACCAGTCCATTCTGAAGGAGCTCAATCCTGGAATTTCTTTAGAAGGAATGATGCTAAAGCTGAAACTCCAGTATTTTGGCCACCTCATGCGAAGAGTTGACTCATTGGAGAAGACTCTGATGCTGGGAGGGATTGAGGGCAGGAGGAGAAGGGGACGACAGAGGATGAGATGGCTGGATGGCATCACTGACTCAATGGATGCGAGTCTGAGTGACCTCTGGGAGCTGGTGATGGACAGGGAGGCCTGGCGTGCTGTGGTTCATGGGGTCGCAAAGAGTCGGACACGACTGAGCGACTGATCTGATCTGATCTGATAATGAGTGATGTTGAGCATCTTTTCATGTGTTTGTTAGCTATCTATATGTCTTCTTTGGAGAAATGTCTGTTTAGTTCTTTGTCCCTTTTTTTGATTGGGTCACATATTTTTTTGGAATTGAGTTGCAAGAGCTACTTGTGTATTTTTGAGATTAATTCTTTGTCAGTTGCTTGGTTTGCTATTATTTTCTCTCATTCTGAAGGCTGTCTTTTCACCTTGCTTATAGTTTCCTTGTTGTGCAAAAGCTTTTAATTAGGTCCCATTTGTTTATTTTTGCTTTTATTTCCATTATGCTGGGAGGTGGGTCAAGGAGGATCCAGCTGTGGTTTATGTCAGAGAGTGTTTTGCCTATGTTTTCCTCTAGGAGTTTTTATAGTTTCTGGTCTTACGTTTAGATCTTTAATCCATTTTGAGTTTATTTTTGTGTATGATGTTAGAAAGTGTTCTAGTTTAATTGCATTTAATTTTAAATGTGGTATATTTTTCATGTAAATTTTTTGATAGTTAAATGTCATGAATCACAAAAAAAGGTCACATGCTATCCTCCTTTGTATTCTTTATGCTGGAGTATTTTGACCATTTACCACTATTTTTCTAGTTTTAAATTTACTGGAGAGGTAAGCAGAAGAATATAGTTCATGATGATTTAACAATAGGAAGTTCTATTTGTGGAATGTTTACTGAGTACCAAGAGTTTAATACAGAGCGAGAAAGGTATATTCCATTTTCCCATACCACTTTAACTTACATGGACCTGGCTTTGAGAGATGTATGTGTATGTACATACATACCCACTCACACATCCATGTCTTATTGTTGCATTTGTTCATGCATTTTTATTTCTTTAGTTTTCTGGTTTAATAAATGTATGCATATATATACCAACACTCTGTACTAAGAATAGACTTCATACTTTACCTTACAAAGCTACATAGATCTTATACCTGTAAAAGGATGCACACATGTACATGATCATACTGCACACTTCTATACACATCCACTCACCCAGCCAATTCCCACCTACCTATTTAACATCTGTTTTTGGATGTTTGAAAGACTCCTGAATCCATGTATCTGAGCCTGAATTTATAATCATTTCTTTCCAAATTGCCCCTCTCCCACTGCACCATTTTTTAATAAACTGGACCCATAGTCCATGCAAATACCCAGACCTCAGAAATCCACTGCTGCTGCTGCTGCTGCTGCTGAGTCGCTTCAGTTGTGTCCGACTCTGTGCGATCCCATAGACGGCAGCCCACCAGGCTCCTCTGTCCCTGGGATTCTCCAGGCAAGAATACTGGAGTGGGTTGCCATTTCCTTCTCCAATGCATGAAAGTGAAAAGTGAAAGCGAAGTCGCCCAGTCGTGTCCGACTCTTAGTGCACTAACTAGGGGAATAAACTAGTCTGTAACTTTTATAAGAACAAGGAACAGGTTTTGTTTTGTGTTTTTTCATTATATGTACAGCATTTAGCATGGTGCTCGGTATAAAACTGACAATCAATATTTGTGGAATCAAGAAATGGACACGTAATTAAATCTCCTACCCATATGGCAGTATACTTAGAGGTGACATTTCCTTAGTGTCAATGTGATGAAGACACAAATACTCCAGAGTAGAAGTCAGAAGACCTTCTTTGCTCTTCTCTGCCCCATCTCAACCCCCAGTTCTTAACTTGGTGGCATTTTCTGTCACTTTATACCCCAGTAACAATAGTAACTATGGTAAGTATGTTATTTCAAGGATCAATTGAGATAATAAATTTGAAATGGTTTTGTAAACTGTGACGTTATATATAAAAATAAAGCTACATATTTATACAGTTCTCAATCATACTTTTATAGGCAAGTCCACAACATAATATTCAGTCTCCGTGAAGGGTGTTCATCCTTCTTTTTTTCTCTGGGTACATTGTATTAATCCTGCACTAAAATATGCAGAACTCCATATTAAAAAACATGCATCAGCTCAGAGCCCAGGAAATGTTCATGCCTGGGCACACACCAAGTAACTGTAGATACTGTGTCTGCATGCCACTGCATATTTACAATACATTTTTTATTCATTCTTTCTTTAATGCCTTAATTTTTCTGTCAGCCTGAAAAGTTGCTTTTCATTCATGCCATTGCCTTATTTTCTGCAACTGCCTCTTGGAATATATTATTATCGATATTTTGCATATTGTGGATATAGCACTTTTCAGTCTTAAAATTCACTTTTCATGCTGATGCTATGTTTTCTAGGTCTAGTGTATAGAATACATTATTATTAACAACGTCTTGGAGTCTACTGTTTTTCACTTGGCAAATTTTGTCTTCAAGATTGCTTGAAATATATCCAGTATAATTAATGCTTTCAGAACCTCTTAAGATGTTGGTGTATAAGTAATCTACATTTGATATCTGGAGGTAGAGGAAACTGTTCAGTGTTTGCTGTTTGGGGTAATATGTTTGCAGAATGATTTGAAGTTTTCTTCAGAGAACGTTTTCTCTTTCTCTAAATATTTATATAGTTATCAATTATACAAGCATTTGGGGATTTTTGAAATTTTGTTCAGATTATTGGAAGCCAAGATTAGGGCTAAAATTGGTAACTTGTTTATTTAATGAGTCTTAGTAATCCTTTCATGGCACCCCACTCCAGTACTCTTGCCTGGAAAATCCCATGGACGGAGGAGCCTGGTAGGCTGCAGTCCATGTGGTCGCTAAGAGTCGGACACGACTGAGTGACTTCACTTTCACTTTTCACTTTCATGCATTGGAGAAGGAAGTGCCAACCCACTCCAGTGTTCTTGCCTGGAGAATCCCAGGGACAGGGGAGCCTGGCGGGCTGCCATCTATGGGGTCGCACAGAGTTGGACATGACTGAAGCGACTTAGCAGCAGTAATCCTTTGCTCATGGATGACAGACAAGAATCTATGACACCAAGAGATGAGCATTTTAAGTGTGGTTTCCATCCATTTCCTCAATACATTTCCCCATATTGATATGACATTTTGTTAGATTCTCACTTCATTTCTTCTGAGCATTACATACTCATATAGGCTTTAGAGGTACTTGCTAATTGCCAGTAAAAAATGACATATATAGTTGATTCCAAAATGTTTTTTTCTATTCTGTTTTAGGCTCAGTATCAGATCTGAAACAGAAATCAAATATTTCAGAGGTGCAAAGAAGGAGTAGAGTGCAGTCTTTCTCCTTCCTCTCCAATCTGAGGCTATTCTGCTCGTAGGGTGTTGCTGTTGCTTTCTGTTACCTCATTTGTTCAGACATCCATACCATAAACACATTTCTGATCTGTTTTGCGATCTATCTCTTGTTTTGCAAGGAAGCACTGCAACTATTATCTTTTTGATAATTGATCATGAGAGTTTTGAGCTGCCACAAGAAATTCAGATAAAACCTTCATGGGTGTATATTCATATAATCTTAAATCTGGAAAACCAGTTGCATGTTTGTCACTGGTAACGTTTACAACATAAAATCTGACATATTTGTGCGTTTATGAAGGGAAAAAAATTCTAGTTTCAGTTGCTGATGGTATTCCAAGTGACAAGTAGGTTGTTGACAGTTGTAAAGTAACTTACTCATTTTATGATAGCTTTAGGTATTTTTGGTCTCTAAGAATTCCCTAGTGTAAAATTAGAAGGCCATGCTGCTAACATTTAATATTTTTTAAGTGCAATTTGTAGACTGTATGTTCAACTGTTGAAAACTAATAAACTTTACATTTCTATGTTTATATAATTCCTATTTTCTGTTGTACCATGTAGGTTTATTAGATCCTTAAAAAAAAAAAAAAAAGAAAGAAAAGAAAATGTTGGTAGAGAATCTTATACATATCAAAGTCTCACATGTTTTGAATGTTTCTTTCTTTTTTTTTCCCCTTAGCATTTTTTGCTCCTGAATCCTAGTTGTTCTTGCTTCTTATATCCTAGATTGTTCTTTTTTCTTACAGTTCATTTTTATTTTGGTGGAATTTCTCCTTGAGTGATTCTAGTCACAAAATCACAGGGACAACTTTCTAATTTAAAAAAAAAAAAAACATTTGAAGATGATTTTATATTGCCTTCATAATAGGCTGATGTAGTAGATATTTATAGATTGCTCAGTTTGTATTTTATCGCTCCAATCCAGTTCCAGCTCTAAAGATCTTGTCCTCTAACATAAAACTTGGCTGATAAGACCTCTGATAGTTGTTTTGATCTTGTTCCTTTGTAGAAAATCTGTTTTTCTATAAAAAATCTTTAGAATTTTTTCTCTAAACTTATAAAATTTTGCATTATAACTAAGTTGGACTCTTAACTTTTATACTGATAGCACTCTCCACGTATACTGTCTCATGCTATAAATGCCTTTTTAAAGAAAATTTCTATTCACTTTTTTTTCTGTTCTTCTTAATTATCTTTGTTATCTCCTAGTATTCTTATCATATCTTTGGGATCCCCAAGTTTTATTTTATATATATATATATATATATTTTTTTTTTTTTTTTCCCCCTCTCATTTTTCCTAACATATGCAGAGATCTCCTTGCTTGTTTCTCTTGATTGGTTTTCACCAGTGTCCATTTTATTTTTGTCAAATACTGTGAATGGCCTGGGATTTTTACCTACTTGTGGCTCATAAGTTAGCCTCTCAGAGTGTCACAGATACAGAAAACTGAGTTAGAGACTGAGAAATGTATTACCCATGGCATCATAGGTGGCAGAAGCAGCAATCTATTTGTGTCAGTTCCCTTGCCCCTAAGTGCCATGAGGTGACTGCTCCAACATGAGAGAAATCCAGAGCTTAAAAACTGAGTTTTTGAAGAGAGCATGAAACATGCCTGCCCTTTGCCCCAGTGGTAAATGCCATCTCTATCATCCAAGGCTATAGGCAAACTGACCCTGATCAGCAAACTGATCCTCTAAAGCGAAACACTTCCACTACTTTTCAAGGCTTCATCCTATTCAAATATCCTTGAAAAAAAAAAAAAAAACCCAAACAAAAGGCAATTAGTGGTTTGTTTCACAAGATGTACTGAAATAAGAGAAACTCAAGTATTGCCCATTCATTGTTTTATCTATCCTTTCAATTTTTTCAACTTTGGAAACCTTTTAGTTTTCTGAATCTAATGTTTGTTCTCTGCCTGATTTATTTTTACAATCCTGTTCTTTGAAGAGGTGGGGAAGCATAACAGTATTTCAGAACACTTTACAGTGATTTTTAAGAATTATCTTCTGTTCTCTAGGTCAGTGCTTCTTGAACTTCAGTGTGCATATGTCACCTAGAGAATACACTTAACTGCAGATTTAGTAAGCTTGAGGTAGGAACTTGAGTTTCTAAACTGATAATAAAATGCTAGTGATGCCGTGTTATTTATCCTTGGGCAGCAAATTGATTAGCAGTGTCTATTATATTTGTTTCTTCAGGAGCCAGTTCTGTTTATCTTAGATTAGTTTTTCATACTTCTAATTTTCTTCATAAATATGATGTTGCCCATATTTATGGACAGAGGTCTCAGATGGATAGTAACTGAACCAAATAATGAAGGTGCTTTCCCCAAAGCCCTGGCAATGGGTGAACCAACTATGGATTTCTTCTCCAAAAAATAGAAAAGTTAGTATAGGGTAATAGTGGAGTCAGCACCTCCAAAATATTAATTCTCATTAATAACAATAAGAACAGTGCCAAAAAGTATCAACTTTGTCAGAGCTCTGAAAATATCTAAAAGTTTGCAATAATTCAAGGGATATTTATTCTAGAAAAACTGACATTTAATAACAGGGAGTCTGTGGCATTTTGACTTGGCCAATTTATACCCCCACCTGCTCTTCCCAGCATTTTAGTAGCCTTGAAAACCACCAGTCCTGCAATCATAGTGAAAACCAGTAGCCTATCAGTCATTGGAGGGGAAAAAAATTTATTTTGAAGCTCCCCAAAGCTCCCATTTCAAGATGGTCATTATTTGACTTTTCTGGCCATCCTTAGAAACTTACATTACCAAGATCAGCCATCATTTAACTGCATTTAGGGAGAAGGCAATGGCAACCCACTCCAGTACTCTTGCCTGGAAAATCCCATAGGTGGAGGAGCCTGGTAGGCTGCAGTTCATGGGGTCGCGAAGAGTCAGACACGACTGAAGGACTTCACTTTCACTTTTCACTTTCATGCATTGGAGAAGGAAATGGCAACCCACTCCAGTGTTCTTGCCTGGAGAATCCCAGGGATGGTGGAGCCTGGTAGGCTGCCATCTATGGGGTCGCACAGTGTGGGACATGACTGAAGCGACTTAGCAGCAGCCACAGCAGTGGCAACTGCATTTTGATCCTGCTCAGTTCAAACGACCCTTTCTCTGGGAATGTTGACTATTGAGAAACCATTGGTAGCAACTGTGTAATGCCAAAGCTGCCTAAGAAGACCGTAAAGGTTGGGGAAACAAGAAACTGACCATATTAAAAAATAAATCTGGGGAATGAGATGTCTATTGACTGGGGGCTTTGGGAAGCTCTGACATACTTCTGAGAGTATAGAAGTCCATTCACATATAAAGAACTGTGTCAAGGAAAGACTTGAGTCAAATCTCACCTCTGGCTGATTTTGAATTTCTGGACAAACAGGAAGTGAAAATTAAGGCAGTGTTGTAAATTGCCTTCCTGAGTGATACAGGCCTGGCCCATTATGTACACAAGGCCTTTTGGCTTAGTCTGGAGATCTTGGGTCTAAGAATTTGAGGAAATCTCTTTATAATTTATTAGATAACCACTAAGCCAAATGAAAAGAAACTTCTGTGGATACACATGATGAAGATCACAGACTTTATAAATTCAGGAAAGTCACTAAGCAGCATCAACGACAAATCCAGCTTTCCAAAGTTGCCATTATCATACAATTTAAAATAACCTTTTGTCAACAAAAGATGAAAGACATAAAAAGAAAAGTAAAAAGGTTTGGATCATTCTAAAATCAGGAAATCAGGAATGAAAGAGGGGCTATTACTACAAGCATTACAAAAATGAAAATAATTATTGGGTAATACTATGATAACTATATCTAAAAATAAATTCTTAGACATGAGCTACTAGGTCTGACTGAATAAGAAACTGAAAACTGGAACAGATGTTTAAGAAAAGATTGAGTTAGTAATCAAAAAACTTCCCACATCCACAAAAAAAAAAGACCAAGCCCCTATGGCTTCACTGGAGAATTCTAGCAGTCCTTTAGAGAAAAATTACCACCAGTCCTTCATAGTCTTTCAAAAGTTACAAAGTAAAGAAATAATTCCAAACTCATTTTATAAGCCATCATCACCTGACTCTAAAACCAGTACAAGCCATCAAAAGAGAAGAAAATCAATATTCTTTATCAATATAAGTGTAAAAATCCTCAGTGAAATGCTAACCAAATTCAGTGACATAAAGAAGTATTATACACCATGACCAACTGCGTTTTATCTAAGAAATATAAGGTTTGACATTTGAAAATAATGTAATAAATGCATAAATATACCACATTAAGAGAATAAAAGACAGAAACACATGATTCTCTCAATAGAAGTCATCTCAAAAAAGCATTTGATAAAATCCAACACCCTTCATGATAACTACATTTGAAAAACTAGAAATGAAAAGGAATTTTCTCTCCTTGGTAAAGACCATCTATTAAAAACTCATAGCCAACATCATACTTAATGATGCCATACTAAAATGCTATTCCCTTGAGATCCAGATAGAGACCAGAATGTCTACTGTCACAATTCTGCGTAGTATTGTACTGGAGGATCTACCCAGAATAATTAGACATGAAAAAGAAATAATATACCAACTAATCAGAAAACAGTAAAAAATATCTCTAGTCCTGGATGACATATTTTTTATAAGACAGAGTGAAAAAAATGGATGGGCAGTAACTGCTGATGGGTGAGGGGTGGTCTTTTGGTAGTGATTAAAAATGCTCTGTGAAGATTGCTCAACTTTGATTATGATAAAAAGAAAAAAAAAACAAACCTCTAAATTGTTCACTTAGGTGAATTTTATGGTGTGTGAATTATATCTCAAAAAATTTCTATAGGATAAGTATAATGAAAGATTAATGTTTTAATGAAAAAAAAATAGTTTCTGACTGTTAAAGAGAATTCTTTCATTTTTAAATGGATGATCATGACTATCAAATCTCTGTGGTATTTAGATTCCATTTAAAGTAGAAATGGAAAAAAAAAACCAGAACTGGATGTGAGTTTTATGCCAATATATACAATAGATTAGGTCTTCCTTGGTGGCTCAGTCAGTAGGGCGTCTGCTTGCAATGCAGGAGACCTGGGCTCAATCTCTGGGTTGGGAAGATCCCCCAGAAAAGGAAATGTCAACCCACTCCAATATTCTTGCCTGGAGCATTCCATGGACAGAGGAGCCTAATGGGGTTGTAACAATCCATGGGGTTGTAAAAGAGTTGGGCATGACAGAGTGACTAACACTTTCACTTTCATGCAATATATTGAAAATAATCTCATTAAATGACATCAAATTAAAAATGTGCTAAAGGGAAAAAAATGTTTCCCAAGTTTCTCAGGGATGGGGAATTGAAATGAATCTCTGTAATTCTAGGGTATGGAAAGTTTTATGCTGGGAATGAAAACTTTTTGCCATACTACTTGAAGGAAATATTAAGATCAGCATTGTGGGGATCCCCTGGGAGATCATTGGAAATGCAGAATCTCTGGCCCTAGCCTGGACTTACTGAATCAGACTCTGTATTTTATAAAACTGCCCAGATTCAATTCATAAGTACATTGAAGTTTGAGAAGCAAGACATTCCTTTGACTCCTTAGTGGCTGAGCCACACAGCCTTGGTTCTCTTTTCCTCTGTGTCTCCTCTGGGAATGTGGAGTTGGTGGTGGTGTTGGTTTAGTCACGAAGTCACATCTGACTCTTGCAATCCCATGAACTGTAGCCTGCCAGCCTCCTCTGTTCATGGGATTCTCCAGGCAAGAATACTGGAGTGGGTTACCATTTCCTTCTTTACTAAATTGGGCTTAATGGCATCGACCTCACTGGGCCATGAAGGGCCTCAAAAGAGACAAAGACTCCTAAAGTTCTTGACACAAGGCTTGGTACCCAGGAAGTTTTCAACACACAGTAAATTCACTGTGAGCAATGATCAGGAACACTCCTGGGGGCTTGCAGGGTTCCCTGAGGGAAAGGAGCAGAGTGTCCACCTCCCCAGTCTGACAGAGGGCTGGAAAACACTGGTGCACAGGCTCTCCTTGAGGAAGCAGCCCCTTCAGTCAACTTCTTAGAGGCTCAGTTTGCTCATCATCAGAGCCACTCAGGAAGAAGGATCATCAGGAGAGAATGTGGAGTTACCTTCTGTATATTCAGTTTTGCCTCTCAGCCTCCAACCATCCCCAGCAGAAACCTACAGAGATAGAAACTATACTTGTTTTGATAGTGCATTCCTGACTTGAGCCTAAAGCCAGATTACCAGTTGCTCTGTTTCCTCCTTTGGGGAAAGGAGAGCCCCCAGCTGCCTCAGCTGTTTCAAGGGGAATTTTAACTAGAGTAAGGCTATATTCATACTGACTCTTAGTTTTCCTTGACTCTAAGCTTAGAGATGCTTTTCTCACCCCTTTTAGTCAGGCCCCATGTTTGCTTACTGCCTGGATTTGGGAACCTAATTTCCTAAATATTCTTCCTCTGTCAATCCAATTGTATCTCAGCACCTGCAGGATTTCAGATCCATTCAGTTCAGTTCAGTTCAGTTCATTTCAGTCTCTCAGTCGTGTCCGACTCTGCGACCCCATGAATCGCAGCACGCCAGGCCTCCCTGTCCATCACCAACTCCCGGAGTTCACCCAGACTCATGTCCATCGGGTCAGTGATGCCATCCAGACATCTCATCCTCTGTCATCCCCTGCTCCTCCTGCCCCCAACCCCTCCCAGCATCAGAGTCTTTTCCAATGAGTCAATTCTTCGCATGAGGTGGCCAAAGTACTGGAGTTTCAGCCTTAGCATCATTCCTTCCAAAGAACACCCAGGGCTGATCTCCTTCAGAATGGACTGGTTGCATCTCCTTGCAGTCCAAGGGACTCTCAAGAGTCTTCTCCAACACCACAGTTCAAAAGCATCAATTCTTCAGCGCTCAGCCTTCTTCACAGTCCAACTCTCACATCCATACATGACCACTGGAAAAACCATAGCCTTGACTAGATGGACCTTTGTTGGCAAAGTAATGTCTCTGATTTTCAATATGCTATAGATGCTTTTATTTCTTACTCATCATTGCTATCCCAGTTCCTCTCTCTTATTGTTATCGTTATTTTATTTATTGTGGAAGTTCACTGGGTTTTTAAGAAACAAGGGATTATAGAAGCATGTGTTTGTTATTCCATCTTTACCCAAAAGTCATCGATCATCTTAAAAATTCTATTGTGTTTGATAAAGCAAAGAAGCATTGGAAACATTTTGTTTCCTTTTCATGTGGTACTAGTGAAATTGAAGTATTTTCCATATGTAGATTTTCTAATTGTGTTTTGTAAATTGTCTGAATTGTCTGTTATTTTAGTTTTTTTTCTACTTTATAGACATACTTAATCTTTTGTTCATTGAGTGTACTATAAGTATTTATTATTTTGACCTTTGTTATTTTTTATGCATGTAGAAAATTTACCTTTTGATTTGTCAAATCTATCCATTTTTAATATGCATTTTTGTCATCTGTGTGTGTGTGTATATATATATGTTTCTTCTGGGTAATTATTAAAAATTTTTCTGTAATATGTGCAAAGTGTTTAAAATCAGCTAAGGTTTATTTTTATGATGATTTTATAGTAAATGTTTAAGATGATGGCTTTGTTTCTGTTGTTATTAACCTGTTTTCCAGCTTTTATTTATTAAATGTCTTATCTTTCTAGTTTTAAAATACTACCTTTTTCATATTATCACAAATTTATTTTACCATGGTATTTCTATAATTCTACAAAAATTAAAAAAATAACATAACTCTTTTAACCTCCATATCCACTCATGCTAAGTAAATTTTATGAAAATGAAGTAGAATAGGTATTTCTTTTAATAGTGTGATAATGATAGTTGTTCACTCAGGGATTTTGATAAATAAAGTTGCTAGATTTTTCTTTTTGAGTTGACAAGTATATAATAATTTCATTTTTAAAATATTTATTGAGACTATACTTAAAGTTGTGGCTGCTGCTGCTGCTGCTAAGTCGCTTCAGTCGTGTCCGACTCTGTGCGACCCCATAGACAGAAGCTCACCAAGCTCCCCTGTCCCTGGGATTCTCCAGGCAAGAACACTGGAGTGGGTTGCCATTTCCTTCTCCAATGCATGAAAGCGAAAAGTGAAAGTGAAGCCGCTCAGTCGTGTCCGACTCTTAGCTACCCCATGGACTGGAACCTACCAGGCTCCTCCGTCCATGGGATTTTCCAGGCAAAAATACTGGGGTGGGGTGCCATTGCCTTCCCCAAAGTTGTGGCATATATATATAAATATGCAACTTCTTCCCTGAAAAATCTAAAATAAAACAAATGTGACTTTTTCTGGGCTCCAAAATTACTGCAGATGGTGATTGCAGCAATGAAATTAAAACATGCTTACTCCTTGGAAGGAAAGTTATGACCAACCTGGACAGCATATTAAAAAGCAGAGACATCACTTTGCCAACAAAGGTCCATCTAGTTAAGGATATCGTTTTTCCAGTGGTCATGTATGTATGTGAGAGTTGGACTATAAAGAAAGCTGAGTGCAGAATTGATGCTTTTGAACTGTGGTGTTGGAGAAGACTCTTGAGAGTCCCTTGGACTGCAAGGAGATCCAAACAGTCCATCCTAAAGGAGACCAGTCCTGGGTGTTCATTGGAAGAACTGATGGTGAAGCTGAAACTCCAATACTTTGGCCACCTGATGCGAAGAGCTGACTCATTTGAAAAGACCCTGATGCTGGGAAAGATTGAGGGCAAGAGGAGAAGTGGATGACAGAGGATGAGATGGTTGGATAGCATCACTGACTCGATGGACATGGGTTTGGGTGGACTCCGGGAGTTGGTGATGGACAGCGAGGCCTGGAGTGCTGTGGTTCATGGGGTTGCAAAGAGTCAGACACAACTGAGTGACTGAACTGAATTGAAATAAACTTTGTCAGTTTACTCAAACACACTTTCAAGTTTGAGTAAGTCAGAGGCTTCCCTGGTGATTCAGACAGTAAAGATTCTGAGCAGGAGATGCAAGTGCAATCCCTGGGTCGGGAAGTTACCCCTGAGAAGGAAAAGGCAGCCTACTCCGGTATTCTTGCCTGGGAAATTCCATGGACAGAGGAGCCTGGCAGGCTCATGGGGTCGCAAAGAGTCGGACACGACTGAGTGACTAACAGTTTCAGTTTCAGATGTTTTAGATATAATCTTATTAAAATTTTCAGTATAATTTTCCTTTAATATTCAATAAAATGATATCAAAGAGTTAAATTATCTGACAAAATTTTATATATTTAAAGCATAGGTGAAAAGCCCTGGCATTTTTACAAACAGTTTATCCTAGTTCCTATATCTGATATTCACTTTTCATATATTCACAACTGGCAAATGCCTAGTTTTAAATAACACTTTTGTGTGTGACCTTTTAAGAAAATTACCAATGTCTTTGTTTAGAGTGCAGAGGGCATGGATTTCACAGAGCATTTCCTACTAAATGGAGTATATTACTCCAATATCATGGCCATGTTGTCAGGAAGTGGCACTTCATTAAGATAATGTGACCTTTAGAATATTCTTCCAACCTTTTACTATGTCTTTGGTGGTGGGATTTGTACTTTAATTTATGTGGTTTTTGATAAGTTGGAAATAAGAGTAGAGCCTTCAGTTACATTTTACTTGACTTCAAGTATACATTGTGTATGAGGTTTGTTTTTTTCCCTTCTTCTAAAATGGCTAAAATGTCAGGTGAAGGATTTTTATTCAAACTAGGGATTATCTACCAGGAAAGTGTCTTTTAAAGTTAAGTTGGTAAGTATATACCTATTGTAGAGAGAGAAAATGGCTGTGTAGAAGAAAGAAAAAATTGTTCTTCACTGCATTTTAAAAAAAAAAAAAAAAGTTGAGAAGGGTCCACAAAGATTTTTCTTGTTTCATGGTCATGAGATAATATATTTTCAGTGTGCTTTCTGTGGTAAACTTAAAATTGTTCATTCAGGATTATCACTGAAATAGATACTTAACTTATAAGTCCACTTTTATGTAAGAGCCAAAGTATGCAGTTTAATGGAAAGAGGAAAAGATGATGGCTCTGATTAGACTGGAGTGGCAGTTCCCAAGCGTCATTTCAGGGTCACTTTGTTTTTTATTTATTGGATTGAATTTTATGATCATAATTGAATCTTTCACTTGAGTGTCTTGAAATATATTTGTGACCAAGAATTGTTTCTATATTAATTTATAGACTGTCTTATGTGCCAGAGTGTGTATTTCTTAGTCACATCCTAGCTTTAACGTTGAGACTGTCTTTGTGATATATGTAAAATAGAGCATTCATATTACACCTTTAGAGTGGCAACATTGTGTAAAATGGCAGAACCATATGCTGGCAAGAAAGCTGAGCTAGGGAGTTTACGGGTCTTCTACTAGATATGTGGCCTTTGGCAAACTCTTTAGCTTCCCAAGCTTTAGTTTCTGTTTAAAAAAACAAATAACAACAACAAAAACCAGTGCCAGTTTAGAATGCATTCAGCTACAAGTAACATAAAACCCAGTTATAGTGGTTTTAAACATAAAAGTTGATTTTTCTCATACAACCAGAAGATAGAAAGTGGGTAGTCCAGAGTTGATGGAACTTCTTATGCTCTCATCAGAGACTTCATTATTTGTCTTTCCTCTCTGTTTGTGTTTGTGATCCTGTAGTCACAAAATAACTGCTAAACTTCCATGTCTCATGAGAGCCTTACAGGCAGGATGAAAGGAAAGGGCAATATATATATATATTTTTTTTTTTGATGAAGTTTAACCATTTTATTGAGTAGACATCTGTTTATATACTTCATTAGCTAGCATGGCATTACTTAATGTCTCCTACCTGCAAGGGAGGCTGAGATATTAAGTGCTTAGTTTTCTGGACTTTATAATAAGACAAGAATTAAACTATGAGCCACAATTGAATAGTATATAAAGCAAGTCTCTTTAACATACTAGAAATAGTTGAAAGGAGTTAATAATACCATTATGTTTTATTATAACCATAGTTGAGAATGTTGTTTTTAGTTCTGAGTGCATAAAAGACTTAATGTACCTTCAGATTATATGTGGAGAGAATGTGAGTTGTTCCGAAATTATGTCATGCAGGAAAGAACTAAAAGAAGTAGGGCTGTTTCATTTGGATAAGATAAGATTTATTAGAGGCCAAACAGTTATTCAAATCTTTTAAAGAGGAAATATATCAATACTTACTATGGGCTGATAGAACTAGCACCTGTGAGGAAATCAGTTTTGGGGTCAGTTCGAAAGTATTTGCTAAGATATCAGGGCTGTAAACTTGTGCTTTTGTTAAATTAAAATGAGTCAGCAGGTCATAGAGTCTGCAGATTGAGGATGGAAATTTCTCAAGCTGATGTTTATAGTTCCCTCCATCTCTAAGATTTGGCAGTTCTTTTTACTTGTGACTATGGCCTGTATTAGTCAAGGTTCTCTAGAGAAATAAAAACAATAGAGTGAGTTTGTGTGTGTGTATGTATGTGTGTATTAGAAGGAATTGGTTCATATGATTGTGGAGGCTGGCACGTCCCAAGATCTTCAGGGTAAGTGAGCAAGCTGAGGGAGCTGACAATGTAGGTCAGTTCAAAAGTTGGCAGGTCAAGCACAGGGAAGAGCCTCTATTTCAGTTTGGGAAGAGCCTCTATTTCAGTTTAAGCCCAAAGGCAAAAGAAAAGCTCATGTTCAACTTCAAAGACTGTCAGGCAGGAATAATTATTTCTTACTTGGGAGATGTCAACATTATTGTTCTTTTCAGACCTTTAGCTGTTTGGATGAGTCCTGCTCACTTTAGAGAGGGCAATGTGCTTTACTCAGTCTACCTATTTAAGTATTCATCTTACCCAGAAACATCCTTATGAAAACACCCAGAATAATGTTTGATCAAATATCTTAGCACCCTGAGGCTCAGTCAAGTTGACACATAAAAGTAGCCACCATTGACACATTCTTCAATGATATATTTCAATGATATATTGCCACACAGCAAATTATCACAACGTATTGGCTTAATACAAAATTATTATCTTGGTTTTCATGAGTCAGGGGTTCAGAGGTTGGTTAGCAGAGTCCATGGCTCTGGGTTTTAAAAGACCACTGTCAACATTACCCAGGCTGCATTTCTTTCTGGAGTTTGTGATCCTTTAGAGGTGGTTAGCAAAACAAACCAAAGCAAAAACATGGCCCAGCTGTGGATGTGACTGGTGATAAAAGCAAGGTCTGATGCTGTAAAGAGCAATATTGCATAGGAACCTGGAATGTTAGGTGCATGAATCAAGGGAAATTGGAAGTGGTCAAATAGGAGATGGCAAGAGTGAAGGTCGACATTCTGGTATCAGTGAACTAAGGTGAACTGGAATGGGTGAATTTAACTCAGATGACCATTATATCTACTACTATGGGCAGGAATCCCTTAGAAGAAATAAAGTAGCCATCATAGTCAACAAAAGAGTCTGAAATGCAGTACTTGCATGCAATATCAAAAATGAAGATTTTTTTGAGAAGACCTACAACACCTTTTAGAACTAACACCCCAAAAGAGATGTCCTTTTCATTCTAGGGGAAAGGAATGCAAAAGTAGGAAGTCAAGAAATAGCTGGAGTAACAAGCAAATTTGGCTTTGGAGTACAGAATGAAGCAGGGCAAAGGCTAATAGAGTTTTGCCAAGAGAATGCACTGGTCATAGCAAACACCCTGTTCCAACAACATAAGAAAAGACTCTCTACATGGACATCACCAGAAGGTCAACACCAAAATCGGACTGATTATATTCTTTGCAGCCAAAGGTGGAGAAGCTCTATAAGGTCAGCAAAAACAAGACCAGGAGCTGACTGTTGTTCATACAATGAACTCCTTATTGCCAAATTCATACTTAAATTGAAGAAAGTGGGAAAAACCACTAGACCATTTAGGTATGGCCTAAATCAAATCCCTTATGATTATACAGTGGAAGTTAGAAATAGATTTAAGGGACTGGATCTGATAGACAGAGTGCCTAATGAACTATGGAATGAGGTTCGTAACACTGTACAGGAGACAGGGATCAAGACCATCCCCAAGAAAAATAAATGCAAAAAAACAAAATGGCTGTCTGACAAGGCCTTGCAAATAGCTGTGAAAAGAAGAGAAGCGAAAAGCAAAAGAGAAAAGGAAAGATAAAGCCATTTGAATGTAGTGTTCCAAAGAATAGCAAAGAGAGATAAGAAAGCCTTCCTCAGCAATCAGTGCAAAGAAATAGAGGAAAACAATAGAATAGGAAAGACTAGAGATCTCTTCAAGGAAATTTGAGATACCATGTTATCATTTTATGCAAAGATGGGCTAAATAAAGGACAGAAATGGTATGGACCTAACAGAAGCAGAAGATATTAAGAAGAGATGGCAAGAATACACAGAAGAACTATACAAAAAAGATCTTCACGACCCAGATAATCACGGTGTGATCACTGACCTAGAGCCAGACATCCTGGAATGTGAAGTCAAGTGGGCTTTAGGAAGCATCACTATGAATAAAGCTAGTGAAGGTGATGGAATTCCAGTTGAGCTATTTCAAATCCTAAAAATGATGCTGTGAAAGTGCTACACTCAATATGTCAGCAAATTTGGAAAACTCAGCAGTGGCCACCAGCTGGAAAAGGTCAGTTTTCACTCCAATCCCAAAGAAACATTATGCCGAAGAATGCTCAAACTACCACATAATTGCACCCATTTCACAGGCTAGTAAAGTAATGCTCTAAATTACCTAAGCCAGGCTTCAGAAAATCGTGAACCATGAACTTCAGAGGTTTAAGCTGGTTTTAGAAAAGGCAGAGGAACCAGAGACCAAATTGCCAACAACCTCTGGATCATGGAAAAAGCAAGAGAGTTCCAGAAATACATCTATTTCTGCTTTATTGACTATGCCAAAGCCTTTGACTGTGTGGATCACAATAAACTGTGGAAAATTCTGAAAGAGATTGGAATACCAGACTACCTGACCTTCCTCTTGAGAAATCTATATGCAGGTCAGGAAGCAACAGTTAGAACTGGACATGGAAAAACAGACTGGTTCCAAATAGGAAAAGGAGTGTGTCAAGGCTGTATATTGCCATCTGCTTATTTTACTTATATGCAGAGTACATCATGAGAAATTCTGGGCTGGATGAATCACAAGTTGGAATCAAGATTGGCGGGAGAAATATCAACAACCTCAGATATGCAGATGACACCACCCTTATGGCAGAAAGTGAAGAAGAAGTAAAGAGCCTCTTGATGAAAGTGAAAGTGGAGAGTGAAAAAGTTGGCTTAAAGCTCAACATTTAGAAAACAAAGATCATGGCATCTGGTCCCATCACTTCATGGGAAATAGATGTGGAAACAGTGGCTGACTTTATTTTTCTGGGCCCCAGAATCACTGTAGATGGTGATTGCAGCCATGAAATTAAAAGATGCTTACTCCTTGGAAGGAAAGTTATGACCAACCTAGACAGCATATTAAAAAGCAGAGACATTGCTTTGTCTACGAAGATCCATCTAGTCAAAGCTATGGTTTTTCCAGTAGTTATGTGTGGATGTGAGAATGGGACTATAAAGAAAGCTGAGTACTGAAGATCAGTCTTGGGTGTTCATTGGAAGGACTGATGTTCAAGCTGAAACTCCAATATTCTGGCCACCTGATGCGAAGAGCTGACTCATTTGAAAAGACCCTGATGCTGGGAAAGATTAAAGGCGGGAAGAGAGGGGGATGACAGAGGATGAGATGGTTGGATGGCATCATGAACTCAATGGGCATGGGTCTGGGTGGACTCCAGGAGTTGGTGATGGACAGGGAGGCCTGGCGTGCTGCGGTTCATGGGTTCGCAAAGAGTCAGACACGACTGAGTGACTGAACTGAACTGAACTGAGAGTTGATTATTGGAGGAATCCAAGTCCTGTAGCTATACAAATGTACTCAGCTTCTAGAGATTAGTTCTCTGCCCCATGGCCCTCTTCATAGGCAGTTAATACAACAGCTTACTTCTCCAAGGTCAGAGGAGAGACTTACACTCTGGTCATCTCAGTCTTACATAACAGAATCTAATCATAGAGGTGACACTTTTGTTGTTATTGTTATTATGTTCCTTTTAGATACTAGACACACTAATGGAAAATAAAGGTTGCATAAATATATGGACACTAAGAGTCAAAAATTATTGGAACCCCCCTAGATTTTAAAACAGATGGTTCTTGGAATTGACTTTTGAAATACAGTGAAGGTTAAACTTCATCCTAGCTTTCTTTATTCATTTGGCTCTAAAACTTAATTAAAGATAAGCTAAAGAGAAAGCTTGATAAAAGGAAAAGAGGTGTTTTCATTCTTAATAGAGGTTGCTTTGACACTGGTTACTTTAGAATAGTGAGGGCGTGACTTAAAGTCATGGAAAATTATTTCTTCCTAAGATATTACTCATTCAAAAATGCCCTAATTAGGCAAGGGCTTGCATGCTCCAGATTCTATCCATTAGGAAAAATTAAAAGGCAGAAAATAATAAATACTACCTATGAAACTGGTCAAGCTTTAATGATATTGTCATGCTTTTACAGTCATTATCATCCTGATGAAAGTGCTTGAATTAACCACCCCAATATTCAGTTTAACAGAATGATGTTTATGTGAAAAGCCAATGCAACTTTGATGTGTTCCTACAGCTCAAAGTAAACAGAATATGCTGGTATTTCTACCCTGCCAGTGAATCTCCAAATATTTTCGTGGTGGGACTAATATCTCAGAAAATTCCAGTAGTGTAGGAGTCTTTCTGCATTTTCCCTGACTTCCTTCACTACTCTTACCCTACTGACAATTTATAACCCTTGCACCATCTGGGGAACAGACTGTTGGCTGCCAAGTAGACTCATTAACATTCCCCTCCAGGAACTCTTGCTGTTTAATTAGGCTGTCTGCTGGATTCAGGCAGTGAGAGCCTTAGGTGGCTGTGTAACAAATCCATGACTCCATGCATTCAGATGTCAAGGTCACTAAGATTCTTGTTTCAGACTCAATACAAGAAAGGAAATCCAGATCGTTGACTGCTAAACCCAAATCATCAATGATTTCACCTTAAAGAGGACTTTCCATACTTGATAGAGACACTAAGTTATTCTCCCACTGAACTCACAACTGTCTCTACTGTATCCTTTGACAACATTCTAACCCTTAGGCCATGAGATCTGGCCTTCAGGCCAACTTTCTTGTCAAAACTAGACAATAGTGTTTGTAAAATACTATCCAGACCCAATACTAAAATTACTACATGTGCCATAATTAAATGCACCCAATTAATTACATTCTCTGAGGACAGATTGTTGAAAGTGTTAGCATTCCAGAAATATTTAAGTAGAACAAATGTTCTCCTTTGAAATGCCAAATTGATGAAGTTCTATTGTAAGAAAAACACCTCTCAAATGAGTGGTTTGGTTAATTTGAATAAACATTTTCTAACCATGGATAGTTTAAAGAAAAAGGAAGATGGTCATAATGCAAGCTATGTCACCTTGGGGTTTTCCATGTTTAAGGACAGAACCATCACAAATATTTGTCAACTGACTCGAGTACTTTTTGGTTAAGTGTTCATTCATCTGTTGGTTAATTCATTCATCAAATAACCATGAAGACAAAATACGATCACAGGATAAGGAAATACACTTACTTCTGTGAGATCTCAGTTTGAAGTGTTGACCTCATCTGGTGAATAGGTATGCATTCCCTGAGGAAGCCATTTGAATGATGAGATAGGAATGAAAAGTTGGGAGACTGAGGCAATATTTACAGGTGGGGAGACAGAGTCTTCTGAAAATAGAAAAACATGCACAGATGCCCTGTTGTGGGGGAGCATGCACCTCTGAATGAAGGCTAGTAAATTTGTTTTCAGAAAGGATGAGGAATTACAACATGTAAGGAAAGGCTCAACTGACCTAAAATATTAATCTTCACTCTTTTATCTATTGCAGCTAGAGAATCACTCCATAACTATCCTTAACATTAGCACCTGTGCTCTTTTCCCCACCTGTCTAAACTCAACCCTACCTCTCACTAAGAGAAAAATTAGTGAATAGATTAGTGGGTCTTAGTCTTGCTTTCCTCCCACCCACCAATCTTGACTAATAAAAATATTCATAATCCTCATAATGAATTTAGAGGGAGTTACCAGTGCCCTTGCTCTAAAATGAGTTATTTCTGATAGTGCATCAAAGTTCTTGGGTCAGGAAATATTTATTGGTGTTACCCTTTAAATAAAACAATAATACCTTGTGTGAAGACAAAGCTTTTCAAAGTTATTTTGCCTGTGTCTGTATTTACTTACTTTGATTTTTTTCTTCAGATATCTTTTATTTAGTTATTTTTTCCTTACTCGGCGTAGGAAATGAAATATTCTGTTATAGAATCAGTTTTCCTTGGAGGTTACAAGTCAATAGTGGACCTTGAGCTGTTTACTTCCAGTTTGTTTTTTTTTTTGTTTTGTTTTGTTTTTTATGGCATTCCCCCCTCTCCAACATAGTATTAATCAGCACTCATTTGCTCATTTTTTCAAGAGATGGAAGTTCATTGGTGGCAAGAGAAATACTTGGGGATCAGTGTATTAAACTTCACTTTTCTCCAATTATTTTAATTATAAAGATATCTGGAGGGAAAAAATGACAACTTTTAAAGCACAAATAGAATTTCATATACTTGTTCCAGGATGCTGTGATAGGATCTCTATTTTGTAGGGTTCACTTACCAAAAAAGGTTATAAAGTGTGAGTGATCTGTCAAATACTGAACAACTGGCAGATGCTAGATCTGACATACAGCATTGTTTTAAATATTTTCAATTCAGGCTTTTGTTCTGGATATTTCTTAAAATTTTGTCCTAGTTGTATTTATAATGCTCTCTTTTAATAACCTTTAATATTGATATTTATATAGTAATATAATAAAAATGATACAAATATAACACAAAATAATCTTTAAAATCTGAGCATCATAGTTATTAGCTGTATTATACTAGCTATTACATTATATTAGGTACAAGGTATATGCAGTAGAATAAGATCTGGGAGCCAAAGTGGACCACAAGCTGTCTGTGAATTTTTAAAGAAATCTTTTAAAAGAGGCATATTTCAGAAATTTTATAAATAGTTATGCAGTTATGCATTTGTTTCTTTTATTTTTCAATTTGTGAATATGATACATTTAAGAAAAGAGCACAGCAGGGCAATAGAGCTCATTAAAATGCCAGTAAATATTACCGATAGGAGAGGCTTAAATGAATTGGAATTAGTTCATGGACAGATGAAAAAACTAATGGTCTTTTCATAAGTAATAATAATTTTAAGCAGCAAGAAAGTGTCTTATGAACAGGATTGTGATCAGCTGGTTATATTATTCAGTAAAAATAAAGTACAAGGAAATAAATCTCAACTGGAATTTTAAATAGAAAAATATTGTATTATTGATGTCCATTGCTATTATATATGTTTTCCTGTTACAGTCCTCATTCATAAACACCTCAAATTCACAGTACTATAGGTACCATTAGGTCTGCCTATAATGGTGGAAAAGGGAATTAAGTACTCTTGTTCCATGCAGGGTGAAAGAGAATGTAAAGAACGACATATTTGAGTTGAAAGACCTCTGAGCTTTTTACAGCTTAAGGAAATTCAGATAAATTATTTTGTTCCCATTTGTTCTATTTGTTATCCCATAGGTATGACATAAAATCAATAATTCATTTTAATCCGGTTAATTGTGCACCATTTTTTAAACCAAAATATTACATCTTGTAGCTAACCCATGAGCTAGCAGAGCTCATGTAATTTTTCATCTTGGCCATGCCTAAGTTGTTCTAATGAAACCTTGCATTAAAGAGATATATAGATGCACTTGGGTAAATATAGAAGTCTCCAACTGGATTCAAACAGATGGGGTTTAACCACAACTTGTGCTCATACATCTAAGAAGGGCTTGAGCACAGGTGTGTGAGAGGCAGAGACATTTCTGGGTAAGTTTAAGAAAAAAAAAAGCAGAAAAGGAGTTTTTATTTTCTTTAACACTTAAATATAATTGTTGTTGGAACAGTAGAAAAAGATAGTGTTACATTCACTTGGAATCAAGAAAAAGTTCCATCCAGTGCTCTGAATTTCTCATTTTACCCTAACTTTTGGGTGAGGTGAAAGAAATAGCAACTTCATCTAGAAGGAAAACCAGAGGAATATGTTTTAGTTACAAATTGTTCTTCTGCCATCCTGACAGGATTACTGATAGAGAAAGAAACTCAAGGTCATAGGCCTTGATGTTTTGCTCATTCTATGGTAATTAATTTCCAGAGACTGTTGGGTCAGCTAGTTCTTAGCTAGATGCTGTAAAGATAAATTTGAACTTGGGCTTGTGACACCACTTAACTTGTAATAAAGATTGTTATCAATGTCTCTCCATCCTGTTTCTAGGGCAGGGAGTTTGGCTATGTGTGTGTGTGCATTTTTTCCCCCCCAATGTGAATGACATTTGAAATGCCCAGTTACTTTTCCTATGGTAACTGCGTAGCTAGGAATTACTACTACTATAGAACTATAAATGCATTTTTATTATTTAGGAGAAAGAATGCTGTTGAACCATTTCTCTCTAGCTGTAATGAGGATCAGTTCAGTTCAGTTCAGTTCAGTCGCTCAGTTGTGTCCAACTCTTTGCAACCCCATGAATCGCAACACGCCAGGCCTCCCTGTCCATCATAATCTCCCGGAGTTCACTCAAACTCACATCCATCGAGTCAGTGATGCCATCTAGACATCTCATCTTCTGTCATCCCCTTTTCCCCCTGCCCCCAATCTCTCCCAGCATCAGAGTCTTCTCCAATGAGTCAACTCTTCGCATGAGGTGGCCAAAGTACTGGAGTTTCAGCTTTAGCATCATTCCTTCCAAAGAACACCCTGGGCTGATCTCCTTTAGAATGGACTGGTTGGATCTCCTTGCAGTCCAAGGCACTCTCAAGAGTCTTCTCCAACACCACAGTTCAAAAGCATCAATTCTTCGGCACTCAGCCTTCTTCACAGTCCAACTCTCACATCCATACATGACCCCTGGAAAAACCATAGCCTTGAATAGATGGACCTTTGTTGGCAAAGTAATGTCTCTGCTTTTGAATATGCTATCTAGGTTGGTCATAACTTTTCTTCCAAGGAGTAAGCTTCTTTTAATTTCAAGGCTGCAATCACCATCTGCAGTGATTTTTAAATGTTTTTTTCTTTTTTTTATTGTTGTTTGTGTGTTTTTTATTTCATAGGCCTAATTTTAACCAGTCCATTGGACAAAATTTATTTAGCTGTTATACTTTTTAACCTAGGAAAGTCACATTACTTGCTAAAGAACTTTTTTGCTTTATGATTAATCTATAGAATGATTTTTGTTCTACCTATATTTTGAAAATGGGGCAGAATAAAGTCTTATTCTGCTGCTGCTGCGTCACTTCAGTCGTGTCCAACCCTGTGCGACCCCATAGACGGCAGCCCACCAGGCTCCCCTATCCCTGGGATTCTCCAGGCAAGAACATTGGAGTGGGTTGCCATTTCCTTCTCCAATGCATGAAAGTGAAAAGTGAAAGGGAAATCAATGAGTCACGTCTGACTCTTTGCGACCCCATAGACTGCAGCCCACCAGGCTCCTCTGTCCATGGGATTCTCCAGGCAAGAGTTCTGGAGTGGGGTGCCATTGCCTTCTCTGAAGTCTTATGCTGAAGGAGTGTAAGTGTGCAGTAGTGAGAAACTCAGTCTAGTAGGGGAGAGTTCAAGGATGGCAGATAACAGAATAATAAAAACAGCTTGTTTTTGAAGTTTGTTCTTCCACCTTTTCAGCAGTCTAAATCAAACACCTCTAGAATAAGGTCAGTTATGTTAAGCAACTACAATCAAATTTATCTAAGTCAGTAAGTTTAATAATGACACTGTTTTTAAACAATGCTTTTTAACTATTGGGTGATCCAGATGTTTTCTTAATCCTCAGTTCTGCTATCTCAACAGCTCAGCTGTCACTTAATGATCCAGTTTTTTAACTGTTAAAGCTCAAATTCAGAAAACTAAGATCATGACATCTGGTGTCATCACTTCATGGCAAATAGATGGGGAAACAGTGGAAACAGTGTCAGACTTTATTTTTGGGAGCTCCAAAATCACTGCAGATGGTGATTGCAGCCATGAAATTAAAAGGTGCTTACTCCTTGGAAGGGAAGTTATGACCAACCTAGATAGCATATTGAAAAATAACTCCATAACCTGACTTGTAGATTTCTGTCTCTAAAGTCCACATAAGATTCAGACAACTTCACAGTGAAGAGACATCATGTGAATTCCTGGGGTGATCCATGATCTTGGGTACACAGGATTTCTGACCTGTGTTACGGAGTTGTGTTGAAAAGATGGCATTGTTCCTGGGCTTAGGGGTATTTGTCATGAGGGAAATAGTTAAACTTGGGGAAAAGGAAAAAGAAAACAGGCTTAAACAAAGTTGTTTCTAGTCCACAAACACAGGAAAAAATCAGGTGATGATGCTAGTTACATTCATTTGTCTAAGGCCCAAGTGCAAAGCATGCTTATTCGCAACTGTATAAATCATGAAACTGGGCATATTCCGGTGATGTAAAGATATAGATGAGCTTAAGGAAAGTGTCCCAGGGCTAGCAATAAGGAAAGCTTCACTGCCCTTTGCCTAGTGGGCAAGGGGGAAATGGAGCAGTAGTTGGAGAGAGAGTAGTGTGGAGGACATTACCAAAGGAGCTATGGCATTCAGTCAAGAAACAGGGCCAGCCTGCTGTGACCTGGCAAGGAGGAAACTGAAGGATAAACCCTCTGGTCTTACTCTCTTTTTCTGCCCAATAATCTCCTACCATTGCTTTTCACTGGATAAATCCCACTAAAAGCCAGAGGACAAGGGAGCTTGTTGATAGAGGCCTCGCAGTTCAGCTTCTCTGGGCAGAGTTGGGTGAAGGGCCAATGAAAATTTGTGTATAAACATTTCCTGGTATAGCAGTGTGCATTAAATTTAAACTGTCTCAGTTTTAAGTATAAGGAAGCCTTTTGTTACTTTACCAATATGATTTAATAATAGATAGTGTGAAAAAGTACTTCAGATAATCATTTACTGATTTAAAGATTGTTGTTCAACAGTGAAAATACATGTTAAAAGTACATACTAGAGTAACAAGTGAGGATAAAATTATAGACTTTTGAACTAGCATTTAACAAGAAGGGAGAGTCATTGTAAGGCAGCTGGGAGATTTGGAAAGTCAAGTGACTGATGTCAGAACTGAGTTTGAATCCTGACTGGGGCATTACTACTGAGAACTTAGGTGTCATACTTAACCACAGGGTGCTGTGCTGCCTGAGTGACCAAGTGCTATTTTTATTATCAGAGTCCATTGCTGCATTCTTTATATATATCACAGAAAATGCAAATATCAATTTTAGTATACCACTGAGCCTTGTAATCTCACTTTAAAAATGTTAATGCCTGCTATTAGACTCCTTTTAGAGTAAAAAATAGAGTGAATCTACATGAAGTTTATAAGGGAACTTACTTTGGTTAACTATTGACGATCAGATTCACTGATACTCATTAAAACATTTCAAGATGATACATAAGGTCTGGATAATCCTAGTTCAAATGGATGATTCCCTACTAGATCCATCCCTGTTACAAGAGATGAGAAACAAGGCTGTATAATTCAAATCAGTTTAGACACATGTTCACATTGGAAACAAGGAATGTAAGAGCAGGTGTCAGAAGACAGTTTACAACATATGGTAAACTCTTCCAATGCAGCTGGCTGCAATCCTTGTCAAAGGTCATAGAGACAAAAAGAGGCACAGTCAGAAGTGGATTGGTGCTTCAAAAGCCCATTCTGGAAATGGCCCTCTTAAAAACTGTATCTCTGTAAAATTGCCCCTTTATCAATAATGTAGAGTGAATGGAAAGATGGAGCTTAATTAGGTTCTGTAAGTTTCCATGTATTAGAGAAGCAGCAGAGAAATAGACGAATCAAGAAAGTCAGGTAGGCATATACAGCAGAGAGGAGTGTAACAGAATGTACTTTGATATTTGACCCCATTTGATACCTGGAGCTTCTCTGTCACTGCACTCCAGAGAACAAGTGGAAATTCTGAAATGTAGCCATCCTAGAATGCCTGAAAGAAGATGGCTGTTCTGCCCCTTTTTAGGACTAGGTGTATGGGAGGAGAGCTTCATTAGAGGTTGTGTACTTAGTTGCTCAGTCATGTATGACTCTCAGTCATGTACAACCCAGGGATCAAGCCCTGGCTCTTGCATTGCAGGTGGGTTCTTTACCATCTGAGCTACCAAGGTGGTAGCTACCAGGGAGGTATCCTCATTCGAGGATAGCCATGTTATAGGGAGCACTTCCCAGGTACACTAGTGGTAAAGAAGCTGCCTGCCAGTGCAGGAGACATAGAGACACAGGTTTGATCCCTGGGCCAAGAAGGTCCCCTGGAGGACGGCATGGCAACCCACTCCAGTATTTTCACCTGGAGAATCCCATGGACAGAGGAGCCTGGCAGGCTACAGTACATAGGGTCACAAAGAGTTGTACATGACAGAAACTACTGAGCACACATGCATACATGTTACAGAGCAAGACACAAGGTCAGTTTTCACAAAGTGACTGTAGCCAGCATGAGGAAAGAAGTGGTTTGACTAATTAGGTATCTTTTCTCACCCTCTAAACTTGAGTTAGGCTGCCTTCTTGATTAATCTCACACTTTAATATCATGCTGTGCTGCATGTAGTTATTTATCTGAATTTTGTAGTAGACTGGCTATTCCATGGAGGCAGGAATCATCTACTCTTTTCTCTATCAGGTGCCTTGCATTGAACAAAGTCATTCAGCACAGGTTTGAACAGTGGGAACAACCCAAAAGGCTTATAACTAGAAAAGAGAACCAACTGGGGCCTTGTGATATTGTGACTTATAATAATAACTATATATTCCTTATCCACTCTTCTGGGCACAGAGTCTCTAAAACCCTTGGAATTTCCTAGAATAAAGGTGTCTTTTCTGTTAATCAGGTGACTTTGGATCACAGCAAAGGATGGGGGCTGATTATTACTAGGGAAACCAACCACAGGATTAGTGTCTCGGAACTTTAAAGTCCACTTCCCTCACCCCTGCATTGAGTTCAGTCACCAATGGCCAATGGTTGAATCGATTGTGCCTGAGTACTGAGGCCTCCATACAATCACAGATGGGTGAGGCTTAGAAAGCTTCCAGGTGTGTGAATACCTGGAGATCTGGGAAGATTGGTACCTTCTGAAGATGATGTGGAAACCCATAGTCCTTTTCCCATACTTTGCTTTATGTATCTTTTTTCATCTGGCTGTTCCATATTTATATCCTTTTATAATAAACAGGAAATCTTGTAGGTAAAATGTTTCTCTGAGCTCTGAACCACTCTAGCAAATTAATCAAGTCCAGAGTGGGATCTTGGAAATTCCAATCTGTGGACAGATGATCAGAAGCATGGACTTCTGATTGGAGTCTAAAGTGGTGGGGTGGGGGTATGTGGCAGTCTTGAAGAAGAGTCCTTACCCCATGTTATGTTATCACTAGGTGTTGCACAATCCCTAGGTGTTGTTACAATTGAGTTGAATTGTAGGACCCCAGCCAGTATCTAAAACCATTGCTTGGTGGTGATAAAACCCACCTTCATCGGGCATTAATGACCAGAATTGTAGCCTAATAAAAGACTGCCTTTTTTAGCCTGATGGGTTATTGACAAGGTAGAATTTTTCCCCGGTTAGTTTGAACACTCTTCCTGGAAGATATTGTTAATATATGCTTGTTTGGAGAATGTATACTTGAGTTTAGAGTTTATTCTGACAGGAGCATATGCACTCTAGTTTATTCTTAAAGTTTACTACGATTCTATCAATCTCTGAATGTTGAGGCCTATCTGATATATTTCTTTCATTTTTTATTGTAATTTGACATCTGTATACAATACAATATACAGTACGCTGTATACAGTACAGAGTAGTCTCGATTGCAAGTCTAGTTGCATCCATCACCATACAGTTGTCCCCCTTCATCCATTTTGCTTAATCCCCAACCCCTTCCCTTCTGGTAAATATTATTCTATGTATATATGAATGAATTTTTGTTGTATTTAGTTTTATTCTTTTAGATTCCACATATGAGTGAAGTTACATGGTTTTTGTCTTTCTCTGACTTATTTCACTTAGCCTAATACCCTCAGGGTTCACCTGTATTGTGGCTGCTGCTGCTGCTAAGTCACTTCAGTCGTATCCAACTCTGTGAGACCTCATAGATGGCAGCCCACCAGGCTACCCCATCCCTGGGATTCTCCAGGCAAGAACACTGGAGTGAGCTGCCATTTCCTTCTCCAATGCATGAAAGTGAAAAGTGAAAGTGAAGTCTTGTGGCCGACTCTTAGTGACCCCATGGACTGCAGCCTACCAGGCTCCTTTGTCCATAGGATTTTCCAGGCAAGAGTACTGGAGTGGGGTGCCATTGCCTTCTCTGTGTATTGTGGCTAATGGCAGCTATCATGTGTTTTATGGCTGAGTAGTATTCCATTGTGTGTGTGTATGGGTGTATGCAAGTGTGCCACACTTTCTTTCTCCATTTATCCATCAGTGGACACTTAAGTTGTTTTTATATATTGGCTATTGCAAATAATGCTGCAATGAACATAGGGGTGGATGTATCTTTTTAAAATAGTATTCTTGAGATTAATAATCAGAAACGAAATAGCTGGATCATATTCTAATTCCAATCTTACTTTTTTGAGCAGCCTCCATGACATTTTCCATAGTGTCATTACTAATTTACAGTCCCACTAACAGGATTGTTCTCCACATCCTCCCCAACATCTGTTATTTCTTGTCTTTTTGATAATAGCCATTCTAACAGGTGTGAGGTGATATCTCATTGTGGTTTTGATTTGCAGTTTCCTAATAATTAACAATGTTGAACATCTTTTCATGTGCCTCTTGGCCATCTGTATGTCTTCTTTGAAAAAAAAAAAAAAGTTTGTTCAGATCTTCTGCCCATTTTTCAATCGGGCTTATTTTAATTGTTGCTGAGTTGCATAAATTCCTTATTTATTTTGGATATTAACCCCATCAGATAGATGATTTTGAAATATCGTCTCTCATTCAGTAAGTATTTTAGGTTTAGTGATGGTTTCCTTCTCTGTGCAGAGGTTTTTTAGTTTGATAAGGTCCCATTTACCTTTGGTTTTCTTTCCCTTGCTGTTAAGTAAGATCCACAAAATATCACTGACTGATATAAATAAAATTGTGGCCTATGTTTTCTCCCAGGAATTTTATGATTTCAAATCTTTCCTTCATTCAAGTATTTAATATGTTATGAATTAATTTTTATGTGTGGTATAAGATAACAGTCTAGTTTTATTTCTGTATATAGCTGTCCAATTTCCTCATTACCATTTATCAAAGAGATTGTCCTTTCTACATTGTATGTTCTTTACTCCTTTGTTGTAAATTAATTGTACATATATGTGTGGATTTATCTGGGGGCTCTCTGTTCTTTTCCATCTATCTATGTATCTGTTTTTGTGCCAGTACACTATTGATTTAATTACTATAGCTTTGGATTCACTGGATGATACTTCCAGCTTTGTTCTTTCTCAAGGTTGTTTTGGTTATTCAGGATCTTTTGTGGTTCTATAAAATTTCAGAATTATTTGTTCTAGCTCTGTGCAGTATAACATTGGAATTTTGATAGGGATTGCATTGTATCTGTAGATTTCTCTGGGTAGTATTGACATTTCAGTAATATTTTTCCAATTCATGATCATGGGATATCTTTCCATTTATCTGTGCTTTATTCAACTATTTTCATCAGTGTCTTATAGTTTTTCAGTGTACATGTCTTTTCTCTCCTTGATTTAACTTCTTCCTGGGTATTATTTCTGATGTGTCTCTAGGTATTTTTATTTTTCCTTTAATTTCTTTGACCCATTGGTTGTTCAATAGCCTGTTGTTTTTTTCTCAGCATCTCTGTAGTTTTTCCTTTTTTACCTTGTGTTTGATTTCTAGCTTTATATTATTTTGGTTAGTGACGCTGCTTCATGTGATTTCGTATTTCTTGAATTTGAAACTTGTTTTGTGACCCAGCATGTGATTCCTCCTGAAGAACGTTCCATATGCACTTGAAAGAATGTGTTTTCTGTTAATTTTGGATGGAATGTTTTATATATAGATATTGATATATATGCTAATTTATCTGATATAATGTGGCATTAGAATCCTGTGTCTTTGAGTCCTAATATATATGATCTAGTAATTGATGTAACTTGGATGTTATAGTCCCCTACTATTATTGTATATCTTTGTTTCTTCAAGTCTGTTAATATTTGCTTTATATGTTGTGATTCTTCTCTGTTGGGTACATATACATTTATAAATGTTACATCTTCTTGTTGGATTGACTCCTTAATCATTCTGTAATGCTCTTTGTCTTTTATTATAGTCATTGTTTTAACATCTGTTTTAACTAATATGAATAGCTACTACAGCTTTCTTTTCATTTCCATTTGCATTTTCTATCCCTTCACTTTGTGTGTGTGTGTTGTGCCTTCTGAAGTGAGTTTCTTGTAGGCAGGTCATAGATGTTATTGTTTTTTCAATCCATTTAGGAACTGTTTTTTTTATGAGTGACTTTAGTCCATGTATGCTTAATTATTGATAGGTATGGACTTATCACTGTATTGTAGTTGCTTTCTGGCTAATTGTAATTCCCTTTCCCCTTTTTCTTCTCTTTCTCTCTTCCATTGTACTTTGGTGTTTTCCTCTAGTGTTGAGATTTCTGTCCCATTTTCCTTTTGTGTATTTATCATACATTTTCCCCTTGTGGTTACTTACATTTACATATGGCATCTTATGCAAATAGTAGTGACAACTTTTTTGTGACTATTAAAGCTTTGTAATATGCTCAGATTTTTCTTTTTAATCCCCCATTATGTTGTCACTTTTGATGACACATTTTACATATTTTAACTTCTTGCATCCTTTAACAACTTATTGTAATTTCAGTAATTTCTATTAATTTTGTCTTAACTTTCATGCTTGCTTTAAGTAATTTCCTGCCTTTAATATATATTTACTTTTTCTAGTGAGATATTTTACTTTCATATGTGTGCTACTATTAATTGATGCCATTTCTTTTCCCTTTAATATTTTTTGAAGGACTGGTTTAATCATGATGAACTTTAAAAATTTTTGCTTTTCTAGGAAACTCTTGATCATTCAATTCAGAATGAAAACCTTGCTAGGTAGAGAATTCCTGGTTGGGTTTTTTCTTTGAGCACGTTGGATGACTTCTTTCATGACCGTTGACCTGTAAAGTTTCAGCTTAAATTTTTTCTGATAGCTTTATGGGATTTCTCTTTGTATGTAACAAACTTTCTCCTGATGCTTTTAGGCTTTTCTCTTAATCCTCAATTTTTACCATTTTACTTATAGTGCTTCTTGGTGTGTCTCTTTTTGTTTAACGTATTTGAAACTCTCTGGCTTCCTGGACCTTGGTGTTCCTGTTTTCTTCCCCAGATTAGGGATGTTTTCAGCCACTATTTCTTCATTGTGTGTATGTTTGTGTTTGTGTGTATATTCTTTCTCTCTCTCTTCTCTGCGACTCCTGAATATCGATGTCATTTTACTTGTTGTTATTTCAAAAATCCCTAAGATATTTCAGTTTTTAAACATTTTGTTTCATCTTGCTTCTCTGGATGCATTTCATTTTTGTTCCTGCTTGCTGACTTGACCTTCCTTCTACCTCATCCAGTCTGCTATTGAACCCCTTTAGTGTATTTTTATATTATGAAACTTCTATTTGGTACTTTCTCATGTTTTCTGTCTCTTTGATGTGGAGGCTCTGTGCATCCAGTTTTCAAGTTCCCTTTTGAGGGGATTATTCCTTGTGTTATTGTAGATTTGTTGTGTCAATGGGAGAACATGAATTTAGGATCCTCATTTACCACTACCTTGAACACTCCTCATTTCCCTTTGATTTTTAAATTCTAGTAATGTAAGCAACATTTCATACTCAATCCTTAGTTTGCTAAAAATAGATTGTTGACTGCTGTTTTGGGTGGACAATAAAGGTCCTGATAAGAAATGTGCTGACATACTGATAGAAATGAGCTGATTTTTTCCTTGCCTTGTAAAAATGCTTAATTGCACTTCTAACTCCTTGAAGCAATGGATGATTAAAAAGTTTTAGGTGGATACTATTTGAAATATATAAGAAGTTTTAGAACTATAAGAGTGGTACCATCAAAAAAAAAAACTTTAAAACTTATTCTTAAATGAGTAGTATTCAAAACACAAGGGATACAAGGGAAGTAAAAACAGAACATAGAAAAAAGTGGTAGAATATCTTACAATAGAGATATTTGTGAAAGTTTTGAGGGGCTGGGAGATTCTTCCTAGTGGTTATCTCTGTGAAACCTGACAGGGGGATACACAGGGGTTCTCTGTGACTGAGAGCAGACCCAGTTTAATCCAATTCTTTTCATTATGTCTCCTTGGTAATGAGATGAAAATTTTGGCATAAAAGAGTTGTAATTCAGGTACTTCAACTGTAAATATGAAAATTTAAGAATAGTACTGGAGATAGTTATTATTTCTTGGTTTTTAAACATGGGTTTACTTCTATTTTGGAATATTGAGTATCCATATAGTGGGTATAGAGAATTTGCAATCAGAATGCCTTTAGAAAAGTATAAACTTGTTACTATCTTCCAGGAAAAACTCCCCTGGAAGTATGGGTATCTCTAAAATAGATTAACCATTAAGAAAATTGCCAGCTAATTTTTGTTGGCTAAATTTGCCATATGCCATATGTTTTAATTATTTGGAAAGGAGGAGAGCCATCAAAAACCTTTATTAAGAAAGGTCTATAATCTGTAGGTTTTAAAAATATTATCTTAAACATTTTATATTATTCTACTCAAATGTATAAATTTTCATTAGGACTTGAACATAAAATTACTAGACCTCTGTGATGATTTGTTGAAATGGAGAATTTTAAAACATTATTAAGTTAGCTTTTATTGCACATAATAAGGATGTCCCAGATGGTATAGAAATCATTAAAAATTAATTTTATAACCACTAGACATGTCCTAAAGTGTCTTAAACTGATAAGCCTTCCTAATCTTGTAGTGTTGTTCTAGTTCATTGATGAAGTAAAGTGGCTGGCTTTTTAAAATTGATAATCCTATTATAACTATTACAGTGTAGCACATTCATTTTGTCTCAGGTGTTTAAAGTGAGTTCTCAACTCTCTCAAAGAAAAGTATGCTATAATACAGTGAAATCTCAAACATTTCAGATTTGAAGACATATTTTAGTATAAACCACTTTGTTATAGACACATGTTATTGTAGCTGGCTTTTTAACATTTGCTGATTCAAAAGCACTTGCTAAAATGGTACTATGAATTTAACATTGGTTTAAAGTAAACATGTATTTAATAGTGACAGTAGTTTATTTGTTAAAATAGCACTTATACTCATTTGAAATGAGGATGTATATACACTAATATAATATACTAATAATATATATGTATGGTTGAATAGTTCTTGCAGTAGATCTACTACCCTGTTAATATGTGAGTTTCATTAAACCATTGCTCAAGACCTTGTTTAAGAAGATATATTCAGCAAGTGGTATTGGGGAAACAGGACAACTATACATAAATCCAAGAATTTAGAACACATTCACATCGTACACAAAAATAAGCTCAAAATGACTTGCAGACTTAAATATAGAGACTTCCCTGGTAGTCTAGTTTGTGGGAAACTGCAGTGCAGTTCAGGAGATATGGATTCCATTCCTGGTCGGAGAACTAAGATCCTATATGAAAGTGAAAGTGTTAGTCACTCAATTGTGTCTGATTCTTTGAGATCCCTGTCCACAGGATTTACCAGTCACAAATACTAGTGTGGGTTTCTGTTCCCTTCTCTAGGGGATCTTTCCAACCCAGGGATCGAACCTGGGTCTCCTGCATTGCAGGCAGATTCTTTACCATCTGAGCCACAAGGGGCCTCAAGATCCTACATGCCTTGGAGCAAATAAGACCATGCTTTGAGCCACTGAGCCCTCATTCTGCAACTAGAGACTGTGCTCTCACAGTGAGAGGTCTCGCATGGTGCAGTGAAGATCCCAAATTTCACAACAAAGACCCAAGGCAGCCAAATATAAAGTATTTTTTAAAAAGAATTGAAGACATGGCATCAAAGCACTCCTAGAAAGGAACATAGGCAAAACATTCTCTGACATAAACCATACCAATATTTTCTTAAGTCAGTCTTCCAAAGCAATAGAAATAAGAGCAAAAATAAACAAATGGGACTTAATCAGACTTACAAGCTTTTGCACAGCAAGGAAAGCCATAAACAAAATGAAAAGACCTATAGATTCACCTATGAACTGGGAGAAAATATTTGCAAATGATGTGACCAGCAAGGGCTTAATTTCCAAAATATACAATCAGCTCATACAACTCAATAAGAAAACACACAACTCAATAACAAAACATTCCTATATATATATATATATATATATACAGAAGACAAAAATAGACATTTCTTCAAAGACATACAGATGACCAACAGGCACATGAAATGATGTTCAGTATTGCCATTATTAGAGAAATGCAAATCAGAACTACAATGAGATATCACCTCACACTGGTCAGAATAGCCATTACTGAAAAGCCTATAAATAATAAATGTTGGAGAGGGTGTGGTGAAAAGGGAACCCTCCTATGCTGTTGGTGAGGATGTGAATTGGTATAGACTCTATGGAGAACAATAGAAAGTTTCCTTAAAAAGCTAAAAATAGAGTTGCCATCAGATCAGATCAGATCAGTCGCTCAGTCGTGTCTGACTCTTTGCGACCCATGAACTGCAGCACGCCAGGCCTCCCTATCCATCACCAGCTCTCGGAGGTCACTCAGACTCACATCCATCGAGTCAGTGATGCCATCCAGCCATCTCATCCTCTGTCATCCCCTTCTCCTCCTGCCCTCAATCCCTCCCAGCATCAGAGTCTTCTCCAATAAGTCAACTCTTCGCATGAGGTGGCCAAAATACTGGAGTTTCAGCTTTAGCATCATTCCTTCCAAAGAACACCCAGGGCTGACCTCCTTCAGAAAGGACTAGTTGGATCTCCTTGCAGTCCAAGGGACTCTCAAGAGTCTTCTCCAACACCACAGTTTAAAAGCATCAATTCTTCGGCGCTCAGCCTTCTTCACAGTCCAGCTCTCACATCCATACATGATCACAGGAGAGACCATAGCCTTGACTAGGCGAACCTTTGTTGGCAAAGTAATGTCTCTGCTTTTGAATATGCTATCTAGGTTGGTCATAACTTTCCTTTCAAGGAGTAAGCGTCTTTTAATTTCATGGCTGCAATCACCATCTGCAGTGATTTTGGAGCCCAGAAAAACAGTCTGACACCATTTCCACTGTTTCTCCATCTATTTCCCATGAAGTGATGGGACCAGATGCCATGATCTTCGTTTTCTGAATGTTGAGCTTTAAGCCAACCTTTTCACTCTCCACTTTCACTTTCATCAAGAGGCTTTAGAGTTCCTCTTCACTTTCTGCCATAAGGGTGGTATCATCTGCATAGCTGAGGTTATTGATATTTCTCCTGGCAATCTTGATTCCAGCTTGTGTTTCTTCCAGTCCAGCATTTCTCATGATGTACTCTGCATATAAGTTAAATAAACATGGTGACAATATACAGCCTTGACGAACTCCTTTTCCAATTTGGAACCAGTCTGTTGTTCCATGTCCAGTTCTAACTGTTGCTTCCTGACCTCCATACAGGTTTCTCAAGAGGCAGGTCAGGTGGTCTGATATTCCCATCTCTCTCAGAATTTTCCACAGTTGATTGTGATCCACACAGTCAAAGGCTTTGGCATAGTCAATAAAGCAGAAATAAATGTTTTTCTGGAACTCTCTTGCTTTTTCCATGATCCAGCAGATGTTGGCAATTTATCTCTGATTCCTCTGTCTTTTCTAAAACCACCTTGAACATCTGGAAGTTCACAGTTCACGTATTGCTGAAGCCTGGCTTGGAGAATTTTGAACATTACTTTACTAGCATGTGAGATGAGTGCAGTTGCAATCGTGTGGTAATTTGAGCATTCTTTGTCATTACCTTTCTTTGGGATTGGGATGAAAACTGACCTTTTCCAGTCCTGTGGCCACTGCTGAGTTTTCCAAATTTGCTGGCATATTGAATGCAGCACTTTCACAGCATCATCTTTCAGGATTTGGATTAGCTCAACTGGAATTCCATCACCTCCACTGGCTTTGTTTGTAGTGATGCTTTCTAAGGCCCACTTGACTTCACATTCCAGGATGTCTAGCTCTAGGTGAGTGATCACACCATTGTGATTATCTAGGTCGTGAAGCTCTTTTTTGTACAGTTCTTCTGTGTATTCTTCCCACCTCTTCTTAATATCTTCTGCTTCTGTTAGGTCCATACCATTTCTGTCCTTTATCGAGCCCATCTTTGCATGAAATGTTCCCTTAGTATTTCTAATTTTCTTGAAGAGATCTCTAATCTTTCCCTCCTGTTGTTTTCCTCTATTTCTTTGCATTGATCACTGAGGAAGGCTTTCTTATCTCTTCTTGCTATTCTTTGGAACTCTGCATTCAGATGTTTATATCTTTCCTTTTCTCCTTTGCTTTTCACTTCTCTTCTTTTCACAGCTTTTTTTAAGGCCTCCCCAGCAACCACTTTGCTTTCTTGCATTTCTTTTCCATGGGGATGATCTTGATCCCTGTCTCCTGTACAATGTCATGAACTTCAGTCCATAGTTCACTCTATGAGATCTAGTCCCTTAAATCTATTTCTCACTTCTACTGTATAATCACAAGGGATTTGATTTAGGTTATACCTGAATGGTCTAGTGGTTTTCCCTACTTTCTTCAATTTAAGTCTGAATTTGGCAATAAGGAGTTCATGGTCCGAGCCACAGTCAGCTCCTGGTCTTGTTTTTGCTGACTGTATAGAGCTTCTCCATCTTTGTCTGCAAAGAATATAATCAATCTGATTTTGGTGTTTACCATCGGGTGATGTCCATGTATAGAGTCTTCTCTTGTGTTGTTGGAAGAGGGATTTGCTATGACCAGTGCGTTCTCATGGCAAACTCTATTAGCCTTTGCCCTGCTTCATTCCTTATTCCAAGGCCAAATTTGCCTGTTACTTTAGGTGTTTCTTGACTTCCTACTTTTGCATTCCAGTCCCCTATAATGAAAAGGACATCTTTTTGGGCGTTAGTTCTAAAAGGTCTTGTAGGTCTTCATAGAACCGTTCAACGTCAGATTCTTCAGCATTACTGGTTGGGGCATAGATTTAGATTACTGTGATATTGAATGGTTTGCCTTGGAAATGGACAGAGATCATTCTATCGTTTTTGAGATTGCATCCAAGTACTGCATTTTGGACTCTTTTGTTAACCATGATGGTACTCCATTTCTTCTAAGGGATTCCAGCCCACAGTAGTAGATATAATGGTCCTCTGAGTTAAATTCACCCATTCCAGTCCATTTCAGTTTGCTGATTCCTAGAGTGTCGACATTCACTCTTGCCATCTCCTGTTTGACCACTTCCAATTTGCCTTGATTCATGGACCCAACATTCCAGATTCCTATGCAATATTGCTCTTTACAGAATCGGACCTTGCTTCTTTCACCACTCACATCCACAGCTGGGTATTGTTTTTGCTTTGGCTCCATCCCTTCATTCTTTCTGGAGTTATTTCTCCACTGATCTCCAGTAGCATGTTGGGCCCCTACTGACCTGGGGAGCTTCTCTTTCAGTATCCTATCATTTTGCCTTTTCATACTGTTCATGGGGTTTTCCACACAGAATACTGAAGTGGTTTGCCATTTCCTTCTCCAGTGGACCACATTCTCTCAGATCTCTCCACCATGACCCGCCAGTCTTGGGTGGCCCCACAGGCATGGCTTAGTTTCATTGAGTTAGACAAGGCTGTGATCCTAGTGTGAGTAGATTGACTAGTTTTCTGTGATTATGGTTTCAGTGTGTCTTCCCTCTGATGCCCTCTTGCAACACCTACTGTCTTACTTGGGTTTCTGTAATCTTGGACGTGGGGTATCTCTTCACGGCTGCTCCAGCAAAGCACAGCCACTGCTCCTTACCTTACATGAGGGTTATCTCCTCACTGATGCCCCTCTGACCTTGAACGTGGAGTAGCTAATCTAGGCCCTCCTGTGCCCGCACAGCCACTGTTCCTTTGATGTGGGATTGCTTCTCTTAGCTGCTGCCCCTGATCTTGCCACCCTGACCTTTGTTAAGGTCTTTTAAATGCATGCCATTGTGTCTTGAATTCCTTTACATTTATTTTTAGAAGTATAATTTAATCATTTGCTTTTCAAAGGCTGATTCATTGTATCATCTTCATTGTCTAGTTACCAATTAATAAGGAATTATTTCATCTTTTTTTGTTTGTCATTTGTGTGCATAGTTTTTCATATGAAAATCTATTTGTTTACATATACATGTACTATTTGCATATATTATACTTACATACCTCCTGGGGAGATTAGCACAATTATAATGCTCTTGTATAAAATGACTATAGTATTTAAACTATATCTCCTGCATGACAACATTGTCAGGTTTGGTTTGTGTATATACATGTGCACTAATTAATTGGCTGTATAGGGTTGCAGAGTTGGACATGACTGAGCAACTAAGCACAGCTGAACAGCACATCAGTTGACTATACAATGTTATCAGGCCAAATGTACACAGCTGCCAATGACTGATAGCAACACTGTTTAGGACATATATTTGAAGGAAATGAAACTTGTGAAAAAGCTAAGAGAAAAATGAAACAAACAGAACCAAAAGGGTGATAAAGAAAAATGATCAGAAGGTCTGCTTCTGCTTCTGCTAAGTCACTTCAGTCCTGTCCGACTCTGTGCGACCCCAGAGATGGCAGCCCACCAGGCTACCCCTTCCCTGGGATTCTCCAGGCAAGAACACTGGAGTAGGTTGCCATTTCCTTCTCCAGTGCATGAAAGTGAAAAGTGAAAGTGAAGTTGCTCAGTCATGTCTGACTCTTAGTCATGGACTAAGTCATGTGCATGAAAGTGAAAAGTGAAAGTGAAGTTGCTCAGTCATGTCTGACTCTTAGTCATGGACTAAGTCATGGACTGCAGCCTACCAGGCCCCTCCGTCCATGGAATTTTCCATGCAAGAGTACTGAAAGTGAAGTCGCTCAGTTGTGTCCGACTCTTAGCGACCCCATGGACTGTAGCCTACCAGGCTCCTCTGTCCGTGGGATTTTCCAGGCAGAGTACTGGAGTGGGGTGCCATTGCCTTCTCCAAAGTAGTAATAGACTTAGAGAAAACTCTTCCGGGAACCGTTTGACGATAAGTTTCAGTACCTGACGTCATCCCGTGTGGGCCTAGGCTGTTCACACGGGTCCTCTCCCATGGCCTGGATGTCGGGTCCTCCCACTGACCTGTGTGAAGAGTACTGAAGTGGGATGCCATTGCCTTCTCCAGATCAGAAGGTCTAAACAATGCAAAATATGAAAAGAGATGAAATAATTACTCAAGTAGTAGACAATTTATTGACTCTTTTCCTCAGTATTTCAGATTTTTTTTTTTTAATATCAAGGACTGTACTTTCAACTATATGGTGCAACAGTTGTATGTTGTCTTTCCAGAACTATTTCCACTTCATATACTCTATATTTTGTGTCTGTAAGACTACTTGAACTTGTCAGGCCATGTAGGTAAGTCTGTGATTTGGAAAATACAGTCATGATGTAAAAGCCACAGCATCACAATTAGCTGTAGAGTTTACGATAGGAAATAACCTCAGCTATCATTCAAGAATGCCGAAAGAGCTTGAGAGCCTTTACAATGAAGATGACATGGCAGTGTTGCATTGAGTTAGGAATTAGGTAATCTTGTGTCTTGAATTTGCATCCTCATCCTGCCATTTAGTACCCGTGACCATAGGCAGGTGGCCTACCTTTTGAAGTCTTGGTTTGCTCATCTGAATGTGAAAATGATTAAGTAACACATTTCAAAAATGATTTTAATGAGACTTAAGGCATGGAGTATTGGATACATTCTCAGAAATGTTGTTGTAATTTTTATAGTTAATTTTATTAAACTAGACAGCAAATGATTGGATATCAACATTTGAGGTCATGTCAAGTTATCTGGGCAAGTCTAAAACTAAATGGTCATGTTAATGAGCACTGGTAAGAATTCTATTCCTTCTCTGGATTGTATATTATTGACTGAGTTTGTTCTGCAATATAAAAAGAGAATGACCTCTTCTATCTTGAACAAACGATGCTACTAGACTCCTTATTGTGACATGTATCTTTAAGAGGTTCTCAAGTGCCTTTCTTGCTGCTGATAATGATTATAGTATAGATTAGCTTTGAAAATTGAAAGGATAAGTAGAGATTTAAAAAGAAAAGAGCCATTCTAATTTAAAAATTGCATTGAAAATTTTATTCCATTTTGTTTTAATTCCTCAGGCTAGATTGCAAGAAGTAGATTATAGCTATAGACATTATAAGGCCTTTGGTAAATTTTCTTAAACTGTTTTCCAAAAGTGTTGGACTCATTCTCCTATCAGTAGTGTTTTGAGACTGTTGGCCTCTTTACAGCCTTCTTGGCACTCAGTGTTTTGTTTTGTTTTTTTTTTTAAACCATTAAAGATTTTTGAGGCTTAACTTGAAAATTCAATAGCACAATTCCCTTCAGTCCTGTTAGTAATGAGACACTGTTGGGTCTTTTTTTCTGAAGCTAAATTATTTTTGCTTGTTTTATATTTGAAAGGGTTAAACAGGGCCAAAATTTATCATTGTGTTTAGAGTTGCCTTGAAAAAGACTTATTTGGTTCTGTTACAAAGAAGCGATTTCAAGACGGGTGATCCTACAGCTTTAAGATCAGTCATGGGAATACATAACAGCTCTATATTTCTCTGGTAAATCATCATTCTAAGTCATGTTGAAGGTAAGTCATACAGACAGTATAATTCAGTAGCTCTAAAGAGGGGTTACCACAGTTACCTGGAGCATCAGGCTGGAGGCTTCTTCCTAGGCTCTTTGTCTTAATACATGTGCTTGTCTGAACTGAAGTGAAAATGCTTGAGTGCTATTTTTCTAAACCTTGTTAGTGGCATGAATTATATTTTTATTTATTCTGAAGCATTGTGAAGGACATATTTGAAAACAGTGCTTCAGTTTTATTTCAAGTAAATCCTGGATGGCCAGTTTGACCTATGGCTAAATTTCAGAGTTTATATTCACTGTTCCCCAAGAGGAGGTTTAATGGAAACCAGTGGTTACATGCAACAGACTAGCCTTTGTTACTAGACATCACCTTCAGGAAGACAGTAAGTGGAATGGAATTATAAAAAGAACCTCAGTTCTTTGACCACCTATTTGAAATTGTAAGCCCTCTCCCTGCTCCCAACTGCAGCCCAGTTTCTATCTCTATTCAGGATTTTTGTCCATCTGTGCACCACTTTATGTAATATATATATTTATATTACATGTTATATGTTATACTATATATATTTCTAAAATTTTGTTTGTTTTTCATACCACACTAGAAGTAAGTTCCATGAGAGCCAGGATTCTTGCTGTTCTTTTCATTGCTGTATCTCCTGTGTCTAGAAACATACCTGGCAGCACACAGTAGATGTTCAATAACCACTTATTAAATTAATGAATGAATTTTACCCAAAATTATATTTATAAAAGATTCAATAAAGAGTAATATGAAATACATGGGACAAATTTTTCAGAACAAATACTAATAACTTTTGACTAGCATCTGTTATTACAATCTATCATGATACTGTGTATGCATGCTCAGTTGCTTCAGTCATGTCTAATTCTTTGTGACCCCATGGACTGTAGCACATCAGGATCCTCTATCCTTGGGATTCTCCAGGAAGGAACACTAGAATGGCTTGCCATGTTCCCCTCCAGGGGATCTTCCCAACCCAGGGATTGGACCTGAGGTCTCTTGCATCTTCTACATCACAGGCAGGTTATTTACCCCTGAGCCACTGGGAAAACCCAACATAATGCTAATCAAAACTATTAAAATACAAGATATATTTAGTGATGTAGAAGATATCTTAGGCCAGATTTTCTTTATTTAACAAAAATATTCCCAAGGGCAGATTTTCAGTATCTAGTAAGTACCACCTGTTACCATCCATCAGGCTTCCCAGGTAGCAGGTAGTGCTGGTGGTAAAGAATCCACCTGCCAATGCAGGACATGAGACTTGAGTTTGATCTCTGTGTTGGGAAGATCCTTGGAGGAGGGTGTGGCAACCTACTCCAGTATTCTTGCCTGGAACATCTCATGGACAGAGGTGCCTGATGGGATACAGTTCATAGGGTCGCAAAGAGTCCAGACACTTATGCACGTAGCATGCATGCACCCTATCCACTCAGTTAAGTCACTCAGTCATGTCCAACTCTTTGTAACCCCATGAACTACAGCACACCAGGCTTCCCTGTCCATCACCAACTCCCAGAGCTTACTCAAACTCATGTCATAGAGTTGGTAATGCTATCCAACCATCTCATCCTCTGTCGTCCCCTTCTCTTCCTGCCCTTCAATCTTTCCCAGCATCAGGGTCTTTTCCAATGAATCAGTTCTTCACATCAGATGGCCAAAGTATTGGAGTTTCAGCTTCAGCATCAGTCCTTATAATGAATAGTCAGGGCTGATTTCCTTTAGGATGGACTGGTTAGATCTCCTTGCAGTCCAAGAGATTCTCAAGAGTCTCTTCTAACACCACAGTTCAAAAGCATCAATTCTCTGGTGCTCAGTTTTCTTTAAAATACAACTCTCACATCCATACATGACTATTAGAAAAACCATAGCTTTGACTAGATGGACCTTTGTTGTCAAAGTAATCTCTCTGCTTTTTAATGTGCTGTCTAGGTTGGTCAGTTCAGTTCAGTTGCTCTGTTGTGTCTGACTCTTTGTTGTTGTTTTTTTTTTTTTTTTTTTTTAATTTAATTTAATTTTTAAACTTTACAATATTGTATTGGTTTTGCCATATATCAAAATGAATCCGCCACAGGTATACATGTGTTCCCCATCCTGAACCCTCCTCCCACCTCCCTCCCCTACCATCCCTCTGGGTTGTCCCAGTGCCCCAACCCCAAGCATCCAGTATCGTGCATCGAACCTGGACTGGCGACATGTTTCATATATGATATTATATATGTTTCAATTCTCCCAAATCATTCTCCCATTCTCCCAAATCATCCCACCATCTCCCTCTCCCACAGAGTCCAAAAGACTGTTCTATACATCAGTGTCTCTTTTGCTGTCTCATATACAGGGTTGTTACCATCTTTCTAAATTCCATATATATGCACTAGTATACTGTATTGGTGTTTTTCTTTTTGGCTTACTTCACTCTGTATAATAGGTTCCAGTTTCATCCACCTCATTAGAACTGACTCAAAACTCTCACTGTTTGCAGATTACATGATCCTCTACATAGAAAACCCTAAAGACTCCACCAGAAAATTACTAGAACTAATCAATGAATATAGTAAAGTTGCAGGATATAAAATCAACACACAGAAATCCCTTGCATTCCTATACACTAATAATGAGAAAATAGAAAGAGAAATTAAGGGAACAATTCCATTCACCATTGCAACGAAAAGAATAAAATACTTAGGAATATATCTACCTAAAGAAACTAAAGACCTATATATAGAAAACTATAAAACACTGGTGAAAGAAATCAAAGAGGACACTAATAGATGGGTAAATATACCATGTTCATGGATTGGAAGAATCAATATAGTGAAAATGAATATACTACCCAAAGCAATTTATTGATTCAATGTAACCCCTATCAAGCTACCAATGATATTCTTCACAGAGCTAGAACAAATAATTTCACATTTTGTATGGAAATACAAAAAACCTCAAATAGCCAAGGCAATCTTGAGAAGGAAAAATGTAACTGGAGGAATCAACCTGCCTGACTTCAGGTTCTACTACAAAGCCACAGTCATCAAGACAGTATGGTATTGGCACAAAGACAGAAATATAGATCAATGGAACAAAATAGAAAGCCCAGAGATAAATCCACACACATATGGACACCTTATCTTTGATAAAGGAGGCAGGAATATACAATGGATTAAAGACAATTTCTTTAACAAGTGGTACTGGGAAAACTGGTCAACCACTTGCAAAAGAATGAAACTAGAACACTTTCTAACACTATACACAAAAACAAACTCAAAATGAATTAAAGATCTAAACTTAAGACAAGAAACTATAAAATTCCTAGAGGAGAACATAGGCAAAACACTCTCTGACATACATCACAGCAGGATCCTCTATGACCCACCTCCCAGAATATTGGAAATAAAATAAAAAATAAACAAATGGGACCTAATTAAACTTAACAGCTTCTGCACAACAAAGGAAACTATAAGCAAGGTGAAAAGACAGCCTTCAAATGGGAGAAAATAATAGCAAATGAAGCAACAGACAAACAACTAATCTCAAAAATATACAAGCAACTCCTATAGCTCGATTTCAGAAAAATAAATGACCCAATCAAAAAATGGGCCAAAGAACTAGGTAGACATTTCTCCAAAGAAGACATACAGATGGCTAATAAGCACATGAAAAGATGCTCAACATCACTCATTATCAGAGAAATGCAAATCAAAACCACTATGAGGTACCATTTCACGCCAGTCAGAATGGCTGCAATCCTAAAGTCCACAAGCAATAAATGCTGGAGAGGGTGTGGAAAAAAGGGAACCCTCTTACACTGTTGGTGGGATGCAAACTGGTACAGCCACTATGGAGAACAGTGTGGAGATTCCTTAAAAAACTGGGAATAGAACGGCCTTATGATCCAGCAATCCCACTGCTGGGCATACACACCGAGGAAACCAAAATTGAAAGAGACACATGTACCCCAATGTTCATCGCAGCACTGTTTATAATAGCCAGGACATGGAAGCAACCTAGATGCCCATCATCAGATGAATGGATAAGAAAGCTATGTTACATATACACAATGGAGTATTACTCAGCCATTAAAAAGAATGCATTTGTGTCCAACTCTTTGCAACCCCATGAACTGCAGCATGCCAGGCCTCCCTGTCCATCACCAACTCCCGTTCACTCAAACTCATGTCCATCGAGTCAGTGATGCCATCCAGTCATTTCATCCTGTCATCTAGGTTGGTCACTATCCATTAAAGTTAGGGAAATCTGAAGTTTTGGGTATTGCTTTTGTTATTTCTTCCTTGCACTAAATAATCTTAATTTTGCTATTGAATTTTTGTTGTGAAGTAAATACATTGACTTTACAGCTTTTCACTTGGAGTACATCACATATAATTCTTCAGAATCATTTGTGATTTGAACACTTCCTGCATACTTGATAATTTTAGAGAATTAATGTTAGGTGAATGATTGTATTGCATTTATGTTAAAAATTAGTTCTTAACATTTAGAAATATGTACTAAATTGATTACACATAAAATAGTTATTGAGTTTTTTGGTTTGGGATTTTTCTTTTTTTTACTCAAAATAATATGAGTGAGAGTTGATGGAAATGGGGTTATGGTTAGGTTGATGGTCACCTGGAAATGATTACCAGGGGTTGATGGTTGATATATTTCTACTTCCATGTATATTAAATATTCTCTGTAATAGAAGAAAAATAAGTAGAAAAAGGAGGAGGATGGAAAGGAGGAGAAGAAGAATGAAAGGAAATACGAGTAGACAAAAGTGTTTATGGAGGAATTGAGTAGCAGGCAGATTCTTTATTGTCTGGGCCAACAGATAAGTCCTAGACATCTGCCTGCAATATGGGAGACCCAGGTTTGATCCCTTGGTTGGGAAGATCTCCTGGAGAAGGAAATGGCAACCCACTCCGGTATTCCTGCCTGGAGAATCCCAGGGACGGAGGAGCCTGGTAGGCTACAGCCTGTGCGATGGCAGAGTCCGACATGACTGAGCGACTTCACTTCACTTCATAAAGACTTATTTCATATCCAGGACTGTTTTAAATAATTGAATCTTCACAAGAACAATAAAAACTGGTTCTAGTATCACCGACAGATAAAGAAATTGAAGTTCAGAGAGTTTAAGCAACTTGTCTAAAACATCAGTGATGAAGCTCTTGAACTGTCAGTGTCACTGAATCATTGTAATGTACACTATTATTTTATGTATTTCTAAGAAGGAAAAATTCCTTTGAGCCCCTTTTTTGGTGGTGGGGGGAGGCAAGAATGCTGGAGTGGGTTGCCATTCCCTTCTCCAGGATATCTTCCTGTCCCAGGGATTGAACCCATGTATGGTCATGTATGGATGTGAGAGCTGGACTGTGAAGAAGGCTGAGCACCGAAAAATTGATGGTTTTGAAATGAGGTGTTGGAGAAGACTCTTGAGAGTCCCTTGGACTGCAAGGAGATCCAACCAGTCCATTCTGAAGGAGATCAGCCCTGGGATTTCTTTGGAAGGAATGATGCTGAAGCTGAAACTCCAGTATTTTGGCCACCTCATGCGAAGAGTTGACTCTGATGCTGGGAGGGATTGGGGGCAGGAGGAGAAGGGGACGACAGAGGATGGGATGGCTGGATGGCATCACTGACTCGATGGATGTGAGTCTGAGTGACCTCTGGGAATTGGTGATGGACAGGGAGGCCTGGCATGCTGCAGTTCATGGGGTCGCAAAGAGTCGGACATGACTGAGCGACTGATCTGATCTGATTTGATCTGATCCCGCATTGTAGGCAGATGCTTTAGCTTCTGAGCCATCCCTGGTGGCTCAGAGAGTAAAGAATCTGCCTGCAGTGCAGGAGACCTGGGTTCGATCCCTGGGTTGGGAGGATCCCCTGGAGGGAAATGGCAACCCACTCCAGTATTCGTGCCTGGAAAATCCCCTGGACAGAGGAGCCTGGCTACAATATATGGGGTCGCAAAGAGTCGGACATGACTGAGCGACTAACACACACACAAGAAGGAAAAATAAAGAATTTTCATACTTATTGAAAAAATTCTTTCAGAGTTCTTGACACACACTTTAAAATCATTCTTTGTACATTTTATATCATTCACAAAAAAGAAAACATAAGCCTTTTCTAAAGCATTTTACATTCAGAAATTGACTCATTCAAACCTCTTTTGACTCAGAGTGGTTAATGCCTGTATTTCTCTATGCATTACCCACTCTGTGCTATGAAGAGAGGCAGTGATGCTAGGTTTATGAAAAAGTGCTCCAAGGTTCTCTCTGGGCCTTTCTTCCAAGCATGTGACACCCATTGGAAATTTTGATGCTGATATTTTCCTGAACTTATCAAAAGGTATCAGTGAAAGACTTTTTAACATTAATGAGGATACTGTCCTTTTTTTCTAAAATCATCCTTCAACAACTTGAAGCTTAAAAGAAACTATAGTTGTCTAATCAGGTTCAGAATAATAACCAAGTTGGTGCATGCACAAACTAGTAAAATAAGTCATGAATGCCACCTGGAATGGGGTGATTGTAAACATTTGCTATGAATTTGGTTGTGTTACAATGTGGGGAAAATAAACATCTCAGAATAAAGTAGATTTCTTAGCAGGGTAATAGGTGTATGGGTATTCCCTATGTGTATATAAAATATTTGTTGGAGGAGGTCTTTGAGAGAATATGACCACTCCTATGAGCTAGACCCTAGCAATCAGAGATTCCTCATCTTCTCCTTTGTCCATGGAATGTACATTCTTTCCAGTATTCTCACAGTGAAGACCATTTTCAAGGTGCAACCTTGAGAAAGTATGCTGTTGAGACCATCTGTATAGTATGTTGACTGACCCCAGTTAAGGCCTCTATTATAAACTTCAGATGTTGGGGGTGGTGGTGGTGTGGAGTGCTACCCATCTTGTGCCCACCCAAAAGCAGCCTCATAATAAGCCTTGCTTATTAAACCTGCAGCCTAATGATCTGGAGTTGTCTGCTTCTTTCTGCAGCCTCTCCTTTTCTCCATGTAAGGAGACCAAACTAACAATGGCATCACAAAAGATTAGATAAGATATGAAAGGTAGATCAAAATTGCTTATGCTAAGCCTTGTATTTCATGCTGAAAATATATTTTAAGTGATTCTGGATAGTGGGTATTTAAAGGAATTTTTTAAGAAGGACAGAAATAAAACAAAAAATGCCAAAGTTTAAAAGATAACTCTTTGAGTGGTGTGTAATAGAGACTAATTATGGCTAAAAGCAGCATTAACAACAGAGGAAAACAAAGGGGGGAAGTGGGGTAAATTTGGGTGACTGTCAACAGGGACAGGACACTGGATGAATGACAGATCCTCTAATATTTCTCAAATGATAATCAAGCATAACTTGTCATTTACCTCATCTTTCAGAAAGTCAGGTATTAAATTACTCTAGATTCATCATGTCTTGATGTCTAAGTGCTATGACCAATCTGTTTTCTTTTAGAGGTTCTACTTGATATGTTGAAATATAGTCTAATTCAAGACAAAAGTAGAAAACAATCAACACTATTATATTTAAAATAATATTTAGTTTAAAAATCTATAATGCATTTAGTTAATATCTTAAATCTAAATATCAATACTGTAAAAGTACAGTTTCTTTTCAAAGATTGTTAAGATTTAGGTCTATAGACCAAGTGATACATGTGTGCAGATGTGTTGTTCAGTATCTATTGAAGTCCCCTGATAATTGGCATATGGTGTTATATAATAGTACATAATAACATATGATGACTGTAATTAAGTGCATTGACTTAAGACTTTGTCTTTTAATGACTCTCAGTGGATACTGAATGAAAGGTAAATTAAAGGTTCATTAAGCTGTGTCAGAAAAAAAGTTTTCAAATGGCAGATGTACATGAAGTTAAATGGATTTTATTATAATCTGCTGTTCAGTGTGTTTTCAAGTGACAAGTCGAGCCTAAATGATTTGAAGTGTTTAAAAATGTTTTTTTTTTTTTTTAAAGTACATTTATTTTCACAGTTTATTTAACATTTTGAGCTTTAACTGTGTAGAACAACTGGGGAGAACCTTGGAAATCGGCTGTCTCTATATCCAAGTGACCTTTAGTGTGGTTCTGTTTAATGTTCTGATGTCTGAAAGGAAAAGCATAGCAGGAAGGAAAACAATAATGTATGCAGTGGACTTAGACAAAACAGCTGCAGCACCCAACAGTTTCTCCATCAGGTTAGCCGACATTTAAAATTTAAAAATTGTGCTTTAACGTTTGTATGGCAAGTCAAAGAAAATCACATAAAGGGGAATATTTCTAATTTGGATCTTTATTCCTAAAACTGTTATTTATTTATTTATTTATTTATTTTTAAAGGTATAATTAATTCATTTATTCCTGGTTGCCATAATGAAGTTGTTGTTATTTAAAAATACTAACAATGTAATGAATTTGAGCTTTCTGCACATTTACCATTCTAATAGCATTATTAAGCCTGCAATAAGGACAATGCTATTTATTTAATAATGTTATAAAGGTAATTTTGACTTCCCAGTTCTGTGTCACATGAATATTTATTAATGGAGGCATCTGCTTTTTAAAAAATTGCCTCTGAATCCATCACCCTATGTATAATTGACTTTACTTTTCCAAAGAAAACCTTGTATATGTCACATTTCCTCTTTTTTTTTTTTTTTTGCATAGCATGACTTTAAAAAATTTTTAAAGCTTCTAGTGCCTTTATTTTTTCATCATTAATTTTTTCTCTTCTTTTAAAAATTATTTCCCCATTTGGGTTATTACAGAATACCAGAGTTACTTGTGCTATACAGTAAATTCCTGTTGGTTATATCTTTTACATATATCATTGTGTACATGTCAATCCCCAAGTCCCAGTATATCCTTCCCCCCTACCTTCACCTCTGGTAATCATGTTTACTCTGTAAATAGGGTTCTGAATTTTAGATAAGTTCATTTGTAACTTTTTTTTTTTTTTTTAAGAGTTCATGTGTAAGTAATATCATATGATATTTGTCTTTCTCTGTCTGGTGTACTTCATTTTAGTATGATAATCTCTAGGTTCATCCATGTTGCAGCAAATGACATTACTTCATTCTTTTTTATGGCTGAGTAATATTCTATTGTATATATGTACCACATCTTTTTTCATTCGTCTGTGGATGCACATTAAGTTGCTTCTAAGTTTTGGCTATTGTAAACAGTGCTGCAGTGAACATTGGGTGCATGTGTACTTTTGAACCAAGTTTTCCTCCAGAAGTATGCCCAAGAGTGAAATTTTTTGATATCTCCATACTATTTTCCATATTTATTTTGTAAGCAAACATGAATCTGTGGATAGGGAGAGCAGGAATCATTACTTTTGTCAATGGACAACAGCTCCTGAAAGTTTTCCTGGTATCAGTTTGGATACCAAACTGATATATGAAGATACCAAACATGCATATGAAGAGTTACTTTCCCTGGCCAGTTCCTTGTTCCAAAGATTTAAAACCATTGTTTTTTTTTTTTTTTTCTTTGGTTTAACTTGGAATTGGCTTCAACATCCTACTTCCCACTTTAGTCCCAGACATGTAATATAACCTGGACATATATAACCAAAAACACTTTAAAAAAGTTAACATACTTGATGCCCAGTGTGTTTCTCCATAATCTGTCTCTAAAAAACTTATTGCTAAAAAAAAAAAAAGCAACAAAGGAAAAAGTTGTACTTCATCAAAAGCAAATTTGCACTTCAAAGGACACCATTAAGAAAGCGATAAGGCTACCCACATAACAAGAGGAAATACTTATAAATTATATCTCATAAGGGACTTTATCCAGCATATCCAGAAGTATCCAGATTTACTTCTGTATACCTTTCGGGAAACTTTTTGCCTCAAGCTCATGTTGATTATCTGCATAGTTACTGGGAACAATTATAAAGTGAAGAAATTTTGGCTGGAGTTTAGGAAAGGAAGTTCTAGGAAAAGGCAGAACAAGAAAAATAGGAATTGGCAATAAACGTGAAAAAGTTTTATTGACATATAAATGACATACCATAAAATCCACCTGTATGATGTGTTTGATTCAGTGGTATTTACTGTGTTCAGAGTTGTACAACTATCACCATAACCAAATCAATTTTAAAAGCTTTGTGTTACTTAAGAAATTTCCCATTCATTAGCAGTCACATGGTTACTCCTCATTTCTTCCAAACTAGCATCCTCCTTAGCATCATGTAATCATGTAGTCACTGCTGCTGCTGCTGCTAAGTCGCTTCAGTCGTGTCCGACTCTGTGCGACCCCATAGACGGCAGCCCACCAGGCTCCGCCGTCCTGGGATTCTCCAGGCAAGAACACTGGAGTGGGTTGCCATTTCCTTCTCCAATGCATAAAAGTGAAAAGTGACAGTGAAGTCGCTCAGTCGTGTCCGACTCTTAGCGACCCCATGGACTGCGGCCCACCAGGGTCCTCCGTCCACGGGATTTTCCAGGCACGAGTACTGGGGTGGAGTGCCATTGCCTTCCCCCATGTAGTCACTATCTACTGTCTATCACTCTAAACTTGCCTAATCTGGACCGTTAGTGTAAATAGAATCTTGCTCTATGTAATATTCCTTGTATAGATATGATATATTTATATTTTAATTATTTAGTGAGTATTTGGAGTGTTTTCCCTTTGTGGTTATTAATAATAATACTGCTCTGAAACATCCCTGTACAAATTAAGAAATTTTCATTTGTCTTAGATATGTTTCTAGAAGTGGAATTCCTAGAATATATAGTAACTTAATGTTCAATTTATGAGGCTATGCCAGACCACTTTCCAAACTAGCTGTACTATTTTCCATTCCCATTACTAATGCATCCGAGTTACTATTTCTCCACCTTTTTGACAATTCTTATTACTGGTTTTTGATTATAGTCACCCTAAAGTGTGTCAACTCTTTCATTGTGATTTTGATGTACATTTCCTTAATGACTCAGTGTCTTTTCCTATGCTTATTATCCATTTGTATAACTTCTTTTGAGAAATGTCTACTCAAATCCTTTGATTTTTAATTTTTTCTTCTTGCTATTGAGCTGTGTATGTTCTTTATTTATGCTGGATAAAGTCCCTTATGAGATATAATTTATAAATATTACATCTTGTTATGTGGGTAACCTTATCACTTTCTTAATGGTGTCCTTTGAAGTGCTAATTTGCTTTTGATGAAGTACAACTTTTTCCTTTGTTGCTTTTTTTTTTTTTTTTTTTTAGCAATAAGCTTTTTAGAGACAGATTATGGAGAAACACACTGGGCATCAAGTATGTTAACTTTTTAAAAGTGTTTTTGGTTATACATGTCCAGGTTATATTACATGTCTGGGACTAAAGTGGGAAGTAGGATGTTGAAGTTAATTCCAAGTTAAAAAAAAAAAAAAAAAAGGTTTTAAATCTTTGGAACAAGGAACTGGCCAGGGAAAGTAACTCTTCATATGCATATTTTCTAGAGCAAATTAAAATGAATATGCAAGCTTTTTTCTGAAACTGTAGAGGAGGGATCACTGAAGTAGCAAAGGATAAAGAAGAATCACTTCAAAATAGCCATTATTTATTTAAATTGCGTAGGACACACATGGTGTTTTCTTAGCTTGCTGTCTTAACATTTTATTTTTAATGAATATAAGAATTATTAAACTCTAATAGCATTGTTTCACATGTTTTAGAAATATACCATTAAAAGATTATTTCTGTCGGTATTTTGGTTAATCTAACCCTTATATTTCACTTAAGGTATTAAATTCTTAAACTGGCAATTATAGTATCAAATAGTTTTCAGCTTTCTAATTTACCAAAATTCTAACCCTAATTCTCCAAGTTGGTCAGGATCAACTATGTCAATAGGATAACTAGAATATTTATTTTCTATGTAAAGCATCTATTCTCCCAAAAGCATCCTAGAAGCATTTGGTTTTATGTCATAATATAAATCTATCCAGGCAGAATTACAGCTGCCTTATACTATGGTTTTTGTAGACAAGGTATTGGAATCCAAGGTATTGCTGATAATAGGAAAAAGAATGTTTTCTTAATAATTAGGGATTCCTTATACATGCTGATTTGGCCTTGGAATATGGAATGAAGCAGGGCAAAGACTAATAGAGTTTTGCCAAGAAAATGCACAGGTCATAACAAACACCCTCTTGCAACAACACAAGAGAAGACTCTATACATGGACATCACCAGATGGTCAACATCGAAATCAGATTGATTATATTTGCAGCCAAAGATGGAGAGGCTCTATACAGTCAGCAAAAAACAAGACCAGGAGCTGACTGTGGCTCAGACCATGAACTCCTTTTTGCCAAATTCAGACTGAAATTGAAGAAAGTAGGGAAAACCACTAGACCATTCAGGTATGACCTAAATCAAATCCCTTATGATTATACAGTGGAAGTGAGAAATAGATTTAAGGGCCCAGATCCGATAGACAGAGTGCCTGATGAACTATGGAATGAGGTTCGTGACATTGTACAGGAGACAGGGATCAAGACCATCCCCATGGAAAAGAAATGCAAAAAAGCAAAATGGCTGTCTGGGGAGGCCTTACAAATAGCTATGAAAAGAAGAGAAACGAAAAGCAAAGGAGAAAAGGAAAGATAAAAGCAATTGAGTGCAGAGTTCCAAAGAATAGCAAGAAGAGATAAGAAAGCCATCTTCAGCGATCAATGCAAAGAAATAGAAAAAAAACAACAGAATTGGAAAGACTAGAGATCTCTTCAAGAAAATCAGAGATACCAAAAGAACACTTCATGCAAAGTTGGGCTCAATAAAGGACAGAAATGGTATGAACCTAACAGAAGCAGAAGATTTTAAGAAGAGGTGGCAAGAATACACAGAAGAACTGTACAAAAAAGATCTTCATGACCCAGATAATCACGATGGTGTGATCACTGACCTAGAGCCAGACATCCTGGAATGTGAAGTCAAGTGGGCCTTAGAAAACATCACTTCGAGCAAAGCTCGTGGAGGTGATAGAATTCCAGTTGAGCTATTCCAAATCCTGAAAGATGATGCTGTGAAAGTGCTATACTCAATATGCCAGCAAATTTGGAAAACTCAGCAGTGGCCACAGGACTGGAAAAGGTCAGTTTTCATTCCAATCCCAAAGAAAGGCAATGTCAAAGAATGGTCAAACTACCGCACAATTGCACTCATCTCACACGCTAGTAAAGTAATGCTCAAAATTATCCAAGCCAGGCCTCAGCAATATGCGAACCATGAAATTGCTGATGTTCAAACTGGTTTTAGAAAAGGAAGAGGAACCAGAGATTAAATTGCCAACATCTGCTGGATCATTGCAAAAGCAAGAGAGTTCCAGAAAAACATCTATTTCTGTTTTATTGATTATGCCAAAGCCTTTGACTGTGTGGATCACAATCAACTGTGGAAAATTCTGAAACAGATGGGAATCCCAGACCACCTGACTTGCCTCTTGAGAAATTTGTATGCAGGTCAGGAAGCAACAGTTAGAACTAGACATGGAACAACAGACTGGTTCCAAATAGGAAAAGGAGTACGTCAAGGCTGTATATTGTCACCCTGCTTATTTAACTTATATGCAGAGTACATCATGAGAAACTCTGGACTGGAAGAAACACAAGCTGGAATCAAAATTGCCGGGAGAAAGATCAATAACCTCAGATATACAGATGATACCACCCTTATGGCAGAAAGTGAAGAGGGGCTAAAAAGCCTCTTGATGAAAGTGAAAGTGGAGGGTGAAAAAATTGACTTAAAGCTCAACATTCAGAAAATGAAGATCCTGGCATGTGGTCCCATCACTTCATAAGAAATAGATGGGGAAACAGTGGAAACAGTATCAAACTTTATTTTTCTGGGCTCCAAAATCACTGCAGATGGTGACTGCAGCCATGAAATTAAAAGATGCTTACTCCTTGGAAAGTTATGACCAACCTAGATAGCATATTCAAAAGCAGAGACATTACTTTGCCAACAAAGGTCCATCTATTCATGGCTATTGATTTTCCTGTGGTCATGTATGGATGTGAGAGTTGGACTGTGAAGAAGGCTGAGCGCCGAAGAATTGATGCTTTTGAACTGTGGTGTTGGAGAAGACTCTTGAGAGTCCCTTGGACTGCAAGGAGATCCAACCAGTCCATTCTGAAGGAGATCAGCCCATTACTTTGGAAGGAATGATGCTGAAGCTGAAACTCCAGTACTTTGGCCACTTCATGCAAAGAGTTGACTCATTGGAAAAGACTCTGATGCTGGGAGCGATTGGGGGCAGGAGAAGGGGATGACAGAGGATGAGATGGCTGGATGGCATCAGTGACTCGATGGACGTGAGTTGAGTGACCTCCGGGAGTAGGTGATGGACAGGGAGGCCTGGTGTGCTGTGATTCATGGGGTCGCAAAGAGTCAGACACAACTGAGCGACTGACCTGATCTGATCTGATACATGCTGAAACATTTGGATCACTGCTCATCAGAGTTAAGAGGACAAACAAGATTCAACACATCAAAAATCCTGTGTACATGGCTTTTAACCAATACTGAGGATATGTGAAAAATGTATTGCTACTATCATCACTGAATACAAGGCTATATTTTAAATATTGTATAAAATTAAATATATAATTACTATATGTAGATATTAAATATAATATGTAACAGTATAATTTTAAACAATAAAATTACTAAGGCAAGTTTATCACTTTGAATTTTAAATTACCAAACTTTAGTAAAGTGCATCATCATTTCACATAAATGGCTTCAGTCTTCTCTGTTATCTATTCCATAACTCTCTAGGGTTATCTGTTGTTTAGGTGCTAAGTCATATCTGACTCTTTTGCAACCCCATGGACTGTAGCCTACCAGGATCCTCCGTCCATGAGATTTCCCAGACAGGAATACTGGAGTGGGTTGAGATTTTCTTCTCCAGGGGATCTCCCCAACCCAGGGATTGAACCAGCATGTCCTTTTTGACAGGTAGATTCTTTACCATTGAGTCACCTGGAAAGCCTCCTAGGGTTACATGCTTCACTGAAATACTGTTCTTGGTGCTAACTTTCCTTATTCTATATCACCATTTTTGTCAAACACAATTCTCAGGGAATCTTTATCCTGGAAGAAGGTGCAGTGATCTCCTTTCATATAGGTAGACCTTTCCTGTCCCATCCACCCAAACTTATTTTCTGTTGGCCTCTGTTATTTATCATTTTGTCTTTTAAGAGAGGCCTTTCATTGACGGTCAGATGCAGATACTCATTCCCAACGTCCTGCTGGAGCACATCTTTCTTTCTTTAGGGACTTCTTAATGCTTAAACACTATTCATTTTTCAAGGCACAGCTTTAGTTCCTATTGAAAGCCTCCTTAACTTAATTTCATCATTCCTGAATTCTTCTTTTAGACCCCTCAGATTGCTTCTTAATAATGCTTTAAGTGTGTATATATATTTATCTTTGCTGATTAGATTGTAATTTACTTTAAACATTTTCTATTTTTGTGTTCCTATTTTCATAGCTCCAGTACTGTACTCTATTCTTATTGCTTAATGAATTTCAAGGGTAGTGATGACTGGCAGCCATTTGTAGAATGCTTTACCCTTAAGAATCTGCTAAGTGCTTGAAATTCATCCATTAAACTCTCACAATGACCCTGTAAATAACATCATTCTTTGTATGTGTATGTGTGTATGCATGCATGTACATACAAGTTAGGAAACAGAGTTTTAGAAAAATTAATTTATTGTCCTAAAGTTACACAGTTGGCAAGTGGAAAAGCTGGGATTCATACCCATTTCTGTCTTAAACCCAAGTGTATGATCTTTACTATGTTTTGCTATAACAGTGTTATTTTTTTCTACTATAAAAACATTTCAATCCATGTATCACAGGGGTTTTAAAAGGGCCTCCTGCCTTTAACTGGAATGAAAGACTTTCTTTTTGTTTGTTAATAAATTGAATTTTAGATAGGTAGCTTATTATGTCTATGCTGTTGAACCCATGAAATACATTATGCAACTTAATTGAAATATAAAAGTTAGCTCTACTCCAAAAATATCTGATTTCAGCTTTATCAAAGCTATTTCATATTAGCTTGAACTTATTTCTAAGACATAAAAAAAATGAAACCTGTTGAACAACATCCTTATCATTTGAGACAATTTGATTCTATATTAGAAGGAAGACAAAGAGGGAAAGGCACTTTGTTTTTCAAGAGCAGAAGATTTAGTTAAACTCTAGTAATATCGCATTAAGAGTCAAACTTGATTTAGCCTTTTCTTCCCCTCGCTATTTTAAAGAATAAATAAAATATTTTCTTTCCTTTGGAACAATTTGTTCATGCTTTAGAAGCCATTTAATTAAATTATTACCTGCTGGAGCACCATCTGTTTTTGTCCTAGAAATAAGAAGCATGGCTTTCTTTTACATAGGCTTGGTAAATATGTAGAAGGTGCCAAAAAGCAATAAATATCATCAGCAGATGGACTGAGGCACTTCAATCTCTACACAGTCAGTCTTGATTGTTCTGGGCATAGATAAATGGATTTTTCTGGATAGATTCCTTTCAAAATGTATTATGTGGAGGAGGGGAGTTATCGCCTCCTTTAGATCCCTTCACATTTTCCCCCTCAAGAGACAGGACTGGAGTTTTTTTTTTTTTTTTTTTTTTTTAACTCTGGGCATCCCCTCTTTGCAGACATCAGTTCTGAAAGGTGTAATTTTATAATGTATCTTAGGGACTCAAAGCTGTTAAATTCTCCCCAGATTTTGCAGAAGGCCTCTCTCCAGAAGCTGCTTGCTCCCTCCTCCTGCTACTGTGTGTCCATCCATCTCCCCTGGATACAGTCTTCACATCTGACACACCCCAGTCTCTGTTGTGTTCTCTCATGCCAGGCTCTGTGTCCTGTTCAGGAATAAGAGAAACTCACGCATTTGTGGTACACATTCACTTGTGGTTTTCCTCTCAGCAATATTCAGTAATTGGGGTAGTTGCCTGTGATACAGAAATGAGAATGATTAACTTAATTAACATTAATTAATGTTGTTCATCATTGACGATCTTTATATAATAAAGATAAATAGTTCTTAAAACATTTTTCTCAGTGATCTCATTTGGTTTTTCACACACATAAATCTACATTTACCTATGAAGAAAAGTGATCTGTCCTGGTGTTCACAGATAGTAATTGTGGATCCAAAATCCAAACCAAGCTCCTTTGATGCCTAATCATTTATAAATTTAAAACAATAGCAGTTATACTGGATTTTATAGTTTATCAACTGCCTTTAGATAAATATTTAATTTTATTCTTCAGTTAACACTTAGAGATACATAGGATAGATAGTATGTCTTGTTTTAAAGGCTAAATGAACTGAAGCATTATTATAAGAAACAGTGCTGGTAAAATGTTACTGGCCCTAACTTCTATACTCTTCAAGAATCCAAGGCTGTTTAGGGCCTTCTCATTTATTGAGAAGCTATAAGGTTCCTTATACTGTGCTAGGCTGTAAAGATTAAAACTAAGTAAACAAATTACCTTCAAAAATTTGAACCTGAAGGCAAATCAGGCAGAGGAACATCACAGGCAAAGTGCCTGATGTGTTCTTTAAAAGAGGAAGTGGGAGAAAAGATGAAGGAGAAATTGAGGCCAGGGCACAAAGGTGTTCTGTGCCTTGAAAAGGAGTCTGTTAAATTTCTTGTTAGTGCAGAATAAAACCCCTCATGGAATTTTAAGTGGTCAAGTGATGTGGTCAGATTTCTGTTTTGGAAAAATAGCTTTAGTGTTCCCCGGTGACTCAGTGGTAAAGAATCTGCCTGTAATGCAGGAGACACAAGAGACAGGGGTTTGATCCCTAGGTAGGGAAGATCCCCTGGCAGAGGACACTGTAACCCACTCCAGCATTTTTGTCAGGAGAATCCCATGGACAGAGGAGCCTGGTGAGATACAGTCCACAGTGTAGCAAAGAGTTGGGCAGGACTGAAATGACTGAGTAGATATGCTCGGTTGTTTACTGTTGAGTTTCAAATCACCCCCATAAATCACCCCCATATTGTGTAGCTTTAAACAACCACTGTTTTATTATGTCTTCTTACTTGATCAGGTTTCTTCTGGCCAATTATTTGATTCCACATGCTTGTTGCTTGGAAATCAGCTGGTGGCGGCTCTGTTCTCACATGTGTGGCACACTGGTTTGAATGCCCAGGCTCAGCAGCTTTTCCAATGGTCAGAGCCTCTCCACATGTTTGTTTCAACAGGATAGTTGGACTTCTAGTGCTCAGGGCCTCAACTATCCTTGTTGCTAAAAGTTACTTGTGCCTTAATTACAGTTCTAGTAAGACAACTTTTGCAAATAAGTACTGTACTGTCAGTTAATCTGTTTTGTTAACAGCCATCATATTTAAGTTAAATGACTGCTCTTAAGATATATATTCCCAAAAGAACATACATTTAAATGTGAGGTGATTGTCAATTATTCAGGGGTTTAATCCAACAAACATTTACATGGTAAAGGAATTATTATAAAAGCTATGGTCAATAAAAATAATAATAAGATGTGATTATTGAAGGCAGAACCGGAGAAGAAAAGTCTATTGTTGAGAATAGACTTATGGACATGGGGAGAGGGGAGGAGAGGGTGAGCTGTATGGAAAGAGTAACATGGAAACTTATATTACCATATGTAAAATAGATAACCAACGGGAATTTGCTGTATGGCTCAGGAGACTCAAACAGGGGCTCTGTATCAACCTAGAGGGGTGGGATGGGGAGGGAGATGGGAGTGAAGTTCAAAAGGGAGGGGGCATATGGATGCCTATGGCTGATTCCTTGATTCATGGACCTAACATTCCAGATTCCTATACAATATTGCGCTTTACAGCATCAGACCTTGCTTCTATCACCAGTCACATCCACAACTGGGTATTGTTTTTGCTTTGGCTCCATCCCTTCATTCTTTCTAGAGTTATTTCTCCACTGATCTTCAGTAGCATGTTGGGCACCTACCGACCTGGGGAGTTCCTCTTTCATTATCCTATCATTTTGCCTTTTCATATTGTTCATGAGGTTCTCAAGGCAAGAATACTGAAGTGGTTTGCCATTTCCTTCTCCACTGGACCCCATTCTGTCAGACCTCTCCACCATGACGCATCCATCTTGGGTGGCCCCACATGGCATGGCTTAGATTCATTGAGTTAGACAAGGCTGTGGTCCATGTGATCAGTTTGGTTACTTTTCTGTGATTATGGTTTCAGTGTGTCTGCCCTCTGATGCCCTCTCGCACACCTACCATCTTACTTGGATTTCTCTTACCTTGGACATGGGGTATGCCTTCACGGCTGCTCCAGCAAAGCACAGCCGCTGCTCCTTACCTGGGACAAGGGGTGTCACTTCATGGCCACCCCTCCTGACCTGGAGGTGAATCAAGGCAAATTGGAAGTGGTCAAACAAGAGATGGCAAGAGTGAGCATCGACATTCTAGGGATCAATGAACTAAAACGGATTGGAATGGGAGAATTTAACTCAGATGACCATCATATCTACTACTGTGGGCAGGAATCCCTTAGAAGAAATGAAGTACCATCATGGTCAACAAAAGAGTCCAAAATGCAGTACTTGGATGCAATCTCAAAAACGACAAAATGATCTCTGTTCGTTTCCAAGGCAAACCTTTCACTATCATGGTAATCAAAGCCTATACCCAACCAGTGACTGAAGAAGCTGAAATTGAGTGCTTCTATGAAGACCTACAAGACCTTTTAGAACTAACACCCCAAAACGATGTCCTTTTCATTATAGGGGATTGGAATGCAAAAGTAGGAAGTCAAGAAACACCTGGAGTAACAGGCAAATTTGGCCTTGGAATACAGAATGAAGCAGGGCAAAGGCTAATAGAGTTTTGTCAAAAGAATGCAGTGGTCATAGCAAACACCCTTTTCCAACAACACAAGAGAAGACTCTACACATGGACATCACCAGATGGTCAACACTGAAATCAGATTTATTATATTCTTTGCAGCCAAGGATGGAGAAGCTCTATACAGTCAGCAAAAACAAGACCAGGAGCTGACTGTGGCTTAGATCATGAACTCCTTATTGCTAAATTCAGACTTAAATTGAAGAAAGTAGGAAAACTGCTAGACCATTCAGGTATGACCTAAATCATATCCCTTATGATTATACAGTGGAAGTGAGAAATAGATTTAAGGTATTAGATCTGATCGACAGAGTGCCTGATGAACTGTGGACAGAGGTTTGTGACATTGTACAGGAGACAGGGATCGAGACCATCCCCATGGAAAAGAAATGCAAAAAAGCAAAATGGCTGTCTGGGGAGGCCTTACAAATAGCTGTGAAAAGAAGAGAAGCAAAATCAAAGGAGAAAAGGAAAGATATACCCATTTGAATGCAGAGTGCCAAAGAATAGCAAGGAGAAATAAGAAAGCTTTCCTCAGTGATCAATGCAAAGAAATAGAGGAAAACAACAGAATGGGAAAGACTAGAGATCTCTTCAAGACAATTAGAGATACCAAGGGAACATTTCATGCAAAGATGGGCTCAATAAGGACAGAAATGGTAAGGACCTAACAGAAGCAGAAGATATTAAGAAGAGGTGGCAAAAATACATGGAAGAAATGTACAAAAAAGAGCTTCACGACCCAGATAATCACAATGGTGTGATCACTCACCTAGAGCCAGATCCTGGAATGTGAAGTCAAGTGGGCCTTAGAAAGCATCACTACAAACAAAACTAGTGGAGGTGATGGAATTCCAGTTGAGCTATTTCAAATCCTGAAAGATGATGCTGTGAAAGTGCTGTACTCAATATGCCAGCAAATTTGGAAAACTCAGCAGTGGCCACAGGACTGGAAAAGGTGTTTTCATCCCAATCCCAAAGAAAGGCAATGCCAAAGAATGCTCAAACTACTGCACAATTGCACTCATCTCACATGCTAGTAAAGTAATGCTCAAAATTCTCCAAGCCAGGCTTCAGCAATACATGAACCATGAACTTCCAGAGGTTCAAGCTGGTTTTAGAAAAAACAGAGGAACCAGAGATCAAATTGCCAATGTTCTCTGGATCATGGAAAAAGCAAGAGAGTTCCAGAAAAACATCTATTTCTGCATTATTGACTATGCCAAAGCCTTTGACTGTGTGGATCACAATAAACTGTGGAAAATTCTGAAAGAGATGGGAATCCCAGACCACCTGACCTGCCTCTTGAGAAACCTATATGCAGGTCAGGAAGCAGCAGTTAGAACTAGACATGGAACAATAGACTGGTTCCAAATAGGAAAAGGAGTACATCAAGGCTGTATATTGTCATCCTGCTTATTCAACTTATATGCAGAGTATATCATGAGAAATTCTGGGCTGGAAGAAGCACAAGCTGGAATCAAGATTGCCGAGACAAATATCAATAAGCTCAAATATGCAGATGACACCACCCTTATGGCAGAAAGTGAAGAGGAACTAAAAAGCCTCTTGCTAAAAGTGAAAGAGGAGAGTGAAAAAGTTGGCTTAAAGCTCCACATTCAGAAAACGAAGATCATGGCATCTGGTCCTATCACTTCATGGGAAATAGATGGGCAAACAGTGGAAACAGTGTCAGACTTTGTTTTGGGGGCTCCCAAATCACTGCAGATGGTAAGTGCAGCCATGAAATTAAAAGATGCTTACTCCTTGGAAGAAAAGTTATGAACAACCTAGACAGCATATTCAAAAGCAGAGACATTACATTACCAACAAAGTTCTGTCTAGTCAAGGCTATGGTTTTTCCAGTGGTCATGTATAGATGTGAGAGTTGAACTATGAAGAAACCTGAGCGCCAAAGAATTGATGCTTTTGATCTGTGGTGTTGGAGAAGACTCTTGAGAGTTCCTTGAACTGCAAGGAGATCCAACCAGTCCATCCTAAATATGATCAGTCCTGGGTTTTCATTGGAAGGACTGATGCTAAATCTGAAACTGCAATACTTTGGCTACCTCATGAGAAGAGTTGACTCATTGGAAAAGACCCTGATGCTGGGAAGGATTGGGGGCAGGAGGAGAAGGGGACGACAGAGGATGAGATGGCTGGATGGCATCACTACTCAATGGACATGAGTTTGGTTGAACTCCAGGAGTTGGTGATGGACAGGGAGGCCTGGTGTGCTGCGTTCATGGGGTCGCAAAGAGTCGACATGACTGAATGAGTGAACTAACTGAACTGCTGGTTGTTTCATATTGAGGTTTGACAGAAAACAGCAAAATTCTGTAAAGCAGTTTTCCTTCAATAAAAAATTAATTATAAATATCATGAGCTTGGCATCAGTAGCCATGTGGTTGGATTTGAAATTTATCTGGGAAAGTCACATGCTGATTCAGTGAGCCAGAGAGTAGAGGCTTATATCTATATGTGAATTTGTTCATTTCCTATCTTCACTCTTTTCCTGAAAGACTCTAAGATAGCTACTTAGGGATGAAAATTCTATGAAAAGGTCATATTACAAAATGTTGTTAGGGTTTGATTGTGAGGAAATTGAGGATGTTCTTTTTTTTTTTCTTAATTTTTGGAGGAACTAAAAATATGCTCTATGTGATTGAAGTCATGATTGTAGAGTGGTTAAGGACACAGTCATTGGAACCATAGTGCCTGAGTTCCAGTCCTGTGCTATCTAGAGCAAGTGACTTCAGTGCTCTATCTCTCTCTGTAGTGTTGTGATTTGTAAAGTGGAGATGATAACAATGGTAAGTTCATGATATGGTTTGATGGTTAAATGAATTAGTATAAGTAAAGGATATACAGTAATACATGTGTGCCTTTTTCCCCTAATACTATACTCTTTAACACAATTAAACTAGTCAGGACCATCTACTTAAAACTTGTGTTGGAATTCTTGTCCGTATTTTAATTTTGAATTTAATTTTGATTTTCCACATCTTTAAAGATTACTATAATATTTCCATTATTTCAGGCTCTGACATATTTTAAAATTACTCAGGAATTATTAAATACTTCTATCTTCTATAAGATTGAAAAAAAGAAAAGAAAAAGAATGTTTGGTTTCTAAAATCTGTTACTGAGAGGGAGAATCTTTTTAAGGGTTATAGTTATAGAGGACAAATGCAATGAGAAAACCCACCAGTCCCAAGAGCTGAAGGAAATCTCTATAGAAATGTTAGAGAGAAGGCCTTTCGTTTTTCCTACAGAGTGTCAGAGAACAGAACTCCCAAGCAGTAGGTTAAGGATATGTTGAGTTTTACTGTTATTTGGGTGATTGAAGATTTGGTGTGATTGGAATGGTAGGGCCAAATGTAATCTTTGATTTCACCATCAGGTCCTCATTTCAAATAAATCCACTGATTATTGTTCAAGATACATCATTCCTAATATATATAAAAGAATTAAATGGACTCCTTAAGTTCAGTTATTTTATCTTCAACAATTTCCTGAAACAACAGTGAAAAAAGTAAAAATGAGAAAGTGAAAGCAAAATAATGGGAATGGCTGAAGGGAGGCAAAAATATAAAGAAAAAAGAAAAAGAGTGTATCATAGGAAGAAATAAAATAAGAAAAGAAGTTAAAATTCATGTTGGTAAAGTAACATTTGACATTTTAAAATTGAAGTGCTCGGTGAGTTTGAAAAGTTTGCATGTATTATAATAAACTACCTTTCAATAGTGTCAATTATATAAAAGTTCTGCTAAACATTTTACATTTAATGCCTTTGTGAATATTGCATTTTCATGACTTTTGCCTGACATTTAATTTCATATCAGCATTACTTTTATGTGCCATTGGAGGTCTTCCATTTTTTATAATATTCCTGTTCATAAATAAAATATAAATGACGTAAGCAGTGCCTAATATAGTTTCTGGTAAATTGTTTAGTTGCTTTAACTTACTCAAAACTATTAGTATGCATGTATATAAATTAGTAATAAAAATTAGCTTCTCAATGTCAAACTGTTATATGGATGTAATATATTGCTATTATATTTCTCATCCTGTTTCTTCTTCAATAAATCTTTTCTTCATTGAAAAGGTTAATAATTACTACTATTATCATACTTAAAGGAAAGGTCACTTATAGAAAGAATTTGGACTTTGTGTGTTAAAATAATTTTGTCACCTTTTCTCTAGATAACATTATATGTATTGTATGAGTGGGAGATCTAGAAGAAAACACTGCAAAAAAATATTCTTGTTTAGCTTCATATCTATAGCTATATCTGTATCTATGTATGTATGTATATAATTATGGATATGGCATTTAGAAGTAAGGAAGAATAGGAAAATCTTGGGCAAATTGTTGCTCTATTGTTCTGCTTGAGATTATGTTAAAAAACATTTCAATTGTGATTCTGCCATCAGTTGTCAATTGAAAGCTTCACAATCTTTTGCAAACATAATAATTCACTTAATTTCATTTTTAGCTCTAATATTAGGTGAATTAACATACAAGATCTTTGTCTTATAAGAAGCATACCATGCTGTTAACTATAGTGAATTCCTATCATTGTATTTTTGGTTAAATTTCCAATTTTAATTTCCTTAACTCCATGGTGTAACAGCTTATAAACTTAATACTAAAATTTTTGCATCAGGATTTTATTCTTGGATGTTTAGCTGAAGGATAGTCTTTCAGAATTTACCCAATATAGATGTGGGATGATTCATATGAGAAATCTGTATGCAGGCCAGGAAGCAACAGTTAGAACTGGACATGTAACAAAAGACTGGTTCCAAATTGGGAAAGTAGTACGTCAAGGCTTTATATGGTCACCCTGCTTATGTAACTTATGTGCAGAGTACATCATGAGAAATGCTGGACTGGATGAAGCACAAGCTGGAATCAAGACTGCTGAGAGAAATATCAATAACCTCAGATATGCAGATGACACCACCCTTACAGCAGAAAATGAAGAACAACTAAAGAGCCTCTTGATACAAGTGAAAGAGGAGACTGAAGAAGTTGGCTTAAAACTCAACATTCAGAAAACTAAGATCATGGCTTTTGGTCCCATCACTTCATGACAAATAGATGGGGAAACAATGGAAACAGTGAGAGACTTTACTTTTTTGAGCTTCAAAATCACTGCAGATGGTGACTGCAGCCATGAAATTAAAAGATGCTTACTCCTTGGAAGGAAAGTTATGACCAACCTAGATAGCATATTAAAAAGCAGAGACATTACTTTGACAACAAATGTCCATCTAGTCAAAGCTATGGTTTTTCCAGTGGTCGTGTGTAGATGTGAGAGTTGGACTATAAAGAAACCTGAACACTGAAGAATTGATGCTTTTGAACTGCCGTATTGGAAGAGACTCTTGAGAGTTCCTTTTACTGCAAGGAGATCCAACCAGTCCATCCTAAAGGAAATCAGTCCTGAATATTCATTGGAAGGATTGATGCTGAAGCTGAAACTCCAATACTTTAGACACCTGATGCGAATAACTGACTTATTTGAAAAGACCCTGATGCTAGGAAAGATTGAAGGCAGGGGGAGAAGGGGACTACAGAGGATGAGATGGTTGGATGGCATCACCGACTTGATGGACATGAGTTTGAGTAAACTCTGGGAGTTAGTGATGGACAGGGAGGCCTGTTGTGCTGCAGTCCATTGCAGTCAATGGGATCACAAAGGGTTGGACACGACTGAGCAACTGAACTGAACTATATGATATATATTTTCTAACTGAATTTTAAGTGAACATAAACATTTTCTATCTGTGTCTTTTTCTGGGCTGCTTCCTTTCCCACCATCTATTAACATTTTTTTTTTTTCCTAATAACACCCTTAAGGACCAAATATGAGAAGAATCATTTCGAAAACAAAAAGCACAGTTTCTGGGTGCCTCGAATTACCAACCTAGACCTTGAATAGTCTTTCTGTGTTATGATTTTAGGAAACATAGGGATACAAATTTTAGAATTAAGTACTTCCAGTTGGTAGAAACCTGTTGATACTTTTTGAAGAGTAAAGCTATTTAAAAAGTAAGCCAATAAGTACCTTTGAAAAAAGTGAAAAATAGAGTGCTTAGTGGCCTCATGTAGATAAAAGCTTCTTCTGTCTGTTCCCAGAAATCCCAGAGCTGTAGTCAAAAAGCAGCAATTTTAGATCATTCACATTGGCTGAAAAGATAAAAAATTGCAGTGTATGTATCAAGCTAAGGAGTTCCTCCTGGCAGGGAGGTCTCAGAGCAGAGCAGCCACTATGTATTGACACATTAACTCTTGACATTCTCAAGCCCTTTTAGACTCATGAAAACTATACATAGTAGGGCTTGAATCAAAGGGTTTGAATGCCTGAAAACAGGACAGCAGCAGGTTGAATGTGAACTGTAGTTTCCAAGTTCTAAGCACAGTTGTTCTGCTCTTTGTCCCCCAGTAGCAAGAGAAAAGACATTTTAAAAGTATTGCTTAGAAGAGACCATAAAGTGGAGATTGTGTGTGTGTGTGTGTTTTTTTTCCCTCAGAGCAATGGACATGGAAGCAATTCTCCCTTATTTAAAACCACAGTGCCCAGAAACATCAGTGTGAGCCAGGGCAATGGGGAGAGCAAGCCACAGAGATCTCTTAGGTCCTGGAGTCAGAGCAACCTCTAGGGGAATCTAAGGATCCATGCAGAATCATTCAGATTTAATGCACATCTGGTGCTTGTAGTCATATTGGAGACAAAACAAGGATAAATAAGCCCATCAGATCTCTGAAATTGCTAACATCATACCAGCTTTTGACTTTCAGAGTCTGAATGTTGTAATGTTTAAAAAGAGTAGGTTTTGGAATTTGACAATCAGCTGTGATGCTCCATCTACTTGCACTTTAGTAGCTGTGAGAAGGTGGGAAAATGACTTAATCCCTGAGTCACAGATACTTGCTAAATTGCTTCAGTCATATCTGACTCTGCAACCCCATGGACTGTGCCTGCCAGACTCCTTTGTCCATGGGATTCTCCAGGCCAGAATACTGGAGTGGGTTGCCATGCCCTCCTCCAGGGGATCTTCCTGACCCAGGGATTGAACCCACATCTCATGTCTCCTAAATTGGAAGGCAGGTTCTTTACCACTAGTATCACCTGGATACCTCATCTGTAAAATGGGAATAGTAATAGTACTTAACATATAGGATTGTTTGATTAAATGACATCATATATGTTGTGTTAAGCTTATAGTAAATCCTTGCTCATTTTAGAGGACTTCCCTGGTGGCTCAGATGGTAAAGCGTCTATCTACGGGATGCTTTGCTATGCAAGAAACCTGGGTTCGATCCCTGGGTTGGAAAGATCCCTTGGAGAAGGAAATGGAAATCCACTCCAGTACTATTGCCTGGAAAATCCCATGGACAGAGGAGCCTGGTAGGCCAGTAACACTGAAGAAGGTGAAGTTGAACGGTTCTATGAAGACCTACAAGACCTTTTAGAACTAACACCCAAAAAAGATGTCCTTTTCATTATAGGAGACTGGAATGCAAAAGTAGGAAGTCAAGAAACACCTGGAGTAACAGGCAAATTTGACCTCAGAATACAGAATGAAGCAGGGCAAAGGCTAATAGAGTTTTGCCAAGAGAACGCACTGGTCATAACAAACACCCTCTTCCAACAACACAAGAGAAGACTCTATACATGGACATCACGAGATGGTCAACACCGAAAGAAGATTGATTATATTCTTTGCAGCCAAAGATGGAGAAGCTCTATACAGTCAGCAAAAACAAGACCAGGAGCTGACTGTGGCTCAGACCATGAACTCCTTATTGCCAAATTTAGACTTAAATTGAAGAAAGTACGGAAAACCACTAGACCATTCAGGTATGATGTAAATCAAATCCCTTATGATTATACAATGGAAGTGAGAAATAGATTTAAGGGCCCAGATCTGATAGATAGAGTGCCTGATGAACTATGGAATGAGGTTCGTGACATTGTACAGGAGACAGGGACCAAGACCATCCCCATGGAAAAGAAATGCAAAAAAGCAAAATGGCTGTCTGGGGAGGCCTTACCAATAGCTGTGAAAAGAAGAGAAGCAAAAAGCAAAGGAGAAAAGGACAAATATAAACATCTGAATGCAGAGTTCCAAAGAATAGCAAGAAGAGATAAGAAAGCCTTCTTCAGCGAACAATGAAAAGAAACAGAGAAAAACAACAGAATGGGAAAGACTAGGGATCTCTTCAAGAAAATCAGAGATACCAAAGGAACATTTCATGCAGAGATGGGCTCGATAAAGGACAGAAATGGTATGGACCTAACAGAAGCAGAAGATATTAAGAAGAGATGGCAAGAATACACAGAAGAACTGTACAAAAAAGAGCTTCATGACCCAGATAATCACGATGATGTGATCACTGACCTAGAGCCAGACATCCTAGAATGTGAAGTCAAATCGGCCTTAGAAAGCATCACTACAAAAAAAGCTAGTGGAGGTGATGGAATTCCAGTTGAGCTATTACAAATCCTGAAAGTTGGTGCTGTGAAAGTGTACTCAATATGCAAGCAAATTTGGAAAACTCAGCAGTGGCCACAGGACTGGAAAAGGTCAGTTTTCATTCCAATCCCAAAGAAAGGCAATGCCAAAGAAGGCTCAAACTACCACGCAATTGCACTCATCTCACACGCTGGTAAAGTAATGCTCAAAATTCTCCAAGCCAGGCTTCAGCAATACGTGAACCGTGAACTTCCTGGTGTTCAAGCTGGTTTTAGAAAAGGAAGAGGAACCAGAGATCAAATTGCCAACATCCGCTGGATCATGGAAAAAGCAAGAGTTCCAGAAAAACATCTACTTCTGCTTTATTGACTATGCCAAAGCCTTTGACTGTGTGGATCACAATCAACTATGGACAATTCTGAAAGAGATGGAATACCAGACCTCCTGATCTGCCTCTTGAGAAATCTGTATGCAGGTCAGGAAGCAACAGTTAGAACTGGACATGGAACAACAGACTGATTCCAAATAGGAAAATGAGTACGTCAAGGCTGTATATTGTCATCCTGTTTATTTAACTTATATGCAGAATACATCATGAGAAACGCTGGGCTGGAAGAAACACAAATTGGAATCAAGATTGCTGGGAGAAATATCAATAACCTCAGATATGCAGATGACACTACCCTTATGGCAGAAAGTGAAGAGGAACTAAAAAGCCTCTTGATGAAAGTGAAAGTGGAGAGTGAAAAGGTTGGCTTAAAGCTCAACATTTAGAAAACGATGATCATGGCATCTGGTCCCATCACTTCATGGGAAATAGATGGGGAAACAGTGGAAACAGTGTCAGACTTTATTTTACTGGGCTTCAAAATCACTACAGATGTTGATTGCAGCCATGAAATTAAAAGACGTTTACTCCTTGGAAAGTTATGACCAACCTAGATAGCATATTCAAAAGCAGAGACATTACTTTGCCATCTAGTCATGGAAAAATAGATGGAAAGGTCCATCTATTCATGGCTATGGATTTTCCTGTGGTCATGTATGGATGTGAGAGTTGGACTGTGAAGAAGGCTGAGCACCGAAGAATTGATGCTTTTGAACTGTGGTGTTGGAGAAGACTCTTGAGAGGCCCTTGGACGGCAAGGAGATCCAACCAGTCCATTCTGAAGGAGATCAGCCCTGGGATTTCTTTGGAAGGAATGATGCTGAAGCTGAAACTCCACTACTTTGGCTACCTCTTGTGAAGAGTTGACTCATTGGAGAAGACTCTGATGCTGGGAAGGATTAGGGGCAAGAGGAGAAGAGGGCAACAGAGGATGAGATGGCTGGATGGCATCACTGAGTCGATGGATGTGAGTCTCAGTGAACTCCGGGTGTTGGTGGTGGACAGGGAGGTCTGGTGTGCTACAATTCATGGGTTGGCAAAGGGTCGGACATGACTGAGCGACTGATCTGGTCTGATCTGATCTAAATCATATCTATTAGCATATGATTTTGGATACCATAAGATAGGTGTGTTATATATTCAAATCTAAGTGTTAAAGATAAAAAAGAGACTCAGATTTCTCTGACTAGTTGGAGAAAGTTGCTTACCATGTTGGAAATTGGCAACTACAAAGAGAGATAACTCAGAAAAATTAAATGTAAACTATTCAGCTAAAACTGACAGTTTTATAATTAACAAGTGAGATTAGGGGAAAGCTGACTGAGCCTAAGAAGACCCCACAGACCCTTTTGCATCATGTCTTAATTGAGGCTCACACCTACATTAACGCTGACTTTCAGTGGCTTTCCTTACATGATGAGTTTTTATCCTCTCATTTATTTTATAGCTTATGGTGTCCTTTCTCTCCTGTATGTGCATTTCTAGTGTAGACCATGTGCATTACTCTGAAAGGGGACAGGATGTAAATTCTGCGCAAGTTAGTGGATACTTTATACATTCTTTAGAATAAATGCAATGATGACCTGGAAGGGGAAACAAAGGACACTCTAGAATCTAGAAGGTATCAACATAAAAATCTACCAGGAAAGGAGTCATGGCAGAAACAGGAATGATTTACACATCCCTAAAATAGTTTTGTGATGCTAGAGGAAATTTAAACTCACATAATAATTTGAACACACAGCACTATCTAGAGTATCTACCTGTTCAAGTGAGCCATAGAGTATACTTCATTATTTCAGTTCATTTAAATTGTCTTCTCTTTGCCAAGTTTTGTATTGAATTATATCATTCTGATATTGGAAAACCTTACTTTAAATGCAGGAACTTGGGTGGGCCCAACAAACTATTCAGTTAGTGTGCATTACACATAAGTACCCAAAGGAAAGCCAGCCCACTCAGGGAACTGCCAGGTGGTCATACATATGCAAGTGATATAAAGTACACTTACACAAACCTCCTGGATTTCATCAAATAATTTTCCCTCAAATGGTTTTGACTGCATTTTGCAATTTATAGGTCATAAATTTGGCATCCTATAAATATACCTTTTACATGTCATTTACAGATCAAAGTACTCAGGCCTAGGAGTTAAGTTTTAGTTACATACCTCCAGCTTGATAATCTACTCTCCCTAAATTCAGTGTACAATTACCTATTTCAGAGGTTTGGCCTAATTGTATTTTTCCCCCTGAAAGTAAAGCACAGATAATAATTTCCCCTTACTTTATAAAGTCTTTAAATTAGTGAAGCATGAACAACAAATAATTATTGTCATTATTTTATGCAGTTATCATACAAAATTGCAATTAAGTAAGGAATTCTTACTGCCTTTCCAGACACTGTAGCAATTGCCAGGTTCCATTTCACAAAACCAGATGGAAAAAAAAATCTCATTATACTGAAAAAATTAAGTCAGGGAAGAGAGTCTTCTGTATTACTCTTTTTATAGTTTTATCTTTGGCCCTGCTCTCAAGTTGAGACCATTAAAGCTTTCAACAACAAAAATTTATTTCACAAATATAGGCTTTATTTGTACAAACTAGGTTCATACTGAAAAATTTATGTCAAATTTTTTCAGCCTATAAGGAATATCCTTAAACTTAACTATAAAAATTCCTCTGGGCACTCCTAGTTCACTGATGCAGCATCTAAAGTGATGCTGCACAGAGGTGCATAATGAATGCCTTTTGATGATGCACTGACATTTCTAAGAAATGCCTTTGCCTCAAATCAATCCACTCCAACCAGCGAATGATTTGACATTCAAAGCTTTAGGAAACACTATATGAATATATTTTTCCCCATTGTACAATAAAGATTCAATCATAGAGCTGTCATAGGAAATTGAGATTCTGCCTTATGTTTTCAAATTAATCTGCCAGCCTCATTTATTTATCTTACTTGTAAAATAACTTTTACAAGTAGAAAAGCCTTTAGATGTGTTCGTAATTCTAATAAGATCTATATAGTCTTTTATACTATTACAGTTAAAATACTATCAGTATCATCATAGTCAATGGATCAAGTCAACCATCTAAGCAAACATGGTTTTCTACAAAAAAAATGCCTAACCCATGTTCATGATTAATTATCACTAATTCCTGAAATAGTTAAACCGAACTCTTGAGCATTATGTAAAGGCTATTGTTTTGTTTTTTTTTTTTTAATTGACTGTAAAGAAACTCAACTCTGTAATAGCATGTTGCAGAATTGGCAGTTGCAGGTCAAATGTAATGATAAGTTTTGTGTACGTATTAGCCCCACTTTTCTCATATCTATCTGAAGCATAGTTAATGACTAACAGATGCTTCCCATTCTCAAAAGTGCTTGAGTGCACTGCTCCATCTCATTATATCCAGGTTCTTGTGATTGAAACTTAAGCCCTCTGGTCATAATTTAATTAAGTCTGTATTTTAAAGTTGTATGCTCCAAATATTTAATTTCTTAAACACTATAGATGTGGAGTGATGCTGTGTTAGTGGATCACTTACACCGCATTAGACCTTGTTCTAAGCACCTTTAATAATTTATATCACTTGTAGTAAGGCTGCAAATACAATGCTCTTAATATATCCATTTTACAAATATGGAGTTTAAGTATAAAGAAATTAAGTGATTGGTTTAAAGTACATAGCAGAGCTAGGATTTGAACCAAGTAGTCTGACTATAGTGTTAATTTAGAGATTGATAAGGTCAGAGCATTCGTGTAGTAAATTCCCTCATTGCGAATGCTGAGCAAGGAAGTAACAGTGCCATAATTTTATTTCTAAGTGACATCTGTAATATATAACTTATTAAAATGAAACTTTCATTTAGTGTGTATTTATTTTCTAAAGTATCTGCCAGCTGTTGTGCTATTAGATTTGAAAGACTATATTTTATATATTGTAATTTTTAGCATATTTCTATATTCATTTTTACATCTATATAATTTACTTAGTTTCAGCCAGTAAAAATGTGTGAAAGATAGCATTCAGAAGTATCAATTTATTTTAAACCACTCATATGCTTAGTAAGAATACAAATTCATTTTTATTGATCTGAGCTTGTCATAGTGTAGAAAAATATCTCTTAGTTCATCTTATATTTGTTTTCTTTCCCTACAAAAGAATAAGTGTGTATAAAAGATAAATGTTTTGAGTATATTGAATTTTAAAAACAATTTAGCCTGCGCTGTGGGCCTGGGTAGGAAGGGATTCCACCTAAACAAATAAGGTATTTGAAAATTGTGCTTTTCATAAAAATTAAGTTTTATAACAAAATAAAAAGAAGTAGTATAATAAAGAATGTAAGAATGCAATAAATACATCTATTTCAAGAAAAGTAACAAGTTTCTATGACTTGATGTAGACTTTATTTTGGGGGGCTCCAAAATCACTGCAGATGGTGACTGCAGCCATGAAATTAAAAGATGCTTACTCCTTGGAAGGAAAGTTATGACCAACCTAGATAGTATATTCAAAAGTGGAGACATTACTTTGCCAACAAATGTCCGTCTAGTCAAGACTATGGTTTTTCCAGTGGTCATGTATGGATGTGAGAGTTGGACTGTGAAGAAAGCTGAGTGCCAAAGAATTGAAGCTTTTGAACTGTGGTGTTGGAAAAGACCCTTGAGAGTCCCTTGGACTGCAAGGAGATCCAACCAGTCCATTCTGAAGGAGATCAGCCCTGGGATTTCTTTGGAAGGAATGATGTAAAGCTGACACTCCAGTACTTTGGCCACCTCATGCGAAGAGTTGACTCATTGGAGAAGACTCTGATGCTGGGAGGGATTGGGGGCAGGAGGAGAAGGGGACGACAGAGGATGAGATGGCTGGAAGGCATCACCAACTCTATGGACATGAGTTTGAGTGAACACCGGGAGATGGTGATGGACAGGGAGGCCCGGCGTGCTGCAATTCATGGGGTCGCAAAGAGTCGGACATGACTGAGCAACTGAGCTGAACTAAGTACATTTCTTTTAGGGAAAAATTCACATGGTAGATTCTAAAATCTGTCCCATGTTTTTATTTTTTTTTAATTTCTCATATATGGTAGCTGTAAACTAATATGACAGCATAAGTTAGAATGAATCAAGTACATCAACTGTAGAAAATATTTAAAGTTTGACCTGATTATGTAATCATACCTAAGACATACTGATTTTGCTGAAGATTTCATTTTACAATATAAATTTTCCATTGTATTTGGGAATTTGAAAGTTCTGGTGAAAAAAAAATGTGTTATTTCCTTTGCTTGATCTCATGGGTAATAGGTTTTTAAATAAAGCTATGTTATTTGTGGGACAAATGAAATAATTCACCCTTATTTAAAACTGAATATATCATTAATTTTATTCAGTTTAATTTTTAGAAATTCATTTTAAATAGGGTAAGTGAAACAAAACTGTCAGGGCTGAGATTTATGCTTTTGTAAAAAGGCATAATATTTTCCTGTGTGTATGTGTGTGTTAATCACTCAGCTGTGTCCGACTCTTTGTGACACCATGGAATGTAGCCTGCCAGGCTCCTCTGTCCATGGAATTCTCCAGTCAAGAATACTGGAGTGGGTTGCCATTTCCTTCTCCAGGGGATTTTACTGACCCAGGGATCAAACCTGGGTCTCCTGCTTGGCAGACTGACTCTTTACCATCTGAGCCACCAGGGAAGCCCTATTTTTTCCTTAAGATAATTAAACAAATGAATTTCTAATGATCTATAATATAAATTTATCAAATAAGTTTTTCAATTTTTTATTATATGTGTTGAAAGTGAATGTCACTTAGTTGTGTCTGACTCTTTGAGACCCCCATGGACTATACAGTCCATGGAATTCTCCAGGCCAGAATACTGTAGTGGGTGACCATTCTTATCTCCAGGGGATCTTCCCAACCCAGAGATAGAACCCAGGCCTCCCGCATTGCAGGCAGATTCTTAACCAGTTGAGCCACCAGGGAAGCCCATTATATGTTATAACAAACTTATTTCTTTGAAAATTTTCCTAAAATTTTGGGTTTTGTTAGATCAAGTGTCTCAATCCATGCAGATACTGGTCTCCGGGAAGATAGAATTTAGTGTAAATTTATAAATGTGTAATGAGTCCAGAAGTGGTAGTAAGGATGTCAGGGAGATATCCATCATGGTGAGGAGTTAATATCTGTATCTGCATAACATTCTAATTGATGGCTCTGTCTGATGTTTGAAAAGCGTTAAATTGCTGATGTACAGGTGATGGAATGCCTATTGTCAGACTAGAAATGAAAACTCTTACTCATCACTGCAGTTGGTTTGTAAATGATTTGTAGAGAAATGACTTTGAATGTTTGTATTAGAGGTCAGAATTAGAGATCTCACTTTTCTGTAGTAACTTCTGTGTGCCAAAACCTTCCTTGAGCATAAACCACAGTCTACAATTCAGGATTTTTAAAGAAAACTATTAGAGACACTCTGATTCATTAAAATGGGAGGAAAAAAAATCTAGAAAACTACATTGAAACAGTGTCTAAATAAATTGATAATGCGTAAACTGAACTGTTAAAGAAGTATATATTCATATGTCAAGATAAGTCAAATAAGAAAAAAATTGATAACTGCTAGAAATTGTAGTATTTTGCAGTGTACATTAAAAAATGGATTGTGGGATTTTTAATACCACAGTTTATTAATCACTACCATTAATCTCATAGTTTTATAAAACCACAAATCACCTAAAGTGTATCATGAAATGTCACTTTTCTCAGCCAAAAGAATGATTCAGCATTGGACATCAGCTTCCTCTTCTATAAGATGAAATAGGTTAGAATCATGGATTTTAAAGATACTTTATTTCTACTGCCTTCAGGTTTTTCCTGTTCTCTAGTAATGTCTCATGCTGTTTTTTTCTTTAACCAACTATAACCATCTTCTAACCTATCAATAATTATCACTAACTCCATAATCACTCCATTTCTCTGCTTGTCTTGATGTGACCAAAGAATTCAAATAATGCATTTTTTGGAATCATTGTGGAAACCAGGTCAAGCAGAAAAAGGGGAGAGGGAAGGAGGCAGAACAGAAGAGGGAGGGGCAAAAAAGGGTCACTCCTGAGGCTGTTGTAATACATAGTACCAATTAAGCACCTGTGTAACAGTTAGTATGTCATGTGGCACTTTTAAAAAAAGACCCTAGTCTACATAGGGACTAACTGTAAAACAACAAGTATCATATAGTGTGTTAAGTGTACGTGCGTGAGCATATTGTGCAACCTCTTCCCTTTTCTACAATGTCATGAAGAATTATGTCTTATCTTCTGTATTATCTGATTTTATTTCTTTCAACAATCCTTGACTCCCCTCCCTCCTCCAATATAAGAAATGGCCCTTCAAACCCATACAGCCTATATGACACAAATCCGTGCTTTCGGTTCACTATCTCAGTTAGTTCTATTGACAGTACTATGAGGTTCATGTTGCCATCAAGCCCGTTTCACAAATAAAGACCCTGAGTTGAAGAGAAGTTAAGCCTTTTGGCCATGATTACCCTTTCTTAGCCTTTTCTCCAACTCAGGCTCTCGTGCTCCATCCTCTTTCATAGCACACCAGTCTGGGTTTATCAAGTGCTCCATGTACCATGCACTCATGTTCATCTATGTGTTTATATATTTCACCCCCGCCTAGCTGCTCTCCTCTCACACCCCTTGTCTGCCCTAGTTTAACTTCTCCCTTCTCTCCAACTTGAACAGAGAGTCATTTCCCACATTTCCTGCTAGAATCCATCACCACTGAGTCTCCCTTGCATTTTTGCATTTGTTATGTGACTGACTTGTTTGTTCAAAGGTCTGTTGTTCTTTTTGAATCATTTCCTACTAGAGGAATAGGGACCCGTTCATCTTTTCACTGCCTATCCCAGTACCTGACATATATTAGATACTCATCTTTATTGAGTCAGCCTGTACAAGACTAAATCCTAGATGATACGGTAGCAGATAAGAAATATTATCGGAGTTAAACTTTTTATATTGTAAAGTTAATATTTAATGGTACTTGAACTGTCTTAAACATTCAGGACATTTTAATGTATACGGAATTCTGCCAGCCAGGATTGAAATTGTATATACCCATAATTCTGTACATAATGCCACTCTTTTTTTTTTTTTTTTTTTTTGTATGTCATCATTTTAAAAAACACTGTTATAAGATGTTTTACGTAAGTCTTAAGTAACCTCAAGGCAAAAAACCATTATCAGTTCAGTTCAGTTCACTCAGTCATTTCTGACTCTTTGCAACCCCATAGACTGGAGCCTATTATACAGAGTGAAGTAAGCCAGAAAGAAAAACACAAATACAGTATACTAACGCATATATATGGAATTTAGAAAGATGGTAACAATCACCCTGCTTATGAGACAGCAAAAGAGACACTGATGTATAGAACAGACTTTTGGACTCTGGGACTGGGAGAGGGTAGGACGATTGGGGAGAATAGCATTGAAATATGTATAATATCATATCTGAAATGAGTCAGTCCAGGTACGATGCCCTATAACAGATGCCTGGGACTGGAGCACTGGGATGACCTGGAGGGATGGTGTGAGAAGGGGGGAGGGAGGAGGGTTCAGGATGGGGAACACGTGTATTCTGGTGGCGGATCCATCTCGATGTATAGTAAAAGTAATACAATATTGTAAAGTTAAGAAAAATTAAAAAAATAATAATAATAATAAAAAAAAAAAAAAAAGCAGAGATATTACTTTGCCAACAAAAGTCTGTCTAGTCAAAGCTATGGTTTTTTCCTGTAGTCATGTATGGATGTGAAAGCTGGAGTATAATGCCACTCTTTCATGAAGTCTTTGTACCTTTTTCATTAGAGTTCACTTGTTCACAACTGGCCTTAAGGCATTTGGGAAATCAGTTGTCGGCTGTGTTCTGTTTTTCACCCACCACAGTGGTGCACATAGAAAAAAAATCATAAAACATAGTGAGAGACCCTAGAATCCAGCTGGGATGACAAATCTAATACACAGAAAATTTAAGTATAAATACTCTTAATCTGTAACCACAATACACCAGTGTGTTACTGAATACAGACTGAAGACCACTTGTAGTTAATTAGACCAGTTATCCTAATACCACTCTGCAGGATACAGCAAACTGTCATCCAGAACTGTGTAGGGGAGAAAAGCCTCCATCTGCCACTCTGTAGCAAGGTTATGAAACTAAACCCTCCTATCCTGGCAAAAGGCTTCCTTGTTTGGATAGATGCCATCCCAGACTTTATTTAAAGTTCAGCGAGCCAGGCCAGTTCATGTCACTAATCCCAGGGAACATGTTAGCTTTCTATGGTAGTGTCAAGGTTTTCCAATCATTTTGATAACTCTTGAGTAGGCAAAACACCGTATTTTGCTTCTTGAATTTCTATAGAGATGCTACTTCATTTTACTGTTTTTCTTTCTTACCCTGAACTTGCATTTTTAAAATGAGCTCTGGTAATGTAACTGATCCCAGGGTCTTCCCCCCACTCCCACCTCATCTTAACTTAAAAAGTCACAGCATTATTGCTTCTGTTCTCAGTTTTTCTTAAAAGTGACCTTGAAAAACAAATTTAAACTTTTTCTTCCTTGCATACATTATCTTTAATGCAGTTTTGAATCTGAGTTTTATTCTGAGCTTCAGAGGAATTGTGTGTGTGTGTGTATTATGTTTTCTCATAGTTTTGCACCAAGTGCCTTCTATTTTTATTTATTGTCTTTTATCCTATAGTAAACATCAACACAGTATAAGATTAAATTATTATTGAATGATTTTCTTTAGGGAGGCTTCCCCAGTGGCTCAGTAGTAATGAGTCTGACTGCCAGTTCAGGAGATGCAAGAGATGCGGATTTGATTCCTGGATTGGGAAGATCCCCTGAAAGAGGAAATGACAACCCACTCCAATATTTTTGCCTGGACAGAGAAGCCTGGAAGGCTACAGTCCATGGGGTCCCAAAGAGTTGAACATGACTGAGCATGCATGCATACTATAGGAATGATGTATTTCCCCTACTCATAATCATTACAATTTTCTAAACAGCTAATTTGGATTGGGAAGATTGCCCCAGAGGAAGGCATGACAACTCAATCCAGTATTCTTGCCTGGAGAATCCCATGGACAGAGGAGATTGGCAAGCTGTAGTCCATAAGGATCTCAGAGAGTTAGAACGTGATATGACTGAAGCTGAAGCGACTTAGAATGTGATATAGATTATTTGTTTTCACCTTGGAGGTTGTCTTTGTTGGTTTATTTTCAGAAAATATACTTCTCTTATTTTCACAGGTAAAAAGATGGCCTATCAGAAGGTCAATGCAGATCAGAGAGCTCCAGGACATTCACAGTACTTAGACAATGATGACCTCCAAGCCACTGCACTTGACTTAGAATGGGACATGGAAAAGGAACTGGAGGAGCCTGGTTTTGACCAGTTCCAGCTAAATAGTGCTGAGAATCAGAACCTGGAAAATTCAGAGACTGCGGACCTCAATCTTGATCCCATTCAACCAGCAACTTCACCCAAAGGAAGGTTTCAGAGACTTCAAGAAGAATCCGACTATGTGACCCATTATACAAGATCTGCACCAAAGAGCAACCCCTGCAACTTTTGCCGCCTTTTAAAAATATTTTGCATGGCAATCATTTTATTTATTTCTGGAATCTTGATAGGCTATTACTCACATAAAAATTGCCCTTCAGATGCTACATCTTCAGGAACACTTGATCGTCATTTACACCAGGAGATTCTCAAGACAATCCAAGGAGAAGATATTAAGAAGTCTTTCAGGTAGGTGTGCAAAAAATGGATGTTGGTGGGATGCGTCTCCTGGGAAAGAGGTCTTACAGGGAATATCCTACTGGTGATGTTTCCATGGTTTAAAGTTAGTTTGGCAAGCTGAGAGACACAACTTAGCAACAACCCCTTCACAGAGGGGGATGCATGGTTTCAGATTTATGATACTATAATACAAACTTATGATGCTGCTTTGATAATCAATGATAAGAACCATAACCACTGTAGAGACTAAAAGACTTGAGCCACTATATTTTCTTCCTCTTGGGAAATCCCAGGTAAGGCAAATTGGGATGCAAATATTGCTGGATGTACAAGTAATAAAAACTAGTGCATTAGCCATATGATTGAAATTTTTAATGACATCAGAATAAAATAAATGTGCTTTATGGACTGAAATAACTGTCAGGAGCTAAGGCAAGCACTGGTAGTATTTGGTCCACTGCATCACTGAGCTTCCCAATGAGTATTTTTATTGAAACACATTGGGTTCCACGTATCAGGCAGTTGTAAAAGGTCATTTCTCTTTTAAGGTAAGTCTGCCTATGACTTCTTTAGCCAGAATGTGTTATTTATAAGTTAAATGATAAAATATTTTTATCAGACTTTAATTCTGAGTTCTTTGGAAAAGCTCCACTCAAATCATATGACAAATGGGTAAGTTAAATTTTATTGCTTATCCTATCATTAACATATATGTTGAATTGTAAAGGGTTTCCTAGTTGACGTATTTAGAGAGGTGAGGAACTGGAAGGGAAGATTAATTATTAGCATTCACTTGGGTCTTCCATACTTGGTAATAAAGACTAATCCTAAGTGAAACATATTTGTTGTGTGTAGGTCGTTGAGAGAAAGGGATATTAGGTCATAAGGATATTCCTTTTGGGTTACACCAACTTATTACCAACAATGTGTTAGCACACATGCATTTCTAGGGAGCATGCCCACTGCAGATGCATCATTTAATCTATGTACAGACATATCACACTGATGTTAGTGAAATATAATTCTGTCTGAACATCACACGACTCATGGTCATTTGTATTCTGTGTTCTTCTATGTCTCTGTCAAATGAAGAAACTAACAACTTCCATGGTATTTCTCAATGTCAATTACTTATAGTGAATTGAGTGAAAGTACAACATTGTCTTATAATGAGTGATTGTATCAATTAGGATCCAACCACAGCAGAAAACTCCATGAATATTTAAAAGAGAGGACATTTAAAATAGGGAAATAATTTCAACAGAGCTGAAAAACTGAGAAGCCAATTTGGGGACACTGAGATGCCAACAAATGAACAGCAAGATGGAGTCATTACTAAACCTAGGCTGGAGAAACAGAGTGAGTTGGGGAAACTCAGTGGAAGTTGGAACTTCCTGCATACACAAATGGGTTGGTGGGGGACGTAACCTCACCCAGAAGCACCACTGAAAGCAGAGTAAGAAGTACCATGGCTTCGCTCTTCCTTCTGCCCTCCTCCCAGTTATCTGTTGGTTGGCTGAACCCAGCAGGAAGGCTGTTGATTCAGTTCAGTTCAGCCACTCAGTTGTGTCTGACTCTTTGTGACTCTATGGACTGCAGCACGCCAGGCTTCCCTGTCCATCACCCACTTCTGGAGCTTGCTCAAACTCATGTCCTTCGAGTCGGTGATGCCATCCAACCATCTCATCCTCTGTCATCCCCAGTTCCTGCCTTCAATCGTTCCCAGCATCAGGGTCTTTTCCAATGAGTCAGTTTTTCTCATCACGTGGCCAAAGCATTGGAGCCCACAAAAATAAAGTCTGTCACTGTTTCCACTTCTATTTGCCTTGAAGTGATAGGACCAGATGCCATGATATTAGTTTTCTGAATGTTGAGTTTTAAGCCAACTTTTTCACTCTCCTCTTTCACTTTAATCAAGAGGCTCTTTAGTTCCTTTCCACTTTCTCCCTCCCTGGAAATCAAAAGGTTAGGACGCTGTGCTTTCACTGCTGAAGAAGTGAAGTGAAATTGCTCATTCGTGTCTGACTCTTTCCACTTTCTAATTATGGCTAATATTGTATCTTTTTTAATGAAAGGGAATTATTATTTCCCCTTCTTGTAAGTGAAATATAGACAGAAAATTAGAAAAAAAGTAAAGTATACACCCATAATCTTACTATACTCCCATAATTTTATTCTTTCTATCTTATCCTATCAAGCAGAAAAATTGCATTATACCATGTATATTTTTTGACTTCTGCTTTTGAATTTTTTCCACTTACAGTATAGTGAGAACCATTTTCAAACCAATAAACACAGAATTGAATCATGACATTAAAATGTTGCTGGTGTTCCCTTATGTAGAGGACATGAATTTATTGAGCCTGTTCTTTACAAATGTACGTTTAGGTTGTACCTACATTTTCATACATAAGTGTGTGTATTTAATTATTCCCTTCTGATAAATTCCTGGAAGCAGATCACAGATTCAGAGAGTTTAAATTTGTTTAGTTGTTTGCTTTGTGTTACCAAATTGCCTTGTAGGACTGCCGACCTTCTAGGTCCTCGTTATTTTTTGTTTTGATAGGCCAAAAATAGTGTTGACAAACTTTTATCTTAACTGACCACTTGTAGTTCTTTTTTGCATGTATGAACTACTTTTATAAGTTAAAAGTTTATATTTACTGAATGTTGTAGTAGTTAAATAGTCTATTACTTCATATATGGTGTCCCATCTTTCTGAATTTCATTTATTTGATGTATTTTATTTGTTAACAAATAAACTGAAAATGAAATAAACAATAAGAAAAAATCCTAGATTTTTAAAATATCTGCCTTATTTGGACAGAGGCAATATTTTTCATTATTCTCTGGCTTATTACAAGTAATTAGCCAGGAATTAAGTTATGCTGTGAAGTGATCTTTACAAACATTAAATAATATACCATATTTTATTAGCTGCTGATTAACTCTTTAGAAGTTTAGGACATGTATAAATTATCATCAGTTATTTCTCCTCTGACCCCACAGCTCATGCCTAGCTTTCTCTCTCGATATATGTGTGTGTGTATGTATATATGTGTGTGTGTGTATGTGTGTGTGTGTGTGTATATATATATATATATATATATATATATGAATTTGCTGTTATACTTTTAAAATGCCAGGTTTGAGGATGATGCTATAAGCAACTATTCTCTGATCTCGAGCTGCACTTTCCAGACATCTTCCTGCTCTTCCTCTGTCTTGAATTATATTTTAGCCTGTCTTTTGTGTGTGTGTGTGTGTGTGTGTGTGTGTGTTTGTTCCTATCCAATTTTAGTATTAGAGGGAATGAGAGCAGGAAGGTTGGGAAATATGAAGAAGGCAGTAAAGCAAATGGCATTTGAATTGGAGAAAAACCATGTAAATGTATTTAAGCAGTGCACATAATTCAATTTATGCAAATGACAGCAGAATGAATTTAACAGTAATAGAGTGATGGTTCCTAAAGAAAATAATTAGCTCTTCTATCACTGATCTCTCCAGATAGCAAGTGCATATTGTCTCAAATTTAATCACAAAGGGAATACAAAGGATAAGATTTATTTAATTATCCATAATATTTTATTACTCTGGACTTTAGATAAAACAACTGCTTCACTCAGTTTCTCAGTTTTATGTAGAGTGACATTTATTCTCTTAACTTATTGGCTCAACTCACAGGTGAAAGCTCAAGCCTTTCACAATCCTTAGGCCTTTGGCAGGAGCAAGAGCAGCACCCACCAAGAGGATGAATGAAGATTATTGACAGAGGGTCTTTGAAGCAAAGGCCACCTTCTTAATCCTAGGAAAGCTTTGAGGGTGTTCATGTGCCTCAGTGAAAGCCTGAGTACTAACCACTGGACTTCCAGGGAATCCCTATAATCCCCTTTTTTGCTCTCCCACCAGTTGGGTTCTTTCTCTCTTTCCCTGCAACAATTAATACTTTATTTTCTCTCTTTCTGTTGACATAAACCACCTTCTATCTTGCAGGAGAGAAAGAACTATGAGTATGGCCCAGTCCTTGGGTCATAGTACATGGTCACTCAGTAAATCTTTATTGCAGGAGACAATGTACCCAAAATATAGACCTTCTTATAAAGCCTTCACTTCTATGTGTATGATCATTTTTTAAAAGAAAAGAACATATACTTTTGACTCTTTATGTACATTACTGAAATTCAAAATTATGTATATGTGTGTATATATATATATAAAGTCTTTGACTTTTTAATGTACATACATTCATATACATATGCTAAAAAGTTGATTTTAAGGGGAGCAGATTTTCTTTTCTCTAATGAAAACATGTGCTGTGTGTCTGCTGTATTCCAAGCAGTCTGCCAATCACTCGACAGTTTTTAATGATATTCTATTTAATCTAGAGAGCATTTCCTTTCTCTAAAGAAGAAATGCAAGTAAATATTGCACAGAAAGATATTTCTATGATCACAGGTTTGGTGGAGGTGCAAAGTAGATTCCCTCACAGATCTTTTCATGCTCTGCCAGTGTCAGGAATGGGTTGTCTCAGGCTAGGGCCAGATCAGCTGGAAGTCATGCTTTCTTCCTTTTTAATGGTGAAGTAGAATCAAAGGATTCTCCCTCTACCCTCTCTCCTTCTCTCAGTCCCATCCCTTATCTCCTGCCCTCTTCCTGTTCCCTACACATGCCACACTCAATTATTTTATATTTGAAGTTACATTCTACAATTAGATTACTTACTTTCCTAGTAAGCAAATTTTCTTTATCTTTTTCACTAAATCTGTCTCTGATATGAAACACCAGGAATGAATTAGATTGTTAAGGATCAAGATAAAGGAACTCTTAGTTTTTCAAATTTGATTTTTTCTTAATGGGAGGAATGTATTTTACATGAAGACAGGACTCTTTTTCAGTGACGGTCAGTGAAATATTTTTGCCATATATATCAAGATCATCTGTGCTTACTGGCTGCCTATCCTGAAAATTGCTCAACCTTAAGGCTTATCACATTTTTTCTTATATCTTTCCTACATTGACTATAATAGGCCTTTTCATCCATTCACTTCTTGATCTTATTCATTCCAAAAAAAGGAACAAGATCAGTCAGATATAGTGCAAGGGAAAAATAAACCTTTTCCTCTGAGGATAAAGTATGTCAGTTTCCTGTGGATTCACTTGACTTCCTGACACTCTAGCAATAGAAAAGTTGGTAATGATCACATTCAATGGAGTGAAGTATAGTTAAACACGGAAAGGTTGGGAACCGATTACACATTTCTTTCTTTCATGTCCCTTTTTATGTCAATAAAAAAAGATTCAAATAACCTACATGGATGGCCCTTTGAAATTTGCAATTTGAAAATCTCAATCCATGCTTTAGAAATTAGGCGATATATTTGACAATTGCAGCTAAAAACATTAATCCCATAATCTCATCAGTGTAATTTATAGGAGAAATTTAAAGTAGATAATTTAAAAGACATAATTTTGTCAACTGTGTCCAAATTGGGAAAGGAGTACATCAAGACTGTATATTGTCACCCTGCTTATTTAACTTATATGCACAGTACATAATGCAAAACGCCTGGCTGGATGAAGCAAAAGCTGGAATTGAGATTGCCAGGAGAAATATCAATAAACTCACATATGCAGATGATACCACTCTATGGCAGAAGACCTAAGAGCTTCTTGATGAAAGTGAAAAAGAAGAGTGAAAAAGTTGGCTTAAAACTCAACATTCAGAAAACTAAGTTCATGACTTCTGCTCCCATCACTTAATGGCAAATAGATGGGGAAACAATAGAAACAGTGACAGACCTATTTTGGGGGCTCCACAATCACTGAAGCTGGTGACTGCAGCCATGAAATTAAAGATGCTTGCTCCTTGGAAGAAAAGGTATGACAAACAAAGGTCCGTCTAGTCAAAGCTATGGTTTTTCCAGTGGTCATGTATGGATGTGAGAGTTGGACTATAAAGAAAGCAGAGAACTGAAGAACTGATGCTTTTGAACTGTGGTCTTGGAGAAGACTCTTGAGAGTCCCTTGGACTGCAAGGAGATCCAACCAGTCCATCCTAAAGGAGATCAGTCCTGGGTGTTCACTGGAAGGACTGATGTTGAAGCTGAAACTCTAATACTGTGGTCACCTGATGTGAAGAGCTGACTCACTTGAAAAGACCTTGATGCTGGGAAAGATTGAGGGCAGGAGGAGAAGGGGAAGGCAGAGGATGAGATGATTGGATGGCATCACCGACTCGATGGACATGGGTTTGGGTGGATTCCAGGAGTTAGTTGATGATGGACAGGGAGGCCTGGCGTGCTGTGATTCATGGCTTTCAGAGTCAGACATGACTAAGTGACTGAACTGAACTGAACCAAGATGGCATATTAAAAAGCAGAGACATTGCTTTGCCAGTAAAGGTCCCTCTAGTCAAAGCTTTGTTTTTTCCAGTAGTCATGTATGGATGTGAGAATTGGACTATTAAGGAAGCTGAGCACTGGAGAATTGCTGCTTTTGAACTGTTGTGTTGAAGACTATTGAGAGTTCCTTGGACTTCAAGGAGATCCAACCAACCCATCCTGAAGGAGATCAGTCCTGGGTGTTCATTGGAAGGACTGATGTTTAAGCTGAAGCTCCAATACTTTGGCCACCTGATGTGAAGAATTGACTCATTGGAAAAGACCTTGATGCCTGGAAAGAATGAAGGCAGGAAAAGAAGGGGACGACAGAGGATGAGATGGTTGGATGGCATTACCGACTTGATGGACATGACTCTGAGTAAGCTTGAGTAGTTGGTGATGGACAGGGAAGCCTGGCGTGCTGCTCTCCTTTGGAGTCACAAATAATCGGACATGACTGAGCAACTGAAGTGAATTGAATTTTGTAAACATTGCATATTTTATTGCAGTCACCTAAATCTTTTTAAATGGATATTTCTAGCTAATGGGAAAAAAAGTAAAGTTGGTTGGTAATGCAGATATTTAAAAATGGATGATGAAAGCTTCCTCTCCACTGCCCCTATCTTGGGAAACTAACAAAATGGATAGGTGAATTTCTTTCCCAAATGTTAGATGTTTATATAACTACAGTTTGATGGTTATTTTTATATATCAACTTGACTAGGCCACAGTGCACAGATGTTTGATCAAACATTATTGTAGATGTTTCTGTGAAAGTGTTTTGTTTTGTTTTAAATGAGATTAACATCTAAATAAGTAGACTTTGAGTAAAGCAGATTATCTGTAATAATGTGGATGGGTTTCAACCAATCAGTTGAAGGTCTTAATAGAAAATCACTGACCTCTTTGGAAGAAGAGGGAGTTATACCATCACACTGACTACCTTTGAACTTGAACTGCAACGCTTCTCTGAGTCTCCAGCCTAGTGGTCTACTCTATAAATTTTGAGCTTGCCAAGCTTCCACAACTGCATAAGCTGACTCCTTAAAATAGATATCTCCCTCCTTCCCTCCCTCCCCCTCTCTTTCCCTGTCTCTCTCTCTCTATATATATATGTGTGTGTGTGTGTGTATACACACATACATACATATATCCTTGTCCTCTTTCTCTGGAGAACCCTAACTAGTAATACATGCAGATTTAGGAAACTTAAATAAACCAATGCAATTTGGCTGGGTATTTTTCACTCTAGAATAATTTAGTCAGTCTTTAGGATTAAACTCAATAATATGGAAAATTGAATTTTTAAAAGCCCATGATCATCATTATACTTATTTCATTAATCTGAGATCTTATTTTTAATAATGTAATAATAAATTTATAGGATAGAATTTGAAATTACATTCTAAGTGTCTACCAAGTATTTAAAATATTTTAAAAATGCTTTATTTTCTCAACTTATTAAATTTGGTGGTATGAAAATGTAGTCAACTCCCAAAGCAAAAATGCATCTTCCAAATTTTACAAAGAGTCATTCTTATATGGAAAAAATGGCATTGAAGTTCCCTTCCCTTTCATTATTACTGGAGCAAATATATTAAATTTTATATGCCTGATTTGGGAAATCAGTTTCTGTCTTCAATAACTGATTGTGTGTTATAGCTGGGTCCTTTACAAATGAAGTGCACTTCTATTGCTTAAAAATTGCTTTCCTGTGCAACATGATGTAGTGATGAATTAAATCCAAATGAGTCTTATATTCGTAGTGTCATAATATGTAACTCGTCCCCTGTGGAACTTTTTTTTTCTCATACAAGGCAAGCTAATGTCTTTCTCTCGTGACTCACTTCTCAGAAGGGTGTACAGCTTTCAGTATTAGAAATAAGGAAAACTATAATTTGAGATCAAATTACCTTTTTATAAACTCTTTAAATCACAGAGAACATGTTATCATGTCCCCAAATATGCAAATCAAACTCTGATAGAACAAGAAACAAAAGAAGTCATTCCAATTCCGTGGAGTACATTTCTATCTGTGAGAGAAAAATGAAACTGCACATTTTTCTTTGAAGAGAAATGTGTGCAGGTGGCTTTTACCTTCAATAAAAATAAAATCAGTGTGGGTGTTTTCTCTCTATTTCTTCACTCAGGTTTCATCATATTAACTCTATTCTGTAGGGAACAATTTGTAAGATCAGCTTGTACCAATATTGTAGTTCAAGCTGCTACATATATTTAAAAGTTCTAATTTATTAGCCTGATGATTTTTGTAATTTGATGAAACATCAGAAATTATCTTATAGATGCTTTCAGTGTGTCTGGGTGGCAGAATGTAACTGCTTATTTCAGAATACTCTTGCTATTCACATGAGCAAAGCACAATGGAAGAAAAATGTTTGTTTCAGCCCAGAGGGGCAGCCAAGATATTAATAAACTGTATCAGATTTCATAGGCTGCCACTCCTTGTGACCTCCTGTGGATTTTTCTCTTGGCCAAACCCTTACAGATTTTTTCTGCCTCTTGCTCTTGTAGAGCCATAGCTGGGTGTGAGTCACTTGCTGTTGGCACTCCACATAATAGAGATCTGAGCCTTCCTTCTGCCATTTTTATTTAGAGAAACTAAATTCCCATTCAATCTGTTTGTCCTGGTTCAAATTTTAAAATTATGTTTCAAAGACTAAATTATACACAAAGGTAAGCACATGATCTATTTATATAGAAAAGTGCTAACGAGTTAGAAGCACTGTCGAAGCTATACACTGTTATAGGGAAAAGAGACACTTTGCCTTTCTAATCTAAGGGTTTGTATTATTCTAATCAAATTTATATTCCATTAAAAAATTACACCTTGATGAGCTACCATCAAAATCTTATTCAAGGTGCCTTTTAACATCACTGCATTTCCTTATGCATGTATTTATTTAATAACTATTTCTTATGGGCCTACTGTGTGCTGGGTTAGCACCAAAATGATGAACAAGACTACAGAATATCTGCATTTATGGTGTTTATGTTCCCACTGGCCAGAGGGAACCAGTGGGAACATAGTTGTTCAGTCAGCTGAGCATAATGACACAAAATGATGTGTTGTGGTCAGTAGAAAGGGAAGGAGGGAGAGACTGACTAATTTGCAGAGGTCTCTAGGGGTTAATTTTGAATGAAGTGGTCCATTCAGTTTCAAGTGGACACTTGCTGTGTTCCTGGAGGGTGGGCCAGGCCAGTTCCTCAGGATCTGTACCCTGGGATGCCTATGGGACTACAGATTGTTTAGCAGATTTTTGGTGGAGCCTGTCAGTCCTCCTTGCTTCCATGGAACTCTTTTCCCTGCTGATTTATTTGCTCTTTATCGCTATCTTTGCAAATAAACAACAAAAAATATAAAACTAACCCACTTGTAAAGAGTGACTTCAGTAGCAAGCAGCAAATAGGAAGAGATGGTGACTTTTGATGACCCTTAAATTTCTATTTATTTGCAATATCCAACTCAGAATTTAATTCTTCTAAATAAGAAACACTGCTCCATTGCTGTGTCTCCTTAAATTTACTGAAGAAAGGGTCACTTACTTAAAGTTCTGCTTTTCTTCCCCAAATAGCCTCATTTCTAAGGACTGCCTCATTACTCATGGTTGTTTCTGTTTAGTTTTTTTTCCACTAACTCCACATTACACAATAAGTAAAATCTTTCCTACAGCTGTCTTATTCTGAGATGATCATTCTAAGAATGATTTGTTAACCATGGATTCTTTAGCTGTTAGTTCTTGTTTAATCAGTTATAATCTTTTGAAAGAGTTGCAGTTTGCTAATTATATGTAATTATGGTCTGACACTCAGTGGTGCATGTTAGCTGTTTAAGGCTGCAGGCAGTATCAGCGAGAGTGCTGCTTTACAGACAAGAAAATTAAAATATATTGAAGTGAATTTTCTTAACATCTATGTATGTTGCAACTGAAGCCTTCATATGAATAGGAACAGGGTATCAAAAGGCTTCCTATTCTAGTATTTTTGGTGGAAAAATGTGACCCTTTTGGCAGGAAATGTCCAAAAGAAATTGGGACCAGAGGATTTGAAAAGTCTCAAGGTGTGGGTTCTCAGAATTGAGAAAGTAGTAGCTTTGGAGTAACCACAAATATAGAGAAGATAGTGATTGCTGCTAGCGATGTTCATGATAGAAATAAAAATCTTTTCCTCTGCTGGGAATAGGGGCAAATGGAATGACAGATAGTATTGGTATTAAGTATTGCTGCAATAATAGTTGAGCAAACTCCAGGAGATGGTGAAGGACAGCGAAGCCTGGCTTGCTGCAGTACATGGGGTTGCAAAGAGTCAGACATGACTTGGCAACTGAACAACAACAACCATCATTAAGCAGGAAAAAGAAATTTTGCCATTGGGAGGATGCCACTTGAAAAATAATTTGCTGACCCTTTGGAGGAGAAGCTGTGAAAATGACACAGAATGACCAAAAAAAAAAAAAAAAGGAAAACTAGACAATTTGAAGTAAGAGAAACAAGATGACAATCACTAACAAAACAAATTAAGTTTTCCTTCTGCCAGCTGAATTAAGAGAAGGTTTCTAAATTAGAAACCTGGGTTATAAAATAACCCAGCAAGGAAATGCTACCATGAGAAACTGGACTAGAAAATTCTTAGAAGGGAAGAGAAGAGGCTACAGTGGAAGCTAATGGGAGAAAGAGGCAACAACAGAGACTCTGAGAAATGGCAGCTCGGCTGTTCTGATCCAAGAAAGCTTTGCTCCCATATTCTGTGTTGGCTGTGTACAAGCCCTGGGAAAAAGATATTCACCCATGGAAAATTTATCCAGCCTGGGTGTAAATGAAGTGAGCATCTGAAAGACAAAGCTGCACAACTTAGCAGAAAACCAAACATACTTCTAGGTCTCATTTGGCCTTGACATATTGCCCAGGATTTTCCGGAATGTATATCTAAGCTGCACACTCAATGTTGATAGAGGTCATGCAGTATATTTTTGCATATGAAACTATTTAATACAAATTTTTCATAGGAGTATGTATGTCTAGTGTTTCTGAAATCAGAGTGATAGGAAATAGGAATATGCACCTAGAGCTACTGTTGAATTCAATACTGACTCAAATGCTCCAGTATCAACCTTGATTCTTTGTAGGCAGGTACTAATAGTTTATTTGGGAAAATAATGAAGACTTGGGTTTCCATCTGCTCCTGAGTTAGTTTGCCTTGAAGCAGTTTCTCACAACTCAGCTGTTGTCCACAGATAACTTTAGCACAGGTGACTCCTGGAACATGTAGACTCAGGAGTCTCATGATTCAGTGCCACCAACTCCTGCAGTCAGCAGTTGGGAAAAGGCAAACTGGGGACATTCCACACATATTGCTGTTCCCTGTGGTGCCAATACTGCATTTCTGTAACATCTATACCACTGAAGACATGGAGTCAGGGGGATATATAGCACAGCAATGCAAACAACTTGGAAATGGATTTGGAATCAGTCTGCATGGGATCAAATCCCAGCTCTACTATATTCAGCTATGTGGTCTTGAGGAATTTCTTAAACTTATGATAACACAGTTTTCCTCATTTATAAAATGTAGGTGATAGTTGTCCCAAATTCATATCAGTTAAGTTCAGTAGCTCAGTCATGTCCAACTCTTCGCGTCCCATGGACCACAGCACACCAGGCCTCCCTGTCCACCAACTCCTGAAGTTTACACAAACTCATATCCATCAAGTCGGTGATGCCATCCAACCATCTCATCCTCTGTCATCCCCTTCTCGTCCTGCCTTCAATCTTTCCCAGCATCAGGGTCTTTTCCAATGAGTCAGCTCTTTGCATCAGGTGGCCAAAGTATTGGAGTTTCAGCTTCAACATCAGTCCTTCCAATGAATATTCAGGACTGATTTCCCTTAGGATGGACTGACTGGATCTCCTTGCAGTCCAAGGGACTCTCAAGAATCTTCCTCAACTTCTTCAGTTCAAAAGCATCAATCCTTCAGCACTCAGCTTTCTTCACAGTCCAACTCTCACATCCATACATGACTACTGGAAAAATGATAGCCTTGGCTAGATGGAGCTTTGTTGGCAAAGTAATGTCTTTTCTTTTTAATATGCTGTCTAGGTTGGTCATAACTTTTCTTCCAAGGAGTGTCTTTTAATTTCATGACTGCACTCACCATCTGCAGTGCTTTTAAAGGGATATAAAAAAGGACTTAGGTATTAGCATGTAAAACATATATTTTTAATTTGTTTAAAATTTTTTTGGCTGCATTAGATTTTAGCTGAAGCATGTGGGCTTGTGGTAAACAGGGTCCAGTGTTCAGAGGTTGAGGTGCTCAGGCTTGGTTGCCCCATGGCATGTGCGATCTTAGTTCCTCCACCAGGAATTGAACTGTGTCCCCTGCGTTGGAAGGCAGATTCTTAACCACTGAACCACCAGGGACATCCCTAAGACACAATATCATCTATTTTTTATTGCTATTATTTTTGTCAGTAAAAGGTCTTCAGCAATTCTCCAGTGGTAATTTCTCATTGACCACCATCCTTCACAGACTGTTTTTTTTTTGGAGTGTAGTCCAACCTGTGTCTGTTCGCTACTTCTCTCCTCTTCTGTCAACTTGATGTTCACATTCATGTTATTTTATTTTCTTTTTCCAAGTCATGGCCGTCAGTCTCGCCTTTGATATTTTAAGTATTTCATCCAAGAATTTCAGTGTCAGCCAAAATAATGCATACTGTATGAAGTGCCTGATCATAGTTGCTAATAAAACTTATTCCGCTTTAGACATAAAATATCTTGGCTCTCAACAGGGAAATGTCCAGCCTCCCTACTGAAAACCACATTCTTTAGGATGACAGCAGTAGGCAGAGAAGAAGCAGCAGCCCATTTTTGTTAAAAATAAAATACTGTAAAGAGTAAAGAAGTAAGGATAATCTCATGAGGAATTTTGGAGCAAAGTTGGTTAGAAGTTGGTTCTGATATAATGATAAATTATCAATGATTTCTGAGTAGGAGAATACAAGTCCAGAAGTACCTCTTCTTATGATCACTTTCTGAAGCACGAGTTAGACACAGGAAGGGACTGGAAATAAGAAGGACAGTGCAGAGATGGTTATAGGTGTCACTTTCACAGTAAATACTTAATGTTCATCAGGTGCATAATCAATGAGCTATGTGTTGGTGGAGCATCAGTGAAGAGGTATACAAGTGCTAAAATGCTGAAGTGAGAGCCATGATATACAAATCTGATTTTATATCTCCTGTCCAATGTTGATACAAACTAAAATTCTCAGGCTTTGAGACTAAAACCTCTGTATCAGTTCTTATTGCCAAGACTTCTTGCCATGTCTCAGGTTGCCAAGTGAACACATCAGTCTGGATTTGTTGCATGGCAACTTGCAGAAGACATGAGACCCCTGGATCCAAGATGAACGATTGTTTATTATAGCATAGTAAGCAGCCTAAGCATTATGCTTGCATGAGTTCTTTGAGAACAGTTTCCCACAGGGTGATGAAAAGAGGGTTAGTGGACACTAGAACATGGTGTGGTTGCATCACAGAAGATAAACACTGGGGAGTAGTCACACGTGTGAAGTGAACACTCTATTTATCTTAACAAAGCTGTGAATGGACCTGACTTTTTCTCTGGGAGAAACACTATATCTTCCAAGGCTGTTTTCTGTATACTTGCCCCTGGATGATAATTCTGAGTAAAGGCGGTCTGTGCCTTTTCTCATAAGATGCACAGAAATGTGAAAGTGTCATCATTGACTTGGAATTGTCAGGCTTTAGTAAGTTGCCTGGGCTTCCCTGGTGGCACAGACAGTAAAAAAAATCTTCCTGCAATGTGGGAGACCTGGGTTTGATCCCTACATTGGGAAGATTCCCTGAAGGAGGTATATGGCAACCCACTCCAGTACTCTTGCCTGGAGAATCCCCATGGACAGAGGTGCCTGGTGGGCTACAGTGCATTGGGTCACAGAGAGTTGAACACGACTGAGCACTAAGCACTCAGTAAGTCACCTGGATATATTAAACATCTGCATAATATATCAGTAGGCAGGTAGGAATCAGTACAGTAGGTAGGAATGGAATTCTCAGAGGAATATAATGTAGTTTATGATTGTAAAGAGCTTGAAGTCTTGGTGAAGGATAAAGAGAAAAATATGTCCCAATAGAAGCTGACTGTTATAATTGCAGTAAAACAGATATAGACAAAGTGTCATTAGGAGAAGAAAGATTCTCATTAGAAGAGTATTAAATCACACAGGTGTGGCAGTGGTTCTTTTCAACAGTTGAATTTAGCTTCACAGCAAAAATAAACTCTGATAAATCAAACTAAACCTGAGAGAGAACCCAGGCAGCCTGGAGGGGTTATGGATATGGCTAGATGGAAATAGGATTTTGACAGAGCACTCTCCTTAGTCTATGGGCTTCCTGATACCATTAGACCAAAGTGAATCTAACTAATTTATATTTCATTGTTCTCAGTGGATATTTATTTTATAAAGGTATACTAAACGTGTAAGTGTTAATACAATAGAGTTACTTCAGGCATTGAAAAACTAGCTATGCTTTATGATACTCTGATGTGGCATTACTAATCATGTGGCAATTAAACACAGGAAAGCAGAATGTTAGAGCTTAGTAGACTTTCTAGAATATGCTATAAACCCTAAACTGTTTAGCCATGGATGGAATGTCACAATAGTGCATTGGAATTTAGAAATTCTTTTTTTTTTTTAATATATTGAGTTTTTATTTTTTTTTTTAACTTTACAATATTGTATTGGTTTTGTCATACATCAAAATGAATCCGCCACAGGTGTACATATGTTCCCCATCCTGAACCCCCCTCCCACCTCTCTCCCCCTACCATCCCTCTGGGTCGTCCCAGTGCACCAGCCCCAAGCATCCAGTATCATACATCGAACCTGGACTGGCGACTCATTTCATATATGATATTATACATGTTTCAATGCCAATCTCCCAAATCATCCCACCCTCTCCCTCTCCCACAGAGTCCAAAAGACTGTTCTATACATCAGTGTCTCTTTTGCTGTCTCGTATACAGGGTTATTGTTACCATCTTCTTAGAATGAAAACATCTGCCTAAAACTGGAGGAGATTTTGATGTTATTCACTCTGTGATGTTTGGTGAGACAGGAGGATTAGACTAATTTTAATATACAAACAATGAGAAAATCTCAAAACAGATGTATATGGCCATAGTAGTAATTCATTTCAACCCATTCAAATCAGAAAACTTTTCATAGTTGTCCTTTCTTTTTATTAGTTTATCAGGTACACACTGATCTGTGTCTCTTCCCAAACTTTTATAATAAACTAAAATGGGTTCTTGAAGTTAAAGCATCTATAAACAGGTTTAAATGGAAAATAACAATGTTAAAATGTCTTTGACTAATTAGTAAAATGAATCTCTGTCCACTTATTTAGACAGTCATCATATCTATTACATATTTGCAGACATAAATACCTACTTCTCCATTAGTTCTTGAAATTAACTCTGATTCCCACTTAGAGAGTTTAAGCTGTTAACAGGAGTGCTTGCCTGATCTCTGATAGTCTGAGCAAACAACAAACAGAAGCTTGTTGAGTTAGTGTTGGAATCCAGTTTGTTGTATGTTGGGGGGGAGGGGTGGTGGTGGTGGTGGTGTGTTTCCAATTAAACCTTATTACAGATGTCACAGCAGTTAGGTATAGTTTCTTGACATACTGGTACCAAAATCTATTCAAGACATGTGGTGATTAGTGTATAAACTTGGCTTTATTTTTGTTTAAATGAAAGGTGCTAATAAAACACTTTTTGCAAGTTATGTGTAAAACTTTGAGCATTTGCAGATAGCAGATAACATTCTTGTCTTAATATTTTCGTACCAAGTCTACAAGAAGTGTTAGCATAAAAGTGAATATATACTTTTAGGCAGCAAAGAAAAAAACTTTTATATTTGATTTTAAAAATGATTCACTTAGTATTTGGTAGAAATATGGGTTGTAAGAATCTCAGAGTCTTTAAGTGAGGGAGTGATAATAGATATTACTCCTTTGATAAGATACTCACTCACTTTGCTTCTCCAATGTCAGATTTAAGAATTTCAACATTCTGAAGAGCTCAAGATGTCCTCTCAGATATTGACAGTGGTCATGGAGAGATCATAGAACTAAAATGAATTGTCTGTCTGCTTTGTGTATCGATAATGAGTTATGCTAGTGGGGCTTGTAATATCAAAAAAATAAGTACATAAAGCATAAAAAATAACAAAACTAGTCTTGGAAACAACACATTAGCGCTTTGTAATCACCAAATGATGTGTTTTAATGACAACAGTATGCAGAAGTGGTAAACAAACCATCAAGTTGTGAATAGACTAGTCAGCATAAGGTACAGTGGTGCCACACACAGGAGAACTATGACTTATGCAGTTGGCTATTTTATTCAATATGCTATAATGTCTAAATCAAAGTTTGTAATGCATTTTTAAAAGTGCAAGTTATAAAAATCTGCAACAGGGTTCTGGACCAGTGAGCACTGTCAGGATAGATTACAGTTGTGCACAGTCTCTGCTATAACAATATCATGATGAATGGAGAATGGCACCAGTTGCCCACTAATTTCCTAAGATTACTGCCTTGATGATATTGATTCTTCCTGAGGATCCTTAGACTCAAGATTATAGCATACATACAGAGATATAATCAGTTTTATAAAGTATGCTTTTAATATGGCCTAATTTTTACTTCCCTAACTAAGATGTGCTGGTCATTAGCTATCAAGAAAATAAATTATTGCATATTATAACACTTAAGGAGAAGGCAGGAGAAGGCAATGGCACCCCACTCCAGTACTCTTGCCTGGAAAAATCCCATGGATGGAGGAGCCTAGTAGGCTGAGGTCCATGGGATTGCTGGGAGTTGGACATGACTGAGCAACTTCACTTTCACTTTTCACTTTCATGCATTGGAGAAGGAAATGGCAACCCACTCCACTATTCTTGCCTGGAGAATCCCAGGGACGGCGGAGCCTGGTGGGCTTCCATCTATGGGGTTGCACAGAGTCAGACACGACTGGAGTGACTTAGCAGCAGCAAGGAGAAGGCAATGGCACCCCACTCCAGTACTCTTGCCTGGAAAATCCCATGTATCGAGGAACCTGGTAGGCTGCAGTCCATGGGGTCACTAAGAGTCGGACACGACTGAGCGACTTCACTTTCACTTTTCACTTTCATGCATTGGAGAAGGAAATGGCAACCCACTCCAGTGTTCTTGCCTGGAGAATCCCAGGGACGGGGGAGCCTGGTGGGCTGCCGTCTATGGGGTTGCACAGTCGGACACGAGTGAAGTGATTTAGCAGCAGTAGCAGCAGCAAGGCTATCCATAATTTAAAATATTTTTATTTTATATCAATTGAATAATAAATTCAAATTCTTAAATTGTATTTATGCATGCATTCAGTGGACATTGTTAAGCATCTGTTTATAGTTTAGGTGATATCAGGGCATGGGAAAATTTAAAGTATATAAAGTAGACTTCCTGGTTTAAAAAAGCTCAAACTATTAAGAGGTAGGAGGTAGGATTGTTTGAAATGATATAATTTGAATAAAGTATGAAATAACTAAGAATTATGAAAATATCTAGGTAAGAACTAATAACAAGGTTTTAAAGAACAGGGATAGGGTCACAATGGGTTAGAAGGTTTTTAGACAGAGCAACAAAAAGAGAGAGTTCAACGATATTGAGTACTTGTAAATGGCTTATAGTTCTCTGTGGCTGAATTGTAGGTTATGTGGAGGTAAGGTGATTTGAAAAAGAAGGGGAGAGATGTGTGGGAAAGGAGAGGGAACAGAGAGGATAGAGGAGGAGCAGAGAGAGAGACAGATACAGGTCATATATTGTGAAGGACCTTTTATAGCACCTTAGGGGAGGCCTTACAAATAACTGTGAAAAGAAGAGAAGTGAAAAGCAAAGGGGAAAAGGAAAGATATAAACATCTGAATGCAGAGTTCCAAAGAATAGCAAGAAGAGATAAGAAAGCCTTCTTCAGCGATCAATGCAAAGAAATAGAGGAAAACAACAAAATGGGAAAGACTAGGGAACTCTTCAAGAAAATCAGAGATATCAAAGGAACATTTTATGCAAAGATGGGCTCGATAAAGGACAGAAATGGTATGGACCTAACAGAAGCAGAAGATATTAAGAAGAGGTGGCAAGAATACACAGAAGAACTGTACAAAAAAGAGCTTCACGACCCAGATAATCATGATGATGTGATCACTGACCTAGAGCCAGACATCCTGGAATGTGAAGTCAAGTGGGCCTTAGAAAGCATCACTACGAACAAAGCTAGTGGAGGTGATGGAATTCCAGTGGAGCTATTCCAAATCCTGAAAGATGATGCTGTGAAAGTGCTGTACTCAATATGCCAGCAAATTTGGAAAACTCAGCAGTGGCCACAAGATTGGAAAAGGTCAGTTTTCATCCCAATCCCAAAGAAAGGCAATGCCAAAGAGTGCTCAAACTACCACACAATTGCACTCATCTCACACGCTGGTAAAATAATGCTCAAAATTCTCCAAGCCAGGCTTCAGCAATATGTGAACCGTGAACTTCCTGATGTTCAAGCTGGTTTTAGAAAAGGCAGAGGAACCAGAGATCAAATTGCCAACATCTGCTGGATCATGGAAAAAGCAAGAGAGTTCTAGAAAAACATCTATTTCTGCTTTATTGACTATGCCAAAGACTTTGACTGTGTAGATCACAATAAACTATGGAAAATTCTGAAAGAGATGGAAATACCAGACCACCTGATCTGCCTCTTGAGAAATCTGTATGCAGGTCAGCAAGCAACAGTTAGAACTGGTCATGGAACAACAGACTGGTTCCAAATAGGAAAAGGAGTACGTCAAGGCTGCATATTGTCACCATGTTTATTTAACTTATATGCAGAATACATCATGAGAAACGCTGGACTGGAAGAAACACAAGTTGGAATCAAGATTGCTGGGAGAAATATCAATAACCTCAGATATGCAGATGACACCACCCTTATGGCAGAAAGTGAAGAGGAACTCAAAAGCCCCTTGATGAAAGTGAAAGTGGAGAGTGAAAAGGTTGGCTTAAAGCTCAAGATTCACAAAACGAAGATCATGGCATCTGGTCCCATCACTTCATGGGAAATAGATGGGGAAACAGTGGAAACAATGTCAGACTTTCTTTTTCTGGGCTCCAAAATCACTGCAGATGGTGACTGCAGCCATGAAATTAAAAGACGCTTACTCCTTGGAAGGAAAGTTATGACCAACCTAGATAGCATATTCAAAAGCAGAGACATTATTTTGCCAACAAAGTTTCGCCTAGTCAAGGCTGTGGTCTTTCCTGTGGTCATGTATGGATGTGAGAGCTGGACTGTGAAGAAGGCTGAGCACCAAAGAATTGATGCTTTTGAACTGTGGTGTTGGAGAAGACTCTTGAGAGTTCTTTGGATTGCAAGGAGATCCAACCAGTCCATTCTGAAGGAGATCAGCCCTGGGATTTCTTTGGAAGGAATGATGCTAAAGCTGAAACTCCAGTATTTTGGCCACCTCATGCGAAGAGTTGACTCATTGGAGAAGACTCTGATGCTGGGAGGGATTGGGGGCAGGAGGAGAAGGGGATGACAGAGGATGAGATGGCTGGATGGCATCACTGACTCAATAGATGTGAGTCTGAGTGACCTCCGGGAGTTGGTGATGGACAGGGAGGCCTGGCGTGCTGCAGTTCATGGGGTCGCAAAGAGTTGGACACGACTGAGCGACTGATCTGATCTGATATGAAAATGCTTTTGGTTTGTTTTGCTTCATTTTTAAGAATACAGTCGAGAAGATACTTAATGAGATAAGTATTTTAAAAGAAAACCAGGAAACAATATTAAGTATAGATTACATGAGGAAAAAGTGGAATGAGGTTAAGGAGATAGGAAACTTTTGCAAGAATTCAAATTATTGCTTGCATTGCTGTTGAAGGTTGAATCAAAGCAAAGTTCATGGTCACCGAGGCACAGAACAGACTTCCATGATATTTTAGGGGTAGCATCAAGAGGATGGAGAATCCCAGGGATGGCGGAGCCTGGCGGGCTGCCGTCTGTGGGATTGCACAGAGTCGGACACGACTGAAGCGACTTAGCAGCAGCAGTGCATAGATATGGGAGAAGCCAATGGCACCCCACTCCAGTACTCTTGCCTGGAAAATCCCTTGGAAGGAGGAGCCTGGTAGGCTGCAGTCCATGGGGTTCCTAAGAGTGGGACAGGACTGAGCGACTTCACTTTCACTTTCACTTCAAGAGGATTCACTGCTTTAACAGTGGACAAAGAAGTAAGCAGCTTGATCTTTCCAGATTGTACTTTCCTGATTCTGAGGAAAAGATAGTTTTAGGTTAGAAAGTATCTGTTTTCTTTTTCATGCAATCACATAACAACCCTTTCCAGGGTGCCAATTTTAAGTAAAACCCAATGCCATGGACTTACATATACATCATGTGTATTTACAACCCCCTTTAAATGCAATTTTTTTCTGGCATTGAAAATATAAAAATCCATCAAAACAAATCCTCAGAAAGGTATGGATTTCTAAACAGTGTTTGTGGAAGCCTCAGGTCTTCTCTCTTTCCCAGTTTATTCATTTGGGACTTGTTTAAGCAGAGAACTATCTTACATAAAAGGACTTGTATTGTTCCACTAAGCTAGTGTTCATGCAGTTCTAACTGGAATGACAATAGTGAAGGCCATTAAAAAGGAATGCTTGAAATTGATCAGAGATAATGAAATTGCATTGGTCCAAGTAGTAATCAATTTTAATAATTGTGTGTTACAATGGTCATGCAATAAAAAGGCTGTTATTTTCAATTTAGTTCACTTAAGCTATGTCTGCACGATTATAACACAACTAGTTGAAAAGTGTAGCTGTTTTCAATACCTGTGCAAGAATCTGTTTGATTGTTGATTCTCTTTTTCTCTTTGCAAGTTCCAAACAAATTCTATTTTGGCTAGTTGGTTGATCAGACTGTTCACACCAACTCTTATTTTGCTATCATATAGATATAACCTTAAAAATTAGTTTTCAAAGAGTAAGACTATTCTGGGCTAATAAAAAATCAGTCATCTAACAAAGGTGCCTTGATTCATAAGTGTTTTAGAAAGCTATAAATTAATTCACTAAAAGAATCACCGATGGAGTTGTGGACAGTATGTGGTTTTTTCTGATAGTCCCTTTTTTCCCCTCAACTTTTTAGATGGTATCCAACATTCTCAAATGGTTATTAAGAATTTTTTCCAGTTTAGGTTAATATTTTCTCTGATCCTGCCTTAAGTAATAAGATTGAGCCTGTTCACATAGCTCAACAATGAGAGATTTGCCTAAGACCATTCTTGAGGATCTGGCTAAATGCTCACAGAAATATGCAGGTATATTAGTGATGGCTGGTTATCACTCTACATATATATATATATATATATATATACACACACACACACACACACACACACACACATATATATATATACTAACTTGTCAGGTTCTTTAACTTTGCATTTGAACAAAGAATTGACATGTAGGCAACTTCCTGATGATACATTCATGCTTATTTTACCACTGTCCTTGGTTACTTCTTGGCTTACAAAGTGAGAATTAGAAGCTTCATAACCAGAGCTTGGGGAAAACTAAAGAACAGGGAGAAAGTCAGGAACTTGCCTCTAGTGGACAGGAAAGGAACCACACTGATTAGTGGACTCCAGTGGTTGCAGCTGTATCTACATATCCCTCCTGATACAAAGACCTGAGGGACACCCTCTTCTATGGGACTAGATGGGAATAGTTGTTTTTCTGTGAGCAGGGACTACATGGTTCCAACATCCAGTTAAAGTTGAAACCTATATTTCCATCCACACCACAATTTTGTTTATGGTTTGGTCCTGAAAGGCTTTTGCTGTTATTTAATCACTTGGGCACCCTCCCTGTGCTGGGCCTTGTACCACAGAGCTTTGAGGCAAGGCAGGCCCAGATTCAAGGCGGGCTTTTCTGAGCTTTCCCTCTGGCCACAGTTTTGTTGGCCTCTTTAGCTTAACTAGAATATACTTTTCTCCTTTCTCTTTTTTCAGAATAGAGGCCAGTACTTGGAAGAGACTTTCAGCATTGAACACTGGACTAGCTCCTGTTGCTTTCCATTCATTTCATTTTCTTGTCTGTGATCCCTGTGTTTATTTTGAATTCTTTCCTATCAGAATGGTGACTCATTGCCGTAGTTGAAAGGAGATAAGAATGAAAAAAGAATCATGCTGTCCTGAATTGGTAGTTGATTAAATTCAGCGTTGACATCACTTTGCCAACAAAGGTTCGCCTAGTCAAGGCTATGGTCTTTCCTGCGGTCATGTATGGATGTGAGAGCTGGACTGCGAAGAAGGCTGAGCGCCGAAGAATTGATGCTTTTGAACTGTGGTGTTGGAGAAGACTCTTGAGAGTCCCTTGGACTGAAAGGAGATCCAACCAGTCCATTCTGAAGGAGATCAGCCCTGGGATTTCTTTAGAAGGAATGATGCTAAAGCTGAAACTCCAGTATTTTGGCCACCTCATGCGAAGAGTTGACTCATTGGAGAAGACTCTGATGCTGGGAGGGATTGGGGGCAGGAGGAGAAGGGGATGACAGAGGATGAGATGGCTGGATGGCATCACTGACTCGATGGATGTGAGTCTGAGTGACCTCCGGGAGTTGGTGATGGATAGGGAGGCCTGGCGTGCTGCGGTTCATGGGGTCGCAAAGAGTCCGACACGACTGAGCAACTGATCTGATCTGATCTGATCTGATGACCAGCTATACTGGTAGAAAGTTGTGATCATGATTGCCTCCAGACAGAAACATTTGCCCATTCTGGTACCTAGTTGATTGCCACTCAGCCACTGAAATCAAAAGTAACAGGGGCATGTGATGGATTAATTTATGCAGTGGAGTAATCTGATTGTTTGGATGAGATTCCTGGATTTCATTTGGCTGTGAACCAAGCATTGCTTTTTTTCACTTAGATCTTGTTTTTCTTTTAAATGCTCATGAAAGCTGTGGTGAGATTTCAAAGTATTAAGCATATTCTTCTAAATGCTTTTGAATAGGTATGGTGAGATCATTAAATATTACAGCTCAACGAGGGCTGACTATTCTGGCTTTAGGAAGAAAGCTGTTGACATCTCATTAGACCAGAAAGGGGGAGGGAGGAGCTTTGAGCATCACTACCTGAGAACAGTTAGAAATTGTAATCTAGTAATAATTTAGGTTATAAACTGGGAGTCTCCTGTTCAATTTGGCTTGGTTCCCTCTCGGGTATGAGTTTGGCACAGAGCTGCTTTCTCTTTATTACTTCTCCCCCATGACTTTGCCTCCACACACCACACATGCTTTTTGTAGGATCCAGATAGGAAAAAAAAAAAAATGTATCTGGACATCTTTTAAAATTACTTTTTCAGTGTTTAACATCAAAAAGACAGAAATCACATGGAAAATCCCTTAAACTTAAAAGAATCTTGATTATGGAAATATTTGTTGATTATAAGATGTATACAGGATTTTGAACTGTGCCAATGACAAATGCATTTCAGGACTTACAGTCATGCTTATGGATGGTGGTGCTAATAGATATGAGGGCAATGGTCCCAAGTCATAATTTCTGTCATGAAACCTTTTTAGGTACCCAGTGCTTGGCACAGTGCCTCTCCACACTAGTGCTTCCGTGATCTGCCCAGTTAATAATAGTTCTTGACAATGATCTTGATAACACCATTGTTCCTTCTTGCTTATAGGAAAATGCCCAGATGCCTGAGCATGGTTTCCGAGCATGACCTGGCTCTTTTTCTCTATTTCTATCTGTCTCTCCCAATGGTGGCTTTCAGCTGGGCTATCTGCCATTGTCCAGATGCCCCCTGTTTTTCACGTCCCTGTGTCCTTGGCTCAAGCTGCTGCCTGTGCATCAAATGCCCTTGTCTGCATGTCTGGTGAATACTTCTGTTTCAAGAGTCCACTCAAGCATTTCTCCTCTGACTACCTTCCAACCTTTACCAGTTTTCTATCAAAGGGGACTGAGCATATTGAATTCAGTGTTCTGACAATATATAGTAGTATTGAGTACTTCACTATTCTTGATTATTGGTTTTGTTTTCTTCTACCAAATTCTGAGTTTCTTAAGGGAAAGTGCTATGTATGAATAGTGTACAATTTTTGTTTGCATTTTGTCTAACAGTTCGATCTATTTTTTCATAAAAAGACATTTTTTTTCCTCTGAAGGGAAGTAAGATGAACTTGAGAATAACTTCCTGCTGCTGCTGCTGCTGCTAAGTCGCTTCAGTCATGTCCGACTCTGTGCGACCCCACAGACGGCACCCCACCAGACTCCCCTGTCCCTGGGATTCTTCAGGCAAGAACACTGGAGTGGGTTGCCATTTCCTTCTCCAATGCATGATAGTGAAAAGTGAAAGTGAAGTTGCTCAATTGTGTCCGACCCTTAGTGACCCCATGGACTGCAGCCTACCAGGCTCCTCCATCCATGGGATTTTCCAGGCAAGAGTACTGGAGTGGGGTGCCATTGCCTTCTCCAGAATAACTCCCTAGGTCCTCTCTAAATCAGATTGCAAGTGTCTTTACTGTTTTTGCCCATCCCTCACTTTAGTATGGGCTTCCCTAATAGCTCAGGTGGTAAAGAATCTACCTGCAATGCAGAAGACCCCGGTTCAAATTCCTAGGTTGGGAAGATCTGGAGAAGGGATAGGCTACACATTCCAGTATTATTGGGCTGCCCTTGTGGTTCAGTTGGTGAAGAATCTGACTGCAATGTGGGAGATCTGGGTTTGATTCCTGGGTTGGGAAGGTCCTCTTGAGAAGGGAAAGGCTACCCACTCTAGTATTCTGGCCTAGAGAATTCCATGGACTGTATAGTCCATATGGTCGCAGAGTTGGACACATCTGAGCAAGTTTCACTCACTCAGTTTAGTATGCTGGTGTCTGTGTGTTTAAGTGGGCAATCCATCTTGGATTTAAAACAGCAGTCCCCAGCCTTTTTGGCAACAGGGACCAGTTTTGTAGAAGACAGTTTTTCCATGGACCAGGGGATGAGGGAATGGCTTTGGGATGATTCAAGCACATTACATTTCTTTTGCACATTATTTCTATTATAATTACATCAGGTCCACCTCTGATCATCTGGCATTAGATCACCGAGATTGAGGACCCCTGAGTTAAAATACGTATTGGACCTCCTTCTCTTTGCAGGGGTCTCTGCCATGTTCAATAAGAATAAATATCTAGGGCAGAGTTGAATCTTACAATCTATATCTTCTGTTTTTAACTTCAAGAAACAGAAAATTCAGTTATCAGTGGCTCAAGCAAACCAAATGAGCTATTTAGAACCAGCTGGTGGCTGTTGGTTCAGCTATTCAGCGGTGTCATCAGGGACCCAAGCACATTATGACAGCCTCTCAGTTTGCAACATCTTGGCTTTCTTTACCCTCAAGACTTTCACCTCATGGTCACAGGAAAGCCACTGTGTACTTAGGCATCTATGCAAGACAAGGGCTTCTCTAGCGGCTCAGCTTGTAAAGAATCCACCTGCAATTAAGGAGACCTAGGTTCATCCCCGGGGAAGGCAATGGCACCCCACCCCAATACTTTTGCCTGGAAAATCCCATGGATGGAGGAGCCTGGTAGGCTGCAGTCTGTGGGGTCACTAAGAGTCGGACACGACTGAGCGACTTCAATTTCACTTTTCATTTTCATGCATTGGAGAAGGAAATGGCAACCCACTCCAGTGTTCTTGCCTGGAGAATCCCAGGGACGGGGAGCCTGGTGAGCTTCCGTCTATGGGGTCGCACAGAGTCGGACATGACTGAAGCGACTTAGCAGCAGCAGCAGCAGCAGGTTCAATCCCTGGGTTGGGAAGATTCCTTGGAAGAGAAAGGCTACCCGCTCCAGTATTCTGGCCTGGAGAATTCTGTGGACTGTATGGTTGTTGGGGTCACAGAATCGGACACGACTGAATGGCCTTCACGTCACATGCAAGGAAAAGGAAGAAAGGCAGCACTAAGCACATCAATCACTTTGATCAGAGAGAGGAATGCCTTCCCAGAATCCTTCAGCAAGCTTTCATCATATTGGCCACATTTTTACCACATGGCTTTCCCTAATTGTGAGGAGGCTTTTCCAGCCTTTTAAGAAAATGGAGCAGGAAAGAAAAGGTGTTCATTAACCAAGAGTGTTGGCCACATATTAGTAAGATGATAAGACAGGTGTTTAAGTGATTATCCTACATGGTAGAACAAGAAGAATGTGTACCATACAACAAGTCTTTTCAAACAAGACACTATGGATGCTCTTAGAATGAAGAGATTGTAGCTGATTAGAGATAGTTGTATTCAGGAAGTGGGTTATGAAATGATGTTGTCTGATACAGAACTTAAATACAGTTTCAACAGACAGAAATGATCATAGGCAATATATTGAAGTAAAGGAAGGAACAGTAAAAATATCTAGAAGTCAGTCAGTGTAGAGATCAATCTTCAGCTTGCAGACATGGGTTTAGTGAGTCAATGAGGTAATGGGAAGGAGTGGAATGGATGGGCAGCACCATCCAATACATCTCTCTGTGGTGGTAGAAATGTTCTGTCTGTGCTCTTCAGTGGGAAGGCCACTAGCCATGTGTGGCTATTAAACACTTGAAATATACTATAGTGACCAAAGAACTGAGTTTACATTTTTCTCCATTTCAGTTTAACTAACCACATGTGGCTGGTAGTTACCATACTTAGTATTACAGATTAGAGCATGGGTTCTAGTGTAAGCATGGACCATTGTAGGTTGTATTTGGTTTTTCCTCTGAAAAAGTTAGAGAAGCCATTGGAGGGTATTGAGCAAAGGAGCACTGACATAATCCAAACTACACTTTGACAGGACCACTCTATCACTTTGTCAAAAATAGTGCAAGGAGGGGACAGAGGGTATGGCTCTAATCCAGATGGTTGATGGTTATGGTATTCATTAGAATGGCATAAATGCAAGTGGTGTGGAAAGGCTGGATTCTGCATACATTTTGAAAGTCAAATCAACAGAATTCCCTGATGGATTGGATGGTAGGAAATGAGAGAAAAGGAGGAATAGAGAATAATTTTACATTTATTGGCCTAAGTGACTAGAAAAAAATGAAGATTTCTTAACTGAAATGAGTGAGGTTGAAGGCATAGACTTTGTTGAAGAGCATAAGCTTGGATTTGGAGTCTGGCAAGTTTGAGATGCCTGTTAGACATCTATGAATATATGGTGAATGTGTAATTTAACAGGGTCTAATTTTGAGATAAAATTTTTAAAGTTGTTTGCATGTGCTGCTGCTAAGTTGCTTCAGTCGTGTCCGACTCTGTGCGACCCCAGAGACGGCAGCCCACCAGGCTCCCCCGTCCCTGGGATTCTCCAGGCAAGAACGCTGGAGTGGATTGCCATTTCCTTCTCCAATGCATGAAAGTGAAAAGTGAAAGTGAAGTCGCTCAGTCGTGTCAGACTCCTAGCATGTGAGTGGTATTTAAAAATTAGGAGACTATTTGAGCACAGCAAAGGAATGAGTGTAGGTTGCGAGAGATAATGTGTATGGACTGAATCTTGAGGCACTATATCCAGTAGCATTTAACGAAGAACCCACCACCCTCCACCAGCCCAGAGATACATGAAAGGAAATGGTAGTGACATAGGAGGAAAACCAGCATAGACAGAAAGGTGAAATGTTCATATATGTCAAAATGTCCTTCTTTTGCATAAGAGAATAAGACCTTGTGATTATTAGATTTAGTGGTATATGGGATATGAGTGTTATTGATAGTAGCAGTAAGCATCATTTCTGGGGAGTAGGGATGACAAAAACCTGATCTGAATAGATTCAAAGGAGATTAAAAGAGAGAAATTGGAGATAGGATAGATAAAAAAAGGTGACTGATATAGGGGAAAAATAATAAGCTCTAATAAATTGTGATTATGCAGGATATAGGCTTAATTTGATAGAGGTAAAGGAAGAAAAGTACATTTTAAAGCAGACATAATTCCTTTTATTGTTTCTTGGATCACCTGAGCTGTCTCACTCACTGCACACTATATTGGCAGTTTCACTGATATAGAGCTGTCTTGTTAAGTTTATTAGCCTATCGGACTGGCATTTCAAAAGTAACTGGATAATTCCATTTTAAAAATTCAGTCTTAATTCAAAGATATGATAAAGGAAAATATTTTCATTTCAAATGAATTTTAGCTTATTTTGGGGGAAAAGTAAATAATTATATCTCATAATGGGAAGCTTTATTGCAATTAAACAAAAACTATTTCCCTCAGCTGTTAAGCAGAGCACTTCATCAAGGGAAATATATTTAATGCATAAATTCATGAAATATCCTAAATTTTGCAGATAAAAACATAAATATTTGCAACTTAAATCTCAGAATTTAGATTTGCCATACCTCAGAGATTAAATAATTTGCCCAAGAACATTCATCTTGTTCAAGGTATGAACCTTTTTTCCCCCTAGCTTAGCATCCTAAAAATTCAATGTGAGTTATTAGTTGGTCTTGTTAAGGTATCATGACTCAATGTTATGAACATCTGAGGTAAAAATGTCTTCACTTAACATGTGCCTAAGGAGGAAAAAAAAAAAAGAGTGTACTTAATTGAAACTGCTGAAAGTAGGCTGAGTAATCCTGGGAACTTGACCTTGGCCTTTTTGAAAGAAATTTCTGAAATGGTCTGTTGGCCACTTCCAGGGAACACTGTTGTGTCTACATTGTGTTCATGGATATGCTCTCCTGTGAACACGTTGCTTGGCATCATGGTTGTCATTCAGGAAAGGTAAGTACTGTGATAAATCATATGTCTTCCACTTCATCATCCCCTAACCAAACAATAAGTACTTGAATTGAGGTAATCTAAGTGGTATCCCAAATGAGTGAGATACCATTTTCCAATAAAATATAAAATGGTAATTTGCAAGTAATTAATTTGAAATTTCAAATGTAAATTAGAAATTTACATAGTAATTTCATGAATAATAGAAAGATTTACTTTGAGGGTTGACGTGGGACACCTTTAGACCTTATAAGTTATGCTTAATTGGTCCATAGAAGGAGTCCTGCAGGTATGCCAAGAATAGGCCTGTTTCTGCTATGCTGTTGACCATATTATTAACTGACTATGAAGAGGAAGAGATATTTTTTACATTTCTTTTAGGTGGACTGTATTCTTATTTGGACTTTTTAGAGACTTTTATCTGGAAATAATACTATTAAGTACTGTTTACATCGTTACATTTATGCTGATTGTACTCACTTAAGTTCAGTAATTTGACTTGCCACGTAAAACTTTCTATACTATGTTTACACTATAAAATAAATATAATAAAAATGCAATATAAAAAAACAGAAATAAAAAGAAACCACTAAAAATAAAAGTTGTGTAATTATTCATCAACTTAACTCTTTATACTTTTATGTGTTTCTTTTTATGCAGTGTGTGTTTGTACTTATAAATTACATGAATAAACAAATATTTTATATGGAGGCATTTAACCATAACTGTAATCATCCCTCTGGTAGGTAACATGGAGTGTTATCAGAATTACTCTCCAGAATGATACTCTTAAATTCTTATTGGAGAACAAAAGAAAAGCATGGGAATATTTTGGAAAATAATTTAGCAAAGTAATATATTAACTATAGTGTATTCAAGATATTTCAATTTGAAGTGAAGTGCTTGCTAGTAAAATTAACTTTGGTCATCCTTTAGACCTGGAGGAGAGCATAGAAACCCATTCCATTTTTATTGCCTAGAGACTCCCACAGAAAGAAAAGCCTGGCGGACTACAGTCTATGGAGTCACAAAGAGTTGGACATGGAGAACCTGACATCCTGGAATGTGAAGTCAAGTGGGCTTTGGGAAGCATACTATAAACAAAGCTAGTGGAAGTGATGGAATTCCAGTTGAGCTATTTCAAATCCTAAAAGATGATGCTGTGGAAATGCTGCACTCAATATGCCAGCAAATTTGGAATGCTCAGCAGTGGCCACAAGACTGGAAAAGGTCAGTTTTCATTCCAATCCCAAAGAAAGGCAATGCCAAAGATTGCTCAAACAACCGCACAATTGCATTCGTCTCACACGCTAGTAAAGTAATGCTCAAAATTCTTCAAGCCAGGCTTCAGCAATATGTGAACCATGAACTTCCTGATGTTCAAGCTGGTTTTAGAAAAGGCAGAAGAACCAGGGATCAAATTGCCAACATCCACTGGATCATCGGAAAAGCAAGAGAGTTGCAGGAAAACGTCTATTTCTGCTTTATTGACTATGCCAAAGCCTTTGACTGTGTGGATCACAATAAACTGGAAAATTCTGAAAGAGATAGGAATACCAGGCCACCTGACCTGCCTCTTGAGAAACCTACATGCAGGTCAGGAAGCAACAGTTAGAACTGGACATGGAACAGCAGATTGGTTCCAAATAGGAAAAGGGGTACATCAAGGCTATATATTGTCACCCTGCTTGTTTAACTTATATACAGAGTACATCATGAGAAACCCTGGGTTGGAAGAAGCACAAGCTGGAATCAAGATTGGCGGTAGAAATATAAATAAGCTCAGATATGCAGATGACACCACCCTTATGGCAAAAAGTGAAGAGCTAAAGAGCCTCTTGAAAGTGAAAGAGGAGAGTGAAAAAGTTGGCTTAAAGCTCAACATTCAGAAAACAAAGATCATGGCTTCTGGTCCCATCATTTCATGGCGATTAGATGGGGAAACAGTGGAAACAGTGACAGGCTCTATTTTGGGGGGCTCCAAAATCACTGCAGATTGTGACTGCAGCCATGAAATTAAAGGATGCTTATTCCTTGGATGGAAAGTCATGACCAACCTAAACAGCACTAAAGCAGAGACAGTACTTTGCCAACAAAGGTCGGTCTAGTCAAGGCTATATTTTTTCCAGTAGTCATGTATGGATGTAAGAGTTGGACTATAAAGAAATCTGAGACCTGAAGAATTGATGTTTTTGAACTGTGGTGTTGGAGAAGACTCTTCAGAGTCCCTTGGACTGCAAGGAGATCCATCCAGTCCATCCTAAAGGAGATCATTCTTGAGTGTTCATTGGAAGGACTGATGTTGAAGCTGAAACTCCAATACTTTGGCCACCTGATGCGAAGAGCTGACTCATTTGAGAAGACCCTGATGTTGGAAAAGATTGGAGGCAGGAGGACAAGGGGACAACAAAAGATGAGATGGCTGAATGGCATCACCAACTCAATGGACATGAATTTGTGTGAACTCCAGGAATTCTGGTGTGCTGCCTGGTGTTCTGCAGTCCATGGGATTGCAAAGAGTCGGCCACGACTGAGCAACTGAACTGGACTGAGGTGAAATAGCATGCATGCATGCATCCTTTAGAAGGAAAAATATAGGGTTAACTTAAAGGTTTTCAAATTCCAGGATGTATTAAAAGCACAGTTGTCTAATTTTTTAAGCTTTAGAATGAATACAATAATGGTCAATAGTTAAAGACTGGCTACTTTAAAGAATCACAGGATCTTTAATGGTATCATTTCCCTAATTTATCCTTGTCCTTTCCACTGACCACCCATCATGTTGCTAGTAGGAAGTTCGAACATCTGCCAAGATTTTATGTCTTAGATTTTATTCTATATTTTCATCATTGCACAAAAGATTGGTAAAATGTCCTATTATATTTTTTCAGTTCATTTGGGGAAATTGCAGTATAGGGCACTACAAGGAGAAACATGGTTCACTATCATGTTTTAGATATGAGTGAATTTTACCACAAGAAATGAGAGCACTGACATTCTTTTCTTATTACATTGATCTGTTCATTCCTTTTTGTTTTTGATACTCATGAGAAATCTTTCTTTCACAAATACAGGTAGTGTTATAAAATTCCACTGATGTCATTCTGAGAGTGTCTTTTTATTTTCAGTAGACCCCTAGCTATAAGCCTTCAGTGCATTCTTTGCAGTTCAGTTTCTTGTTAATTACTGAAGACTTGGAGCATGTTTAAATTAGAAGAGACTTTGCTGCTGCTGCTACTGTCGCTTTAGTCATGTTCGACACTGTACGACCCCCATATGGCAGCCCAACAGGCTCCCCCATCCCTGGGATTCTCCAGGCAACAACACTGGAGTGGGTTGCCATTTCCTTCTCCAATGCATGAACGTGAAAAGTGAAAGTGAAGTCGCTCAGTTGTGTTCACTCTTCGCAAGCCCATGGACTGTAGCCTACCAGGCTCCTCCATCCATGGGATTTTCCAGGCAAGAGTACTAGAGTGGGGTGCCATGGCCTTATCTGAGAAGAGACCTTCAGATCAGATCACATCAGTTGCTCAGTCATGTCCAGCTCTTTGCGACCCCATGAATCGCAGCACGCCAGGCCTCCCTGTCCATCACCAACTCCCGGAGGTCACTCAGACTCACATGCATCAAGGAGTCAGTGATGCCATCCAGCCATCTCATCCTCTGATGCCCCTCTCCCCTTGCCCATAATCCCTCACAGCATCAGAGTCTTCTCCAATGAGTCAGCTCTTTGCATGAGGTGGCCAAAGTACTGCAGTTTCAGCTTCAGCATCATTCCCTCCAAAGAAATTCCAGGGCTGATCTCCTTCAGAATGGACTGGTTGGATCTCCTTGCAGTCCAAGGGACTCTCAAGAGTCTTCTCCAACACCACAGTTCAAAAGCATCAATTCTTCGGCGCTCGGCCTTCTTCACAGTCCAGCTCTCACATCTATACATGACTACAGAAAAAACCATAGCCTTGACTAGACGAATCTTTGTTGGCAAGTAATGTCTCTGCTTTTGAATATGCTATCTGGGTTCGTGATAACTTTCCTTCCAAGGAGTAAGCATCTTTTAATCTCATGGCTGCAGTCACCATCTGCAGTGATTTTGGAGCCCAGTAAAATAAAGTCTGACACTGTTTCCACTATTTCCTCATCTATTTCCCATGAAGTGATGGAACCAGATGCCATGATCTTTGTTTTCTGAATGTTGAGCTTTAAGCCGAGTTTTTCACTCTCCACTTTCACTTTCATCAAGAGGCTTTTGAGTTCCTCTTCACTTTCTGCCATAGGAGTGGTGTCATCTGCATATCTGAGGTTATTGATATTTCTCCCAGCAATCTTGATTCCAACTTGTGTTTCTTCCAGTCCAGAGTTTCTCATGATGTACTCTGCATATAAGTTAAATAAATAGGGTAACAATATACAGCCTTGACATACTCCTTTTCCTGTTTGGAAGCAGTCTGTTGTTCCATGTCCAGTTTCAACTGTTGCTTCCTGACCTGCATACAGATTTCTCAAGAGGCAGATCAGGTCGTCTGATATTCCCATGTCTTTCAGAATTGTCCACAGTTGACTGTGATCCACACAGTCAAAGGCTTTGGCATAGTCAATAAAGCAGAAATACATGTTTTTCTGGAACTCTTGCTTTATCCATGATCCAGCAGATGTTGGTAATTTGATCCCTGGTTCATCTGCCTTATCTAAAACCAGCTTGAACATCAGAAAGTTCATGGTTCACATATTGCTGAAGCCTGGCTTGGAGAATTTTGAGCATTACTTTACTAGCGTGTGAGATGAGTGCAATTGCGTGGTAGTTTGAGCATTCTTTGGCATTGACTTTCTTTGGGAATGGAATGAAAACTGATCTTTTCTAGTCCTGTGGCCACTGCTGAGTTTTCCAAATTTGCTTGCATGTTGAGCACAGCACTTTCACAGCATCATCTTTCAGGATTTGGAATAGCTCAACTGGAATTCCATCACCTCCACTAGCTTTGTTTGTAGTGATGCTTTCTACAGCCCACTTGACTTCACATTCCAGGATGTCTGGCTCTAGGTCAGTGATCACACCATCGTGATTATCTGAGTCATGAAGATCTTTTTTGTGCAGTTCTTCTGTGTATTTTTGCCACCTCTTCTTAATGTCTTCTGCTTCTGTTAGGTCCATACCATTTCTGTCCTTTATTGAGCCCATCTTTGCAAGAAATGTTCCTTTGGTAACTCAGATTTTCTTGAAGAGATCTCTGGTCTTTCCCATTCTATTGTTTTCCTCTATTTCTTTACATTGATGCTGAAGAAGGCTTTTTTATCTTATTGCTATTCTTTGGAACTCTGCATTCAGATGTTTATGTCTTTGCTTTTCTCCTTTGCTTTTCACTTCTCTTCTTTTCACAGCTATTGGTAAGGCCTCCCCAGACAGCCATTTTGTTTTTTTGCATTTCTTTTCCATGGGGATGGTCTTGATCCCTGTCTCCTGTACAATGTCACGAACTTCATTCCATAGTTCATCATGCACTCTATCTATCAGATCTAGGCCCTTAAATCTATTTCTCACTTCCACTGTATAATCATAAGGGATTTGATTTACATCATACCTGAATGGTCTAGTGGTTTTCCCTACTTTCTTCAACTTAAGTCTAAATTTGGCAATAAGGAGTTCGTGGTTTGAGCCACAGTCAGCTCCTGGTCTTGTTTTTGCTGACTGTATAGAGCTTCTCCTTCTTTGGCTGCAAAGAATATAATTGATCTGATTTCGGTGTTGACCGTCTGGTGATGTCCATGTATAGAGTCTTCTCTTGTGTTGTTGGAAGAGGGTGTTTGTTATGACTAGTGCATTTTCTTGGCAAAACTCTATTAGTCTTGCCCTGCTTCATTCTGTATTCCAAGGCCAAATTTGCCTGTTACTCCAGGTGTTTTCTTGACTTCCTACTTTTTCATTCCAGTCCCCTATAATGAAAAGGACATCTTTTTTGTGTGTTAGTTCTAAAAGGTCTTGTAAGTCTTCATAGAACCGTTCAACTTCAGCTTCTTCAGCGTTACTGGTTGGGGCATAGACTTGGATTACTGTGACATTGAATGGTTTGCCTTTGAAACAAACAGAGATCCTTCTGTCGTTTTTGAGATTGCATCCAAGTACTGCATTTCGGACTCTTTTGTTGACCATGATGGCCCCTCAATTTCTTCTAAGGGATTCCTGCCCGCAGTAGTAGATATAATGGTCATCTGAGTTAAATTCACCCATTTCAGTGCATTTGAGTTCGCTGATTCTTAGAATGTCGACATTCACTCTTGCCATCTCTTGTTTGACCATTTCCAATTTGCCTTGATTCATGGACCTGACATTCCAGATTCCTATGCAATATTGCTCTTTACAGCATTGGACCTTGCTTCTATTACCAGTCACATCCACAGCTGGGTATTCCTTTTGCTTTGGCTCCATCCCTTCATTCTTTCTGGAGTTATTTCTCCACTGATCTTCAGTAGCATATTGGGCCCCTACTGACCTGGGGAGTTTCTCTTTCAGTATCCTATCATTTTGCCTTTTCATACTGTTCATGGGGTTCTCAAGGCAAGAATACTGAAGTGGTTTGCTATTCCCTTCTCCAGTGGACCACATCCTGTCAGATCTTTCCACCATGACCCACCCATCTTGAGTTAGACAAGGCTATGGTCCTAGTGGGATTAGATTGACTAGTTTTCTGTGAGTATGGTTTCAGTGTGTTTGCCCTCTGATGCCCTCTTGCAAGACCTACCGTCTTACTTGGGTTTCTCTTACTTTGGGTGTGGGGTATCTCTTCACGGCTGCTCCAGCAAAGCACAGCCATTGCTCCTTACCTTGGACGAGGTACCAGGGTGCCTCCTCACTGCCGCCCTTAGGTTTCGCACTCTGGTATTTTAGGGCTTCCCTGGTGGCTCAGCTAGTAAAGAATCTACCTGTGATGTGAGAGACCTGGGTTCAATCCCTGGGTTGGAAAGATCCCCTGGAGAAGGATACGGCTACCTACTCCGCTATTCTGGCCTGGAGAATTCCATGGAGTGTATAGTCCATGAGGACGCAAAGAGTCAGAGACATGACTGAGTGACTTTGACCACCTGCAAGTTGTAAATCCCTCAGAAAATGACCTATCTGGCATCTGATTAGTGGTTTTCTGAATGATTCTGTATAGTCTTATGCAATAAAGTTTGGATGTGTGCACACATTTTGGCAGTGAGTATGTCTTGTATGTGTGTGCATGGGTTTTTTTAACAGTCACACTTCTGGTTTGATTTGGTTTCCCCCTACCCTCCGCTATCTCTTATAATAAACATTCACGTGTTTTTTGATAAGTCAATTAAAAAAAAAAAAACAAAACTAGGATCCCGTAGAGAATTATCTTGGATAATTAGCTTCAAAGGTTACTTGTAGCTAAAGTTTAACCTGTACTTGCTGCTTTCCTTTTCCAAGTGCAGAGTTATTTGTGCACACTCATTTCTGCTGTATCTCTTGGAAGTGATGATAGTCATCTACATAAGTCATACCTTTAATTTCCTTTGAGTGCTGTCTACTTGGCAGCTTATTTTTGTTCTCATTCATGACCCCCCCACATTTTTTTTAAGTTTTAAGTTTATATTGGAGTATAGCTCATTAAAAATCTTGTGATAATCTCAGTTGCATAGCAGAAAATTTCAATCATACATATACATGTATTCATTCTCCCCCAAACACCTCTCTCATCCAGGCTGCTATGCAACATTAAGCAGAGTTCCCTGTGCTATATACAAGAGGTCCTTGTTGGTTATCCACTTAAAACATACCAGTTTATACATGTAGATGCCAAATTCCCTAACTACCCCTTCTCCTCACCCTGTCCCCCAGGTAATCATAAATTCATTTTCTAAGCTTATGAGTCTGTTTTGTAAATAAGTTCATTTGTAAAATTTCTTCTTAGATTTTCATGACTTTTATAGCTTAGAACTATGCAACAGTTGTCATGCATTGATCCTATATATCTGGTATTTAGAGTATATTATTTTTAATCCTCAAATAACCCTGACACCTAGATCAGATCAGATCAGTCGCTCAGTCGTGTCCGACTCTTTGCAACCCCATGAACCGCAGCACACCAGGCCTCCCTGTCCATCACCAGCTCCCGGAGGTCACTCAGACTCACACCCATCAAGTCAGTGATCCATCCAGCCATCTCATCCTCTGTCGTCCCCTTCTCCTCCTGCCCTCAATCCCTCCCAGCATCAGAGTCTTCTCCAATGAGTCAACTCTTCGCATGAGGTGGCCAAAATACTGGAGTTTCAGCTTTAGCATCATTCCTTCCAAAGAAATTCCAGGATTGATCTCCTTCAGAATGGACTGGTTGGATCTTCTCGCAGTCCAAGGGACTCTCAAGAGTCTTCTCCAACACCACAGTTCAAAAGCACCTAGATATTTTCCCCCAAATATAGTAGAATACAAATGTGACAGTAGCATCCATTTCATGAATTAATAAAGCTGTCCTAAAGACTTGGGGATGGCTGGAGTGTTAAATATGGGAGGTCAAGTATAATGCTGAAATACTGAGCATGGAAGAACTTAAATTTGATAGTATGTATCACTATTTTAACTACCTTGCCACCTCCATCCTAATAGTGAAAGCAGAATATCTGTCTACCCTCTTGGTCTTGGCCTGTTGCCATATTTCTGGCTTTTTGAATACTGGTTAAATTTAAGTTCAACATCATGAGTAAAGAAAAAGCAGTTTAAGTCAGTGCCAATTCCTAAAGGTGGCTTATGCTAAGAAATTCCTGTCAGAATGACCTTCAGAAGGGGCAAAAACAGTACTCACTGGGTCATTAAATATGCCTTTTTTCCCCATATCTCTTTTCTAGCCAGTGTGCTGGCTTTGCTTTCTTCCTGCTTGATTGATTCCAAGGTAATTGACACATATCAGATCAGATCAGATCAGTCGCTCAGTCGTGTCTGACTCTTTGCGACCCTATGAACTGCAGCACACCAGGCCTCCTTGTCCATCACCAACTCCCGGAGTTCATTCAGACTCACACCCATAAAGTCAGTGAGCGATCGCCATCTCATCCTCTGTCATCCCCTTCTCCTCCTGCCCCCAATCCCTCCCAGCATCAGAGTCTTCTCCAATGAGTCAACTCTTCGCATGAGGTGGCCAAAATACTGGAGTTTCAGCTTTAGCATCATTCCTTCCAAAGTAGTCTCAGGGCTGATCTCCTTCAGAATGGACTGGTTGGATCTCCTTGCAGTCCAAGGGACTCCACAGAATGCCTATAAATGTTATCATAGTAAAGTAGAAATCAACTTGGCAAAAGTAATGATTATATTCAGTTTTGAACATCTTATAGTTCAAATCCTAATACATCAAATATAACCTTCTAGAGTAAAAAAATGATATTCTACATTAACCAATGATTACGTTTTCCCCTTTTTGTTTTCTTTTCACATAATTGAGATATAATTATTTCCTTATGTCTGTAGTTCTTTATTTAACAAATGGATGACTCCTGTTCTAGCACTAAGGCAAATAATCAGCTTTGTTCAACAAATAATATCCTCGACAGTTTAAACTTCTCTCATTACAATTCCCAGAAATGTTCTGGAGAGCTGATTTCCCCATTGGGAGGAATGAGTTAATTCTCAGTTAATGAGAAGAATTTTAATAGAGTATCATCATTACCTATGAGAGATTTGTTTCAAAGCCATTTAACATACTTGCCAAGAAAATTGATAATTCATTGTGCTGGGAAGATGAATGAAGGCATATATTTCTTTTTACAGTAATGGGAAAATTCTTGAATTTCCTTTGGGAGTATCCCTAGGCTTCTCTCAGAAAATGATGTGCACACCGAACACATAAACACAGATTTGTATAGTAAGCAGAAGTAAATAACCAATGCAGTAAACCTTGTAGTAGGATTTAGCAGGCATATGACTTTTAATAAGTTTAAAGTATAAAAATAATTTAGTAAATAAAATTATATTTATTTTAGCTAAATAAAGTAGTTAAACTTTCTGATGGAAAAATCAGTAATAAAAAAAAATATAGATCACAAAGCCCACATTCAACTGGAAACAAGAAACCCATAGCAATAAAATTCATAACATGGAGATGATAATATCTCTCACAGCAGGTAACCATTGGAAGGTCTTACGAACAACAGTACCTGGAGGACAGAGAGAGTTAATGTCAGGGGAAAGTATACATCTTAATAAGACTTATGGGGTCAAGAGAATAAGTAGGTATTTATGTCATAAGTACCAGAAAAATTTGGGAGATAGTCTGAGAGCACAATTTTAGAAAGCAGACAGAAGTTTAATCCTGGAAAAAAATGTTAAGAGCAAGCTTTGAGAAGCGTATTCTAGCAGATGCTGAAAACTATTTGCAGACCCAGTGTTCAAGTGTTGTAGGGAGAAGAAATGGGAGGACTGAGCAAAAGCAAGGCTCTGGAAAGCACATCTTGTAGGTTGGTAAACAGCGTGAGCCAGTGCCTCAAGGTGAGAAGAGGGAAGTTCAAATGAGGTGGACAGAGTCCGTTTCTGAGGGCCCAGAACACCAGGTGCTGAAGGAGCCAAAGTAAGGTCATCTGAGCTCAAACGGAAAGGAAGTTTGAAAAAACACAGAGCTGAGGGAGGGTCGAGTCAGGGTGCATGACCAAGAGCTTTGAGCTGTCTTGAAGGGAGGCAGGGGTTAGAGTCTTCTGGGTATGCAATATGTGAGTGTCAGCTTCAGTCATCACTGGTCATCCCTCAACTGCTGGAGAAAGCTTAAATGTCCCAGTCCTTTAAACTTCCTCTGACTGGGTTACAGTGGTACTGAGGCTGTACATGACAGGTGAGTGGTCCTATGCACTGGCAAACCACTCCAGTACTCTTGCCAGGGACGATGGAGCCTGGTGCGCTGCCATCTGTGGGGTCGCACAGAGTCAGACACGACTGAAGGGACTTAGCAGCAGCAGCAGCAGTGGCTATACATGACGGGTGAGTGGTCCTATGTATAGAGTCAAGGATTTGATTAGGGGACCTAGAGCCAGTCAGGCTGGTGAGATAGAGGAAGAGACAACATTCCCCATTTATATGTTTGCTCTTATTGAAGCCTTCATCATTGTAGACATTGTCATGCACATTTTTCTAAGCATTGCCCAAAGAGAAAACCTTTAAATCCAGCTTTGCTTTTTTGGGGGGAGGGAGAGGGGATGGTAAATGGGATTTTCACAGTAATGAGCCTGTTCTTCAAAAGTGACCTCATACTATAAAATTTGCTACCTATTAAAGACTTGATTGATGTAGGGCAACACTATTTAGCAGATTTATACTTTCCAGAGGATATGGTGTGACTACCAACTTGGGTAGCTAAGAGGTCATAGTGACTTGTATTTATGTAAGTCATTAAAATTATGATGTTTGTTTAAAATGATTCTTCATGTAGGACTTTGAATTTAAAAATAACTCCAGGAAATCAAATATTATTTTTGGAAAAAAGAAAATACATCAGTTCAGTTCAGCGTGTCCGACTCTTTGTGACCCCATGAATCACAGCACGCCAGGCTTCCCTGTCAATCACAAACTCCTGGAGTTCACTCAGACTCATATCCATCGAGTCAGTGATGCCATCCAGCCATCTCATCCTCTGACATCCCCTTCTCTTCTTGCCCTCAATCCCTCTCAGCATCAGAGTCTTTTCCAATGAGTCAAATCTTCGCATGAGATGGCCAAAGTACTGGACTTTCAGCTTCAGCATCATTCCCTCCAAAGAAATCCCAGGGCTGATCTCCTTCAGAATGGACTGGTTGGATCTCTTTGCAGTCCAAGGGACTCTAAAGAGTCTTTTCCAACACCACAGTTCAAAAGCATCAATTCTTCGGCGCTCAGCCTTCTTCACAGTCCAGCTCTCACATCCATACGTGACCACAGGAAAAACCATAGCCTTGACTAGGTGAGTCTTTGTTGGCAGAGTAATGTCTCTGCTTTTGAATATGTGATCTAGGTTGGTCATAACTTTCCTTCCAAGGAGTAAGTGAGAAATAGATTTAAGGGAATAGATCTTTTAGATAGAGTGCCTGATGAACTATGGACTGAGGTTCGTGACATTGTACAGGAGACAGGGATCAAGACCATCCCCATGGAAAAGAAATGCAAAAAAGCAAAATGGCTGTCTGGGGAGGCCTTACAAATAGCTGTGAAAAGAAGAGAAGCGAAAAGCAAAGGAGAAAAGGAAAGGTATAGGCATCTGAATGCAGAGTTCCAAAGAATAGCAAGAAGAGATAAGAAAGCCTTCTTCAGTGATCAATGCGAAGAAATAGAGGAAAACAACAGAATGGGAAAGACTAGAGATCTCTTCAAGAAAATCAGAGATACCAAAGGAACATTTCATGCAAAGATGGTCTCGATAAAGGACAGAAATGTTATGGACCTAACAGAAGCAGAAGATATTAAGAAAAGGTGGCAAGAATCACAGAAGAACTGTACAAAAAAAAAAAAAGATGACATCAGTAGTGAGCAAATATAACTGACCATATAATGGATTTCTCTCACTCAACCACTAATTAATCTTTTGTTCTGGGAACTATAGAATTCACTAAACTTATAACTTGTAAGGTGATTAACAGTATGAAAGATTGGTATTTACTAGTCTTTAGCATGTTTCTTTCTTTCATATTAAATACAAAGTTTCTCATTACACAGTAATAGTCTCCCATTATGGCATTTGTGTAAGTATGGATGATAAATGATATCTTCATTATTCCCACCACAATTTTCATATTGGTGTTTCTTTTGCATAACCATGCATGCTTCAGGAAAAAAGTTGTATCTCTGTTATATATTTTACCCAGTTCTTTTAACCTAGCTTTATATCATTAAATTCTTATAACACATTCTCCCCTAATTTTGGTTTACTTATTCTCAGTAATTTTTACTTATAATGGTTGCATAATATACTATAAAGTGACACGCTATAATTCATTTAACCTCTTATTATATATGCAAATTAACGATATTTTCCAACTTTATAAGTAATATTTCCATAAAGAACCTTGTGTATAAAATGTGTTTCATATTTAGAATTGTTTCTTTTTATTTGTTTAATTTTTATTGAAATGGAGTTGATTTGCAATGTTTTAGTTTCAGACATATAGCAAAGTGATTCAGTTGTACTTATATGCATACATCATCTACTCTTTTTTCAAATGTTTCATTATAGGTTATTACAAGATATTGAGTGTAGTTTCATGTGCTGTACAGTAGGTCCTTGTTGGTTATTTTATATATAGTAGTGTGTAGAACTGTTTCTTTGTTGTTATTGTTCAGTTGCTCAGTCATTTCCCACTCTTCGCAACTCCATGGACTGCAGCATGCCAGGCTTCCCTGTCCCTCACCATCTCCCAGAGCTTGCCCAAGTTCATGTTCATTGCATTGGTGATGCCATCCAGCCATCTTGTCCTCTGACACCCTCTTCTCTTTCTGCCCTCAGTCTTTCCCAGCATCAGGGGCTTTTCCAATGAGTCATCTGTTCACATCAGATGACTAAAATACTGGAGCTTCATTTTCAGCATCAGTCTTTCCAGTAAATATTCAGGGTTGCTCTCCTTTAAGATTGACTGGTTTGATCTCCTTGCTGTCTGAGGGACTTTCAAGAGTCTTCTCCAGCACCACATGGCTTCCCTGGTAGCTCAGTTGGTAAACAATTGTTTCTTTAGATACCCACAAGTGGGATTAACATGATAAAAGCCTGACCCAATTTTAAATCTCTTAATAAAAATATTAAATGTTATCTTTCCAAAAAAGTATGTTACTACTATTAAAAATTTGTCTAGTTAGAATGTATATTTTCTTTCTCCAAATGTCTGCCTATGGGGTAAGAGGCTGGGCCTAGGGAATTAAAGCCAGACATAGTAGAGGGAGTCTCAAGGTAGAAGATGGAATGAGAATCAAATGTCAAAAGGGAAAGTAAATCTGAGAGAAGACTGAAGTTCAAGAAGCTAAAAGGAGGATGAGGTAGAATGTCATAGTGCTTATTCTAGAAGACTGGATACAGAGAAATAGAGACTAAGAGAAGTACCAAACAGAGACTCAGTTGATGCTGAAAAACCCAAAATGTGTCATGGGCAATCACTCAGAGAAACAGGGCTACAATTTTTATACAAACCCTTTGGGGACAGATATGTCTAGAATCCAGGTGTTTTGAGTTTTTTTTTCTTTCAGATTTTCTTTAGAGCTGTCATGTGTAAATAGGTAAATTACACTATATGGTCTAGATTTTTAAGCTTTTTAAAAAAGATTTCTAACACTTTTTGCTAAAGAAATGATGGGGGTTTTATTTCTGTTTCCCTTTGTTTTCTTATATTTTTTTCAAAGGTCATATAAAGTATTTTAAATGTACTTTGTTGTAAGAAGTGGAATATTTTTCTATGAATTTTTTTACCCCATGAGATATTGAAAGGAAATACAAATTTTACTCTGTGAGAGTCAGGGATAATTTTTTCTGAAATATCTCTCTGTGGAAATTAGATTTTCCAAGCAAATATATTGATGATTAAATATTTAGATGGTATAAACTATCATGTTTATGAAGAAGATAGATTTAGTCTCAGATTTATTAATTTCCTTGATAATAACTGCTTTTGTTTAAAATTTATCCTTGTTCCAATAATCATGGAACAAAATGTTGATTTGGATTTGTGTTAATACCTGAAAAAGTGACTCAGGGAGAGAAAGAAGTTCAGATTCTTTTCTACTTAGTAATTTGTGCTGTGGAAATGTTCTTTATTCCTTCTTTATATATAACACAACTTGATCTTTCTTAGTAATACAAAAGTCATCATTATCAGATAAGAAAGATATTGCTATATAATCATTAGTCTGCTGCTGCTGCTGCTGCTGCTAAGTCGCTTCAGTCATGTCTGACTCTGTGTGACCCCATAGACGGCAGCCCACCAGGCTTCCCTGTCCTTGGGATTCTCCAGGCAAGAACACTGGAGTGGGTTGCCATTTCCTTCTCCAGTGCATGAAAGTGAAAAGTGAAAGCGAAGTCGCTCAGTCCTGTCCGACTCCCAGCGACCCGATGGACTGCAGCCTACCAGGCTCCTCCATCCATGGGATTTAGAAGAGGTCATTTCTTTTCTATGTCTTTGCTATTCTAACATTTCCCCATCTATTTTATTTGCAAATGCTACATAGGTGGTGAATCATAGATCTTCTCTTGGCATCATCTTAGATTTTAGTTTTTCACATTCAAATAATTTTTCTATCATAACTCATTCTTTCTTTAATTCAAATTCATTACCATAATCCTATCTTCTTTGGAAACAGAGTAGATGTTATCACCAAATTATGTCTGTTCCTGTGTTTGAAGAATGCATTAGTCTTCAACTCTCATTTCTCCATAGTGAAAAACATTCTTTTAAAAATTGTGCATTTCAAATTATTTCTATGCCTTTTGTAGCTGCGTTAAAAACAAAATAAATCTGGGGCCAAAAAAGATTTCAGGTTGTTACAGAGAATAAGGGCTTTCCTTGTAGCTCAGTTGGTAACGAATCTGCCTGTAATGCAGGAGACCTGGGTTCGATCCCTGGGTGGGGAAGATCCCCTGAAGAAGGAAATGGCAGCCCACTCTAGTATTCTTGCTTAAAGAATCCCATGGACAGAGGAACCCAGCAGGCTACAGTCCATGGGGTCACAAGAATCAGACACAACTTAGTGACTAAACCACCACCATAGAGAATACAGTTGAAATTAAAGCTCATAAATCTGTGGTCTGGGAGGTACAGAGGTGTACTTACCTAGATTCCCTGCCAAGAAAGGATCACTACCCAGCTTTAGGGAGTGCATTCAGGACATGGCCTCCCATTGTCCACTCTGTCAATCTGCTTCAGCTACAGAGGCCTATCTCCTTGCTGCAAGATATGGTGACATCAACCTGAGGAGTTTTTCAGCAGCTCTCAGCAGACCAACTTCAGATGTATTAGGTAGATTGTTGCTGCAATCTAGGGTTCAGTGGTCTTATTTTTAGGTAGGCAAGGCAGAGAAACAGCTGAGAATATAGGCAAGAAATAATTTCAAGGATTAGATACTTAGTCTACTTCATTATAGAGGAGGACATGAAGACCAGAGTTGTCTGAGAGGAAGGGAGAGAGGGATACATGGCATGACTCAGGTGATTCCATAGACTAACAAAGCCTCTTTGGACATCCAACAATCCAACATAAACTAGTATAAGAAATATTATACATTTATTTCAATGCAAAGATCTATATATATCCTAAGAAAGTACAGGCAGATCTGCTGTGGAGTTTAGAAATATGGGTGTTCAGATTAGATAACAAATGACTGACAAAGGTTGAGCTGATAGCATAATATTAGGAATATTCATCTGGCTTTTCCTCCCCCAAATTCTCAGTCTGACCAAGCAATTAAATTAACTAATTTTGAGCTAAGTGTTTAATGGTTTAATGTGCTTTACTTTAAAAGAGCATTTATTGTGTAATAGGGGACTCCACCTTTTTATTCACAGGACTAAAGTGTTTTAAGCACTGACAGAGCTGATGAGGATGTAATTTAGCAGGTCAGGAGAACCTCCACATCCCTGGAGAACCATGACATCCCTAGAGATTATTTCATATATTGCCATTTTATCTGAATATTTAAAAGTATGGCATCAATGAAAAACACCATAGGTGTCTACCTTCTTGTCCTCAGTATTAGTTGATGAATTCCCAAAGTCTTGTTTATTCTTAGGCACTCCCCACCTCCATCCTGGTGCCCAGCACAAGGCACAGAACATATGTTCTCCATCTGTGTTTGAAAAGTCAGTGTTCTGTAGCTGTAGGAAAGCATTTAGTACTATTCTTATCCTCCCTGAATACATTTAATTCTTTCTCATTTGTGTGTCTAAGTTCAAGACATTTTCTCAAATGAATTAAACAAAGTGGCAGTTGGCATTATTAAACCCAATGAGTATTGACTTGTTGACAATGCTGGGAAAGATTGAAGGCAAAAAGATAAGAGGGATGCAGAGGATGGGATGGCCAGTTAGCATCACTGACTCAATGAATTTGAGCAAACTCAAACAGTGAGATATTGGAGGACAGAGGAGCCTGCCGTGCTGCAGTCCAAGGGGTCGCGTAGAGACAGACATGGCTTAGCAACAACAGTGATGTATAATTTTGAGTCAGCCATGTTTTACTTTTAAAATATCATGTGTTTGCTTATAGTATATAGACATACCACCCTTTTAATATACACAGATCTTGCTACTTACCTTGCTATATATTTTACTTTTAATCCTTTTAACAACCCTATGAAATAGTACTATTACTGTCCTCTTTCACAAAGGGGGAAGTTGAGGCATGGAGCTGTGAAGTAATTTTCTTGAGGCTTCTAGTGAGAGGAAAAACCTGGCTTTAAACTCAGGAATCTGCATCCAGAGCCTATGCTCTTTTTACTGTGGTCCCTATAGCCTCAATTCTCCATTCAAGATATAGTTTGAATAGTTTCTTATAGATTCATTGAACTGAAACCTATGTCAAATAACATTTGCAGTCTGTCTCATCCAGCATTTTATAGAACAAGTTGGTTCTTTGGCTAGGTCTTCACTTTATTTTCTGAGGACAATAAATCCTCTGCTAATATTGGATTCTCACATGATTTTGGCTACTTGAAAGATATTTTAGCTTGTCAAATTCTATTTGAAGAGAGAGATGAATACCTGTCATTAGTATATCTTTTCATCTGTGCTATAGAATACTTTCTGTACTGTGTCATATTTTAACTTTTAATAATGCATATTTATATATATTGAAGAGACTTCATCTTAAAATACTTTTAAGTTAGATAATTCTATTCTTTCTAGAGGAAATAATACAGGTCTTGGAGCCTGGAAAATTTGCCTACAAGTCTGACAATGGACACTACCACAATACAGTGTATGACTCTGGGCAAGGTAGCTGTCTCAATTTCTTCCCACAAAAGTATACTACTTATCCTAAAAGGATCAAAGCAAAAATTGATATGTGGTTAATTATGCACATGTGTAGTACATGCTCATTTCTCTCGTGTATATATAGTATTCAATCAAGTGTCCATATGTTTTCCATGTCTTAATGTATATAAATATTCCCCTTTGTTAATTTAAGCAAAGATAAATTGCATTGATATATTAGATAATGGTCTATATGACTCTAAAAATCAGTTCTTTGCATTGGAAATGTTTTAATCAGAGTATACTTTTTGCCATTTCTGAAAACAGGCTAGCTGCAGAACTGATAAGTCTGTCCTGTACTGGTCATAAACTGTCAACAGAAATGGAATGATTTTGTTTGGCAACTCAGTATAAATAAAATATCAAAGTTCCACTAATTTAATTGTTAACATTAAAGTGTAAATAAGAATCCACCCATTGGATCATTGAAAAAGCAAGAGAGTTCGAGAAAAAAATCTGCTTCTGCTTTATTGACTATGCCAAAGCCTTTGACTGTGTGGATTACAACAAACTGTAGAAAATTTTTAAAGAGATAGGAATAACAGACCACCTTACCTGATTCCTGAGAAATCTGTATGCAGGTCAGGTCAGGAGCAATGGGTAGAACTGGAAATGGACCAACAGACTGGTTTCAAATTGGAAAAGAAGTATGTTGAGGCTGTATATTGCCACTCTGCTTATTTAACTTATATGCAGAGTATATCATGAGAAATGCTGGGCTGGATGATGGTCAAGCTGGAATCATGATTTCTGGGAGAAATATCAATAACCTCAGATATGCAGATGATACTACCCTTATGGCAGAAAGTGAAGAAGAACTAGAGCCTCTTTATGAAAGTGAAAGAAAGTGAAAAAGTTGGCTTAAAATTCAACATTCAGAAAACTAAGATCATGGCTTCTGGTCCCATCACTTCATGGGAAATAGATGGGGAAGCAATGGAAACAGTGACAGACTTTATTTTGGGGGGATGCAAAAATCACTGCAGATGGTGACCTCAGCCATGAAATGAAAAGATGATTGCTCCTTTGAAGGAAAGTTATGACCAACCTAGACAGCATATTCAAAAGCAGAGACATTACTTTGCCAATAAATGTCCATCTAGTCAAGGCTATGGTCTTTCCAGTAGTCACATATGGATGTGAGAGTTGGACTATAAAGAAATCTGAGCGCTGAAGAATTGATGCTTTTGAACTGTGGTATTGGAGAAGACTCTCAAGAGTCCCTTGGACTGCCTGGAGATCCAACCAATCCCTCCTAAAGGAGATCCATCCTAAGTGTTCATTGGAAGGACTGATGTTGAAGCTGAAACTCCAATACTTTTGCCACCTGATGCGAAGAGCTGACTCATTTGAAAAGACTCTGATGCTGTGAAAGATTGAAGGTTGGGGGAGAAGTGGAAGATAGAGGATTAGATGTTTGGATCGCATTACTGACTCGATGGACTTGAGTTTGAGTAAACTCTGGGAATTAGTGATGGACAGCGAGGTCTGGCGTGCTGCAGTCCATGAGGTCACAAAGAGTTGGAAACAACTGAGTGACTGAACCGAGCTGAAGAATCTAGCATTTACTTTAAAGGTCAGTTTTGTAGAAAAGCTAGTATTGAATAAGGGAGGCACTTTAAAAATTGGCAAATATATATTTTAGAAAATAATTCATTAAATTCCAAAGGACCTCTAAATATAAAAATGTCTGGCACAGAATTTGGGGAAGAAGTGTATTAGCACTTAGGTTTGTTTATTTAATGATATGGAACTTCTCTCAGAATTATTTCTTTATCCAATGACTTGTATTTAGGAAGGAGTGGAGCTGAGATTTAACTTCAGTTTATTTAAGCTCAAAGCTGGTTTTCCCCATACCACACCGTGCTACCTTGCTGTGCACAATAGACATCATTGTGAAAAAACTTTTTTTTTTTCATGAAAATTTAAAGGAAGTTTTCCTAAATTTTAATTAGGAGAAACTAAGCAAATACATAAAGGAGAACTTTAAAATGGAGCTTATGATAATTTTAAATAATAACAAAAAAGTTAGATCTTAGAGATGATAGTTTTCAAATTATCCTGTTTCTTTTCCTCTTGGTTAACTGAAGAAAACCAGTATCTTTCTTAAATGATGTAACCAATAATCTTCCATCATGTCATGCTTTTACAAAGTTAAAATTAATTCTGAGCACCAACTTCATAGAACTTTAAAGTATGCAGAGTTGAAAGGGAGAAATAGAGCCTGGGTTAATTAAGTTTTATTATTGCAATTTAAGGCCTTCCCTATAGGGCATCCCTGGTAGATCAGCAATAAAGAATCCACCTGCAATGCAGGAGACTGCCTGCAGGTTCAATTCCTAGGTCAGGAAGATCCCCTGGAGAAGGAAATGGCAACCCATTCCAGCATTCTTGCCTGGGAAATCCCATGGATAGAGGAGCCTGGAGGGCTACAGTCTATGGGGTCACAAAGAGTTGGACATGACTGAGTGAATAAGCACAGCACAGCACATCTTTACAAAAGCTCCAATCAGAGAGCAGGAATGGGTTATTATAGACAAAGTCAGTCCATCAATGGATCTACCAAAAATACAGTCATGTTGTGCCTATATGTGTTTACTTTTGCTTCTAATTATAAAAGTAGCACATACTAGCTGAAAAACTCATTATATTGAGAAAATGTAAAGAATAAGAGAAAAATTCTCTCATGACTGCACAATTTAGAGATGGTCACTATTAGCGCCTTTGACTATTTCCTCTGTTTATTCTTAGTAAATATAATCCCCACGTGCAGAAGCATGCTGTAAACAGAATTCAGCATGTTGCTTGTTCCACTCATTTTTTCCCTCTGTTTTTGGAAAGCACCTCAGATTTACTCTCTAAATCCCTCGTTTAATTTTCTCCAGTGCCAATTATGATATTCAATGTTTCCAATGCTAATTCTAACTTTGCTGTTGTGTTTTTCAATTTCTTTACATTTTTAGTCATTTTGAGCACTCTGTGAATCTCAGCTTGATACTGATCTCATACAAAATTACAGCATTTCAGAGACCTTTTAATCTTTTATATTTTCAACAATAGTTTCAAAATTCTTATTTACTTTCTGGTATTAAATCTTTTTTTTTTTTCTTCTAAAAAAACCCTTCTCATCACACCCGCCTTTTTTCAGATCAGATCAGTCGCTCAGTCATGTCCGACTCTGCAACCCCATGAATCGCAGCACGCCAGGCCTCCCTGTCCATCACCAACTCCCGGAGGTCACTCAGACTCACATCCATCGAGTCAGTGATGCCATCCAGCCATCTCATCCTCTGTCGTCCCCTTCTCTTCCTGCCCCCAATCCCTCCCAGCATCAGAGTCTTCTCCAATGAGTCAACGCTTTGCATGAAGTGGCCAAAATACTGGAGTTTCAGCTTTAGCATCATTCCCTTTTTTCACCCCCTCTTTTTTCTGTTATTCATCACCATTCTCTAATTTCCTTAATTTGCTGCATTTTTTTTTATATACATCAAATTTTAAATCTTTGAATTCATCATTGGATAGAGAGGAATTTTGTGGTATCTACTATTTACTCATAGGCAGGATATTTGTCTTAGATCCCTTACTGTCCATTTAGGTAGTGGCAAAATTTCTGTAGCCAATATGTCCCCTGTTTGGATGACTCTTGTAATCAGTGTTCATTTACCTCCTGTGTGGCAGTATCTGCTATGACCCCTGACATGCTAACACTCTTTTCAGCTACCTGGATTTTTCATTTGGTGAACTGTTTGTATTTTTTTCAATTAGATTTACAGACACTTATAATATTTCCCAGTGTACCTACTTAGTGCTACTGCTACTGCTAAGTCGCTTCAGTCGTGTCCGACTCTGTGCGACCCCATAGACGGAAGCTCACCAGGCTTCCCCATCCCTGGGATTCTCCAGGCAAGAACACTGGAGTGTGTTGCCATTTCCTTCTCCAATGCATGAAAGAGAAAAATGAAAGTGAAGTCGCTCAGTCGTGTCCGACTCTTAGCGACCCCATGGACTGGAGCCTACCAGGATCCTCCATCCATGGGATTTTCCAGGCAAAAGTACTGGGGTGGGGTGCCATTGCCTTCAATAGATGTAAACCCACTAACAGATCTAGATATTAAGTTTGAACAAGTTACCTTCAGAATTAACAGTTTCTGTGTTAAAATTGACCATAAAGAAAATGATTTTTTTTTCTTTCTTTTGTCCTTCTTGAGCCAGTATTTATAAATCTAGACTCAAAGATAAAACTGTTTAGACATAGTAGTGAAGTATATTCAGTTCAGTTCAGTCACTTAATCGTGTCCAACTCTTTGTGACCCCATGAATCGCAGCACGCCAGGCCTCCCTGTCCATCACCAACTCCTGGAGTCTACTTAAACTCATGTCCATAGAGTCGGTGATGCCACCAGCCATCTCATCTTCTGTCGTCCCCTTCTTCTCCTTCCCCCAATCCCTCCCAGCATCAGGGTCTTTTCCAATGAGTCAACTCTTCGCATCAGGTGGCCAAAGTATTGGAGTTTCAGTTTTAGCATCAGTCTTTCCAATGAACACCCAGGACTGATCTCCTTTAGGATGAACTGGTTGGACCTCCTTGCAGTCCAAGGGACTCTCAAGAGTCTTCTCCAACAGCACAGTTCAAAAGCATCAATTCTTTGGCGCTCAGCCTTCTTCACAGTCCAGCTCTCACATCCATACATGACCACTGGAAAAACCATAGCTTGACTAGATGGGCCTTTGTTGGCAAAATAATGTCTCTGCTTTTGAATATGCTATCTAGGTTGGTCATAACTTTCCTCCGAATGAGTAAGCGTCTTTTAATTTCATGGCTGCAATCACCATTTGCAGTGATTTTGGAGCCCATAAAAATACAGTTTGACACTGTTTCCACTGTTTCCCCAAGTGCAGTATATTAGTTCTCAGTTAATTTATTTTTTTAAATTTTTAAAAATTTATTAGTAACTATAAAATCAAATTTTATGTTATGCTGTGAGACTCCTCAATAGTTTTTCACCTGAATTAGTGCTATTGCAAAAATGCATACTTCTATAATTTTGCATAAAATTATTTTGGAAGTAATAATGTACTGTTCCTTATCACTGTAGTATTTAAAGTTTTTAAAAGCATATTCTAAAACAATCCTCCCTACTATTTCAACGAAGTTTGAATTTGAAGAGACTTCTCTCTTTTGACAAATTTAATAAAGTGGCTATTAATTCCCCCTTATATTATGTCAGGCTTATAGCTAGAATCAAGTAATGATTGACACCTGTGGATGTGGAAATTATTTTATATGTTTTTGTAGCATACAGATTGTATTAATGAAATTCTCTGAATTTGCCTTTATCAGAACTCTCACTGTAGAAAATGTGACAGGTAACTATATTTGGTAATAAGTATGATTCATGATTCCTACAAGATAGTGAAAATCTCACCAGTTGAAGTCTCTGTATTGGCTTATTATTATGAACTTTTCTTGAATTTTAACTTTGGCTGATGTGTATCTATTGACTCTAATCTTTATACAAAATAGTTCCACTAAAATTTATTTTAGATAATTATTAGCTCATAAATAGCTTCTGATCTGCCCAGAGACAACTATGGAAAAATATGCAAAATGGTCTAAAATAAGCATTAAATATTTCCTGGACTTTGGTAGGAAAAAGAAATAAATAACAATATTGTGCTTATTTGAGATTTTAGTCTGAGCTTTTTCCTGTCTGCCCTCTGGTGGGATTACTAATAAGTAACTGGCAAGCTAATATAATTTAGCTCATAGTGAGAGGATGCACAAGAAAAGTATAGAGGTAAAATAACTCAGTTTGACTTATCTTACTTTAAAACATTGGACATATCATATGTATTACTAACTATGCTGGAAGAAGTAGATTTTGAAGCATGAATTACTTCAATCGCATGAACTAAATATAAAAAATAATTCAAAACAGACTCAAAGCTACTATTTTCCTTCATTGTGTGTATGTTTTCCCTGTAGCTACTTGATGACAGAATAGTAGTATGAAAATTAATTAAGTAATTTTCTTTCTTCCTATAAAAGTGATGGTTTGACTTTTCCCTTTTTGAAAAAAAAAAACTAGTTTTTTTAAGCTAAATTTAAATGAATTCTGATTTATTGGCATCATGTAGATACACAATATTCTTCCAAGGTCTGAAATGTATCACTCATTTAATAAAAAAAAAAATGTGCATAAAGAAGCTTCACTTTCACACAGTTCCTAAATTATTTACATTTAAGCAGTTTTTGCTAGAGAGAAGCACTGATTTTGACTAAGACATTCTTTTAGGAAAAGATTAACTGATATCTTCTGAAGTAAATGTAGAGTTGAAACAAATGCATCTTTAAATCTTAGTAAAACATCAGTATTTTGCATTTAATTTGTATATTTTTATGGTTATAAATTTGTTAATTTACTCAAGTTAAAAAAATGAAACTATGATCTGCTCTCTTTATTTCATAAATTGAAGCTATTTTAATATTAAAAAGAATCTCCAGTTTTAAGAATTACACCTACTTTTATGAAGCACTTTATTAAAACTCACTGTATCACTTAATTAACATTTTAGTGGCTTCCTAGCACTGACTGTATTATGTAACTAATGTTTCACAATCTACCTAAAGTATTAACATTGCATCTTTTTGTAAAGAAATTCTTTCTGTTCTGACAAAATTATTTGGTTATTTGCCTTGAGAGCAGGATGGCATTTATTTGAGGGAAAATAGTGACATATATTTGGTTTATGATTATCTTTTCGTATTAATGATATTAAATGTTTTAGTTTATATTCTGTCTAAAATATAGCTATAAAGGTGTTGATCCATAGCCCCAAAGTAGTAGCTTGAACCAGAACAGATTCAATCCGTCACTAAAGAAAAGTATTTCTTCGTTAGAAACTGCATTAATGTGGTCTGATACTTGAAATCTTGACTCCCAGAAACCCACCTGCTTTTGGTGACGTATTCAGACAAAGATTCCTGGAAGCTAGCCAGGTTTGTGCAGTGCTCAAACCATTGCTTACGTGTTTGACAGTAACATCTGGTGGCACAGATGCTGAATTCTAGAGAGCCATAATTATTTTGAGAGAAGGGAAAAGTTGTCTTACACAGTTATTATCATGCTCTGACTGCAGGTATTAGAAAGAAGCAATCATTTCGTACTTCCCTGCCAGCATATGTTTTCTCAGCTTTGGTGATGAAGTTTCTACATCATAGACAACAATGAGATTAAGAATGATTATGTGTTTTTAAGCAATTGAAAGGTTTCAAAAGAGCATAAAGGATGTGATGGAAATGTTTCGTTGTGTCCAAGTGCCTGTTCAAAAGCTACTGAGCTAGGTGCCAAAAGTTCATAGGCTAGTCTATTCAAAGGAAAGCTGATGACAATAACCTCTCTTGGTTTCACACTCTATCCTGGAGCCACTCATAAACGAAGCTGTCAGATATTATACCAATGAAAGGAGTTTGTCCTAGCTTTGTTTATCTTGGCTTTTAAGAATCCCCTTACCCCATTTTTTTCTCTCTCTGAGACAGATTATTATTTAAAATGATATGACAGGTGCCAGTGCAGCTGTATGTTGTTTGTCTTTTAGAAACAATGTGTTATATACTGAGTGCACTCACAAATATAATGGTCTGGATTCACTTGGTAACCCTCTCCTCCAGAACTCAGAAACTGAGATTTGTCATTTGGTATCAGAGTAACCAATTTAGATGGCCTGCCTTCACTTGCATTTGTTAGAGTTTAAGGGAATAAGAAATGGTCAGTTTTAAGGAATATAAAAATGGTGGGCATATATAGATTTTACTTCTCTGCTGCTCACTTAGCAAATCTGAATAAAAAGCTACTATTCATCCATTTATACATTCTCTGCTTCATCAAATATTAATGATAGCCTGCAATGTATAAGGTATTCTGTAAACTGCCAAATATACATTAGTGAATGAAACTGACATAATCCCTGCCTTCCTGTAGTTGATGGGTTAGTCATGGGAGTTATAAATTCAAATGCCTTCAGGGCCAAGTAAATAAAGAAAATTAGGGAAGCTATGAATAAAAGCTTATGTTAGTGGAGGAGGCAGTGGCTAAAAGAGAGTGAATATTCTACTGGACAAAATTCAAATTCAAGATTTGCTTAAACAATGAATGTGAAAAGTGAAAGTGAAGTCACTCAGTTGTGTCCGAATCCTAGCAACCCCATGGACTGCAGCTTACCAGGCTCCTCCATCCATGGGATTTTCCAGGCAAGAGTACTAGAGTGGGGTGCCATCGCTTAAACAATAAGCAAACCTTAAAAAAAAAGCTGCAACTGGGGTCTGAGTGCCTTATGTGGGTCTCTGCTTCTGAGGTTGGACTTGTGGTAGATTAAAGTAGGGACATCCCAGTGACTGTGAGAACTGTGTTTGCATTAGTGAGCTGCTTCTTCCATTTATCACTTAGCATGTCATCAGCAATGTGTGATCAGGGGCTTGGAGGGGCCAGGATGAGTTTTCAAGTCCCTGATCCTTGAGTTAGCTACATTGCATGTGTGTGTGCTAATTCATTTCAGTTGTGTCCAACTCTTTGCAACCCTATGGACCATAGTGTGCCAGGCTCTTCCGTCATTATGCCTGGCTTAATAGGCAGCCACCTTAGAGACTTCCAGCCAGTCACTGCTTGGTGCCCACTGTGGGCAGGCTCAACGGCTGTCTGTTCTTGTTAGATTCAGCAGTTCTGGCTGATTTGCTCAGTTGGCAGTGGCTTTCCCGTGATAAACCTCCTATTTATCCTCCTATAGACTGGGAATTGTCTTTTAATTCACAGCAGATAGTTCCTAAAGGGTGATCTATCCTGAGATTAAGGTGGATGTAGATCTGATTACCTCTAGGTCAGAAATTGCCATGTATTTTGACTGAATAACACAGCAAAATAAAAATTAAAGATCAACAGTTATATAGTAATGAAACTCAACCTAATAGAAATTTGTTTCATGACTTGAACCATCAAAATATTGTGAATAAAATGTTAGGACGTCTTTGATGATTTCCTTCTACAATAGTACATGAGAAATTAAGGCTATAATATGTGGGTACTAATCCCTAGGTAAGATTAAAGAAAACTAAAACTGATACATCAAAAATATTATTTACAAGTAAAATGAGGATTTGGTAGTGATGGAGAAAATAATATGGACATTCAAACATTTCTGCATTATATAAACTCTAATATGAGGATCTCAAGCAAGGTCTCTCTTTGAGAAGAGATTTTAGAAAGTACCCAAAAGAACCATGAGATTTCATTAGTAAATAGAAATTACACATTCACAAGTATCAACTTTTTTCCAGGCTTAAGGTGCAAATACACTCATATCTCTTATTTTTCCAGTTTACTTTTTGTGAATGTGTATGGCGTGCTGCAGCTCATGGGGTCGCAATGAGTCGGACACGACTGAGTGACTCAACTGAACTGAATGCCTTATAAATAGGAAATATACCACTTAGCATTTAAATATCTTTCTGCTGAACTACCCTAACCCTTATAGATTTATACAGTTCAGAAGGTGTCTAGATTTTCTATCCAAATGGGCAGAGACATGGGAACCTGTTGTGCCCACTCTCCATCTGCTGTTGCTTTTCTATACCTTGTCATGCCAGTGTTGAAGAGTAGACTGTTCTTCGAACATGGTATTCACTGAGGTATTGAGGTTTCCCTCACCTAGAATCATTTTAGGACTGCTTTGATTCCATGAAAGGAAAATTGTACCTTCTCAGTCTGGAACAGCACAGGTGGTCCTGTGCTCGAGTCCTCATGGAGGACCCATCTTCATATGTAGCTTTTTTGATTCACTTACAAAGCTTTATCTGGGAGTACCACTCTGCCAGATGGTTACTGTGTCAGCACTAGATGTAGCCTGCTCTACATCACACACTTAGAACTACTGTTACTGGGTGCAGTCTAGTGTTGGAATAGCATTACATTTTAAGGTTTTAAAACAAAAACACATAAGAGAATCCTCTGTTTAGAGAAGAGATTACCACTCAGTATCTGAAACTAAGAAAGTCAAGTCAAGGGAGTGCTAGGTTGCTCGGGCACTGTTTTGCTGACCAAAGCAAACTTATGGTTTCACTTACATCCTTGGCACATGAATTACAGATTTAGGGGTAGGTTTATAAGGACTTAGAACATTTTCCACTGGAGTAAGTCCACTTCTTACTGACTGACTTTCAGAGGATGAGGCTGTCATTGGTTGACTTTCAGAGGCTGTTCACTGAAATGAATTGTTATAGATTAAAATTTTTAAAACCAGTTCTGAAGCTTAGAACATTTAAACTTTTCCTAGTATTTTGGGAATATTTTTTGCTCTCATCGGTTTCCTCAACTCATTGAACTTTCCATGATGATCTTACTGACTCTTCTGAGGGGATTTGCCTGAGTTTACTCACAGTGACTCTCTTAATGGAGCTTCCAACATGACTTATTTTTATAACAGATAGTTCCTAGGTGATTACAACATCACATGCCTGTTTTTCTGAGAACTGGAGAATGACTTTAGTGCTTTTAAGGTGATTTTTTTTCCTGGTAACTTTATCACTCAGAAAAAATACTATAAAATGTAAATGTTGCTACTGTTGCATTATCCCACTAGACTATAAGGACTCAATCCATTAATTACAAGCATAAAATGGTAAATCATCAGTCTATTCTAGGAAAATAAGTTTTCATTCTCATGGGGGCATCACAGACTATAGTTAAGACCACAGATTTTAAAGGAGTGGTTGTCTGCTATGCATTTTTTAGTGACCTTCAGAAGCTTAACCTCTCCATGCCTCTTTTCTCATCTGAAAAACTGATATAAAATATTCCTTTTTATTGAGTTATTACTAGGATTAAATGAATTAATATATTGAAAGTGTTTAGAACAGTCCTGGTATGTGATGCTCTAGTAATAGCATGTGTGTGTTTAATTTCATTACTAATATCAAAGACTTTTAAAAAATAAGTCATTTTTGCATCTGGGTAGTTGAGAAGAAAGGTTAGATGCTTTGCAATTTGTCATTACATTTGTTATACATTTCTCCTTCTGAGGAACAATGTAGGGTATCTTTGACACCTAAACTCTGAAGAATTGAGAATGAAGATAAAATATAAAGAAGGATGAGTTCAGTTCAGTTGCTCAGTCGTGTCCTACTCTGTGCGACCCCATGAATTGCAGCTCACCAGGCCTCCCTGTCCATCAACTTGGAGGCAGGTTCAACTCCATGTTCTTTATTCTCAGGCAAATCTTGAGATAAATAGTTCTACCACCTCGGTGAAGATAATATTGTAATAATTTCTTGCATGAATGAAGTTTATTATTTGAAGATGAGATGTGTGATTAGTATATATTGAATTACATATAATGTGATCAATGATTGATTATGCTTATTATTTTCTACATTGCATTTTTTGAGCACTATGTTGAAGTCACACTCTTCATTGGCTTTGAAAAGTTTGAAAAAAAAAGAAAAGAGACTCTAGAAGATAGTGTAAGAAAATATTTGTTGTATCCTTTGATTTTTCTGTTATTTTAAAATGTCTTTCAATGATGAGATATTTAATTACTAAATATTATCCTTTCTTACAACACTAAAAGTTTGTAGTAGAAAAAATAAAGACGGTTTATTCTTCTAAAATACTGGCTGGAGGATTTCTGGAAGTAGCTCTTAATTCTAACAGTTTAGAGCTTCTCATGTGATCGTATAGCTAGTTGTGTACAGAAAAGCAGAAGTGAAGTAAGCCAGAAAGAAAAACACCAATACAGTATACTAACACATATATATGGAATTTAGAAAGATGGTAACAATAACCCTGTATACGAGACAGCAAAAGAGACACTGATGTATAGAACAGTCTTTTGGACTCTGGGAGAGGGAGAGGATGGGATGATTTGGGAGAATGGCATTGAAATATGTATAACATCATATATGAAACGAGTCGCCAGTCCAGGTTCAATGCAGGATACTGAATGCTTGGGGCTGGTGCACTGGGACAACCCAGAGGGATGGTATGGGGAGGGAGGAGGGAGGAGGGTTCGGGATGGGGAACACATGTATACCTGGGGCAGATTCATTTTGATATATGGCAAAACCAATACAATATTGTAAAGTTAAGTAAAATTAAATTAAAAAAAAAGTAAAGCAGAAGAGATATATACCTCTGTAACTACTGTGGTCAAGTTTAAAAGAAAAAATATTCTAAATTACTTGATCTGTTACATCCCACTAGGTTATTCAGAATTCTCTTGTGAGGCAGAATCAATAAGATCTACATATATATGTATGTTATACACACACACACACACATATGTATGTAGAGAAAGAGAAGAGAGACAGAGAGAGACATTTATTATAAGGATTTGACACATATGGTGTTTGAGGCTGAGAAGTTGCATGTCTGCAAGCTGAAAACTCAAAAAGCTGGAGGTATTGTTTCAGCCTAAGCTGTAAGACCTGAGAACCAGGGAGTTTGATGGTGTAAGTTTTAATCTGAACAAAAGATGACCAGTGTCCCAGTTCGACCTTTCAGAGAGTGAATTCTTTCTTCCTCTGCCTTTCTGTTGTATCAGTATTTAAGCCCTCAGTGGATTAGAGGATGCTCACTTACTATGGAGAGGGCAGTCTTCATTCAGCCTGCTAAATCAAATGCTGATCTCCTGCAGAAACACGCTCACAGACATACCCAAAGACAATGGTTAGCCAAAAACTCTGACTCCCTGTGGCCTGGTCAAATTACCCACCCACCCTGTGTTCAATACAACAGAGTTAATCAAGGTAGGCCTAAATAATTTTCTGAATACTATAATGAAGTTTTTACATAACAGAGACACTGCTAAGTGTAACATTTAGCCTCTCTCTGTCTCTGTCATTAAAAAAGAGACCTAGATATTGCTATCAAAGTATCTATCCTCTATCCTCTGTGAGCACCCTAGAAATTTGGAAAATGCTCAGCATCTAGTGAGTTAGAAGAATCATTAAAACACAAAAAATCTAAAACTGAAAAGTCTTTAAACCAAAATCATAAAAATGAATAGACATATTAGCCTCGGGACTACATACCTCTATTTGCTATACTTAAATTGATTAATTTGTGCCAGTTTCTAACCTGAGAGATGTCTATCACCAGAATGAAAAAAAGATCCTCCACATCTAGGTAAAATACAGCATGGAGTACAGAAGGCAGTATTGTGTAGTTATAAAAGCTGAGGGTTTGAGCTAAATCTTGGTTCAAATCTTGGATCAAATTTTACATGCTATATAGATCTTTTAATTCTCTAAGCCTGAGCTTAATCATTTGTAAAATGGAGAGAATACCTTTATTACAGTTATGATTAAATAATATAATACTTATGAACATACTGACATAAAGATGACATTGAGTATTAAATGGATTCTATGTGTGAATCTGGAAAACTAACAAACAATTCTGAATTAGTCTAGTTATTATAAGAGACTATGAAGCTCTAAGCTTTATCTGGACATCTATTCTTCCAACTATATTTGCATAGCATGTCACAGTATTAGCTTGCTGGCACGTGGCATTTATACACACACACACACACACACACACACACACACACACACACACACACAGATATAGCCAAAAATGAAGAGGAAAAGAGAGTTATGCCTTAACTAGGATTCTCAAGTTGACTGCACTCTTCCCATGTTTAACTTGAAGGTTATCTAATATCTCAGAGTTTATCTTTTGGGGTGAATATAATTCAGTGTAATTCCATGTAGTATTTAACAATTTCCCACCCCAAAAATAGGATTACAGTTGATTAACATAGAGAATATAGTCTTTCCCTACTTGTAAATGTGGTGTTTATTTAATTAATCAACATAAAATTTCCTGCAAAATAAAAATTGATAATTCAGCCTAATATCCCACTCATGCAGGCATGCTAAGTTGCTTTAGAGTTGTGTCTGACTCTTTGTGACCCTATGACTGTAGCCTGCCAGGCTCCTCTGTTCATGGAATTCTCCAGGCAAGAATACTGGAGTGGGTTGCCCTGCGTTCTCCAGGGCATCTTCTTGACCCAGGGATCAAACCCATGTCTCCTGCAGTTCAGCTCTTGCATCACAGGCAGATTCTTTACTGCTGAGCCACCAGGGAAGCCCAGTACCCCACTCGTAGCAACCACAAAGTTATAGAAGAGGTTTGTATGTCCCCTTTAATAAAATAAGTATTTTGTAGAAGAAAATGATAATGATCTTTTACCTAAATACCTTAGTTTGGGAATTTTCTTTAGATATGGAACCAGAATTCAGGTGGAATCATTTATTTCTTCAGTCATCAAAAATCTGTTGTTACATTGCCATATGTAAAATAGATAGCCAATGGAAATTTGCTGTATGGCTCAGAAAACTCAAACAGGGGCTCTGTATCAACCTAGACCAGTGGAATGGGCAGTGAGACGGGAGGAAGATTCAAAAGAGAGGGAATATATGTATGCCTATGGCTGACTCATGTTGAGGTTTGACAGAAAACAATAAAATTCTGTAAAGCAATTATACTTCAATAAAAATAAATAAATTTAAAAAAATGTTGTATGCAAGGAACATTCAGCTTTTAGCTGAGTTATCTTTACTGTGTGCTTTTGGGGCACACATCAGTAGGGTTACTGATTTTGTGGCCATGATGAGGCCACAAAAGGGAAGGGAAGTCATTCCTAAGTCTCTTTCAAAATAAGGGTAGTCTTCACATCAAGCAGAAGAAACAAAAACACAAACTGCAATGACCATTGATTGTGGTTTACCATATTCCATTTAGCACAAATATTACTCGACCCTGAATTGGTTGATCAATAGATGACACAGTCCTTGGGAGCCAATGAGGCAAAGAGCTGGGTTGGACCTATCTGAGAACTGGGGGATAGAATTTCCAGATTCCAAGTATGATGGTTAATTTTATGTGTAAACTTGACTGGGCCACAAGGTGCCCAGACATTTGGCTCAACATTATTCTGGGTGTGTCTCTGAGGGCATTTCTGAATGAGTTTAACATTTGAATCAATAGACCAAGTAAAGCATATTGTCCTCCAAAGTGTAGGTGGGCATCATCCAGTCAACTAAACACCCAAATAGAACCCAAAAAAGCCTGAGTGAGAGGAAATACTTCCTGCCTGACTGCTTGGGCTCTGACCTTTGGTCGTTTCTAACCTTCAGACGGGGAATAAAATTGATACTTCTTGTTTCTCGAGCATGCTGGCTTTAGGATTGGAATTTGCAGCATCAGCTCTCATGGTTCTTAGGCCTTTGGACCCAGACTGGGGATATGTAATCAACTCTCCTGGGTCTTCAACTCACTGACTGCAGATCTTGGGACTCCTGGGCTTCTATAATTGCATGTGGTAATCTTTCATAATCTATTTTCATGTATACACACAGCAGACATATACTCACACACAGACACACACTCACCCACACCTGCCCTGTCACTTCTGTTTCTCTGGAGAATTCTAATATGCAAGGCTTACCCCCAAAATCTTAAGAATTTTTTTTTTCTGAATAGATCAAGAAAAAAATTTGAAATCGAGATGGTATATTTGACTCTACCAAAACAAATAATTAGAATTGAGAGAGAGAGGATCAGTCACCTGTGAAAAATGAGAAAAATTAAAAGTTGGTTCCATGTTTAACGCTGTATTTTAAGTCAGAAGATCCTGGGTAAGCTTCCTGACATTGCCTCTTAGTAACTTTGATGCAGGGAAGTTTGTTTAATATTTGTTTTCTCATTTATAAAATTAATATTTGGGACTATGTTACTGGTTCTCAGTCCATTAGTATCTCTTGGGAAATTGTTTAAAAGTTGTCTGAGCTGATTATCAGAGATTCTGACTTAATTGGGCTGATGTCTGAGTCCATCATCTGAGATTTTGATTTAATTGATCTGGTGTGGAGACTACGTACCAGCATTTAACTTGATCTTTCTAAATGATTCTACCCTGCAGCTGGGCTTCAGTACTGCTGGACTAAATCCTAAGGTTCCTCATGCCTGAACAGAATTAGTATTGACATGAAGCTAGTACTGGAAGAGGACTAGTATACACTGAACTCAATTCAGACAATATTTTAAAATCGCTAGAAGTTTGTTTTCTTTGGAAACTATTAGAAAAAAAAAGTTCTGATTCTAAATTTTCTATGGCCTTGTAAAATCGGTATATTTTTAATCTAGTTTAATCTATATTTGTCTAGTACTCAAATTCTTGGCTTACATAGAATTTATGGCTACATTTTCTTTGGTTTTACATTGTTCAGTTCTCAAATTGCTTGTCCTCTTTATGTTTTTTTGTTATTTTCATTTGTTTTGTAGTAATGGGGGAAAAAAAGAATATAGAATTTATGTTAGTATCTTTTTTTCACTAAAAAAATGCACAGACACAGACACACACACACACACATCCACACATACAGCAAGTCACACTTCCAATAGTAGTTGTATATTGGAACAACACAGTATTCCCAATATTATCCAGCTCAATAAAGAGAATTCTAATCACTGTTTAAAATCTGTAAGAATGATTGAAATGTACCTTAATGGCTAAAAAAATGTAAATCACAAAGAAGCTTTCTTTCTAGAACTCTAGTATTGAAAGTATAAATAACAATAGGCTTAACAATGAAGGTTGTTTTACCAAGAAAAGGAAACAAAAGGAGTTTCTAATCAATAAAATAAAGTTTTTGAAATGATCAGAACATGTGAGTAAAATTAAATGTGGTACTGCTGCTGCTGCTAAGTTGCTTCAGTTGTGTCCGACTCTGTGCGACCCCATAGACGAAGCCCACCAGGCTCCCCTGCCCCTGGGATTCTTCAGGCAAGAACACTGGAGTGGGTTGCCATTCCTTCTCCAATGCATGAAAATGGAAAGTGAAAGTAAAGTCACTCAGTCGTGTCCAACTCTTAGCGACCCCATGGACTACAGGCTACCAGGCTCCTCCATCCATGGGATTTTCCAGGCAAAAGTCCTGGAGTGGGTTGCCGTTGCCTTCTCTGTAAGTGCGGTAAAATCACTGCAATTTCTTACTGAATAGCTATCCTGTAAAGATATTAGTCTTAAAAATATTTTTTAAAAAGCTGATTAATTGGAATTTTACTGTTAGTGTATTCTATTTTTGAAATAAGTTAATCATAATGAACATATGATTTATTTCATCTGTGAATTTTAATAATAAGTTTTCAAAATCAAATAGAGATAAAAGAAAAAGTATGTTAATTTGAGGGTTCAATTTGAATGCCAACAGAAGCACATAAATTCAAGTCAAATTTATTAGCTTAATAAGAATGAATAACCTAAATTTTTTTAGTTAATTCATTTTCAATTTTATTTTAAAATATGCAATTAGCTACAAGTGCAATGAAATATCAGTCATCTATACCTGTAAGATTCTCACAAATATGTAAAAATAAATCTTAATTAAAAGAAAGTCTTGGACTTCACTGGTATTGAGAATACAACAAAGACTAACTTAGTAAGGGTTACAGAAGCATACCTGCAGCTGAAAGTAGCTGATTTGGGTGCTGATTATGTTTAGGCGTATAAGATGCCATGAACAGGAGTTGAAATTTTATCAGAATTGTGGTCAAGTTTAAGAAAGAAGTGATTAGATTTCTTTCTTTATCTTTTAATGCTTCTTTGAATTTAGCCTTGAGAGTTTTGATAGAAAGTGAAAGAATTTAAAATCTCTCTACAATGTGCAGCCTTTGTAGTGTCAAATTCATGAAATGCATCTAGGATAACACTGGCAATTTTTCAGAACCTTTGTAAGTAACACAAAACTGACATAAAGGAAATCTGTTTGGTCTTGACTATGTGGGACCTCAAATGACTTACTAGCAGTACCTAAGTAGTTTCTGGAGATGATAGAAATAGTGGAGGGAATAGCAAATTGATTTCTTTTTTAATTTTTAATTAAGTAATAATTTGCTTAATTTGATAACATTAGCTACCAATATTGAGTTTATATTCTTTTAAGATTGGCTTTACTAGAGACTGGAGAAGGCAGTGGCACCTGACTCCAGTACTCTTGCCTGGAAAATCCCGTGGATGGAGGAGCCTGGTGGGCTATAGTCCATGCGATAGCGAAGAGTTGGACACGACTGAGCGACTTCACTTTCATGCATTGGAGAAGGAAATGGCAACCCACTCCAGTGTTCTTAACTGGAGAATCCCAGGGACAGCAGAGCCTGGTGGGCTACCATCTATGGGGTCACACAGAGTCGGACATGACTGAAGCGACTTGGCAGCTTATCAGTTACTAGAGACTATATATTATATCAAATCTTTATAGAAGTCTTATAAGTTTTACACATTTATGTACATCATTCAGTTCAGTTCAGTTACTCAGTCGTGTCTGACTCTTTGCGACCCCATGAACCGCAGCACACCAGGCCTCCCTGTCCATCACCAACTCCTGGAGTCCACCCAAACCAATGTCCATTGAGTCAGTGATACAATCCAACCGTCTCATCCTCTGTTATCCCTTTCTCCTCCTGCCCTCAGTCTTTCCCAGCATCAGGGTCTTTTCAAATGACTCAGCTCTTCATATCAGGTGGCCAGAGTATTGGAGTTTCAGCTTGAACATCAGTCCTTCCAATGAACACCCAGGACTGATCTCCTTTAGGACTCCTTTAGGACTGATCTCCTTTAGGACTGTTTGGATCTCCTTGCAGTCCAAGGGACTCTCAAGAGTCTTCTCCAACACCACAGTTCAAAAGCATCAATTCTTCAGCACTCAACTTTCTTTATAGTCCAACTCTCACATCCATACATGACCACTGGAAAAACCATAGCCTTGACTAGATGGACCTTTGTTGGAAAAGTAATGTCTTTTCTTTTTAATATGCAGTCTAGGTTGGTCATAAATTTCCTTCTTTTAATTTCATGTCTTCAATCACCATCTCCTGTGATTTTGGAGCGGAGAAAAATAAAGTCAGCCACTGTTTCCACTGTTTCCCCATCTATTTGCCATGATGTGATGGGACCGGATGCCATGATCTTAGTTTTCTGAATGTTGAGCTTTATGCCAACTTTTTCACTCTTCTCTTTTACTTGCCACAAGAGGCTCTTTAGTTCTTCTTCTCTTTCTGCCATAATGGTGGTGTCATCTGCATATCTGAGGTTATTGATATTTCTACCGCCAATCTTGATTCCAGCTTGTGCTTCCTCCAGCCCAGCGTTTCTCATGACGTACTCTGCATAAAAGTTAAATAAGCAGGGTGACAGTATACAGCCTTGACGTACTCCTTTTCCTATTTGGAAGCAGTCTGTGGTTCCATGTCCAGTTCTAACTGTTGCTTCCGACCTGCATATAGGATTCTGAAGAAGCAGGTCAGGTGGTCTGGTATTCCCATCTCTTTCAGAATTTTCCACAGTTGATTGTGATTCACACAGTCAAAGGTTTTGGCATAGTCAATAAAGCAGAAATAGATGTTTTTCTGGAAGTCTCTGGTTTTTTCCATGATCCAGCTGATGTTGGCAATTTGATCTCTGGTTCCTCTCCCTTTTCGAAAACCAGCTTGAATATCTGGAAATTCACGGTGCACGTATTACTGAAGCCTGGCTTGGAGAATTTTAAGCATTACTTTACTAGGGTGTGAGATGAGTACAATTGTGTGGTAGTTTGAGCATTCTTTGGCATTGGATGAACACTAACCTTTTCCAGTCTCTTGGCCACTGCTGAGTTTTCCAAATTTGCTGACATATTGAGTGCAGCACTTTCACAGTGTCATTTTTCAGGACTTGAAATAGCTCTATTGGAATTCCATCACCTCCACTAGCTTTGTTCATAGTCATGCTTCCTAGGGCCAACTTGACTTCACATTCCAGGATATCTGGCTCTAGTTGAGTGATCACACAATTGTGATTATCTGGGTCACAAAGATCTTTTTTGTACAGTTCTTATATGTATTCTTGCCACCTCTTCTTAATATCTTCTGCTTCTGTTAGGTCCCTACCATTTCTGTCCTTTATTGAGCCCATCTTTGTATGAAATGTTCCCTTGGCATCTCTAATTTTCTTGAAGAGATCTCTAGTCTTTCCCATTCTATTGTTTTCCTCTTTTTTTTTGCATTGATTGCTGAGGAAGGCTTTCTCATCTCTCCTTGCTATTCTTTGGAACTCTACATTCAGGTCTGGATATCTTTCCTTTTCTCCTTTGCATTTCCCTTCACTTCTTTTCACAGTTATTTGTAAGGCCTCTTCAGACAGCCATTTCCTTTTTGCATTTTTTTTTTTTTTCTTTTGGGGATGTTCTTTCTCCCTGTCTACTATACAATGTCATGAACCTCCACCTATAGTTCATCAGGCACTCTATCAGATCTAGTCCCGTAAATCTATTTCTCACTTCCACTGTATAGTCATATGGGATTTGATTTAGGTCATACCTGAATGGTCTGATGGTTTTCTCCACTTTCTTCAATTGCCTGAATTTGGCAATAAAGAGTTCATGATCTAATGATTCATGTGCATCATTAGATAAAGTTATATGGTTTTATATACATAAAGATGTATATTCTTTTTGTTTACAAAAGTAGAAGCAATATGCAGTTGTTAGAAGTAATGGTTAATTTAGATATATTTGAAACTAAGAGAATTATTATCACGAATAATCTCAAAGTGTTTCAAAGCTGGAAATCATTTTTACCCTTTCAGAAGAGCTAAAATTTTGGAAAAGAATTCATGCCAATTTGGAAATTATTTTTTCCATATTTTTCAGTAGGTATCCATAGATTAATAATTATTCCTGTGGATGAGATTTCTATCAGCAAATGCAAATTCTTATTTGCATTTTACATTTTGGGAGAGAATATTTACAATAAAACAAAACAAATTTTGGAATTGTTATTCCTATTTAAAGAAAAATTTATTAATAAATATTTGTTAAAGAAGGGAAGGCAGACTTGTTTTAGCAGACTGTCTCACCATCTCAGTAAATATATGGACCACTGCCATAGGCTTTTGCAGTTGAAGACAGAGATTGGACTTAACTCCAAATACCAGAACTAGTCCTTTATAGACAAGGAAAAGAGTTTGGGTCAATAAATTGAGTAATGTTAGAGGACACTTCAGTGATCAGGTAAATATTGGCTAAATCGACCAAAAAAAATTCTTCCTGAAGGAAGGCCAAGCTGATCAGGAATCCCCTGGGAAATGGAAGGGGATGAGGAACAAGATGAGATACTGAGGGTGATAATCTCCTGAGAATGGGAACTGAAGTGAAAGTCGCTCAGTTGTGTCTGATTCTTTGTGACCACATGGACTAAACAGCCCATGGAATTCTCCAGGCCAGAGTGCTGGAGTGGGTAGCCTTTCCCCTCTCCCTTCCTAACCCAGGGATCAAACTCAGGTCTCCCTCAATGCAGGCAGATTCTTTACCAGCTGAGCCACCTTCTAGAGAAGCCCACTGAGAATGGGGCATCCTGGTTAAACTGACTTCAGAGGATTCCTACTAATATTGAACAACACAGAGAAGAATGCAATAGCTCAAAAGTGAAGGTCTAATTGATAAAGAATTCAGAGGTGACTGAGTAGTTTGGTCATGGAGAGAATCTTTGTCATTTGTTAAATAAATCAGAGTCAAATATAGGCAAGAATTTTATAAAAAAAATGTGCATAAAAGCACAGGACTTCAGTTATACCATAATAACAAAATCATTCATTTTTTCTAGGATAATTTAATATTAACTTAATTGTAAGATCAGAGGAACTAAAAAGCCTCTTGGGGAAAGTGAAAGAGGAGAGTGAAAAAGTTGGCTTAAAGCTCAACATTCAGAAAACTAAGATCATGGCATCTGGTCCCATCACTTCATGTGAAATAGATGGGGAAACAGTGGAAACAGTGTCAGACTTTATTTTTTGGGCTCCAAAATCACTGCAGGTGGTGACTTCAGCCATGAAATTAAAAGACGCTTACTCCTTGGAAGGAGAGTTATGACCAACCTAGATAGTATATTGAAAAGCAGAGATATTACTTTGCCAACAAAGATCCATCTAGTCAAGGATATGGTTTTTCCTGTGGTCATGTATGGATGTGAGAGTTGGACTGTGAAGAAAGCTGAGTGCCAAAGAATTGATGCTTTTGAACTGTGGTGTTGGAGAAGACTCTTGAGAGTCCCTTGGACTGCAAGGAGATCCAACCAGTCCATTCTGAAGGAGGTCGGCCCTAGGTGTTCTTTGGAAGGAATGATGCTAAAGCTGAAACTCCAGTACTTTGGCCACCTCATGCGAAGAGTTGACTTATTGGAAAAGACTCTGATGCTGGGAGGGATTGGGGACAGGAGGAGAAGGGGACGACAGAAGGTGAAATAGCTGGATCGCATCACCAACTTGATGGACGTGAGTTTGAGTGAACTCTGGGAAATGGCGATGGACAGGGATGCCTGGCGTGCTGCGATTTATGGGGTCGCAGAGAGTTGGACACGACTGAGCCACTGAACTGAACTGAACTGAATGTCCAAACAGATTTGTTGTAAAGTGTAACCTGAGTTTTAGGAAAAGGTTATTAAGTTTTCCTTTTTGCTGCTGCTTAACCAAGAAAAGGCTATTAAATTTTCCCTTTTTCCTGATTCTTAACCAAGAATTTTCCCCCTAAATTAAATGCTTCCATCTTTCTTTTTGCCTGAGACCACATTTTATTTATCCAAAATGTGTTTTTCCCTTTCCTACCACCCCAGCATACTGAAACTTTACATTGCACTACGTTGTGGTGTCTGAATAGATGCTTCAAATGATACAGACTGTAAATCTCATCTTAATGTTTAATGGGCAGTGGAGGAGGATGCATTTTGCCATGTTTATAAAGGTTTCTATTTTCTTCAGCTTTGACTGATCGCATCTCTTTCTCATACATAGTTAATTCAAATTATTTGTGCCTCTGGAGTATATAATATGAGCCCAAAAGTTGCACAACATCCTCATACTGTTTGCAAACTCTCTAAATGATTCTTGCCAGGAACCAGCACTCAAGGGGAAAATTAATATTCCAGGATATTAAAATAGCTTGATTTGATTTCATTTTCAAGGAAAGCTTTGTCAAATTAAAGGTGTAAGAGAGGTGTATCTAAAATTTGTATGCCTAATTCTTTGTTGTCTTTTCTCTGTTTAGGCAAACTGAGATACCTATACAGTACGTAAATATTTTAAAATAAAAAATCTGTTTGATTTTTAGAACATATTTCTTGCCATATACATATATAAGATCTCAATCAGCATGCACTGATGTTTACATATGAATAAACCTAGATGAAATTATATTGCCTGGAACTGACCACTTATTTCTTTTCTCCAGGCTTGAGAAAGGATATCACAACTAATCTCTGTGGTTTGATCATTGTGACGTATATTGTTTCTAGAAAATGTCTGAAGTGAACTAGTCTATACATAGTTCATAGAGGCAGGCAAAACTTCATGTTATGCTTCAGGTATATATGAAATAAAACTCAAGTTACAACTGGAAGATAGAACACAGTAGATTGGAATAGCTGGAAAAACATTTGCTAGTTTTCTACTTTAAAAAGTTTATCCATGATACAGAGGAAAAATCCAGAATGTGTGTGCTCTCTCTACCTGCTGATTATATAAATTTATTAAAAAAATCTGTACTCTTTTCAAATGATGAATGGAATATTACTCTGAGACATTTAGGTGTAAAGTTATAAAGTCATTATTTTCAAATGGAGTTGCTGATTTCTTTTATCCCCCACAGAGGTTCCTTTTTGTGAGCATTGTCTTTGAAATGGAAAGGGGTTAAGTATATTAAGACTTTAAGGTAGATTACATGGATAGGAAAAATATGGAAATTTAGCTTCAACTGAAATTGATATGAACAAATAGAAACAAATGTGAGGATGGAGGAGAACCAGGAATAAGGCTAAAAATGCACATTACAACAGTCTATCCATCTAGTGAGATTAGGAGAGATGCAAGAGTCTGCCTTTCTGCATTAGCTTATTACAATAATGGCTGTCCAAACTGACTTGTTTAGAGAGACCCATGGGTCCTTGGCATTGATATTATTCCTATTATTTTGTAATAATAGGAACTTTGTTATATTCCTATTATTCCTATTATTTTGTAAATTGATTTATTTTTCAATTCATCTATTTGAGTTCATGTAGTAGGTTACATAGTTCTTTTTGTGTGCTTCGTTGCACCTTTTGGTTTGTATAAGCCTTGGGTGAGTACCAGAGGGACAGCTGCTCATGCACTGGGGAAGGAAATTCAATGATTCATGAACCTGCACAGGAAAGAGTGAAGAGAGTGCACAAAGATAGTGCACAAACTTCCACTCTCAATGATGCAGAAATTTGAATGTAAAGCAGGTTCTCTCTTGGCATTTTGCCAGAAACTTCTAGTTTTGTTGGAGACCATAAGGAACACACTATACAGATTCACTTACTTTACATGGGAAGTTAAAATGATGGCATATCTTACCATTGTGGTGACATTTAAATCTAATCAATGTAAGAATCCATCTTAAGTCCATTTCCAAAACATTCTTTCAAAATAACCTTTTATTGTTCTTCAATTAGCAAACTAAATGTATGTGCATTAATATAGCCATGCCAAAAGGAAAAGAACCAATAGTCCAATTTCTCATTCCCTCCTAAAAAGATGTATATGTAACTCTTTATATATAATCAACACAAAATATAAATTTTCTAATTAATTAACCAGGGTAGATACCTCTTCATCAAATATGACTTGTGTTTGATCAAAATTCTGTTCCTCTTCTTTCCCTCAGATAATGATAATAGAAGAATCTGGGAAAATGAATTGCAATAATCATTTAATTTATTTAAAATAATTTAATTCCTAAAGAAGAAAAGTATTGATTTTACTATTTACAGCATTTCAGAAGTTTTCAAAGGGTAAAGAGGTACATAATAGATAAGTGTATATTAAAGACTGGTGTGCATAAGATTCAATAAATATCTGTTATTCTTGGTGGAGATATGTTAATTGGCAAGAGCTCTAGACATGGTGTGGAGGTGAGAGTATATTGTAACAAATGAAAATGTGTTGATAGAATTAAAAACAAAAATCACAGAATCCTATTTTTTTTTATATAGTTTTAAGAGCTAACAGAGTTTGGTAGTGTCCCCCAAGAAACACTTTTAAAATCACAATGAGCATTTTCTAACATGTGCCCCAAGTCTGCAAGTCCATTCTGTATAACTAACTCTCTGAATTCCAGCTAAATATTACAGAAAACAAAATGTTAGAAGCAGATAAATTGTAGAAAAAGGTGAATAGATGTGCATGTGCTAAATCTGTGAATATCCTATATGCTCTCTAAGTAGAATCATTTTTTGCCACACACCCTTGCCATTTATGAATTTAGCAAATATTAATCACATCTCACTCTGGGCCAAGAAGTCCTATAGGAATGGTGAAAATAACAATCTCTGTCTTCTTGGAGCTTACACCTGACTTCTAATCTTTTATTACTCAGTTCACATATTCCTCTGTGAGACATTTCTCAATACCCAAGCTGAAATAGATAATTTCTCCCAGTGCTTTCATAGTAGAAGAAAGAATAGTCAATTGTCATCCTTATAATGTACAGTGTTAGAAATGAGCTCCTTGACAACAGATTTGTCAGATTAATCTTTGAATCTTTAGTGCCTCAGATAGTACATGACCCCAAATGAATTCTTAATAAATGCTTGTACAGTCATGAGTGATTTAATTGATGAATAAATTATGAATTAATCAACAAAGTATCTTTAGCAGAACAAACTGAAAAAAGTAATTCATATTGTAAAATTTAAGTTTTAAAGTATTTATTAAAAAAAAAAAAAAAACTTACCATTTTTAAAGTAGTTATTAGCTTCCCTGGTAGCTCAGCTGGTAAAGAATCTACCTGCAATGCAGGAAACCCCGGTTTGACTCCTTGGTTGGGAAGATGAGCTGGAAAAGGGATAGACAACCCACTCTAATATTTTTGGGCTTCCCTAGTGGCCCAGACAGTAAAGAATCTGCCTGCAGTGCAGGAGACCTGGGTTTGATGCCTGCATTGGGAAGATCCGCTGGAGAAGGGAACAGCTACCCACTCCAATATTCTGGCCTGGAGAATTCCATGGACAGAGGAGCCTGGCAGACTACAGTCCATGGGATCACAAAGAATTGGACACAATTGAGCAACTTTCACTTCACTTCAAAGTTACTGCTGCTGCTGCTAATTCGCTTCAGTTGTGTCCGACTCTGTACAACCCCGTAGACGGCAAGCCACCAGGCTCCCCTGTCCCTGGGATTCTCCAGGCAAGAACTCTGGAGTGGGTTGCCATTTCCTTCTCCAATGCGAAAGTGAAGTTGCTCAGTCCTGTTCCACTCTTCGCGACCCCATGGGCTGCAGCTTACCAAGCTCCTCCGTCCATGGGATTTTTCAGGCAAGGGTACTAGAGTAGGGTGTCATTGCCTTCTCTGTCACTGCAAAGTAGTTATAACTAAATATTCATGAAATTGTGAAAGAATATTTGTTTATGTAACAAATTCCATAATTTGAAAAATTTATATTAGTGTTAGGACAGTAACACAGCACTTTTTGTAAAATGTGTAAGATTGGTTTTGACTCACGTCTCTAAAAAGTGTTCTTTGAAATTAATAAGCTTGGGATGTGATGCTAAGGGTGTGCCCATAATCTTGTTTACATTTTATGGTGTTCATCATGTTAGGTCCTGCACATCCACCGCTGTGAGGATTCACATTCCTTGCTGGCTAGCCTTTCCTGCATTCTTCTCCTGTGATGTATTCACACAGGGAACCTCAGATTATGCTTAGTGACTTTTTGCCTGGTAAGGCTCTTCACTCTGATGAACTCACCATCTCCCTCCTCTCATTGCTATTTGCTTGAATCTTTCTAGTCAATTCTTTTGAACTCAACAGTGTGTGGGCTCAGCACTAGCTTCACAATATTTCTCCTATTACAGTTTTCTGGCCCTTTTAATATCATCATCTTCAACATTCAGTGGACTTGCCTTTTTTCTTCTCTTCTAAAGGTTCAATTTTTTTACTTCTCAATTTTAGACACACACTGAAATTTTTATATACTGGGGTTTTTAAATTTATTGCCTTCAGAGTCATAACCTAGAATATCTTACTCCTCAAAGAAAACTTACTCAGTTTTGTTGAAAAATTCCCTTTCTTCATTCACATAAGCCTATTCTACACACACACACACACCAAAATTATTTTTACTTTCCCTTGTGCTTCTGGTTCTCCTCCCATTTCCCCAAATTTTGCAATGATTTGCCTTTTCATCCTGCATTCATTTCTTCTCATTCATTCTTCAGTATGTCTTCTAACTCTGAGCCAGTAGTAGAACAATAATAACTTACTAAATGCCTTCCAATTTGAAAAGTCAGTGGACATCTTTCTGTCTTAATTCTACTCAGTCTCTCAGTAGCATTTAAAACTGCTGTCTTCTTAAGAAACTTTTCTTCAACTTTTCCACTACTGTTGGTCTTCTCTTTAGATTGTCTCATCCATTTCAATGAATTTAGGTGCATTTCTCTGATGATGACTCTAGTATTTACATACCTGTCCTTATCCTCTTCAAAACTCAAGTTCTGTTGTCATAAATACAACCATCCTTTGACCTCTCTAACTCTCTCATAGCATCTCATGTATGTATGAATGAAGCACAACTTTTGATTGCCTCCTCACAGTGTCATAATGCCTACCCAATCATGCCTATTTTAATGAAGGACATCACCTTTCGCCTAACAGCTCAACTTCCAACTCACATCCAATTAATAACTTAATCCTTTCTTTAAAGTCTTATAAGTATGTTTTGAATCCGCTGCTTTACATTGATATGCTTTTCCACTACTTGGTTAGTGACAGGTAGGTTCTTTTAGTGCTAAAGCTTCCCATTGAGTCCTCTTCTATCCTTCTAATCCAGGGGTCAGCAAACTTTTCTTATAAAAGAACAGAAAATATTTTAGATTGTGTCAGCCAAACAGTCTGTCTGTTGCAACTTCTCAACTCTTCCACTGTAGTGTGAAAGAGGACATAGGCGATATATAAAGAATGGATATGGTTGTGTTCTAATAAAACTTTATTTATAAAAGAGATGGTGACCCTCTGCCATGCTGCAGCTACAGGGAGTATTCTAAATGCAAATATTATCATGTTACTCCCCTACTAAACATATGCCTTCAATGATTTATTGATACTTTCATAATAAAATACAAAAATTTTGGTAGCTTTCTAAGCACTGCATGTCTTGGCCCTTTCTTACCATTCTTATTTTATCTTAAGTCACATTCTCTAAAATCACCATTTTCATTTAACTTTCTCTTGCATGAGTAGTGTTCAAGACCAGCTATGTGATCTTCAAGGCATAGTGAGGAATTAAAATGTGAAGCCCTCATTCAAAAGTAAATGGATTACGGTCTAGTAGACTTCTTCTCTACATGACCTTGTAGATATTTTATATTAATAATTAATTAAATAAAAATATATGCTATGGATACCAGGCCGAGGCATAGTCTTTGGTATTTTGCTATTAAACATTTATTCACTGGAATTTTATTGTTGTTCTAATATAAGATTGAGAGTTTGGGGTTACTCATGAAAAACAAATTATTAGAGGAAAAAACAGGATTTTTCTGTAGTTCTGTGAGTTTTTTAAAAGTATGTGTTAACCAGATTAATTCTGCCACTTAAATTTATTACTATGAAAACCAACCCCATTAAACCCCAAATGAAGAGCTGAGTTGGCGTTTTGGCTGATCTTAACTATTAATTGGACTTGCTAATAAATACTACTTTTAGAACCACATAACCTTGAAAATGGGGAAGGCGATGGCACCCCACCCCAGTACTTTTGCCTGGAAAATCCCATGGACGAAGGATCCTGGTAGGCTCCAGTCCATGGGGTCGCTAAGAGTCGGACACGACTGAGTGACTTCACTTTCATTTTTCACTTTCATGCATTGGGGAAGGAAATGGCAACCCACTCCACTGTTCTTGCCTGGAGAATCCCAGGGACGGGGGAGCCTGGTGGGCTTCCTTCTATGGGGTCGCACAGAGTCAGACACGACTGAAGCGACTTAGCAGCAGTAGCAGCAGCAGCAACCTTAAAAATAAGCATCTGTTTTTACATAAACTTGAAGGACATGCTTTATTTGAATCATTTTTTCAGACATAAGCTTCTCGTTGATTTTTGCCACTCATTTACGTATTGCTTTTAAAGTACTTAAACCTGCATTTTTCTTTGTTTTGGAAATTATAAGAGTTATTTCTGGAGTTAAGACAGGTAGGTTTCAGTTCTGGTTCTGCTACTTACTAGCAATCACCATGGCCAGGTAATTTAGCCTCGGGAAATTTTAGTTTTCCATATGGAACTTCCCTGGAAATCCATAGATGTCAGTTCAGTTGCTCAGTTGTGTCTGACTCTGCAACCGCATGAACTGCAGCACACCAGCCTTCCCTGGCCATCAAAAACTCTGGAGTTAACTCAAACTCATGTCCATTGAGTAGGTGATGCCATCCAACTATCTCATCCTCTGTCATCCACTTCTCCTCCCACCTTCAATCTTTCCCAACATCAGGGTCTTTTCCAGTGAGTCAGTTTTCACATCAGGTGGCCACAGTATTGGAGTTTCAGCTTTAACATCAGTCCTTCCAATGAATATTCAGGACTGATTTCCTTTAGGATGGACTGGTTAGATCTCCTTCAGTCCAAGGGACTCTCAAAAGTCTTATCCAACAACACAGTTCAAAAGCATCCATTCTTCGGTACTCAGCTTTGTTTATAGTCCACCTCTCACATCCATACATGACTACTTGAAAAACTATAGCCTTGACTAAACGGAACTTTGTTGGCAAAGTAATATCTCTGCTTTTTAATATGCCATCTAGGTTGGTCATAACTTTCCTTCCAAGGAGTAAGCATCTTTTAATCTGATGGCTGCAGTCATTGTCTGCAGTAATTTTGGAGCCCAAGAAAATAAAGCCAGCCACTGTTTCCCCATCTTTTTGCCATGAAGCAATGGGACCAGATGCCATGATCTTTGTTTTCTGAATGTTGAGCTTTAAGCCAACTTTTTCACTCTTCTCTTTCATTTGCCACAAGAGGCTCTTTAGTTCCTCTTCACTTTCTGCCATAAGGGTGGTGTCATCTGCATATCTGTGGTTCTTGATGTTTCTCCCAGCAATCTTGATTCCAGCTTGTGCTTCATCCAATCCAACATTTCTCATGATGTACTCTGCAAATAAGTTAAATAAGCAGAGTGACAATATTACAGCCTTGACGTACCCCTTTTCCTATCTGCAACCAGCCTGTTGTTCCATGTCCAGTTCTAATTGGTGCTCCCTGACCTGCATACATATTTCTCAGAAGGCAGGTCATGTGGTCTGATATTCCCATCTCTTTAAAAATTTTCCACAGTTTGTGGTGATCCACACAGTCAAATGCTTTGGCATAGTCAATAAAGCAGAAACAGATGTTTTTTTCAGGAACTCTCTTGTTTTTTCAATAATCCAATGGATGTTGGCAATTTGATCTCTGGTTCTTCTGCCTTTTCTAAATCCAGTTTGAATATCTGGAAGTTCATTGTTCATGTACTGTTGAAGCCTGGCTTGGAGAATTTTGAGCATTACTTTACTAGCATGTGCTGCTGCTGCTGCTAAGTTGCTTCAGTAGTGTCCGACTCTTGTGCGATCCCATAGATGGCAGCCCACCAGGCTCCCTCATTCCTGGGATCCTCCAGGCAAGAGTACTGGAGTGGGTTGCCATTGCCCTCTCCATACTAGCATGAGAGGTGAGTGTAATTGTCCGTAGATGAGAAGGTGATTGTAAGGATGAGTTAAGATATTATACACACACTCTCTGGACATATATAAATGATATTGCTATTGTTGATCATAGCATCAAGCCTAATGATTTTGTAAGACTCCAGAAACATGGTTGTAAATTTTTTGTGTGATATTTTAATTTTGTAGGTATTCTAAATATAGGGTACTTTATTTTTTATTTTTTATTACTTTCTGCATTCCGTCCATGATGTATCCTTTGTCATGTTCTGTACTGCCAGTTTGGAAATATGCCAGAGTATATCATTAAATAGATTCAATCAACTTGGTGATAGCTTTTTTGTTGGATGGGACTGTTCCGATGATTTGTTACATGTTGTATAGGAATAGATATCTGGAGATGCATATTTGTTAACTTACTGATAGAGTCTGCAGTTTCAGGTGGTGGTTTACACAATCTAACATCATTTCCAATTCTCTGGTTGAGAATATTTTAAAATGTTTCTGTGATATAAATGAGTTCTACACATTTTATTCCCTGTGTTCAACTTTTTACAACCTGGTTGGGTTTTACTTAAAAGAAATATTCCTATAAACCTACTTTGACAACTTTTAACTCTGCTTAAATTTTATACTCTATTTTTGTTTTTATTATGTGACTAATAGGCACAGTTATGTAAATTATTGAAATTAATTTCTAATTCCCACACTATATATTTCTCCTTTTCTCTTTAAAAAAGAGAAGAACCATAGGATAAAAAAATGCAAAATTATACTATTTTCTTGTTAATTTTCTATATTTATGAATCCATACATCAAACTAAATTGGTGAGTTGCAAGAGGATTTTCCGTTAAAATATTTAATGATAAATTATTTAAAAACATATATATGTGTGTGTATATATATATGTATATATATTTGCTTGGAAAAGAGATGATAGCTGCATTTATCATTTCTTATTTGTCACTTTAATAGTAAATAATCTATACTCTGTGACTTCTAACTACTGCATTCTATAAATTCTAAGAAAGTTAGTGAATATTCATATGAAAATTCATATATAAATATGTTCATGAGAATATTTACAATACAGATAAATTGAAAATAAAAACTAAGAGACCATAATGGGGGAATTATTAAATTATGGAACAGTTATATACCTTAATGTGCCCCAGTAGTTCAGTGGCTAAGATACTGAATAACCAATGCAGAGGACTCAGGTTCCATCCCTTGTCAGGGAACTAGCTGTCACGTGCTGCAACTAAGACCTCGCATAGCTAAATAAATAAATAAATATATATATATATATATAAAATTTTAGATATATATTCATTGGTGCATGTTTAGAATATAAGGCTATAAAAATATTAAATTTTTATATTAAGAATGACTCAACCAGGGATAAATATAAGGCAATGAGAGATGAGGTGGAAATAAAATAAAATGCTACTAATGGCTACCATTAGTTCTAATACAGATAATTTTATGCTTTTTGCTATATTTCCCCTTGTTTTCTCTGTTTCTATAATGAATATCTAAGAATGTAAAATAGAACAATTATCATTAGCTAAAATGCAATATACAGTCAGAATAGTTTTATTTTTTCTCTTGAATGTTATGATACTTTTACCTTTTCAAATATTTAAAATTCTTATCTCAGAATTATAATTAGGTTAGTAACTTTTATTCTGTTTTTATATTACACTGCCTTATTATGTTAAAAACATGTCATAGAGAAGCAGTACATACTGAAACCAAAAGAACTGACAATTTGAGACTACAGTACATAATATTGAGTGCTAAGCAAGTCACCATGATTCTCCTTTTAGAGTTACACACACAGCTACTGGAATAGTTTTCCATTGCCTTTTAAATACAGTTGTGTATATAGTACATTGTGCTTTAATCATCTTAAAATCTGTATTTAGAAATGCTAGAGTACCGTATCTCACATTGGGAGAATGAAAATTATGTATTTGCTCATTTGATCATTAATTTATCTATGAAGCATGTATTGAAGATCTTTGGCTCTTGCTACTGTGTTACCAGATGGAATAGTAGAGTTCATTTCTTCTGGAAACGTTGGACTTTTATCTTGATGATCTATCAAAACATCGCTTGTTCTGTTTTCCTCCTAGTCCATATATAGTTTACTAAGAGTGGATATTACTGTCATAGTCAATTATAAATCATTAAGTGTGAAAGTCACTCAGTCGTGTCCAACTCTTTGCAACCCCATGGACTATACAGTCCATGGAATTCTTGAGGCCAGTATTCTGGAGTGGGTAGCCTGTTCCCTTCTTCAGGGGATCTTCCAACTCAGGGATCAAACCCAGGTCTCCCTCATTGCAGGCAGATTCTTTAGGAGCTGAGCCACCAGGGAAGCCCAAGAATACTGAAGTGGATAGCCTATCCCTTCTCCAGGAGATCTTCCCAACTCAGGAATCAAACTGGGGTCTCTGGCATTGCAGATGGATTCTTTACCAGCTGAGCTACCAGCTGGTAAATCATGTAAGCTGAAATGAAAAGCCATTTTAGTTTAGGGATTATTTTTTGTAGTTAAATTTCTTCTTTAAAGGTGTTTTTAAAACAGGGTCCATGAGATCTTTAAGACAATCCACTATTTTTTTTTTTTTTTTTTTACCAATTTATTGAGAACAAGTTACATGTTTGGCACTATTATAGATGCTGAATTGTGTGAAAAAAGTTACTTCACAGCTCAAGGAGCTTTATAATTTAAGCGAAGAGTGCAGGTATATCTGTTAGTGCAATGTATATATACTCTGTTTCTCTCTCTCTCTCTCTCTTTTTCCATACAGTTCTTCTGTGTATTCTTGCCACCTTGTCTTAATATCTTCTGCTTCTATTAGGTCCATACCATTTCTATCCTTTATCGAGCCCATCTTTGCATGAAATGTCCCCTTGGTATCTCTAATTTTCTTGAAGAGATCTCTAGTCTTTCCCATTCTGTTGTTTTCCTCTATTTCTTTGCATTGATCACTGAGGAACTAAAAAGCCTCTTGATGAAAGTGAAAGTGGAGAGTGAAAAAGTTGGCTTAAAGCTCAACATTCAGAAAACAAAGATCATGGCATCTGGTCCTATCACTTCATGGGAAATAGATGGGAAAACAGTGGAAACAGTGTCAGACTTTATTTTTGGGGGCTCTAAAATCACTGGTGGTTTAGCAGATGGTGACTGCTGCCATGAAATTAAACGACACTTACTCCTTGGAAGGAAAGTTATGACCAACCTAGACTGCATATTGAAAAGCAGAGACATCGCTTTGCCAACAAAGTTCCATCTAGTCAAGGCTATGGTCTTTCCTGTGGTCATGTATGGATGTGAGAGTTAGACTGTGAAGAAGGCTGAGCACCGAAGAATTGATGCTTTTGAACTGTGGTGTTGGAGAAGACTCTTGAGAGTCCCTTGGACTGCAAGGAGATCCAACCAGTCCATTCTGAAGGAGATCAGTCCTGGGATTTCTGCTAAAACCCAGGGATTTAGCAGAGAGAATGATGCTAAAGGTGAAACTCCAGTACTTTGGCCACCTCATGCGAAGAGTTGACTCATTGGAAAGACTCTGATGCTGGGAGAGATTGGGGGCAAGAGGAGAAGGGAATGACAGAGGATGAGATGGCTGGATGGCATCACTGACTCAATGGACATGAGTCTGAGTGTACTCCGAGAGTTGGTGATGGACAGGGAGGCCTGGCGTGCTGCGATTCATGGGGTTGCGAAGAGTCGGACATGACTGAGCGACTGAACTGAACTGTTTCTCTTTGGGTAATAACCTTTAAACAGATTTTGGGTCTGCTTAAGAGAAAAAAAAAATTTACTTCCTGTACCAAAAGAAAAAACACAATGATTCTGCTGCTGCTGCTGCTGCTAAGTCGCTTCAGTCGTGTCCGACTCTGTGCGACCCCACGGACTGCAGCCTACCAGGCTCCCCCGTCCCTGGGATTCTCCAGGCAAGAACACTGGAGTGGGTTGCCATTTCCTTCTCCAATGCATGAAAGTGGAAAGTGAAAGTGAAGTCGCTCAGTCGTGTCTGACTCTTTGCGACCCCATGGACTGCAGCCTACCAGGCTCCTCCATCCATGGGATTTTCGGCAACAGTACTGGAGTAGGGTGCCATTGTGTTCTCCAACAATGATTCTATACATAAGAAAATAATTTTTATGACCCAGATATGTTTTGTGGAAGATTATTATATTTCAAGATATTATATGCTGACTGAAATATGAAAAATCAATATTTGGATCTTGAGTAAGTAGATACATGAAATTTATCATTTAAACATGACAAAATATAAAATAGCCATAATCTCTATTGTAGTGAATGCTCTGAGTCAGAAATAGCATCTACATCTTCCGTCAAGTTGTTGTAAAATACCACTAAACATTGCCCGTTGATGATTTGTTTGTGGGGGAAGGACATCTCTAGTTAGCATCCTAATAGAAATACTGATCATATTCTTTGGTAACTACTATGTGGTGCTAATTAGATATTAGCAAAAGAGATCTTTCAGCAAAAGAGATCAAGTCCAGTTTTTTGGTACTCTATCAAATAGAGCCATTCTACCCTGGCATCTTTTAAAAATATTTCAGTGAGATTTTTCAAATAGTTTGAGAGAAACTAGAATGACTTTATCTTAAGTCTTAACCTTTGCTTATTCACTATATTATATTTGGTCTTCTAACTTTCTGGACCATTTACTCATCTCCTATGTTAACTACAAATATAAAATAGTTTGGCTCATGTGGTAAAGAATCTGCTTGCAGTGCACGAGATCCGGGTTCAGTTCCTGAGTTGGGAAGATCCCGTGGGTAAGGGAATGGCAACCCACTCCAATATTCTTTCCTGGAGATTCCCATGGACAGAGGATCCTGGTGGGCTACAGTCCATGGGGTCACAAAGAGTTGGATACAACTGAGTGACTAAAACACACAAACAACACTGGTTTATTTTTCTGTTCCCTGTTGTTCTATTTAGTATTCCTCTTCTTTAGAGCATTCAAGCTTCCTAGTGCAAGCACCTTGATCAATGAAAATTGTATCCAATATTTTCAATGTTCTCATCATAGTTTTGTATATAGCAGCATGCAGGATATATTATAGTATCAGCAGATGTATTGAATTGGACTTCTGGAACTTTAGTCTATGGATTTAAATTTTCTTTTTGACCCATCGAAGAAAAATATACCTTAATAAGAGATATTATTAATAGCAGATGTTTGAGGATAATTCCTCACTTTAGTTTTTATGCCACTGGCCTTCCAGTCACATATACTTTTGATTTTCTAAGGGAAATTACTATGTTTTTGTAATCTTGAGTGTATCTTTGAAACACTATTTAGAACGTGAATTTTAGAAAGATTATGAATTTCAGTAAAATACCACTAATCCACAAACATATATTACACAAAAAATGTACTGTAAAATACAGGCACATTTTCATATACTAATTTATATTGTGCTTCAAATTATTAACTGATCCATATAGCAAATGTTTTAAAAATATTTCTTACTACAAGCTAACCAATGTTTAATAGATCATCCCATCTTTCAGCCAGTACTAGTACTCATTACCATGGTTAATATACCATATATATTACCATCAAAACACATATTTTGGCTACCATATGTTAACACATCTTGATAGATGGTAGTTACATTTTTGCAGCACTTTCATCTTATTTAAAAAGCAATGTTTGTGCAGTTATATGAATATATAATTGTATTTTTCATACCACCCTCAATATTTTATATAAGAACATGAAAATGAAAAAATTATATCACTGACACAAGTAATAAAAATCAATTTTCTTGTACTTACTAAAATAGAGCAAAGATGCGAGTAATAAGCATGCCAGTGATAACATATTTTTAGGCTCAATTAGATACTTACTGGACTTATATAAATGACAGGTATTTTTAACTATGATGAAAAATTACAAAAATTAAAGACTATATTTAAAATTCAGTTAATATATCAACAGAGATTGAACATATATATATATATATATATATATATATATATATATATGAAAATTTTGCAGATAGAAACCAAAACTGAGATCTAACTCCATTGTTTAAATTTTGCCCGTTAACTCTCTTGCACAACATTGGGAAGATACATACTGTGGCAATTAGCAGTTGAAAACTCAATGATGATAATCTTAAAGTGAAGTGAAAGCTCTCAGCTATGTCCAACTCTTTGGGACCCCATGGATTCTTGAATTTCTCCAGGCCAGAATATTGGAGTGGGTAGCCTTTCTCTTCAGGGGATTTTCCCAACCCAGAAATTGAACCCAGGTCTCCCTCATTGTGGGCAGATTCTTTACCAGCTGAGCCACAAGGGAAGCCCAAGAATATTGGAGTGGGTAGTCTATCCCTTCTCCAGTGGATCTTCCCACCCAGGAATCAAACTGGGGTCTCATGTATTACAGGCAGATTCTTACCAACTGAGATATCAGGGAAGCCTAGTAATCTTAAAGGCAGTCATTAATTTTATATTTTAAAAGTACTTTTTTTTTTTTTAACATTTCTACTTTCTATTTTATTATTGCAAGTTTCATAACCAGATATTATAGAAATCAGTTTTATGACATTTGTACAAATTCCAGGAAAACTCTTGGCTTTTGATTAATGAGCAAATAGGACACACTGTCATGTAAATGTGAACGGCTAAAATAATTACCTTTTCTTCTAGAAATGAACATGTTTATTTAGTACTTTGGTAGGATTTAATGTCTGGAAGAGAAAAATTGTCTGCATCATTTTGCTTTTTATTTTGAGCTATGTTTTTTCAAATAGAAGTTTTTTTTTCTTTTGTTATTATTCTCAAACTTAAATTTCAGGTCATTAACAATTGAGTATATATTGTATTCATATATTTTGTGTATTCATATATTTTGAATACACAATCAGCTTTCTCATTGTCTCATCCAGTCTACTCACCACTCCATTCTACTCTTCCAACTTTTGAAGGTAACAATTTTCTAAATGATTTGGTTCTTTCTATTTGCTTATATTTCTTAACAGTGTCCTGTATTACTTGGCATTTTAATTGCTCTGTTCATCTTAATCATCTATTTTTATCTCCTTCTGTCAGTTTCATGTAGTTTTATATTCTTGACATCACATAGAACTGTAGGTACATGTTTGTGGATTCTTAACATTTGTTTAGTGTTTATTCAGAGTACCTACTGCTTTATTGCTGTTTCAGCAATTAACCAAGTGATATGACATAATTGAGCCGAACTTTGTTTTTCTCATTCATTTTGACTAGTTTGATAATCTCTTTTTAGCCAATGATATATTTCTTTCATATACTCACTCAATCTGTACCAGTGGATCTAACATTAGGTTCCAAACATACAAAAATTATCATTTTAATATTCGAATGTCATACTGGAAAGAGAAACATATACACAGAAAATTAGATGTAGCAGTGAATCATAAAATATCTGCTTTATTTGTAACATGTATCTTCAAATTATATCTAGGCTTGCCATCCTTTTGTATTCAGGCAGTTTATTTATGTGCTAGCAAATATACATTATGAAATGCTATTCATCTGGAAATTGTTTTGAAAAGACAACATTGTATTTTGATGGTATAAAAGACAATTTTTATAAAGCTCATTTCCATCAAGAACTGGTTTATTTGATCTGCACATTTCATACTGAATGATTTTTATGCTTCATGGGTAAAATAATTATAAATATATCTTCTGTGACCATAGAAAGTAACTCTTTCCTGCTGCTTGGAAAACACTTTTAAAAAAGCTTAGATTTCTCTGCATTTTAATGAATCATTTTTTTGTCAGACAAATGCGTAGTTATTTGTTATTATATCAGTTATGATGTTAAAACAGCAACATGTGGATTTACTGAAAAGAAGAGAAATGCTTTGCATAAGCTTGACAAATAGTTCTATGAATCTTGGAGCAGTCTTACAAGATGACATATTTAAGACCCTAGACCTTTGGTAGCTTTGCACTTAAATCAAACATTGTCAGAGAAGATACTGGAACTTAATTCTAGTAAACAAATAATGCCCCCCTACCCCAGTGCCAAAGATGGCCCCATACTAATCCCTGCAATCTTTGAGTAGGTTTTCTGACATGACAAGTGGAAATTTGTGGATGTGGTTAAGGATTTAAAGATGAGGAGATAACACTGGATTAGTTGGTTGGACCCAACAGAATCTCAGGTTCTTAGATGGAAGAAGGCAATGAGTCAGAGAAGTAAATGTGATGATGGAAACAGTAACAGCAGAGAGAGAGGGAGAGAATATGAATGACTGAATTAATTTGAAAATAATACACTGCTGACTTTGAAAATGGGTTAAGAAGTCATGAGCCGAAGAATATAATAGCCTCTAGAAACTAGAAAAGTCAAGGAAATTTATTTTTCTCATAAAGATACCAGAAGAAACACAGCCCTATCAGCACCTCGACTTTGGTTTCATCCCAGTAAAACCAATTTTGGACTTTAACCTTCAGAACTGTAAGATAATAAAGCTGGGTCATTTTAAACTACTAAGCATGTGATGACTTGCTATAGCAGTAATAGGAACTTAATACAACAATTAATCATAATTAGGAAGATGACCTGTAGAAAAGAAAAGCCAGCCAAAGTATAATTACAATGTAGATAAAGTTCATTCCTGGATATCTCTCTCCTTCTTTTGGATGTTCTTCTATAGAAACGAACCAGTTCCCTGGACTCTTCCCTCATGCCCCAGAATTAGAATCTTATCTATATCACTCATCCTTTTCTGTCCTATCTTCCATTGTTTGTTTTTGTATACTTCCTTTCTGTTTTCCAACCACCTCCTTTATCAGTTCTGGTCAGTCCCTCAGTCATGTCTAACTCTTGCAACCCCATGGTCTGGAGCATACCAGGCTTCCCTGTCCATCACCAATTCCAAGAGCTTGCTCAAACTCATGTCCATCGAGTTGGTGATGCCATCCAACCATCTCATCCTCTGTTGCCCACCCCCACCCCCACCTGCCTTCTTCTCCTGCCTTTAACTTTTCTCAGCATCAGGGTCTTTTCCAATGAGTCAGTTCTTTGTATCAGGTAGCCAAAATATTGGAGTTTCAGCTTCAACATCAGTCCTTCCAATGAATATTTAGGATTGATTTCCTTTAGGGTTGACTGATTTGATCTCCTTCAGTCCAAGGGACTCTCAAGAGTGTTCTCCAGCACCACAATTCAAAAGCATCAATTCTTCAGTGATGAGTTTTCTTTATGGGCCAACTCTCACATCCATACATGACCACTGGAAAAACCATAGCTTTGACTAGATGGATCTTGTTGGCAAAGTAATGTCTCTGCTGTTTAATATGCTGTCTAGATTGGTGATATCTTTTCTTCCAAGGAGCAAGCATCTTTTAATTTCATGGCTGCAGTCACCATCTGCAATGATTTTGAAGCCCAAGAAAATAAAATCTGTCACTCTATGTCTCCTCATATACCCCCATCACCACAACTTTGTGTTTGATCTCTGTGTCTGCAACCCATAAAATAGCGGTTTGAGCTCTGTTTCCATGAGAACTTCACTGTTGCTGGTGGTTTCTTCGTCCCTATCCTCTAACCTAATGCAAGACATTTCAAAACTATTAATAGAGAATTTTAATTCAAAACTGCATATAGAGAGGATTCTAATGCAAACCTACTAATGGAAAGGGTATTCAGTGTAAGCAAGCCTTTTTAGGCCCTACTTCTGTCACTCTTGTAGTTTAATTTCTTTAAGAACTAATTAAAGAAAGACTTGGGAAGAATAGTGGTAGGTGATTTAAAGCAATTTATAAAAAACTTTCAAGGAAGGAATAATTAAATGTAAAAAGTATTGGCACAGGCCATTAAAAATACAAAATATAGAAGGAACATTTGTTATATGATGTGCTTTGACTTTTTTTATTTCCAATAGCAACAAAAGAGTGATAGAAGCTGTCTTGATCATGTTATAAATAATTTAAACTACTAATATAAAACATTTAATTAATGCTTAGAACTCTGTCTTCATTTATCATAAGAGAAAACTGAAGCTGAAAGAAGTGAGTTGATTTTTCTAAAGGTAATACAAGTAGCAGAGTTGGCAAAGTGTGTGTGTGCACATTCTGCTGCTGCTGCCAAGTGGCTTCAGTTGTGTCCGACTCTGTGTGGCCCCATGGACGGCAGCCCACCAGGCTCCTCCGTCCCTGGGATTCTCCAGGCAAGAACACTGGAGTGGGTTGCCATGGTCTTCTCCATTGTGTGAAAGTGAAAAGTGAAAGTGAAGTCGCTCAGTCGCGTCTGACTCGTAGCGACCCCATGGACTGCAGCCTACCAGGCTCCTCCATCCATGGGATTTTTTAGGAGTGGCTTGCCATTGCCTTCTTCGGTGCACATTCTAGGTACTCACAAAACACCCTATAACCAATAGCATCATTTACAAATGCTGTAAAGTATCCTCGGCTATTAGACTCTTGCTGCTGCTGCTAAGTAAATTAGTTGTGCCCAGCTCTGTGCGACCCCACTGATGGCAGCCCACCAGGCTCCCCCGTCCCTGGGATTCTCCAGGCAAGAACACTGGAGTGGGTTGCCATTTCCTTCTCCAATGCGTGAAAGTGAAAAGTGAAAGTGAAGTCGCTCAGCCGTGTCTGACTCTTAGCGGCCCCATGAACTGCAGCCTACCAGGCTCCTCCATCCATGGGATTTTCCAGGCAAGAGTGCTGGAGTGGGGTGCCATTGCCTTCTCCATTAGACTTTTAGTTTATTTTACAAATACCTCTTGCACTGTTTGTAGTGTAACGAGGTGATTAGACCATTTAGTCTGTAACCATCTATATTCACTGCCCCCTCTCACTGCTTAGCTTCAAAACATTGCCCCCCAGACAAGTCGTTTAATGTACAATGACTCAGTTGCTTGGGATAATATAGTTCTTAGGGAAGTCAGTCTATGTAAAATATTCTGTAACATCGTTTGACACAAGTTAAGCTCTGTATCATTGTGCTGTCTGCATGTCTAGTCTCTCAGTTGTGTCCGACTCTGCAATCCCATGGACTGTATCCCACTAGGCTCCTCTGTCCATGGGGAGTGGGTTGCCATGCTGTCCTCCAGGGGACTGTATCATTGTAACTTGTTATAATTATTTTAATTGAAATAACATTACCTAATATACATGTATGTTTTAATGGGAAAAATATTTATACTTCTAGAAATACTTCTTTCATTTGTCCCAAATATACATTTTGGTCCTTGTTATCTTTAGCTAGCTAAGTCACTTCAGTCGTGTCCGACTCTGTGCGACCCCATAGACGGCAGCCCACCAGGCTCTGCCGTCCCTGGGATTCTCCAGGCAAGAACACTGGAGTGGGTTGCCATTGCCTTCTCCATTGTGTGAAAGTGAAGTCGCTCAGTCACGTCTGACTCGTAGCGACCCCATGGACTGCAGCCCACCAGCCTCCTCCATCCATGGGATTTTCCAGGCAAGAGTACTGGAGTGGCTTGCCATTATCTTTAATCACTGTTAAATAATCTTAGATAAACTAACACGTTCAACACACTATGTGTGAACTATGTGTGTTAGTTCAATACACACTAACACGTTATGTATTTATGTGGAACACAATTGAGATTGATTCAAAGTAGAACTTGTCAAGTTAGGCTAGTTCAGAGTTGACTTTTTCTTCTCTCAAGATAATGAAACAATATGTTAATGCTGAAGTGTGCATGCTTTACATCAGTGATTCTCAAACTCTACATCAGAATGATCTAGAAGGCTTCTTAGAATAGAGTACTGGTCTGCATCTCCATAGCATCAGATTCATTCCTAAAAGTTCCAGCCACTGGTGCTGTTGGCCCAGGGGTCTACTTTGAGAATCACTGCCTTAAATCCTTAAGCCATAACAGAACCAATTCTGTGGAAAACACAAGATTTTAAAAAATAATCCTTTATTGGCTTCCATTTTAAATAACTCTATATGAGACTAGTTAATCCTGTACTAGGTCAGAAGATTTAGATTTGAATGCATATCTATCAGAATATCTGTTGAAATATCAATATTTCTATAGGAGGTTTCCTACTGTGAGATAAATGACTACTTTCAAATGCCACTTGGTTAATGATTAAAAATATATAACTATTTTCATAGGCACTGTTCACTAATGTACATCACACCATTTCTTTGTCTCGAAATGACTAACTTCTCTCATCTGCTGGACAAGCTCTCTCTTTAAGAGTTACTTTTAGTTATCGAGTTATTTTTAGTATTACTTTTTTTCTGGGGTGATTTCTCTGATACACAAGAAGTTATTTTCCCTTTCTGACTTGTTACTCATAAAATATACTCTCATTTATGGATGGACCAACTTGTAGTTTAATTGGTTAATTTGTACATTTTTTCCCTTTTACAAAGTGTGAGCTCTTATTTGTCTTAATAATTCCAGCAACTAGCTCAGTGTCAGGAATAAGACAGACCGTAAATAAATGTTAAGTGAATAACTAAGTAAATGGTACCTAGTGAGTTGGGGTAACTTCTGACCTCTGTTAAAAATAGATAGATTAAAACTCCCTCCCTCCTTCTCCCTACACACACTCTCCCTCCCTACACACACATCCACACACACACACACACACACACACAGAGGCATGTATTCTTACAGTGAGGCATGGGGTATGATGGCTACCAGAGCTCTCTTTATTAAAAGAAAGATCGTTATTAAATACTATTTACTCAGCATCTCACATTAAAGGGGCCCTCATGAAAGAACAAGTAGCCTAAAATAGTTCATTGGTCCTTAGAAATTCAAAATACTTGCATATTTCCTTCTTTTGTAACATGAATATCTATGAAGTGCTCCTGGTTGTCTGGAAACCTTTAGATAGTTGTAAAACTTTATAGCTAGTTGTATGTTTATCCAGATATGTGCTATTCCCAGAGATAACTAAGTTTTAACCACTGTCATTGTTCCAAGCATCTTGACTGAATTGTTGGCATTTTAAAGGATAGCAATTACATTTTTATATTTATCATAGTTTATTTTGTTGAATTTAGGCTACTTTATCAGCTAATTTAGCATGACTTTATACTGGTTCAGAATTTCAAACAACATATTTTAGATTAGGGTGAGCCTTGAAAAACAAATTTCTGCCAGTCCGAAGGGTGATACGGTATGGGTGTGTATAGATTTTTGTTTGCATTCAAGGACCTTCACTGACAGAATTAGCTCAAATTTTAAGCATCTTTCAGTTCCTACAGTTATGTTGATTGTTCAGATCAGCTTTTTGAAGTTCATTTAGCAGGCCATAAGGTATTTATTTCCTGATGGGGGAACTTGGAAAAGGTAGTTGTAACCAACAAAATGAAAATATTCAGCCTTTAGTTAACACGTGCTGGTTGCCATTTCCTTCTCCAGATATTAGAATACATTGACTTAAATAACTGAATTTTGCTAAATTGTTATTCTCCAAATATGTATCTTTGTCAGTTTGGACTCTATAACAAAATATCCTGACTAGGTGGCTTAAACAAATGACATTTATTCTCACTGTTCTGAAGGTTGGGAAAAATCAAGGTTGTGGCAGATTCAGTTCTTGGTGAGTCCTTCCTGACTTGCAAACAGCTGCCTTCTGGCTGTACCTTCACATAGCAGAGAGATGAAGTTTTGATATCTCTTCCTTTTCTTATAAGAACACTGATTCCATCGTGGGGCTTCACATTTATAACCTTATCTAAGACTAGTTATTTATCTAAGTGCCCACCTCCTAATATATCATATTAAAGGTATTCCCTCTGGGTAACTTCCTAAAGTTCAGTTCACATGCAGCATATCTGTTACTATTTTCTTGGCAATAAGTAGGAAGGACATAGAAAATTTAAATTTATACCATTAATTCAGGAAATCAGAAAGAGGACTTATGTCATTTTTTTTTCAGTTAACATCATCATCAGGAATGTTATTTAAATATGAATTATAAAAGAAAAATTAATAATATTATTTTTTAGAATGTGTTAGGTTGCTGGCAGTTCTATAAATTCTTTAATCCTTATAATGAGTCTCTTAGGTAGATGCTTTTTATCTTTTTAATCTTCATTTCATTTTAAAGATAAGGAATGTGAGGTGTAAAGAGGCTAGATAGTTTGCCCAAAGTTAAGAGACTGAACTGAAAATCAGAGCTCAGGTCCTTGAACTCTAAAGCTCTATGAAATACCATGTTATACATATGCCTGTAAATGAAGTCCCTGACACAGTGAAAATTTCTGCTCTTTCACACCTCCTGTGACATTTGGAAACAACTATGTTCATTAAGACCTTTGTCTATTATCATATTAGTAGGCAGTTGTGGGTGTGGCATTGGACCAAGATATGACTCTGTGTAAGGTAGATCCACTAATCCTAGGTTTCTTATATGGCATAGTAAATAATAGCAATAATAATAATTTTTTTAAAAAGAAAGGAAAAAGGAAAAAGAAACTTTTTATATTTGAAAACAGCTCATTTCACACCCCTGGAATTTTCTATTTCCTAGGTTTTTTACCTTGATAAAGTTTGGAGTCCTGTTATTTCTTACCTTGTAATAGAGTATAAGGTCTTTTCATTATAGGTGACTGGAATGCAAAAGTAGGAAGTCAAGAGATACCAGGAGTAATAGGCAAATTTGCCCTTGGAGTACAAAGTGAAGCAGGTCAAAGGCTAACAGATTTTGCCAACAGAATGCACTGGTCGTAGCAAACACCCTCTTCCAAGAACACAAGAGCTGCTGCTGCTGCGTCGCTTCAGTCGTGTCCGACTCTGTGCGACCCCATAGACAGAAGCTCACCAGGCTCCCCCGTCCCTGGGATTCTCCAAGCAAGAACACTGGAGTGGGTTGCCATTTCCTTCTCCAATGCATGAAAGTGAAAAGTGAAAGTGAAGTCACTCAGTCGTGTACAAATGGATATCACCAGATGGTCAGTACCGAAATCAGATTGATTATATTATTTGCAGCCAAAGACAGAGAAGCTCTATACAGTCAACAAAAATGAGAATGGGAGCTGACTGTGGTTCAGATCATGAACTCTTTATTGCCAAATACAGAATTAAATTGAAGAAGGTAGGGAAAACTACTAGACTATTCAAGTATGACCTAAATCAAATTGCTTACTATTATTCAGTGGAAGTGACAAATAGATTCAAGGGATTAGATCTGGTAGACAGACTGCCTGAAGAAGTATGGACAGAGGTTGATGGCATTGCAGAGGAAGAAGAGATCATGACCATCCCCCCAAAAAAGAAAGCAAAAAGGCTAAATGGTTGTCTGAGAAGGCCTTACAAATAGCTGAGAAAAGAGAAGACATGAAAAGAAAAGGAAAAATATACCCATTTGAATGCAGAGTTCCAGAGATTAGCAAGGAGAGATAAGAAAGCCTTCCTCATTGATCAATGTAAAGGTATAGAGGAAAACAATAGAATGGGAAAGACTAGAGATCTCTTCAAGAAAATTAGAGATACCAAGGGAATATTTCATGCAAAGATGGGCTCAATAAAGGACAGAAATGGTAGGGACCTAACAGAAGCAGAAGAGGTGGCAACATTACAGAGAGAACTATACAAAAGAGATCTTCATGACCCAGATAACCCTGATGGCATGAACACTCACCTAGAACCAGACATCCCAGAATGTGATGTCAAGTGGGCCTTAGGAAACATCACTATGAACAAAGCTAGTGGAGGTGATGGAATTCCAGTTGAGCTATTTCAAATCTTAGAAGATGAGGCTGTGAAAGTGCTGCACTCAATATGTCAGCAAAGCTGGAAAACTCAGCAGTGGCCACAGGCCTGGAAAAGGTCAGTTTTCATTCCAATCCCAAAGAAAGGCAATGCCAAAGAATGTTCAAACTACCGCACAATTGAACTCATCTAATATGCTAGTAAAGTAATGCTCAGAATTCTCCAAGCCAGGCTTCAGCAGTACGTGAAACATGAACTTCTAGATGTTCAAGATGGATTTAGAAGAGGCAGAAGAACCAGAGATCAAATTGCCAACATCTGTTGGATCATCGAAAAAGCTAGAGAGTTCCAGAAGAACATCTACTTCTGCTTCATTGACTACGCCAGAGCCTTTGACTGTGTGGATCGCAATAAACTGTGGAAAATTCTGAAAGAGATGGAATACCAGACCACCTGACCTGTCTCTTGAGAAACCCATATGCAGGTCAGGAAGCAACAGTTAGAACTGGATATGGAACAATAGACTGGTTCCAAATCGGGAAAGGAGTACGTCAAGACTGTATATTGTCACCCCCTTATTTAATTTATATGCAGAATAAATCATGCAAAATGCTGGACTGGATGAAGCAGAAGCCAGAATCAAGATTGCCAGGAGAAATATCAATAACCTCAGATATGTAGATGACTTCATGCTTATGGCAGAAAGTGAAGAACTAAAGAGCTTCTTGATGAAGGTGAAAGAGGAGAGTGAAAAAGTTGGCTTAAAATTCAACATTCAGAAAACTAAAATCATGGCCTCCGGTCCTATCACTTCATGGCAAACAGATGGGGAAACTGTGGAAACAGTGACAGACTTTAATTTTGGGGGCTCCCAAATCACTGCAGATGGTGACTACAGCCATGAAATTAAACGATGCTTGCTTCTAGAAGAAAAGTTATACCAACCTATACAGCATATTAAACAGCAGAGACATTACTCTACCAAAGTCTATCTAGTCAAAGCTATGGTTTTTTCAGTAGTCATGTGTGGATGTGAGAGTTGGACTATAAAGAAAGCTGAGCACCAAAGAATTGATGCTTTTGAACTGTGGTGCTGGAGAAGACTCTTGAGAATCGCTTGACTGCAAGGAGATCCAACCAGTCCATCCTAAAGGAAATAAGTCCTAAATATTCATTGGAAGGACTGATGCTGAAGCTGAAACTCCAATACTTTGACCACCTGATGCAAAGAACTCACTCATTTGAAAAGACCCTGATGCTGGGAAAGATTGATGGCTGGAGGAGAAGTGGACAACAGAGAATGAGACGATTGGATGGCATCACCAGCTCGATGGACATGAGTTTAAGTAAGCTCCTCGAGTTGGTGATGGACAGGGAAGCCTGGTGTGCTGTAGTCCATGAGTTTGCAAAGAGTCAGACACAACTGAGAAACTGAACTGAATGAGGCCCATCATATGCCCAACACTTACATTTTATGAAATATATATTAACAGAAGCTGAGTTTGAGAATGCTACTTTTGGTCATCAAGTGGAAATCTTTTCCCTATCATCAAATTGAAAATATTTGTTCTCTATCCTTTTTCAAGCTCTTCAGAATTTTGCCTTTAAACTCTGTTGATCTCATATCTTGTTGCCCCAATATTCTGCTCTTACCATTCCTAAGAAGGGAAAGTGCCTGTGCTGATTGTTGCCATTCTCTACTTGTTCTTAGGAAGTTCCTTTGACCCTCTTTGCCTGGGTTCCTATTTCTTAAATATCTTATATAGGACTGAATTCTTTTGGAAGAATATGGTTTAAATGGGAATGATTTTAATTCTGTGAGATTCATTCTCCTTTAGAGGCTCAGAATTCCTTTTCCCTTTAACATTAAGCAAGGCTTAAGGTGCTGATTGAGCATCTAAGTCATTAAGAAAATGTGGAAGACGTAGGTTATAGATAAGTTAAATCCACAGATAATGACCCAAATTCATTTCAACTGTTTACTTTCTGCTGTAGCTTTTAGCAATATTGTGACATTTTAGTACAATTGACTAAGTTCATTTGAATGAAGTTATTTTATTTAATGATCCCTTATCTCCTTCTGAGGAGTAGTGAAATTTTACCACTAAAATAAAGCAACAACAGACAATTTGAGAATCCCATGTGCATGTATAGGTCCTTAAATTTTAAGTGAAGTTAATTAGAGCTACTTGCTCTTTGCAGTGCTTCATAGACTGTTGTAGAGAATGAGTGCTTTGAGTTCTAACTTGAAGCCTACTGCAGGGCAGAATAGAGAAAATAGGATTTGGACATGACTACTTCTGTTAATTGCTGATTGTCATTTACTAGTTATATTGTCTTGGGCAACTAACTGAACTTAGGATTCAGCTTCTGAATTTCTTTCTTATATAAAAAAAGATAACAACAACTGCATTGCCAGCCCTGTACTAAGGACGTGATAAGATAATGCGTGTTAGGTACCTACTACTGTGCTTGGCAAATAATTTTCTCAGAGTAAATAAAAGCTATTGCTATCATTTTAACTACTGTATGATCACTATATATTTTGATTGCTATTTGGGACACTTGTTCCTTTTGCTTATGAACATTTTAAGGCTGAGGTATAGGAAAATTATTTTTTTTTTTTTTTTTTTTTTTTCTGGACTCTGGGGAGTGATGTTCAATTTTCGAAGCATTCATTCTTATTACTGGTCATGTGTCATCGTGGGAAAGATTCTGATGCAGAACATGAGAATCTGTAGAACAACTGAAACACAGCGAAGACCTACTAAATGGAGTCCTGGGGAGGCCATAGAAACTCTTATTCATTCTGGTAAATTGGGACACCCACTTGATGTTATCTACAAAAACTGAAGATACATATAATATAGCAATCTATTCCTGGTTCTACACTCTAGAGAGACTTGTCCACATATGGACAAAGAGATGTGTGCAAGAATGTTCTTAATGGTGTAGTTTATAATGGGAGAAAAAGGAAACATAGATATCCCTTTCTATGTAAGTAAACTATAGTGTATTCATAGAGCAACAGTGAGAATATATGAAGTAAATGTTTTGGCATTAGCATGAATGAACCTTACAAATATAAGATTGAAGGAAAAAATATGTATTAGGATGCATGCAGTGAGACATAATGTTTTACTATATTAAAGCAGTATTGCATGTATTAAATATGTATTACATATGTGTGACAACATAAATTCTTGCATGGGACTAAATCAAACTCAAGGTAGTTTTGTTTGGGGAGGCAGGAGTGTGATCATGCAACAAGAAATGTCAGTTTTCTTTTTTTTTATTTTTAACTTTACAATATTGTATTGGTTTTGCGCATATATCAACATGAATCCACCATAGATAACTAGTACTTATTATATGAATCTTTTAAGCCTTTCATGTATGTAAAATATTTAGTCAAATGAATGTAGGGCAGTATGTCAATTATAAATATACAGCCCCAAATAAGCCCTTGTAACTTTCCAATTATTTATTATTTTCTTTATTTTACTATTTTCGTAACAATTATGGCTTGAAAGTATATTCCTTTTATTTTGAAACTTTATTTATTCTTTTAATACTTACTGGGTGAGATTTCAGTATCAAATTTTAGAAGTCATCTAGTTTTCACTCCTAGTAACTTATTTCAGGACTTCTTTCAACCTAATTATTAATTAGCTAGAGGTGTCAGCCTGCAATATTGAATGACATAACATAGTAAGACATGAATTTAAATATTTGACCATTTGAGTGATGTCTGACATATTGTTAATGTTGAAGAGATGAACTTAGAAAACTAAAATGATGAAAATTAATTTTAGTGTCAGTCTTCATAATTCAATAATCTTGCATATGACCACTCTATGTTCTGAGAAAATTTTCTTCCTGGTGTGGCATTCCAGATGCAATCTTGACCTTCACATTGTACCCCAGTGCTTCCAGACACCAATCTAGAACTAAGTGCAAGACCTTTGTCAGATGTCCCTACCTTTTCCTTCTAATTGTCTCTTGCTTTTCCGTTGACTTAAAAATGACTATTACTTGGCTAATTTAAAAATAAAAATATCCAAGTGCCCCCTTTGTTGAACTCTTTTCATAAATAGCCAAGAGATTATGAAATATTGATGAACAACTACTTTTTTAAAAGCCACAGAAATAAAGAAATTAATATGTAAAGTATTCAATTCTTCCTTTATTACACATAACATGCTTTTCCTTTATTGCTTTGAAGTTTTAGCATCAAGTACAGAATGCTTTCTGGCCAAATTCGTGGACTTTTTGGTTACCTCAAGGTCAAAGTCCTTGAACTATTTATTTCTGAAAAGCTGGTAGTAATTCCATCTCTCTACCAGCACAAGCAATTTCAAAGTAATTAAAAAACTGTCCTGACTACCTTTTTCCTTGGAGTTGGAGCCCTTCTGCAATAGAAGAACAGTGAGAGAAAATTCCCCTATGTGGGGAAAGCAAAATAATACGGAAAGAAAAATAATAAAATAATAAAACAAAGATCATCTTAACAGCTGGTTAAGCCTATTATTTTATTTTATGACTTTTCATTTTGTACTACATAAAGTTTAAATTCACACTGATTGGTAGCATCTAAGAGCTGGTATTTCTGTTGTCACCCTAACTGCTATAGTTGGAAGCCTTTGATGACTGAATTATCCTTCATCTGGATGTCTTTCTACATTTCACTGACAGCTGTTCATTTGTGTGTGCATACATGCATTCAGTTATTCATTCCATAAATATGTTTAAACATCAACTGTGTCTCTGGTTATTGTTGTCCTACTGAAATGAGCAGGGATGGGAATTTACATGGATGTAAGCAATTTCATAACAGTAGCAAGTGCTATAACAGAAGCACTGATAAAATGGTGTGAAGATTCAAGTTTATTATTGACTATCTTTGTTTATGGACTTTAGCATTTGCATTTTTATGTTGCTTTGAATTTTATGATGTTTTATAACAACTATTGTACTCTTTAGATTTGGATCTATTTTTTAAACTTTTTCATTTTTCTCCCACAAATCTTTGATTAGGTCCAGAACACTGTAGAATAAAATTTGAATAAATCATTATGGCATTATATGTTTAAAGTACCTTAATTCTCTAAAGACTAAACTTTTATTCTAATTGAATTAAAAAAAAAAAAAAAAAAACTGTTTTCATTTTTTTTTCAGCCAACTGTGAGTTATCCTAGTATGACTATCCCGTGAGGACATATGATAATGATCTGATCAGTAGTATAAGTACCCACTCAGGAAACATTGATTGCCTTCCAAATTAGGTGCCAAGTACAGTTCTGGGGCCTGAGGTGAACTGAGACTATTGAGATGAGTGAACATAGTTCTTGCCCTCAAGGAGTAGATAAATACATAAACATTACATTTTTAGTGTGAAGTGTGAAGTTTAAGCGCTTTAATTGCAGATGGTCACTTGCAGGACTAACTCATTGCTTCTCCATTTGTCTCTTAAATATTTTGAGTAGTTAGCATTTATTTTGCCTGTGATCTGAGTATACAGTATTCTATGCTCTTCTTCCCCACTGTGGGTTAATGCATCAAACTGACCTCTAATTCTAGGTCAGCAAGGATTAATGCTCCCTGCATTAAAAATTCTCTTTGTTTTGTAACACATGTTGTTGACTCAATTATGAACTCTGTCATTTTGTAGTCTCACAGGCAATTTTGACCTGTAATACCTGATTGCAATACTGCAACTGATTGTGGGTCTACCACAAAGAAATGAGGGGGAAATATTAAGCATGAAATTAAAATGCAAATTTTATAGCAGTTCTAGGAATGTTCATGTAGTTGAAGCAAAAATCAGTGAATATAATCAAGTAATTAGAGAATGATAGCAGTCTTTTGCTTCTATGGAAGTCATCATAAATTCATTGCAGCTCAGAATTCAATCAGTAAATGTATGAGTGGTGACCTAAGACATTCTGGCCATTGGGATGCTGTGATTGGGGAAGTTTTGAAAGAACATAGGGACAGTTGTCAAAGATGATGTCAAGGATTCATCTCTACAATAATAACCCCAGAGGGCATGCCCTGAATCAAACCATATATGTGATATGGATGAAGTCTCTCTGGGTGCAGAGAAAAGAGAGTTCTAATGCCAGAGAGGGAATAAGAAATGCTTCACTAAGCAGTAAGTTCTGGATAAGCCCCAAAATGTAGCTATAGTCTGTGTGGTTTGACTTTACTTTATAGTAAGCTTTATTTTGAGGAGATGCTGTCTAAAGTTAAACCTTTTATGTAACAGGGTATTCTTATTGATCTGTTGAAGAAGTAGCTGGAAAACATAAGGCTATTTTGATCCCCACTTATTAGACTCTGCTTGAATTAAGATAGTTTTTAAGGGAAGAATAAAAGTCAGAGCACTGATGAAAGCTTCCTCTTCAGCAGCAACATTGAGATGTTGTGTCATCAGTGGCCTTCCAAATAAGCATATTTGTTTCCACTAAAATAAACTAATTTAAAAATGCACATTAAAAATGGACTGAAAATATCAGTTATAGAATTGACTCATTTATTTTTTAATAAATCTCATTCAGCTTTTTCACATTGTAATGTCTTGGGCACAAAATAGATAAAAACAAAAGTTAATGCATCACGCTTTACCATAGTATTGAAAGAGGGGTGCACTTTTTGTGGCAAGATGTATGTATTTCTAAGAAAAAAAGCCTCAGAAGGAATATACGTTGGGTTTATAAATAAATATAATAGTTTCCAAAATAGTGGTAGAGCTTTACTATCAGAAAGTTAAACTTAGAGTCTTATGTTTTCAAGATTCAGGTTGGGGGAAGGAGTTGATTTAAAAAAAAATTTGATTTCTGTGCTCTGAATGAAATTATAGGCTCTATCATTTCACTCATGGATTCATTTTGATGTATCAGTTGAACAGAAAGTTGATTTTTACCTTGTCACATTTGAAGAACTTAATATAGGTTTATTTAATGTATTTTGTCATCACTTCCTAGGAGATTTGCAGCTAAAATTTGTTTCATAAGTGTAGAATGTTAACTAATTTGCCTCCTGAGTTTTAAGTGAATTAGTCATCAAAGACAGAAGAGAAAGAATTATTAATTATTGTTTCAAGCCAAAAAAAAAATCACCACATGTATTTTAATTATGACACAAGTCTCTATTTGTGCATTTTTTTTTCTGAATTGTGGCTAATGTTTATATTAGCTCTTCTTGGCACCATTCTATTTGCTCCTATCTAATATACATTGCCCAAGTCAGTGTTGTTTTTTGTTGTTGTTGTTAGTTTAGTGAAATAATACTCTTATCAACATATCAGTGATATTTAACATTATCCAAGATAATTTGGAATTGTTCCTGATGGTATGAATCAGTTTATGATTTTAGTTATAGCCAATGTAGAATTTAAACACCTAAATCTCTTAGAACTGGAAGAGACCTTGGGAATCACCTGGTTTATATTTTTTTTACTTTTCAAACAAAATGTGACTCAAATAGGTCAAGAGACTTTATGGATGTCATGCATATATCACTGGACTGAAAATCTATGTAGATTTTTGATGTTTTGAAAGTCACCTGACTTTTGTGAACTTGGTATTTTCCATTTGCAAAATGTCAGGGATACATGTTTAAGCATGTGTAGCAGAACAATTGGATTAAATGCCAGTAGCCCTGAGTAGATTCCAGCTCTGTCTCCTTTTAGTTATGTGCCCTTGTCAAATTATTTATTCCTTCTGGGACTTGGTTTCCTTTCTGTAAAATGGAGTCATGGAAACTCACAGACTTGCTTTAAGTAACAAATGTAATAGTATCTGTGAAAATATTAACTTTGGAGGATTTTTCTCAATGACAACACAGCTCTTCCTCTATATGGACCCTGATGCTTGTGTACTGATCAGAAGAAGGGACTAGATACTCAAGCATTAGCCCTACTAAAAGACCCAAATCAACGATGTTTCCTATGAATATCATACATAGACCTCAACTTTACTGTTGTAGCCTCTATCCTCTAGGGCAGGGAGAAGATAAACAGTCTTCACTAGTATTTTTTAATATATATTTATTTATTTGGAGAAGACTCTTGAGAGTTTCTTGGACTGCAAGGAGATCCAACCAGTCTATCCTAAAGGAAATCAGTCCTGATTGGAAGGACTGATGCAGAAGCTGAAATTCCAATACTTTGGCCACCTGAAGTGAAGAACTAACTCACTGGAAAAGACCTTGATGCTGGGAAAGATTGAAGGTGGGAGGGAAAGGGGACAACAGAGGATGAGATGGTTGGATGGCATCACCAACTTGATGGACATGAGCTTGAGTAAGCTCCGGGAGTTGGTGATGGGCAGGGAAGCCTGGGATGCTGCAGTCCATAGTGTTGCAAAGAATCGGACACAACTGAGCAACTGAACTGACAGAGGTCTTAGCTGCAGCACATGGGACCTTTGATCTTCATTGCAGCATGCGTTTTTTCAGCAGGTGAGACTTAGTTCCCTCACCAGGGACTTAATCCAAGCCCACTGCATTGTGGGCACAGGGTCTTAGCCACTGGACCACCAGGGAAGTACCTGTCTTACTATTCTCCTTTTCCTCTCTTCTCTTTCAGGATCTAACTCTTTTAGGTCCTTAACACATTCCACAGTACACTACCTACTTCAGGAACTGGCAGCAAAATTTCCAAAAGTGCTAGATGGCAACAAAACAAAACAAAGCCTCCATAGATCACTACTTGTTTTAGAAAGAGCTTTTAATTCCTCTGCTATTTTATCAATGTACTGCTTTGAATCATAATATTGACCTACTATTTCTTGGACCTGATGTTTTTCCACACATAAAATCATAGGAACCTTAACAGAAATGCATTTAAAATACAAAAGATAAAAAATATTTAATGAAACATTAATCACAATTTCATATGAACCAAATGTGGTAAATGTTATACCATTAGAACTTTTAAAAAGATAGAAATATAATATGCTAATAGCCCTGTCTTGGAGGACATATATGTGTATCCTCATTTTACTGTAAAATATATACTATACATATATGCAGGTTGGTATAAACTGAAGTGTAGACTTGGAAGGTCATTATGAAGAACTTTGTCAAAATATTGAGCATAAAATTCATTTCCTCATATTCTAGAAGCAGATGCTATTTTTAAAAAATCATATTTAAAAACTAAGACTTTTAATTAAATGATTCTTACACTGGAACCAAAGTGAACAGGTTGAATGAAATTTTGCTTATGGCATCTGTTGCCATTTTTAGTAGGTGATTAGTCATTTTCTTTTTCGTGCAAGTATCTGACAGAAACTCAAACAGAAATGAATCATAGTTTCAAGCTGTTGCTCACCTCATCCCCACCAAAAAGGAGAGCCTGGAAATTATCCCAACAAATCCAAGAACTAAATTCTGAAAATGCCTCGAGGGGCTTGACAGAAGTATTTAGCAATCCGAAAATGGCAGCAATCTGTCACATCAACTTTTCATGAAAGGTAGGCTACAGCAACTTAGAAATGATGTGGCATGGAAAAAAAAACTCAAGTGGAAATATATTTTCAAATATTTTAAGACATTTTTGCTCTTATAAGTGCTATGTTGTAATTGGGTTATCTTTTACAGAGGTGGGCTCATTATTAATCAAGTATTTAATATGCAAATTAGATGAATTTTTTTAAGCCAGGGCATTAATAATTATGATTCATTCTATGAGTATTCATATTATTTCTGCATGTGCATTCAAAAATCTTATTTAGTTTGTTAAGGTATGGTTCTACTGAAGAAATTGTATCCTTGTAACTTTAAAAGAGTCATAATATTAGGAGCATCAACTCATTTAATAATGAGGTTTTTCCCCTTAGTCATGTTAATATGGGAAACAAATTTTAAAAGTTGCCATTATATAAGAATAATGTTTATCTGGAGTCTAGTAGTGGACTTTCCAGGTGGCTCTGTGGTAAAGAATCTGCCTGCAGTGTAGGAGATGCTAGAGACTCTGGTTCCATCCCTGGGCAGGAAAATCCTCTGGAGAAGGAGATGGCAACCCACTCCAGTATTTTTGCCTGGGAAATCCCATGGACAGGGTAGCCTGGTGGGCTACAGTCCATGGGGTCCCAAAAGAGTTGGACATGATTTAGTGACTAAACAACAAAAAATTCCCTTAATGCTTGGGCTGAGTGAAACTTTCATTTCTAGTATTTTTTCTCTCTCTAAGACTGTAATTCCCTATCATAAATGATTATGCACTGTTCTTTTAAAATCTCTTCTCCTTAATTATAAAGTCACAATATGTGTGCAAACAAATGTTGTATGGAAAACTGATCTATACCACTAATAGTACTTTATTTGGGATAATACATGGAGACAGTGAGTCATATAATGTCTTCCCTTTGTTTATTTATTCATTCATTCAACTAAACTGTCTTTTGAAGAACTTACTGTATTCTAGGCACTGTTGTAGTTTCTGGTGGGAAGCAGAGCAGTGAATAAAACAATTTGCTGATTTTATAGCTTTTACATTGTAATGGAGAATATAGATAATAAAGATATACATGACCAGATGTCATATGATGTAAAATTATTTCTTAAAAGTTATGTAAAAAAATCAAGCAGACATTTTGGGATGGAGCAGGTAGTGAGGAGATGATATGGGATAATTTTTCATAAGATGGTATGTGAAGGCTTTTCTGATAGGGAGTGTTTGAACACTGACTGAATAGTAACAAGCATGATTCAAGCAGTGCCCTGAGCTGGGCATGTGTTTAAAGAGTGCTGAGGTGCTGAGTGACTGGTGTTGCAAGAGTATGCAGGTGATGTAAAGGGGCTAAAAAGGAGGAGGAAGTAAAATAGAGGCATTTTAAGGACTCAGACTTGAATTTTGAAAAAAAAAAAAAAAAGAAATTACTAGATAGTTTGAGATAGAAGAATGACATGATGTGCTAGATTTTTAAGAGGCTCACGCTGGCTACTTATTACAGAAGATACCAGCTACAAGGAGAAAAGCAGCTGAGAGACAAATTGTGGGGCAACTGTAGAAATCTAGGTCTAACATAGTCATCCTTTATATCAGAGTCCTACTAAAGGTGGAGGCTCATATTCGAAATATATTTTAAAAGATCCAACAGTATTTGTCAGTGACTTTAAATTGGGATTGAAAGAAAAGAACTTATTGAATGATGGTGCAAAGTTTTTGGTCTGAGAAACTGAAAGTCTGGAATGGTCACAAAAGCAAAATGGGAAGGACTGTAGGAAACACATATTTATGTGGAAGTTCTTGGTCAAAACCTCTGACCACACTGATGTCCAGGCTTTACTATCAATCCAGTTGGAGATGCTGAGTATGGAGCTGGATATTTGCATCTCAAATTTAGGAGAGAAGTTGAGAAGAACACTAGAAGTTTAGGAATGATCAACATATCCTTGGCCCATGATCCAACCATGAGCCCAGATAATTGAGAATGGAACCATTGGCATGCCAACACTGAGAGGTTGTGGAGATGAGAGAAACTTGCAAATGAGATGGAGACTGCTAAGATTATCTGTTCTCTTTTTAAATTTTCTTGGTTTAAATAAAATTTTCTTTCCAAAATTTTGTTTAGATTTACACTGAAGTCTTTGATTTGAGGGCTTACTTTAGTTTATAAAGAACTTTGGTTCCTTTGCTAAAGTTCTTTAAAAGGACTTTCAGTTTGGGGGAGGGGTATTGAAAAAAGAAACTCTGCATATGATTTTAAATTTTTAAAAACAATATTTCATAGTTGATACATTCATTTGGCCAAAACATTGTTTCAGCTTTTCTGTACCTGAACAAATATTATGACCTACAAAATATATATTTTTATTTTATATGTAGTACTTTAAAATGTTTATTTTGCACCTATTATAGCCTTATTACATGTTGAATCATAGTAGATACTGGAAACATAAAGATGGGTAACACTAGGAATTCCCCAGAAGTCCAGTGGTTAGAACTTCATACTTCTACTGCAGGGGGCATGGGTTTGATCCCTAGTCAGGGAACTAAGATCCCACAGTATCCCTCTACTCAATATGGCACTCCATTTGAAGGAAACAAATACATACTCACAAGTTCATGTGAATACACATTCACAAGTTCATGATACAAACTGATTATGAGTCAGTGACAGGTTGAGACAGAATATAGGCAACACTCAAATGTTGTAGCTAACTTATGATCTTATTCTATGAACTCTAGTCTTAGAATATTCTGCTGAAAAGAATTGCATCTAGATGTATATTTAATTTGTATTTTGCTGTCCTCTCAAAATATTAGTTATAGACTCATAATGTTTTCCATACATACATACTTATATATTGCAAGTTTTTGTCTGCCAGAAGCTATAAATCCTGTCCTTAAATGCTTTTCTAGGATAATTTCCCACTGTCGTAAACATATTTACTTTATGGGTCAATCCAGGTTTAGACACTGGCTTTTAACATATCTGTGCTTTCTCATCCCTTTTCTTCCCACCTCTCTGTCTTCTCTCATCCTGAACATCCTGCAGACTTCCTACTTAGCAATATCACTTCCATACACTTCAATTCACTGTAATCTTGCCTCGTCTTTGGATTTTTATCCATGGCAATCCTTCACAAAACAAATTATATAACCATAGCGCTTAGCCTTATTTATGGTCCAACTATCACATCCATACATAACTATGGAAAAACCATACCTTGACTATATGGACCTTTGTTGGTGAAGTAATGCCTCTGCTTTTTAATATGCTCTCTAGGTTTCTCATAGCTTTTCTTCCAAGGAGCAAGCATTTTTTAATTTCATGGCTGCAGTCACCATCTGTAGTGATTTTAGAGCTCAAGAAAATAAAGTCTGTCACTGTTTTCATTGTTTCCCCATCTATTTGCCATGAAGTGTTGGGACTAGCTGCTATGATCTTTGTTTTTGTTTTTTTTTAAATGTTGAGTTTTAAGCCAGCTTTTTCACTCTTCTCTTTCACCTTCATCAAGAGATTCTTTAGTTCCTCTTGGCTTTCTGCCATAAGGGTGGTGTCATATGCATATCTGAGGTTACTGATATTTCTCCCAGTAAACTTGACTCCAGCTTGTCCTTTATCCAGCCTGGCATTTTGCATGATGTATTCTGCGTGTAAGTTAAATAAGCAAGGCGACAATATACAGCCTTGACATACTCTTTTCCCAATTTGAAACTGGTCCATTGTTCCATGTCTGGTTCTAACTGTTGCTTCTTGACCTGCATACAGATTCCTCAGGGGGCAGATATGGTGGTCTGGTAATCCCATTTCTTTAAGAAGTTTCCACAATTTGTGATCCACACAGTCAAAGGTTTTAATGTAGTCAATGAAGCAGAAATAGAGAGTTCTCAGTTCACGTACTATTGCAGCCTAGCTGAAGAATTTTAAGAATTACTTTGCTAGCATGTGAAATGAGCAAAATTGTGCGTTAGTTTGAACATTCTTTGGCATTGCCTGGTCATAGCATTTATGTGTTTATATAATCCCATAATATAATCAGTCAATAATTCTCCATATACTTGAACTCTTTCTTCATGTTGCCTGGATGTGGTAATTTCATGATAGACAAACAGGATGAGGGGAACCAAATTTAACAAAGGGGCTTCTACGTTCTCCAAACTGAAACTTCAGTTGTACTGACAGCAAAAATTGACCGTAACCTAGAGTACTTCTGAGGATTTTAAATATAAGGGTTAGTAATCCCCCTTCTACCACTAAACTCTAGGAATTTTCATAAGATCACCATCATTTTTATATAAAAGAAATATAGTAAGCATTGGTAATTAATAATCAGATGTAAATCTCATGACACACCCATTCATGAATCTCAAAAGTAGAATCTATCTGTTTTATCCAGGGAGCTCAGAACTGAGATTGACTATTGTTCAGTACATATTTACATCTAGATATTCTATGAATGAAGCAGGGCAAAGGCTAATAGAGTTTTGCCAAGAGAATGCACTGGTCATAGCAAACACCCTCTTCCAACAACACAAGAGAAGACTCTACACATGGACCTCACTGGATGGTCAACACCAAAATCAGATTGATTATATTCTTTGCAGCCAAAAATGGAGAAGGTCTATACAGTTGGCAAAAACAAGACCAGGAGCTGACTGTGGCTCAGATCATGAACTCCTTATTGGCAAATTCAGACTTAAATTGAAAAAAGGAGGGAAAACCACTAGACCATTCAGGTATGACATAAATCAGATCCTTTATGATTATACAGTGGAAGTGAGAAATATATTTAGGGGCCTAGATCTGATAGATAGAGTGCCTGATGAACTATGGACAGAGGATCGTGACATTTTATAGGAGACAGGGATCAAGATCATCCCCATGGAAAAGAAATGCAAAAAAGCAAAATGGCTGTATGGGAAGGCCTTACAAATAGCTTTGAAAAAAGAGAAGTGAAAAGCAAAGGAAAAAAGGAAAGACATAAGCCTCTGAATGCACAGATCCAAAGAATAGCAAGGAGAGGTAAAAAAAAAAGCCTACCACAGCGATCAATGCAAAGAAATAGAGGAAAAAAACAGAATGGGAAAGACTAGAGATCTCTTCAAGAAAATTAGAGATACCAAGGGAACATTTCATGCAAAGATGGACTTGATAAAGGACAGAAATGGTATGGACCTAACAGAATCAGAAGATATTAAGAAGAGGTCATAAGAATACACAGAAGAACTGTACAAAAAAGAGCTTCATGACTCAGATAATCACGATGGTGTGATCACTGACCTAGAGCCAGACATCCTGGAATATGAAGTCAAGTGGGCCTTAGAAAGCATCACTAGGAACAAAGCTAGTGTAGGTGATGGAATTCCAGTTGAGCTATTTCAAATTCTGAAAGATGATGCTATGAAAGTGCTGCACTCAATATGCCAGCAAATTTCGAAAGCCCAGCAGTGGCCACAGGACTGGAAAAGGTCAGTTTTCATTCTAATCCCAAAGAAAGGCAATGCCAAAGAATACTCAAACTACCACACAATTGCACTCATCTGACACACTAGCAAATTAATGCTCAGAATTCTCCAAGCCAGGCTTCAGCAGAACGTGAATTCTGAACTTCCAGATGTTCATGCTGGTTTTAGAAGAGGCAGAGGAACCAGAGATCAAATTGCCAATATCTGCTGGATCATCAAAAAAGCAAGAAAGTTCCAGAAAAACATCTATTTCTGCCTTATTGACTATGCCAAAGCCTTTGACTGTGTGGATCACAATAAAGTGTAGAAAATTCTGAAAGAGATGGGAATACCAGACCTCCCTCTTGAGAAACCTGTATGAAGGTCAGGAAGCAACAGTTAGAACTGGACATGGAACAACAGACTGGTTCCAAATAGGAAAAGGAGTACGTCAAGGCTGTATATTGTCACCCTGTTTGTTTAACTTATATGCAGAGTACATCATGAGAAATGCTGGGCTGGAAGAAGCACAAGCTGGACTCAAGATTGCTGAGAGAAATATCAATAACCTCAGATATGCAGATGACACCACCCTTATGGCAGAAAGTGAAGAGGAACTAAAAAGCCTCTTGATGAAAGTGAAAGTGGAGAGTGAAAAGGTTGGCTTAAAGCTCAACATTCAGAAAACGAAGATCATGGCATCCGGTCCCATCACTTCATGGGAAATAGATAGGGAAACAGTGGAAACAGGGTCAGATTTTATTTTGGGGGCTCCAAAATCACTGCTGGGAGGGATTGAGGGACGAGGAGAAGGGGACGACAGAGGATGAGATGGCTGGATGGCATCACTGACCGATGGAAGCGAGCTGAGGACCCGGGAGCGGAGGACGGGAGGGGGGTGCGGTTCATGGGGTCGCAAAGAGTGGACACGACTGAGGACTGATCTGATCTGATCTGAAAATCACTGCAGATGGTGACTGCAGCCATGAAATTAAAAGACACTTACTCCTTGGAAGGAAAGTTATGACCAACCTTGATAGCATATTGAAAAGCAGAGACATTACTTTGTCAACAAAGGTCCATCTAGTCAAGGCTATGGTTTTTCCAGTGGTCATGTATGGATGTGAGAGTTGGACTGTGAAGAAAGCTGAGCGCTAAAGAATTGATGCTTTTGAACTGTGGTGTTGGAGAAGACTCTTGAGAGTCCCTTGGACTGCAAGGAGATCCATCCAGTCCATTCTAAAGTAAATCAGTCCTAGGTATTCTTTGTAAGGACTAATGCTGAAGCTGAAACTGCAGTACTTTGGCCACCTTATGCGAAGAGTTGTCTCATTGGAAAAGACTCTGATGCTAGGAAGGATTGGGGGCAGAAGAAAAGGAGATGACAGAAGATGAGCTGGCTGGATGGCATCAACAACTCGATGGACATGAGTTTAAGTGAACTCTGGAAGTTGGTGATGGACAGAGAGGCCTGGCGTGCTGCAATTCAATGGGGTCGCAAAGAGTCGGACACGACTGAACTACTGAACTGAACTGATTCTAAACTTACATTTTAACAATGATTTCACCAAATAGTTTTAGGTGAGCATCATGTCAGATGAAGTATAATCATTTTTCCTTTGAAAATGGGACTGAGTAGGCCAGCAGAACAGCCTAATATGTATAAATTTGAAGCTAAAAATTGGAGTTCCTGTTGAACTTGGCATGAAACAATGGACTGATTCCAAATTGGGAAAGGAGTACATCAAGGCTGTATATTGTCACCCTGCTTCTTTAACTTATATGTAGGGTCCATCATGCAAAATGCCAGGCTGGATGAAGCACAAGCTGGAATAAAGATTGCCAGGAGAAATTTCAATAACCTCCGATATGCAAATGACACCACCCATATGGCAGAAAGCAAAGAGGAAACTGAAGAGCCTCCTGAAGAAAATGAAAGAGGAGAGTGAAAAAACTGGCTTAAAACTCAACATTCAGAAAACTAATATCATGGCATCTGGTCCCATCACTTCATGGCAAATAGATGGGGAAACAGTGCAAACATTGACAGACCTTATTTTCTTTGGCTCCAAAATCACTGCAGATGTTAACTGCTGCCATGAAACTAAAAGGCACTTGCTCCTTGGAAGAAAAGCTATGAGAAATGTGGACAGCATATCAAAAAGCAGAGACATTAATTTGCTGACAAAGGTCCATCTAGTCAAAGCTATGGTTTTTCAAGTAGTCATACATGGATGTGAGAGTTGGACCATAAAGCAAGCTGAATGCCAAAGAATTGATGGTTTTAAACTGTGGTGTTGGAGAAGACTCTTAAGATTCCATTGGACTTCAAGGAGATCCAACCGGTCCATCCTAAAGGAAATCAGTCCTGAATATTCATTGGAAGCACTGTTGCTGAAGCTGAAGATCCAATAGTTTAGCTACCTGATACAAAGAACTGAGTCATTGGAGAAGACCTTGGTGCTAGGAAAGATGAAGGCCGGAGGAGAGGTTTAGGACAGAGGATAAAATGGTTGGATGGCATGACCAACTCTGTGGACATGAGTTTGAGCAGGCTCCGGGAGTTGGTGATGGACAGGGAAGCCAGATGTGCTGCAGGCCATTGGGTTGCAAAAGTCAGACACAACTGAGTAGTTGAACTGAACTGAACTCTTCTTTTCAAAGGAACACAGACCTTTCTCTGAGCCTTCCTCTGAATGATATTGAAGGTGGAATAGTTTCCCAGCTCAAGTGTGGCTTTTCTCTGTGGGTTAAAGCTTCATCTAGTGGGAGACAAATTAAATTGTAGTTAGATATGTCTATGGGTAGAAAAAGCAGGTCATATTATGAACATCTTTTTGGTTTTTAGCAGACACACATAACTCTTGTTGGACATACTAATCTCAGACTTATATTTAAATATAAACGTGAATTAAGTATTTTCTTTCTGAGGCTTTGCGGCAAAGGGAAAAAAATGGATCCTTTAGTAGAGTAACTCTTAAAGAAAATAGTATATTTTAATTGGCTAACATTTTCAAAACTGAAAGCATTTTGAATAGAGTTTCAGTTTTTATGTGTTAAAATGGCTCAATAGCCTTTTTAAAAAAAATTCGTTTTTTTCCCAAAGACTGTCTACCTTTTGCCATGTATTGTCTGAGATCCTTACTTAAAATGTGTTTTAAGATAAATTATTAACTATATAACCATATTTTCTAATATTAAATTAATATATCCCTATTGGCAAAAATGTAAAAATTAGAAAACACAAGAAACAATAACATTCTTCAGCTCTAGTCGGTACCGTATTTATGGAGCTTTTGACATTTTGAAGTTTTTCCATTTAATGTTTCTCTATAAATTGTGTGTGTTCATACTCACATGCACAACCGCACATAAGTGAGTGAGTGAGAGAGTTAAATAATTTTCATTTCACATTTCCTTGTGTTTTTGTATTGTATTGCAAATTTTATAGACTTCAAACTTGCCTATTGTGTGTTTCTATTAATTGTTTAATTACCTCCCCACTGGATATTTTGTTTTGTTGACTATCACAACACTGCAATTACATCTTTGTTTCATTTTCCAGTTTTATAGAGTTGAAATGCAATAGCTGTGTTACAAATATACTTATTTTCATTATGGATTATTATACTTGATGAATAAAGCCAAATTGTCAAGTTATATTGTATGAACTTATATTGTCATCTCTAGTGTATGAGATTTCCAGTGTCACAAATTCTTTTTAAATAATTTTATAAGAGATATGCCCTATCTGCCTTCAGCACTCCAGATTTTGAGTCATTTCAGCTTTCAGATGTTATGAAGTTCATTCACAACATTCTTGCAACGTTGATATTGTTTTCTTGTATTTATTTTAAATATGTATTTTTGAAATAATGTGTATTTATACTTTATCTTCCAATGACTTTTAGTCCTTCCTGATTACCATCTTGTACCTTTTTACTCTCTTTGGAGGAATTCTTTTACGCATGTAAGAACAAAATGCCATAGAACGATTTTTATTTTTGGCATACCCTTATTTCATGATTTTCATTTTTCTCTCACATTTTTCTCTCATATTACGTGGGTGATATGAGAAATACACTGCTAGTACATCTTGATACACTTCACTCCCATTTAAATTTTTCATACTGTGCTATGTTGCAATATTCTCTTTATATGTAATATGTAAATAATCTTGGAAAGCTCCCAAGATCAAAGATTGTGTGCCTATTCTGTTTTAATAAATTCCATCTGCTTGCACAGCTTTGACCATGTGATACGCATCCAGTAATTGTTTGTTACTTGAATATATGGCTGGGTGAATGAACATTGAGTAAGGGCTACCTCTTGCGTACATGCATGACTCAGCAATCACTGGTGGCCCTGCCTCTCTCTTGGACTTCACTTTGCTCTCACTCATTCTATATATCACCTATGTTTTACCTTTACTCTCCAGGAACTGTATTTCCTAGAACTCTGGCCAAGGTAGCTGGTTGACTCATTGCTCTAGGACCAAAGTAGCATCCCATTTTATCCATGGAGGAAAAAGCACAGCTCTTTCCCTCTTAGTCCACTGGAAGCAAGGTTGCTCTTCCAAGGAGATTATGGGGAAATGAACACAAATTAAGCGAGAAGTGTGGGTGTGAGCGTGGAAGCGGGTGAGCTTTTGTACCACTGCTTTCTAAAGTCCAGCTGTGCATTGCCTCACAGAGAGTGGCTCTGTCCATGTAAAGGCTCTCCATTTCTTCTCCCACCCTCACTAAACCCCATCACCACCAATTTCTTTAAGACTAACCACATTTAGCTGGTTTTCATTTTGCTTAAGCTTAGCTTCTTCATTTATTATTGTAAATGACTCAGTGGGCTTCGTATGTCTGAAAGGGTTCTGTCTCTTGTATCCCACAGTCGTACTCCTGATTTTAGCCTGAGGAATGCTACCAGCTCCCAGCTCAATTTCAGAACCATGATGATTGACATATCATGAGTCAATAGGATGAAATTCTTTCTCAGTTAACCAATTTCTTTTTTCCTTTAAGCAATCCCATTCTCTCTCCAAGTAAAAGAAATGAAGAATATAATTGGAACACCAACCATAAAATATAAAACAATAGGGAGATTACTTTCCTATAATGTGTAAGATGAGAAAATTATTTCCATAAGAGAATGAAAGGAAACCCACTATCTAAAACTGCATATTCCACACATGTATATCTAAAATTTCTTAGGTATTTCATGATTATCTCCAGAATCAGTTTCTGAAAGCTATGTTCAATCTCTTTTTCCTTCTCTACTTGCTTTAGTGGTGATGGGAATAAACACCCTCCCAGAAATGGAGGCCATAAAGTGAGGGTTAAACTTAACACCTGCCAGCGAGTTATCAAATCTAAAGACTTTGATTGCCTTAATGCCTTCTGCAGTGTTTCTTCCTTCTATTATTCCTTGTTATTGCCATAATTCAGGCCCTCGGCATTTCTTGTCCAAGTTACTAAAGAAAACCTTTTTCCTTCAAACTAATTTCTACACAGCTCCTTTCTAAAGTACAGAATTGCTGGTCACTCTGAAAAGTGCCCATTGCCTTGACAAGTGCAGATTTAAAATCTAGAACACTTCACATGACCTCTCCAACCTGATTTCTCACCAAATCCCCTTCAGTTCAGTTCAGTTGCTCAGTCGTGTCTGACTCTTTGCAACCCCATGAATCGCAGCACACCTTACCCCCATTCAAATCACATCATTGTAGGGTTTTGTCCTGGGCCCTTTTATTGACTCCTAATATACTTCTCCCTTGTCTTTCCCAGGCTAATGATTAATGTTTTGTAACATAGTACATATTTTACCTTCTCCAGAAAAACCCTTCTCAAACTTCTTTCGTTCCTAGTCAGAATTAGGTGAACTCTTCCTGTGATTCCAAAGCACTGTATATATATTTCTCCTTCCAGTAATGCAATGTTATGATGTCCTTTTGAATATCTTTAATATAAACTCCCTGTAAGCAAGGGCTACATCTTGTATATCTCTAGTGCTTGTTTCCTCTCCCTCACAGTACTATGTACTTCTTAACAACATTTATTGAAAACACATACAAAAAATCATCACTGGTCAAGGGATAACATAGCATAATTGATAAAATTAAATGTTAATGTTTGCATTGTCAAATACGTAGCATTCCGTACCATATATATTAAAAATGTAGTATGTAATTTATCACTGATTTGCAGATTCCATCCCTTTTACAGACAAATCAAATGTAAAGAAGAAGAGAACTTTTAGCCAAAGTGAATGAAAGACTATACCTAGAAACAAAGTTGAAACTGAAAATAAGTGCTTAACCCAAATTTTACTGTCACTCTTGTATGAAAAAAATTTTTTTTCACAGACAGTTTATTGATCCAGTAGACTTTTATTCAGCAATTCATGAATCAGGCTGACTATAATATAGCATGGAGAAGGCAATGGCACCCCACTCCAGTACTCTTGCCTGGAAAATCCCATGGATGGAGGAGCCTGGTGGGCTGCAGTCCATGCGATAGCGAAGAGTTGGACACAACTGAGTGACTTCACTTTCACTTTTTACTTTCACACATTGGAGAAGGAAATGGCAACCCACTCCAGTGTTCTTGCCTGGAGAATCCCAGGGATGGGGGAACCTGGTGGGCTGCCATCTATGGGGGTCGCACAGAGTTGGACACGACTGAAGCGACTTAGCAGCAACAGCAGCAGCAGATAATATAGCAGATAGAAAGGAGCTGTGAAGAGCTGTTAGCACGAGAGATTTTTTTATGTATCAAAATAAGGAACAAGGAAGTTATATTGGGAATCTGCTGATTGGTTAAATTAGGGTTACCATCCTTACATGGAATAAAGAGAAATCTTGGAGCTGGGCCAGCTCCAATCTTGGAACATGTGCTGAAAAGGCAAGCTTCACCTAAGTGTTTCCTTTTCTGGGAGATTTAAGCCCAGAAACTTTGTTAAGTTTGGTTTGCTGACATGGGGTTTAGCATGAGTAACTCCATTTTGGGTTAGTCTGGTTACTTTATAACATTAGGTTTACACTAACTTTTGTCAGCCATCTCCCCACGTCAATAGTTAAAATATGTCCCACTCATTTAATGGTTTTCCACAAATTTAATAATTATTATTTTTTCCTATGCCCAGTAGTGTTAAAAACCCCAGATGGCTTCTTGTTTTAATATTATAATCATTCAATGTGTTAATCACCATAGAGTTAATTTAACTTTTCTTTGCAGCTTCAGATTCTATATATGGAAAACAATAAAATACACTAACAGTTTGAAAGTAAATCTAAATCATTTCAGGCATTACATTCTTTGATTACAGTGTTTCTCTACAAACAGAACTTCACTTAGTTTATCCAATTCTTTTTTAAATAACCATATTCTTTTAACTTTGCTCTCTAATTTCCTTTTGCAGGCCTCTTGCCATCTGTTGTATACTTCTTTCTTATTTAAGCATCATTTCTCCATTTAGCTAGCAGCTAGTTGTTCAATTGGAGGCACTTATTTCTTAAAAAAACATATTTGTAAAAGCATTGCTAAAGAGAGGATTAACAGAGAGGAAGATTTTGAAGACATAAGGGAATAAATAGAACTCTTTCATCTGCTTTTCCTCAGAAAGGATGTACCTGATCTTTTTGGTGCTTTTTATTTTTCATTTTATTTATTGTATTGCACTTAACATGTTTTAAACATCAACAAATGTAACTTAATTAACCTATACTTTTATTCCCACTCTTTTAATAATAAAACTGAGGCACAGAAAGCTTCTGTAAATTATCCAATATTAAAAGCTAAGGATTTGAGCGTGACCACTCTGGCTTTGAGTCCATCCTTGAAATCTCTGTATTATGATACCTTCTTTGGAAGCTGAATTCCAAAAGAGGTTGAGGTTTGCGGCTGATGAGCTTCTTTGCCAGGCTGGAGTTGTCCTCTCAGCATCTGGCTTCACTGAAGATGGTGGATCCGGCCAAGGCAACCATGTTGACTTTGTTCGAGCCCTTTCCTTCCTCCTCCAGGAAGGAGAGTTCTATGTTATACAAGCCCGCTGAGGTCCTCTTTAATCCTCTCTGACCCATACATCTCTCCTTTTAGTTTAAGGACAGGTCTTAGAGGATGGGTTGAGGTTTGCCACGGCTGCTTAATGTTGCATAGGGGAATGAGTTCGGGAATGCCTGACATGCTTCTCTAGAACAATGAAGAATTGTCTCATACAACATGCCAGCAGCTTTCCCTTGATTCAAGGAAAAGTGGTTTTAGCATGAATGACTAAATGGACTCCAGGGGAGTGGAAAGAACCACCATGTGGGAATGATGGCAGATGTCACTGGCAGCAGAGTAGAGAAACGGAGCTACTACTTTGTCTCCTTTCCCAGACTGTCTGCTAACCCTGCCAGCATGTTTAGAGATGGGGTAACCCAGCTCAATCACCTCTTTTATTTATTGGTATTAAATTCAGTAAATCTACACAGCTCTTTAAATATTTGCCTCATTATTAAAAAGAGGAAAGACAAGAAAACGAGATGGAAAAATGAGTAGGAAAATTAGGAAAAATTGGATACACACTCACACACTAATAACTCAAATACACAAGCGTACACATATATATTTATATATATATTGTATTTATATAAGTGTAGTATATTTATATATTTATATATATTGTATTTATATGTGTAGTATATTTATATATTTGCATATTATATATAGAGAAATAGGTTAGTATAGATTGCTAGATTAAATGATAGATATTACAGAGCATTAGAGCTTTACTTGTATATGTATTTTCTTTTTTTCCTTTTTATAAAATTTTTTTTGTTTTAATTGGAGGCTAATTACTTTACAGTATTGTAGTGGTTTTTGCCATACATTGACATGAATCAGCCATGGGTGTACATGTGTTCCCCATATACATATCATTTTCAGAAAACATTAGAGAAAATATACAAAAAAGATAAAATATTAGAGAATAAATGAATATGTGAATTAGTCAATGGGAGGTTTTCCTTGATGTATGCAGAAGGGAATAGCAAAACTTGTATAATGAATAAATAAATAAGAATGTAAAGAAGAGAAAAGCAAACTTCTGAGATGATACAAGGGAAAAAAGCAATGAATAATGTATGATGAGAAGAGTAGTCTAGGGACATACATCAAAATGAGGAAAATAAAATAGGAGAAAACAGAAAAAAATAATGCAGTGGTAAAAAAGAATAAGGTAAAAAATAGAAAAAAAATTCAAAAGAATAAAACAGTTCTTGGGAGGAAGACTATTCTCAAAGGAACCCTACAGTGTGTAGATCTGAAGTGCTCAACTAATATTTACGAATTAAGTGTTGAGTAACTAAACTAGCTGAACAAGCCAATATTATGTCTAATTAAACACAATTATTTATATCAGACTGAGCCTTAATGTTAACGCCATTTTTAGAAACTATCGGAGGCTTTGGAAGGCTTGAAATTTAGAACAGGTAAATCACACAAGTGGGCAAGGTAAAAATAGGTCATTTGAACTTTGATCTTAAGTGACTATTAAACGTGAAGGTTATTGCCAGATATCATATTACAAGTTGACTTGCATTTCCAAATGTTTAACGCTGGATTTTTGGAGTGCTTTAGTTTATCTTTCCTATACAACAATAGCTTTCCACGTCTGTTTTTCAGGATTAAGCATTCATAAAGCAAAACAGCCCATTGTATATGTTGGTCAGCAATTCAGGTGATTGCACATTAGACCTATTGTTCAGTTCAGTTCAGTTGCTCAGTCATATCTGACTCTTTGCGACCCCATGAATTGCAGCATGCCAGGGCTCGCTGTCCATCACCAACTCCCGGAGTTCACTCAAACTCATGTCCATTGAGTCAGTGATGCCATCCAGCCATCTCATCCTCTGTCGTCCCCTTCTTCTCTTGCCCCCAGTCCCTCCCAGCATCAGAGTCTTTTGCAATGAGTCAACTCTTTGCATGAGGTGGCCAAAGTACTAGAGTTTCAGCTTTAGCATCAGTCCTTCAATGAACACCAAGGACTGATCTATTTAGGATGGACTGGTTGGATCTCCTTGCAGTCCAAGGGACTCTCAAGAGTCTTCTCCAACACCATGGTTCAAAACCATCAATTCTTCGGCGCTCAGCCTTCTTCACAGTCCGACTCTCACATCCATACGTGACCACAGGAAAAACCATAGCCTTGACTAGACGGACCTTTGTTGGCAAAGTAATGTCTCTGCTTTTGAATATGTTATCTAGGTTGGTCATAACTTTCCTTCCAAGGAGCAAGCGTCTTTTAATTTCATGGCTGCAGTCACCATCTGCAGTGATTTTGGAGCCCCCCAAAATAAAGTCTGACACTGTTTCCACTGTTTCCCCATCTATTTCCCATGAAGTGATGAGACCATGTTGTTACTAGGGGGCATATTTCAGTTTAATTGTAATTTGTCAATATCTGTATCTCATAGTTGTTTAGACATTTCCTCTTTTCCCTTCTTTGATTATATTTTCATTTAATGCTTTAATAATGGAACTTGAAGACACATTAAGTTGAATGAGACTTATCAAATCTTCCCATTATCTAATGCGTAGATTTAAGTGCTTAAACATATCTGAAAAGAGGGAGCTGCTCTACAGGGGCACAGGATTAAATGCACCAACAAAGCAGGTTTATTTTATCCTTTGTTTGATGAATGAAATGGTGGACTTGGTTCCAAGTGAAGAGGAAACTAACTGTAACACAAAAAAATGTGTATTTGAAACTGCAGAAGTGATTTGAAGAGAAGATTTACTTAAGGGAATATAAACTGAATGAGGACACAAAAACTCTCATTGGAAAGAAGTATAAACTGTTCCAGAAGTTAAACGAAGGTAAAAGAAGGAAAAAAAAAAAAAATGATGACATGTCTCTTGAGAAATAAAATGTCCAGTTCTTTTGTTGGCTCCTTGTCTTCCATCTGACTATTGTATAGGGAATCACAAGTATCCCATCCATCCTCAGCTACAGTTAAACTAACCTCCTTGTCTTATCAATACTAATTTTTCGTGTCCCAACCTGCAATATTTTTGTTATTAACGTGTTTGCATTTTGCACGCTTGCTCTATCAGCTTGGGGATGTTAATTCTTTAAAAGTCTAGGTGATGACCTCTGTCTAAACCAAACTTGTTTTTCTAGCACCCCTGCCATTGGATCTATCAAGTACAGCAGCGCGGGGTGGGGGGGAGGGGCAACATTTTTCTTTTTCCTCTATAATTTTATGTTTGTTGTTTGGGATTTTGCAAATTAGACCAACAAAAGACAGATTAATAAAAGAAAAACAAGCTGAAGTTTATCACACTTGCATCACGCATAATAGAGTGTCACTGATGAATAGTTCAAATAGTTAGACTTTGGGAGAAGGCAATGGCACCCCACTCCAGTACACTTGCCTGGAAAATCCCATGGACGGAGGAGCCTGGTGGGCTGCTGTCTATGGCGTCACACAGAGTAGGACAGAACTGAAGCGACTTAGCAGCAACAGCATCTTAACAAAAGAATCATAATTTTGTAGAGAAGTGACAGGCAAAAAGGAAAAGCATTCTGCATCTAAAGTACCAAACTGTGGAAAGTAAACAATTTGAGGACACTAATGGTGGATGTCTTGGGAGGCCTTACAAATAGCGGTAAGAGGAATGGAAGAGAAGCAAAAAGCAAAGGAGAAAAGGAAAGACATAAGCATCTAAATGCAGAGTTCCAAAGAATAGCAGGAAGAGATAAGAAAGCCTTCCTCAGCAATCAATGCAAAGAAATAAAGGAAAACAATAGAATGGGAAAGACTAGAGATCTCTTCAAGAAAATTAGAGATACCAAGGGAACATTTCATGCAAAGATGGGCTCAATAAAGGACAGAAATGGTATGGACCTAACAGAAGCAGAAGATATTAAGAAGAGGTCATAAGAATACACAGAAGAATTGTGCAAAAAAGATCGTCACGACCCAGATAATCACAATGGTGTGATCACTGACCTAGAGCCAGACATCCTGGAATGTGAAGTCAAGTGGGCCATAGAAAGCATCACTATGAACAAAGCTAGTGGAGGTGATGGAATTCCAGTTGAGCTATTTCAAATCCTGGAAGATAATGCTATGAAAGTGCTGCAATCAATATGCCAGCAAATTTGGAAAACTCAGCAGTGGCCACAGGACTGCAAAAGGTCAGTTTTCATTCCAATCCCTAAGAAAGGCAATGCCAAAGAATGCTCAAACTACCGCACAATTGCACTCATCTCACATGCTAGTAAAGTAATGCTCAAAATTCTGCAAGCCAGGCTTCAGCAATATGTGAACTGTGAAATTCCTGATGTTCAAGCTGGTTTTAGAAAAGGCAGAGGAACCAGAGGCAAATTGCCAACATCCGCTGGATCATCGCAAAAGCAAGAAAGTTTCAGAAAAACATCTATTTCTGCTTTATTGACTATATTAAAGACTTTGACTGTATGGATAACAATAAACTGTGGAAAATTCTGAAAGAGATGGGAATACCAGACCACCTGACCTGCCTCTTGAGAAATCTGTATGCAAGTCAGGAAGCAACAGTTAGAACTAGACATGGAACAACAGACTGGTTCCAAATAGGAAAGGGAGTACATCAAGGTTGTATATTATCACCCTGTTTATTTAACTTATATGCAGAGTACATCATGAGCAATGCTGGACTGGAAGAAGCACAAGGTGGAATCAAGATTGCCAGAAGAAATATCAATAAGCTCAGATATGCAGACGACACCACCCTTATGGCAGAAAGTGAAGAGGAATTAAAGAGCCTCTTGATGAAAGTGAAAGATGAGAGTGAAGAAGTTGGCTTAAAGCTCAACATTCAGAAAACAAAAAGCATGGCATCTGATCCCATCACTTCATGGGAAATAGATGGGGAAACAGTGGAAACAGTGTCAGACTTTATTTTTGGGGGCTCCAAAATCACTGCAGATGGTGACTGCAGCCATGAAATTAAAAGATGCTTACTCCTTGGAAGGAAAGTTATGACCAACCTAGATAGCATATTTAAAAGCAGAGACATTACTTTGCCAACAAAGGTTCGCCTAGTCAAGGCTATGGTTTTTCCTGTGGTCATGTATGGATGTGAGAGTTGGACTGTGAAGAAGGCTGAGTGCCTAAGAATTGATGCTTTTGAGGTGTGGTGTTGGAGAAGACTCTTGAGAGTCCCTTGGACTGCAAGGAGATCCAACCAGTCCATTCTGAAGGAGATCAGCTCTGGGATTTCTTTGGAGGGAATGGTGCTGAAGCTGAAACTCCAGTACTTTGGCCACCTCATGCGAAAAGTTGACTCATTGGAAAAGACCCTGATGCTGGGATGCATTGGGGGCAGAAGTAGAAGGGTATGACAGAGGATGAGATGGCTGGATAGCATCACTTACTCGATGGATGTGAGTCTGAGTGAACTCCAGGAGTTTGTGATGGAAAGGGGAGGCCTGGCGTGCTGCAATTCATGGGATCGCAGAGTCGGACACAACTGAGCGAGTGAACTGAACTGATGTATCTTAAAGATCAAATTTATATTAAATTCTCCCCAATACACATTTTTCCACTGTCCACATAATCTTCCATTCTGTTGAATTTTAAAACTCACTTTAGAGAGAAAGTAAGTAATATGAAAAATGGTAAAGTGTATTAATGTCAGAACAAGTTTCATAGATCATACTATTTGATGATCTATGAATCTTTTTTTTGGGAATAAATGTTTATTCTTTGAAGATTTTATGGGCCAGTCCAGGCTTAGAACTGGCTAGGTTGCATTTTCAAGTCTTGCCTTTTAAATTATAGACAACTTATAACTTTTAATTAAGAAATATTAGAGTATAATTTACATACATCATTGTATCAATTTCAGGTATACAACACAATGATTATACAGTACAATGATATTTATATGTACAGAGAAATTATCACTATGATGTCTATTTAATATCTATCCCTATACATTGTTACAACTTTTTTCTGGTAATGAGAACTTTTAAGACTTACTCTTTTAGCAACTTTCAAATATGCAATGCAGTAATATTAACTATAGCCACAATGCTATAACTGGAAATGTGTACTTTTTGACTTCATTCAATTATTTTGTCCCCCCTTCAACCCCCTCCCCCCACAACTCTGGCAACCATCAACTCTTCTCTCTATCTGTGAGCTTTGTTTTATTTTCGATTCCACAGATACATGAAATCATACAGTATCTGTCATTCTTTGTCTAACCTATTTTGCTTAGCCTAATGCCCTCAAGATCAATCTGTGTTGTCACAAATGGAAATATTTAATTTCTTTTTATGGCTAATATTATACGTACATATATACACACATGCACACACACACACACACACACACACAGTGTGTGTGTGTGTGTGTGTGTTTTCTTTGTTCATCCATTGATGGATACACAAGTTGTTTCCATGTCTTGGCTATTGTAATTAATGCTGCAGTACATATGGGAGTGTATGTATCTTTTTGAGTTAGTGATTTATGTGCTTTGGATAAATACCCAGAAGTGGAATTGCTGAGTCATATGGTGGTAGTCATTTAAACTTTTTGAGATAACTCCCTACTGTTTTCCAGAGTGGTTAAACCAATTTATAGTCCCATCAACAGTGTATTAGTATTCCCTTCTTCCTGCAACTTGACCAACACTTTTGGCTTGTTGATGTTTTTTAAAAATAGCCATTTTGACAGGTGTGAGGTAATACCTCATTGTGGGTTTGCTTTGCATTTCCATGTTATTTAGTGATTTGAGCATCTTATCATGTATGTTGACCTTCTATACGTCTTCTTTGGAAAATGTCTAATAAGATTCTCCACCCACTTTATATTAAGTTTTTATCAGTGCTATTGAGTTGTGCTGCTGCTGCTGCTAAGTCACTTCAGTCGTGTCCGACTCTGTGCGACCCCATAGACGGCAGCCCACCAGGCTCCCCCGTCCCTGGGATTCTCCAGGCAAGAACACTGGAGTGGGCTGCCATTGTATGAGTTCGTTAATGTCTTACCAGGTCTATTAAACATTTTTTCCCATTCAGAGGGTTGCCTTTTCATTTTATTAATGATTTTCTTTGCTATTGAAAGCTTTTTAGTTTGAATAGTCCCAATTATCTATTTTTATTTCATTCTTTTGCATGTGGCTATTGAGTTTTCTCAGCACCACTTTTGAAGAGACTCTCATTTCCCCATTGTGTATTTGGATCCTTAGTCACAAATTAGTTGACTAAACGTATGGCTTTATTTCTGTGTTCTCTATTATGTTTCATTTACCTATCAGTTTTTATGAAATTATAATATTGTTTTGATTACTATAAACTTGCAATAGAATTTGAAGTCAGGGAGCATGTTGCCTCTAGCTTTTTTTTTTTTTTTTCTTAAATTGCTTTGCCTAATTGAGGTCTTTTGTAGTTCCATACAAATTTTAGGATTATTTGTTGGGTTTCATTTAAAAATGTAATTAGAAATTTGATAGTGGTAGCATTGTATCTCGGGGAAGGCAATGGCACCCCACCCCAGTACTTTTGCCTGGAAAATCCCATGGACGGAGGATCCTGGAAGGCTCCAGTCCATGGGGTCGCTAAGAGTCGGGCACGACTGAGCGACTTCACTTTCACTTTTCACTTTCATGCATTGGAGAAGGAAATGGCAACCCACTCCAGTATTCTTGCCTGGAGAATCCCAGGGACGGGGGAGCCTGGTGGGCTTCCGTCTATGGGGTCGCACAGAGTCAGACACGACTGAAGCGACTTAGCAGCAGCTGCAACAGCAGCAGCATTGTATCTATAGATGACATTGGATGGTGTAGATGTTTGAATAATGTTAATTTTTGAAGTCCATGAGCATGGACTATCTTTTCATCTGTGTATTCTTCAATGTCTTCCATCAACTTAGTATAGTGTTCAGAACTTTCACTTCATAGGTTAATTTTGTTCTGAGGTAATTTTGTTGATGCCATTGTAAATGGGATTATTCTCTTGAAATATCTTTCTGATAACTCATTATTAGTGTTTTAGCAAAGCAACAGATTTCTGTATATTAATCTTGTATCCTGCAACTTTATTGAAGTCATTTATTCTAACATTTTTGTGTGAGACCTTAGGTTTTTCTATGCACATAATATCTCATATCATCTGTAAATAGTGACAGTTTTGCTTCTTCTTTTCTGATTTGGTTGTCTTTTATTTTCTTGCCTAAATGCTCTTCCTAGGACTTCCAATACTATGTTGAATAAAGTGGTGAGAGTGGGCATTCTTGTCTTGTTCCTGACCTTGGAGGAAAAGTTTTCAGCTTTTCCACTGAATATGATATTAGCTGTGGGATTTTCAAATATGGTTTTTATTATTTTGAGGTGTATTCCCTTTCTACCCACATTTTTGAGAGCTTTTTAAATAAAAAATGGATCTTAAATTTTGTCAAAAGTTTATTCTGCATTTATTGAGACAGTAATGTAATTTTTTATTCTTCATTTAATGTGGTGCATTAAATTGATGTTTGCAGATGCTAAACCATCTTTGCTTCCCTAGTCCCACCTGATCATGGTATTCAGTTCATGCATTAATGAATTCAATTTGCTAGCATTTTGTTGAAGATTTTTGCATCTATTGTCATCAAGGATGTTAGCCTGCTCTTTTCTTTTTCATGTGACATCCTTCTCTGGTTTTCTGTGGTTTTGGTATCAGAGTAATGGTTGTCTCTCAAACCTTTGTGATTGTCCATGCAGCCTATTTTATTTTTAATCAGATCAGATCAGATCAGATCAGTCGCTCAGTTGTGTCCGACTCTTTGCGACCCCATGAACCACAGCACGCCAGGCCTCCCTGTCCATCACCAGCTGCCGGAGGTCACTCAGACTCGCATCCAGCAAGTCAGTGATGCCATCCAGCCATCTCATCTTCTGTGGTCCCCTTCTCCTCCTGCCCTCAATCCCTCCCAGCATCAGAGTCTTCTCCAATGAGTCAACTCTTCGCATGAGGTGGCCAAAATACTGGAGTTTCAGCTTTAGCATCATTCCTTCCAAAGAAATTCCAGTATTGATCTCCTTCAGAATGGACTGGTTGGGTCTTCTTGCAGTCCAAGGGACTCTCAAGAGTCTTCTCCAACACCACAGTTCAAAAGCATCAATTCTTCGGCGTTCAGCCTTCTTCACAGTCCAGCTCTCACATCCATACATGACCACAGGAAAGACCATAGCCTTGACTAGGCGAACCTTTGTTGGTAAAGTAATGTCTCTGCTTTTGAATATGCTATCTAGGTTGCTCATAACTTTCCTTCCAAGGAGTAAGCATCTTTTAATTTCATGGCTGCAGTCACCATCTGCAGTGATTTTGGAGCCCAGAAAAACGAAGTCTGACACTGTTTCCACTGTTTCCCCATCTATTTCCCATGTAGTGATGGGACCAGATGCCATGATCTTCGTTTTCTGAATGTTGAGCTTTAAGCCAACCCTTTCACTCTCCACTTTCACTTTCATCAAGAGGCTTTTTAGCCCCTCTTCACTTTCTGCCATAAGGGTGGTGTCATCTGCATATCTGAGGTTATTGATATTTCTCCCGGCAATCTTGATTCAAACTACCGAACAATTGCACTCATCTCACACGCTAGTAAAGTAATGCTCAAAATTCTCCAAGCCAGGCTTCAGCAATATGTGAACTGTGAACTTCCTGATGTTCAAGCTGGTTTTAGAAAAGGCAGAGGAACCAGAGATCAAATTGCCAACATCCGCTGGATCATGGAAAAAGCAAGAGAGTTCCAGAAAAACATCTATTTCTGCTTTATTGACTATGCCAAAGCCTTTGACTGTGTGGATCACAATAAACTATGGAAAATTCTGAAAGAGATGGCAATACCAGACCACCTGATCTGCCTCTTAATAAATCTGTATGCAGGTCAGGAAGCAACAGTTAGAACTGGTCATGGAACAACAGACTGGTTCCAAATAGGAAAAGGAGTACGTCAAGGCTGCATATTGTCACCATGTTTATTTAACTTATATGCAGAGTACATCATGAGAAATGCTGGACTGGAAGAAGCACAAGTTGGAATCAAGATTGCCGGGAGAAATATCAATAACCTCAGATATGCAGATGACACCACCCTTATGGCAGAAAGTGAAGAGGGGCTAAAAAGCCTCTTGATGAAAGTGAAAGTGGAGAGTGAAAGGGTTGGCTTAAAGCTCAACATTCAGAAAACGAAGATCATGGCTTCTAGTATTTCAGGGTGTGCCAAGATCAGACAGTGTCCTAAAGGGGAGGATCTCAGTTAGCACCTAGATTCAGGCTGGTTGGAAGCCAGATTCTCAGGCAGCAGCTTTTCAAGAATGCAAAGAAATATATTCCTGTAGGACTATAAACATAAACCCTACTGGCTCCCAGAGCAAGGTGATCTGGAGAAGTTTCCTGGGCAACAGTCATCAAATTTGGACCTCCAGATAACTGTATAAGCTCCTTTCTGGGAGATTCCAGTGAGTGGTAGTGGAGACAGCAAGAATACAAAATGACATTTCTCAGCCTTCATACCCTGAAAGTGTTTCCATAGCTTCTAGATGTGTGGCAAACCTGAATCCTGCCCCTCAAGCTGAATCCCCAGGACTACAGGTAGGTCTCTTTCAGAGAAATTCCAGGCATATGTTTTATACTGCTCTCTTTTCAGTACCTTGGGAGTGATAGCCTGTCAACAACTGTCTCTTTGATCATAACAGTCCAGTAAGACCTGAGGATGCAAGCTCCCCTGGCCACCAAACCCAGATGATCCAGGGGTATTCCCTATGTGGCAACTGCAAAAACCATGGTACCAGATATAAAAACTAGAGCACCGGACACTTTTAAGAACTCCCATCTGAGAGAAGCTGATACTCTGGCGTAGGACAGAAGAAAAGCAAGAAGATAGTGCTTTCCCTTGGGGATCTCAGGAAAGGTCTACAGATGGCCTGTATTTGTGTGTTTAATTAGAAGCCAGACTCAGTTTGCAGCTCTGATGATAAACTTCTAGGCTTCTTTCACAGAAAGACTGAACTCCTGGGTCTGTTGCCTCTTGCTGTGCTTCTTGTTTGGGGTTGCTAACTGGCTAATAACTTTCTCCATTGGTTAGCGTCCTGTGGAACCACAAGCGTAAGCCTTGTTGGCCATAAAAACTGGGCAATGTAGAAGTGTCTCTTGGCTGTAAAAGTCAGGGCATCAGAAAAGAGTATATGCTTCTTTCTGAAAGATGAAGCTGGATGATGCAGAGGGGGGAATGCAGAAATTGCATCCATTGACTTGTGTTCCCTGAGAGGAGCTCCATAGGTCTCTATAAGAGTGCCAAACCAGAAACCTATCCCTCAGGATAAAGCTCCTGGACAAGCACATAGACTTCTTTCTCAGAAAGACAGAGGAGTGTTTCAGTCCACTGTCTATATAGTGCCCTCAGAGTGGTAGTCAGTTAAGAACTGAATCTCTGGCCCCCAGAACATGAGCCCTCTTAGCCTTCAGAGTCAGGAAGTTAAGGGGTGTCTCCTGGGTGGTAGCTGCAAAATCTGGGTTACTAGACATTAAAAATGGTGCACCAGACATGTGGAGGCTCCCCTCCAGAAAACATTGGCACTCAAGTGCAGAGGAGGTAGAATGTGAAATGGCACCTACTAGCTGGAGTGAGGCCGAGAGGTAGTGCATAGATAATATCCATCAGGAAAAAAAAAAAAAAAAGAAGAAATAGGAAAAAAAAGAGGAAAATAATAAAAATAATAAGGAACGTGAAAACAAAGAGGAAAAAAGAATAGTGCTCACCAGGTTTAACAAGCAGAGGGTGAACATGGAAGATGGCATCCACCTACTGGAACATAAAGATAGGACCCACCAGAAAGGGAAAAAAAAATAGGTGGCACTTTCCAGGTTTAGCAAAGCAGAGGGAGACCAGGAAGGTGGCACCCACTGTCTTCTATCCCTGGAGATTATCCCCACAGGATGCTGCCTCTCAGCACAGCACTTCAAAATGAGGAAATGAGTCTCTTTCACATAAACTTTGGATGCTTTTCAAAGGGCTGCTTCACTGCTGGGCTTTGGAGTGTGTGAGTCCACACATGAATCCTTTAAGTGTTTCTGGGTTCACAGGTTTCCATGGTAGCTCTGCTGGTAAATAATCTGCCTGCAATATAGGAGACCTGGGTTTGATCCCTGGGTTGGGATCAGATCAGATTGGATCAGTCGCTCAATTGTGTCTGACTCTTTGCGACCCCATGAATCGCAGCACGCCAGGCCTCCCTGTCCATCACCAACTCCTGGAGGTCACTGAGACTCACATCCATCGAGTCAGTGATGCCATCCAGCCATCTCATCCTCTGTCATCCCCTTCTCCTCTTGCCCTCAATCCCTCCCAGCATCAGAGTCTTCTCCAATGAGTCAACTCTTCGCATGAGGTGGCCAAAATACTGGAGTTTCAGCTTTAGCATCATTTCTTCCAAAGAAATCCCAGGGCTGATCTCCTTCAGAATGGACTGGTTGGATCTCCTTGCAGTCCAAGGGACTCTCAAGAGTCTTCTCCAACACCACAGTTCAAAAGCATCAATTCTTTGGTGCTCAGCCTTCTTCACAGTCCAGCTCTCACATCCATACATGACCACAGGAAAGACCATAGCCTTGACTAGGCGGACCTTTGTTGGCAAAGTAATGACTCTGCTTTTGAATATGCTGTCTAGGTTGGTCATAACTTTCCTTCCCCTGCAAAAGGGAACAGCTATCCACTCTAGGAGTATTCTGGCCCAGAGATTTCCATGGACTATATTGTTGCAAAAAGCCAGATAGGACTGAATAACTTGCACTCCACTTTACTTTGGTTCACAATAGCTCTGCTCAGCTGGAGGATATGAACCCTGTTGGTCTTCAAAGTCATATGTTTTGGGAGCTTATCTCTCAGGTGCCAGTCTTAAAAGTTAGGGAGCCCAACATGGGGGAATTAACCAACATGGGGGAATTAACATGAGGGTAGAGGTTCTAGGTTTTTACTTCTCTCCCAAATGTGGGTTACAAGGCCAGGGGTAAGGTCTACAGTGAAATCATGTCTTTACCTCTCTTTCCAACTTCAGTGTGATTGCCCTTTGTGAAGGGGTTGTTCTCCTAGTTTTGGGGGTGGTTTTCCTAGAGAAAATTGTTTCTACATATCTGTAGATTAGGTAGTTCTATGGGGGGAGGTGAGTTCAGGATTTTCCTATATCACCACCTTGAACCAGAACTTCTGTTGTGTTTTCTAATCTGTTCCATTTTCAGTGGCTAAAAGATTATATTTTTCACTAAAAAACTCCTAGTATTAACAGCAAAAACTTTGTTTAATTGAAAAATATTTTTATTTTGTTAAATGTTTGATCTCCTTTGTCTTCTTTTAGTGAATCTTAAAATTGAAGATGTTGTAGGAAACAGGATATCAAAGAAAGCATGTTGTCTGTTCCTAAATCAAACTGGAAAAAAAAATGGTTTTCTGATTTTGAGATAGTGTGCTTAATTACATGCACTGCATTTATTCAGTATATAAGAGATATTACTGAAAATGAAAGCAGAGAAAAGCATTTTGTTCACTGCAAAGAGTCTGGAAGAGATGCTATATTCCTTCTATCCAATTACCACTAAAATAGAAGTTCACCTTCCTTAAAGAGCAGAAGCAGAACCAGTGGGTGTTTATATTATAGTTTAACAGATACTCGAAAAAGACAAAATTCTGTCTGAAAAATGGCTACTTGTCTTTTAAAATGTCTGGGGTAATTGTGCTACTTATGCAGTAAAGAAATGCAGTGCTTTACTTTTATTTCTATAACTTCAGAATATCAAGCATAGAAAATTGGTTGTTGTGTGCCTATTACTGTATCACATGATCAGCAAAAGATTAAGTACATTTGAATAGATTGAAAATTAGTCATACATTTTATTTTTTTAATGTTGATACATATTAATTATTTGGATATACATACTTGGTGAAAGTGAAAGTGTTGGTCACTCAGTCATATTTGACTCTGAAATCCCAGGGACTGTGGCGCACCAGGCTCCTCTGTGCATGGTAACTTCCAGGCAAGAATACTGGAGTGGGTAGCCCTTTCCTTCTCCAGGAGATCTTCTCAACCCAAGGATTCATCTCCTGCATTACAGGTGGATTCTTACTGTCTGAGCCACCAGAGAAGCCCTCATATTTGGTAAATATCTATAAATAGTACAAGGTCCTTATAAATAATGGTAATGAATATTTGTGCCATAAAACCCAAGCAAACTTTTTCACTTTTAATTAGATCTTGAGTACTTGTATATACCATTCACACAGACAGCTTTCTTGCTGTTCAAATTCATTTGCTCACTTATTTTTCTAGATCTGTAACAGATGCTGGGTTTGTAGAAAATAAATCATTTCCATTGTTCTGCGATCTTAGTATGTACCTGATAGAAATTTAGGAAAACTTGTACAATACCATACAAAAAATATGATCATGGAGTCATAGCCTATATGCTGTAATAGAGAGATTTTTGCACACATGTTGATCTGGGACAATTTCACTTATGCACCTGTTGACCTATCATCTTGACAGACCTAACCTAAATTGTTCTTTCTTATTCTCTGACTTCTTTCTTCATCTTCTTTCCTTCATCTCTTCCTTTAGCAAAATATTATGTTACATTAAAATAAGTCATAATTGGTTATATTAATATGAAGTGGCTACCAAAATTACATCTCTTTTTCTCAAACTCATTTGTACACAAGGTAACATGGAAAGTATCACAAGAAGAAAAAATGGATCTCTTTGATTCTCAGTGGTGGTAGGATAAAGATAAAAAGATTTTTAGAAAGATTAAAAATTTTAGAACAAAGTCTAGCAATTTTCATTTTAATATAGCATGAAGAGAAAGAATCTTAACCTATGAGGAAAATCAAGAAACTGGAAAAGAAGTACATTAAAATTGTTGTAACAATTTTAAGGTTCTTTCTCTTCATGCTATATTAAAATGAAAATTACTAGATTATGTTCTAAAATTTTTCTAAATCTTTCTTTAAAAAATTTCAATATTAGTGACAAAATAGGGTAGATATCTATAATGGACAAAGAGTCATTTCAAATTTGTCAGAAAAAAAAACTAAACAAACTGAAAAGAAAAATTAGTCAAACACTGAATAGGGTGTTTGTGTTGTGCTTAGTCGCTCAGTCGTGTACAATCTTCCTGACCCCATGGACTGCCAGGCTGCCAGGCTCCTCTGACCATGGGGATTGTCCAGGCAAGAATACTGAAGTGGGTTGCCATGCCCTCCTCCAGAATATCTTTCCAACCCAGCGATTGAACCCAGGTCTCCCACATTGCAGACAGATTCTTTACTGTCTGAGCCACCAGGGAAGCCCATGAATATTTGAGTGGGTAGCCTTTCCCTTCTATAGGGGATCTTCCTGACCTGGAAATCAAACTGGGGTCTCTTGCATTGCAAGTGGATTTTTTACCAGCTGAGCTATCCAGGAAGCTCAAATACGGTGTTATATAAGAGCAAATCTTTGTGGTCATATAAAATGTGAAAAGTTGCTTCTCAAATTCTGTAGTTGTCAAAGATTTAGTAGTCATGCTTCTGATAATATAATGTGTTTTAAAAGAGTAAATAAAAACACCTGTATAAGAATATTAGTTTCATATTCTTAAAAAGTCCTAAAATTTAAATTAGTGGATGTCAATAGAAGAATGATTGAATATCCATGGCTTACCATAAAAATATAAAATATTAGTTTTGCAATCAGTAGAAAATGACAATGATAATTAAAAACATTCTAGATGACTTAGAGGGATTTCCAAGAGTTAAAATTGAGTTTGATAAGCAGCACAGAAAAATGTGTACATTTGATCTTTATCATTTTTAGAGTAAAACAGTCTATACATATATTTCTGCATATATATTTGCATGTGTATTATGTGTGTATTTATGTTTTAGGAAAAAATGCTGGTGAATATACAACATGTATTACATAATTATATATTCATAGTATGTATAAGGAGAACAGAAGCTGTTAATATGGAATATAGAATAGAGTGATGTGAGTGGACAGGAGGAAGGCAGAACAAGCAAAAAAAAAAAAAGGACAAAACAAGAAAAGGAAAATTTTAAAATGTTATCTAGTAACTAATTACATGATTATGTATGTATATAAAGTTAAATAATAATGATTAAAAAGAAAATATTAATGTCTAGGCTCATGGTTCCTAATCCAGTGTTCTATTATACTATACTACTCATAGATATTTTTTAAAATATCTTATTTCTAGATGTGGAAATATTGAAATATTTGTGACTTATCTACCTTTATTATTACACTAATTATATAGAATGGTTTTTTTTTTTAACTTATTGGCATTTTTCAAGATTACTACAGTTGACTAGTATTTCAATAACAAGGCCTACTGTTTTCCGTGTTGTAAAATTTTATTCACAGGAAATTAAGTTTAACAGTTTAAACAGAAAGGTCCATTACTTCTGAGAATCCTTTATATTCTAACCAGGATAGAAATCCCTTAATTAGGCCAAAGGATTAAAATTGTAAAAGAGAACAATTTATTTCAGTAAAGCTGAGGGGTGGAAGAGAGTGCTTCAATTTAAAGCGATACACATTTTAATTTAATCTATTGAAACCACCTAGGCAAAACAACAAATAATCAAGGATACTCCAGAATCTTTATTACATTTTATGCAAGTGTTCAAAAATGCTCTCGGGGAAGAGCCCACTTCAGTAATAGTCAGAATTTGAATAGTGCAAGTTTGGAGGAGAAGTGGTCCAGATGGACATAAGTAATAAAAGAGATCCAAGGCGAAGTAGCTCAGTGATTACCTTTGATCTAAGGCCAAAGTTGCCTGTTGAATCTAGTATACTCTATACAGAGATGTTCTATTTGCCTTACTTTTAGAAACACGCCTCTATTTTATTACAAAGAAATCCGGCACTTAAAATATTGACATGTTGCATTTATTACAAAATTATTAGTTGGACCAGTACTTAACCTTTTGTGATGCCAGACGTACGATTCAATCACTCACCAAAGTTTTCTGCTTAAACACAATGAAGTAGCCATATGTTGGCTATTTTTTAACCAGGATATTTGATATTATTCAGACACATTCATGGGATAACTATTTCAAAGTTGTTTTTTTATTTTAAGAGTAACTGAAAGGATATTTTCTTACTCTCCCTGAAAAATAATAATGGTTGAAGTGGAATAGATAAAAACACATCAATCTAGAATATTATCTGCAGTAGTCCAATTTCTACATAGTATCTATGCCCATTAAAGAAAGCAAACATGAGTCTGTTTAAAATATATTATTTATCCACACACTAGGGAACTACCAACTGACAGTCACATTGCTCTACAAGAGATAATTAACCAATCCATTGTAAGATTAAGAAATGAGTTACATTTTATTAATTTGTTTAAACCAAAACAAAGCTAAAAGGGTCCATTTGGTTTAAATTGTGATACAGCTTGATTCTATGGTAAAAGTAAATCTGAAAACATACATTTCTTCTTTTGGAGGAATCATGGGAAAAAAATGTATTTCCAGGTATAAATAATGACATACCTCAGGAATTTGGAAACCCCATACATTGTTGATAATTTCTTCTTTCCTTTTTTCCCTTCTTTTTCTCTCTCTTTCCTCCCTATGTCCCTTCTTTATTATCTCCCTAAATCAACACTGATTTACTGATTACTATGAGGAAAGTTTTAAGACAGCTTTCCAAGAAATGAGCTGCTGTTAAAGAAATTTAAAAGACAACTTATTTCTACACTTATGAAAATAACAAAAGAACTGCTGATTTTAAAAATTCAGGTGAAATATTTGAGTAACAATAGAAGACTGTGTGATAATTGACAACCCAATGCCAAGTGTTTGGAGGACAGGTTAGGGAGAGTTGGCTGGTCTGTACAGAAATGTCTTCCTCTTGCAGGTGAGGGAAGTAGGTGGGGATGGTAGCAATGAAGCATGGCATTAATGGGTGGGGCTGGCAAGAAGAATGTGCAAGCTTAAGGTAGAATATACTCTTGAGTGCTTGTGGTATACCTGTGCTAAGCAGTTTATAAGTATCAGTTTTGATTTTTACCATGTCAGGGAAGTATGATGGTTTTGAGGCATCTGAGTTAAAACTTGTCCCAGGTCTCATATCTGGACAGTAGACAACAGATGCCAGGCTGGCTCCCAATTCCTCAGTAGTGTGGGGAGATGCCTCTGAAATCATCCAACAGAATGAAAATATTCTAGTGGATCAGATTAGAAATGGAAGTGGAGACAAGGCTGTTCCTAAACCTCAATGCTGAAAAGTAGGTTTGGGCCTTTGCCTTAGAGACAATAAGGGAGATTGGAGGTAGATGTAGGGAAGTTACATCATCGAAACACAGTTTCTACTTCCCATGTCTGTAATATAGTAGTGGAGCTCACAGGAGAGCTAGTGCCATCTGCTAGTCAACAATTAAAAACTAGTTATCTGATACCTCATAATCAAGTGAATATCCATAGCTATTGAAGGACTGAGACCTCTGCATGATATATAACTACTCATGACGTGAGCAGGAACAATCTAGATAGGTACTCTGCATTTATATAGTATATGTAGTACATACAGAAGACAGTGTGATGGATTAAGCAGTGGATGGGAACTAAGTAGTCAGTAGGATAAATAATAAACATTTTGTAGGGATTATCATCTTTAATCATAGCAGCCTAAAAATGTATGTGCTATTATTACTTCCTTTTTCCAGTGAAGCAACTGAGGTTTAAAGAGCTTTAATAATCTGTCCAAGGTTGTTCAGTAAGTGACAGAATAGAGATTCGAATGCATTTTTCTCTCCAGAATCACAATTTTATTTCCTATTGGTACATTCCCACTTCTCATAAGAAGTGGAATATCCCATTTACTTAACAACTCTATATTTATGGACTATAAGAGGGAATTCTTGAGATAAAATCAAAGTGCAGTTTTCCATAATGGTTCTATAAAAATACTAAGAAAAAAGTCCCAGTAAAAATTTGAAAATAGAATCCAGTTATCATTTTATAAGAGATATATACATAATAAAGCTAACATGCTTATTTTGCATAAATAACTGAAATTATTTTTCAAAACAAATGTCAAGACATTTTGAGGAAAAAGCCATTACCTTTATATATAGAAGTTATGTTTATTATTGTCATCTGACAGTATTTCTGCCTAATAAATTAATGTGTTGAATTCATGATTTAAATTGAAAAATCACAGAAAATTTTAGACACACTCTTTGGAAACCAGTCATTGCCATTGTGTTGGCTTTCACAGTGGAGCTGGAATTGGTTGTGAGCCTTTCAGATGAAGTATTCTTTTATTAAAGGATGACTTCCTGACAGTTATTTATCTTGAGAGGCTGTAAACCTTTGGATTAATTGCATGTTTTGTACAAATGTCAGTTACTGATTTTGTTTTGATGGATATATTCATGTCCTGTTGGAGCTTTAGGTGAGTTAAGGTATTGCTTATCATCAGTCTTCTTTGTCTGACCCCTGAAAAGTAAAAAAATCAGTTGTCAGGAGAAAAACATTTTTTCTTATAGAGTCTTGAAGAGACAACAAACATATTCTTGGGCTGTTTGATAGAACTACAGAAGTACAGATAATGAGAATGAAATTGAAATGAGTTTTGCTCATTCTTACTGAACTGATAACTTTCTGTAGATACCAAAATGAAATTTAATTAATAAGGATATGATTACATTTGCACACACTCCTTGTTAATTTAAGTCCTAACCATTAGAATTTAATTCAGCAGTATAGAACTTCTTGTGTGTTACTTTGGATCCATATACATAAGTATTGGTTTTGTTGTAGTGTTTACTCCACAGTGCACAAGTGTGTAATTCATTTCTGTAAAATGAAGAGAAACTAAAAAGCCTCTTGATCAAAGTGAAAGAGGAGAATGAAAAAGTTGGCTTAAAGCTCAACATTCAGAAAACTAAGATCATGGCATCCAGTCCCATCACTTCATGGTAAATAGATGGGGAAACAGTGGAAACAGTGTCGGACTTTATTTTTTTGGACTCCAAAATCACTGCAGATGGTGATTGCAGCCATGAAATTAAAAGACACTTACTTCTTGGAAGGAAAGTTATGACCAACTTCTATAGTATATTGAAAAGCAGAGATATTACTTTGCCAACAAAGGTCTGTCTAGTCAAGGCTATGGTTTTTCCAGTGGTCATGTATGGATGTGAGAGTTGGACTGTGAAGAAAGCTGAGCACCAAAGAATTGATGCTTTTGAACTGTGGTGTTGGAGAAGACTCTTGAGAGTCCCTTGGACTGTAAGGAGATCCAACCAGTCCATTCTGAAGGAGATCAGCCCTGGGATTTCTTTGGAAGGAATGATGCTAAAGCTGAAACTCCAGTACTTTCGCGACTTCATGTGAAGAATTGACTCATTGGAAAAGACTCTGATGCTGGGAGTGCTTGGGGGCAGGAGGAGAAGGGGACAACAGAGGATGAGATGGGTTGATGGCATCACCGACTTGATGGATGTGAGTTCGAGTGAACTCCAAGAATTGATGATGGACAGGGAGGCCTGGCGTGCTGCGATTCATGGGGTTGCAAAGAGTCAGACACGACTGAGTGACTGAACTGAACTGAACTAGTTCTCTACATGTTGCATGCAACTTTAGATAATATTTTAGATAATATTTTCTTATAATTAAGCTCATTAAGTGGTTCCCAGTGACTATGACTCTCTTCTTCCCAAGTTGAAGTTACTTGACATCTGTATGTTGCTGTGCTTAGTCACTCAGTAATGTATGACTCTGAGACCCCATGAACTGTAGCCCACCAGGCTCCTCTGTCCATGGGGATGCTCCAGGCAAGAATACTTGAGAGTGTTGCCATGCTCTCCTCCTGGGGATTTTCCCAACCCAGGGATTGAACCCAGATTTCCTGCATTGAAGGCAGATTCTTTACTATCTGAACCACCAGGGAAGCCCAAGAATACTGGAGTGGGTAGCTTATCCCTTCTCTAGGGGATCTTCCAGAATCAGGAATTGAACCAGGGTCTTTTGATTATAGGCAGATTATTTACCATCAGTCAAATCACCATCACAGTCTCTGAGGTTAATCACTATTTAGGGGAGACATGAATGTCTTTGGTTTAGTCTTTCATTTTTTAGAGCTTTATTTGAAGTATTTTTGTTTTGAAGCATAGATAATTTATAATATTGTGTTAATTTCAAGTGTATGGCAAATTGAGTTATATATATACATACAGATACATACATATATTATTTTTCAGATTCTTTTCCATTATAGATTACTACAATATATTGAGTATAGTTCCCTGTGCTATAGAGTAAGTCCTTGTTGTTTACCTATTTTACATAGAGTAGTGTGTCTGCCTTAGGGCTTCCCTAGTGGCAAAGAGGTAAAGAATCTGCCTGTGATGCAGAAGATTCAGGAAACCTGAGATTCATCCCTGGGTCAGGAAGATCCCCTGGAGGAGGGCATGGCAACCCACTCCAGTATTCTTGCCTAGATAGTCCCTTGGACAGAGAAGCCTGGCAAGCTATAGTCCATAGGGTCACAAAGAGTCACACAAGACTGAAGTGACTGTTGTTGCTGCTCAGCTGCTCATTTGTGTCCCACTCTTTGTGATCCTATGGACTGGAGCATGCCAGCTTTCCTTGACCTTCATCATCTTCTGAAGCTTGCTCAAACTCATGTTCATTAAGTTGGTGATGCCATCCAAGCATCTTGTCCTCTGTCATCCCCTTCTCCTTCAACCTTCAATCTTTCCCAGCATCAGAGTCTTTTCTAATGAGTCAACTCTTCACATCAGATGGCCTAACTATTGGAGCTTCAGCATCAGGCCTTCTAATGAATATTCAAGATTGATTTCCTTTAGGATTGACTGGAGAGGGCCGTGGCACCCCACTCCAGTACTCTTGCCTGGAAAGTCCCTTGGACGGGGGAGTCTGGTAGCTGTGGTCCATGTGGTCGCTAAGAGTCGGGCATGGCTGGACGACTTCAGTTTCACTTTTCACTTTCATGCCTTGGAGAAGGAAATGGCAACCCACTCCAGTGTTCTTTCGTGGAAAATCCCAGGGACAGGGGAGCCTGGTGAGCTGCCGTCCATGGGGTCACACAGAGTTGAACATGACTGGAGTGACTTAGCAGCAGCAGCAGGATTGACTAGTTTGATCTCCTTGCCGTCCAAGGGACTCTCAAGAGTCTTCTCCAACACACAGTTCAAAAACATCAATTCTTTGACACTCAGCCTTCTTTATGGTCCAACTCTCACATTCATACATGACTATACATTCATACATGAATACATATCTTTGACTGTACGGACCTTTGTCAGCCAAGTAATGTCTCTGCTTTTTAATATGCTACTGGGTTTGTCATAGCTTTTCTTCCAAGGAATAGGCATCTTTTAATTTCATGACTGCAGTCACCATCTGTAATGATTTTGGAGCCCAATAAAATAAAGTCTGTTTCCATTGTTTCCCCATCTATTTGCCACGAAGTGACAGTACTGTATGCGGTGATCTTAGCTTTTTGAATGTTGAGTTTCAAGCCAGCTTTTTCACTCTCCTCTTTTATCCTCCATCAAGAGGCTCTTTAGTCCTCTTTCACTTTCTACCATAAGGATGGTATCACCCACATATCTGAGGTTATTGGCATTTCTCCTGGCAATCTTGATTCCAGCTTGTGCTTCATTTAGCCCAGCATTTTTCATGATGTACTCAGAGGATGAGATGGTTGGATGGCATCTCTGACTCAATGGACATGAGTTTGAGTAAATTCCAGGAGTTGGTGATAAACAGGGACACCTAACATATTGCAGTCCATGAGGTCGCAAAGAATCGGACACAACTGAGAGACTGAACTAAACTGAACTCTGAATATAGGGCTTCCCTGGTGGCTCAGCTGGTAAAGAATCTGCTTGCAGTGTGGGAGACCTGGTTTTGATCCCTGGGTTGGGAAGATCACCTAGAGAAGGGAACGGCTACCCACTCCAATATTCTGGCCTGGAGAATTCCATGGTTTGTATAGTCCATGGGGTTGCAAAGAGGCAGATGACTGGGTGACTTTCACCTCACTTCTCTCTGTATAGAAATTAAATGAGCTGGGTTACAATATACAGCCTTGACATACTCCTTTCCCAATTTTGAACCAGTCTGTTGCTCAATGTCCAGTTCTAGCTGTTGTGGCTTGACTTACCACAGCAGTACTGTGGCCACTGCTGAATTTTCCAAATTTGCTGGCATTTTGATTGCATCACATTAGCAACATGCATGTCACTGATGACACGTGTGTGTGTGTCAGTGTTAATCCATAACTTCTAATTTATCCCCCCACAACCACTCTATCTTCTTGATAGTAAAGTTTATTTCTATGTGTATGAGTCTGTTTATGTTTTGTAAATAGGTTCTCTGTGTCATTTTTTAGATTCCACCTATAAGTGATATTATATGATATTTGTTTTTGACTTACTTCACTTAATATGATAAACTTTAGGTCCATCAATGTGGCTGCATATAATATTATTTCCTTCTTTATGGCTGAGTAATATTGTATTGTGTATGTGTGTGTGTATGTATGTATATATGGGTGTGTATATGTATATATACATATATACACACTACATAATTTATATATATGTATATATACACACTACATAATTTACCATCCATCTGTCTGTGGATATTTAGCTTGCTTCCATTTCTTGTCTATTGTAAATAATGCTGCAGTGAGCTTTGGGGTGCTTGTAACTTATTGAATTAGCTTTCTAACAATCTTTCTGAATCTCAATTTCTTCATTTTTGTTTCAGTACACTTTGTACTGTTGAAATACATATCAATAAATTATCATTATTACTTGTGCTAGTCCATCAATAATCAGAGAAGTATCAAAATGTGTTTGCATTTCTCTCATGTTAATATTATGTCTATTTCCTCTAATGAAACTCCAGTTCTTCGATCACAGTCTTGATGCATCACTTAGTCTGTGCTCTCATGGCATTTTTGTCTTGTATTTCTTAGTCTTCTCTACTTTGAGACTGAATAATGCTCCAGATTTATAAACTCATGCAGGAGTCTTGCTACCTGGAATCTCATTATCAGACGACTGCTTACCTGGGTTTTTGCACATTGTCCAATATTATGTTTCTTATCACCGGGCTGTGGCCACCTCTCAGGCTGCATAAAGATGCTTAGAGAATTGTGGCCTCAGGTATTCTGCAAGTAATGCCCTCTAACTACTGGGTCAAAAGTCATTTTAGTTGATGACCTCTCTCATTCTTAGAAGTAATATGGTTGTCTGCATACCTCTGATTCAATTCAGCTCTTGATTTTTTACATACAGGCCATTCCACTCTTGTCCCACTGAAAACATTTCAAACAAACTATCAATCTGGTCCTGATTGTTTTTTATAATTAAAATAAATTTTTGGATAGGCTAGGTCATAAGACTATGAGGACTGGTTTAGTCAGACAGGCTACTTGGTAATAAACATATTCCTGGAGAGAAGTAGAATTATCTCTAAATAGAATGATTTCTTTTCTATTAATTTCTATGATATGATGACATGTCAGTTGATCCTTAATAGATGAATAATTTTAGTGCCAATTTGTAATCATCTTTCCCAAAGATAACTTAAATGCATTTTCCAGCCTGCCAATAATCTGTCACAAGGGTACTGCATGACTTCTTATCTGATTTTTAAAATTCTTTCTTGGTTTTTAGTTTGACAAGAAATAGTATAAGTGTAGTCATATGAAAAAGATGACCACTTATGAATATTACATATCCTGATTGCCATTCCCTCATCTTTTCATGTATACCAATGGCATTAATATTAAAACAAAATTAGATTCTGCTGTGGCCATTTTCTTTAGCATACTTGTCAGTACCATTAGTTTACAGGAAATAAAATGAATTGCCTCAGACTTAATGAGGCCTTAAGAGAGTGTGTATATATATATATATAAAACACTATTTAAAGTTAAATGCAAATAGTTGCAAAGAGTTCATGGAAAGGTAGATAAATTATTTACAATTGCTTCCTTTCTAGAGTATATATTTTAGGAAGAGAGGTCAAAAAACTAAAAACCCTAATTGGGCCAACTAGATAACATAACATAAAATGCTAGAGTCCTAGGGACTGAGGTACATAGTGAAGGGCTATGCCTTGTCTAAAATAGCCAGGCATCCTCCATCCTCCATCCTCCTTCAGAAGCAGGAATTCCAGACCAGTGATATTAGATCTTTAAATTAAAATATGTGACCAGAAGCAAAAGAAGAAAAAAGAAAAATCAGAAATTCTGGATTTTTTTTTAAAACTTCTGATTCTGAATGTTAATAAAATACAAGATATAGGGACACCAAATGTTGATTCATACACACTTTAGGTATTTTATGTATTGTTAGTTTGTATTGTCTACAATATAGTTGAATTCAGAAAAAAAATCAGAACAATTTTGTTCCTTTCATATCTCTCTGTTTATACATGTACTGAATACAGCCCAACATGGTACATATAGCCTAAACCTACAGAGAGAAGTCTAGAGCAATATAGAAATAAGGACATTTCACTTATTTGAGAGAGATATTGAGAAAAATCTGCCCACCAACAGCATGTGCACATTTCCAGTTTGCTGTCCTCATATTAGCTTTGTTTTTCTAAAAATAACAAGCAAAAGAAGCAACTCTGCTTTGCATGACTTTCTTGCTTAGGACTCAAATTAAGTGTTTTTGTTCTGTTAATTTCATATGGGCAGAAAATTAGTTCAAGTGTTCCCAAACAGCATGACTTAATTTGAAAATATGTGTGTATATTTTTAAAGACTCTAAAAATAGTCTGCTGGTCAGTCAGGAAAAGTAATGCTAAATGTGGAAATTAACAGAAGATGCTTAGTTGGTACTTATTTCTCACAGTTAGCTTAACAGAGTTCACTATAATTATGTAACATGATTATGGTTATGAAAAGAGCAGTGGGTGACTATAAGAAAAATCAGAGCTCTGGTTTTAACTGTATACCAATTTAAACATTATGTGGCCAAAGGCAAGCATGAACCTATATGAAAATGAGTGTGTACCCATATTTCAAGAATTAAAACAAGGATTTGGAGTAGTGGGCTCTAAAGAATTACATGTTTTCTTCTATTATGTTTGTGTCTTCTGTCTTCATTAGAGTTCGTTAGGAAATCCCAAACCCACTGGCTAATAAGAGAAACTGAATCACAATTTGTGTATATAAAAATCATAAAAATGATGAAGACTAAGGAAAGGGCAGGGGGATATTTGTGTTAACTATGCTTAGTGAGTAGCTTGACCAAGTTTCTGAAAACTATTATCTATATTTCACTTTTTTTCTGGCTAAATTTTTAGGATAAAATGGAGCATACTTTATAGTTGTTTCATGTATTATGTACTTCATACATTATGTAAATGGATTAAAAATATTAAATAATGTTCGTGTGATATGTAAATATTCCATAGTAGGTAATTAAAGTATATTTGTTAAAAGAATGTCTATTAAAAACTCATGTGATATAGTAAAAAATAGCCAAAATGCTTATCAGAGGGTTCATGGGATGTTTTCTCCAATACATTTTATTTTTCTATTTCAATCATTTTGTTCTTATTTTTATTATTTCCTTCTTTTAAATTTCATTTGAGTTTATTTTGCTGTATTTTTCTAAAGTTTTGAAATTGAAGTTAAATCATTAACTTTGTTTTCTTACATACTTGTTTAAGGCTATATGTTTTTCTCTAAGCACTACTTTACTGCTTCCCCAAAATATTGCTAGGTCATGTTTTCTTTATCATTCATTTAAACATATTCCCAATTTTAATTTTATCTTTAACTGATTGATTATGTAGAATTATATAATTTCCAAGCAACTGGAATTTCTACTTATATTTTTATTATTGAATTCTAGCCTAACTCCACTATGTTCAAAACAAAGAGTCTGTATGATTTTAGTGTTTTGAAGTTTGTTGAGACTCACTTTTTATGGTCTACCATATGGGGATCTGGTAAATGTTCCATGTGCACTTAGAAAGTTATTGGGTATGGTTTTCTATGTATGTTATATTGGTCAATTTTTAAAATTATTCTGGTCATCTATTCCCTAACTTTTCCTTTTCTGCTTATTCTATCAATTACTGAGAGAAATTTGTTAAAATTTCCAATTCTGTGCATTTGAATATTTTATTTGTACTTTCAAATTTTGTTTTGTGAGTTTTAAAGCCTACTTCTGCTTTATTGACTATGCCAAAGCCTTTGACTGTGTAGATCACAATAAACTGTGGAAAATTCTGAGAGAGATGGGAATACCAGACCACCTGATCTGCCTCTTGAGAAATCTGTATGCAGGTCAGGAAGCAACAGTTAGAACTGGTCATGGAACAACAGACTGGTTCCAAATCGGAAAAGGAGTACGTCAAGGCTGTATATTATCACCATGTTTATTTAACTTATATGCAGAGTACATCATGAGAAATGCTGGACTGGAGGAAACACAAGCTGGAATCAAGATTGCCGGGAGAAATATCAATAACCTCAGATACACAGATGATAACACCCTTATGGCAGAAAGTGAAGAGGAACTAAAAAGCCTCTTGATGAAAGTGAAAGTGGAGAGTGAAAAGGTTGGCTTAAAGCTCAACATTTAGAAAATGAAGATCATGGCATCTGGTCCCATCACTTCATGGGAAATAGATGGGGAAACAGTGGAAACAGTGTCAGACTTTATTTTTCTGGGCTCCAAAATCACTGCAGATGGTGACTGCAGCCATGAAATTAAAAGACGCTTACTCCTTGGAAGGAAAGTTATGACCAACCTAGATAGCATATTCAAAAGCAGAGACATCACTTTGCCAACAAAGGTTCGCCTACTTAAGGCTATGGTCTTTCCTGTGGTCATGTATGGATGTGAGAGCTGGACTGTGAAGAAGGCTGAGCGCCGAAGAATTGATGCTTTTGAACTGTGGTGTTGGAGAAGACTCTTGAGAGTCCCTTGGACTGCAAGGAGATCCAACCGGTCCATTCTGAAGGAGATCAGCCCTGGGATTTCTTTGGAGGGAATGATGCTAAAGCTGAAACTCCAGTATTTTGGCCACTTCATGCGAAGAGTTGACTCATTGGAGAAGACTCTGATGCTGGGACGGACTGGGCGCAGGAGGAGAAGGGGACGACAGAGGATGAGATTGCTGGATGGCATCACTGACTCGATGAATGCGAGTCTGAGTGACCTCCGAGAGCTGGTGATGGATAGGGAGGCCTGGCGTGCTGCGGTTCATGGGGTCGCAAAGAGTCGGACACGACTGAGCGACTGATCTGATCTGATCACTTAACTAGAGATCACAGAGTTTTGTCTCTTCGGTTTAACTACTTGCAGCACACACAAAGCTGCCATACAGTAGAAACTCACTGGTTATTTGGGTAGGGGGTGAATAAATGTGAGAATAAAATTAGGTATCTAGTGACAAAGTCCAAAAAAATATGCATGGGATAGTACAAAGCGAGATTTGACCAACTGCCGAACACGTTAAGATATTTTGGCCAGATTTTGCCAGATAGAAGCTTTTAAATTTCTTTGTGCAGAGTAGATATTCAGTGATGAGAGGACAATTCTTTGTGCTTTGTTTTTGTTTTCCTTTATCTGAGAGCATATTAATGAAAGTATTAGTTGCTCAGTCATGTCCAACTCTTCGAGACTCCGTGGACTGTAGCCTGCCAGGCCCCTATTTCCATGGGATTTCCCAGGCAAGAATACTGGAATGGGTTGCCATTTCCTTCTCCAGGGGATCTTCCTGAACCAGGGATCAAACCCGGTTCTCCCACTTTGCAGGCAGACTCTTCTGTCTGAGCCACCAGGGAAGCCCTGGGAGCGTATTAGCCTTCTTCAGTTGTATTAGCATTATCAGTATTCATTCAGTGGTATCAACCTACACACATCTTTAACCAAGAAATGTTCACCATTTCTGTTCTTACTAGAAAGAGTACAATTCTCTGAAAATTTGCTTACTCCTCTGTCTTCCAGACTTGATGCTGTCAGCTTGCTCTGCCAACGTTCATTAACTGGCATCTCTATATTCAGCTATTTGGCTTATGTAAAGGCAGAGAGACAAATTTCTAGATATTCTCTCTTAAAACTTGAGAATCATTCTAATTCTTTTCTAGGCCCATTTTAATTTAATTTTAAATTACATGTATAAATATTGAACGTGAAAGTGAACGTGAAGTCGCTCAGTCGTGTCCGACTCTTTGCGACCCCATGGACTGTAGCCTACCAGACTCCTCCATCCATGGGATTTTCCAGGCAATAGTACTGGAGTGGATTGCCATTTCCTTCACCAAGGGATCTTCCCAACCCAGGGATCGAACCCGGGTCTCCCGCATTGTAGACAGACACTTTACCGTCTGAGCCACCACCTAAAACAATGACTGGCACTAAGCACTCAGAAAATGTTGGTAGTGGTAACAGCCTAAGTGCTGTGACTATTATGAGTATTTATTTTAAAAAGTATTTGAATTGTGAACTCAATATTACCAAAGGTAATACCGTGCTTTATTACCAGGAGAGCATTTTCCTCTTAATATATTTTTTTATATTTTCCTATTATTATATATTACTTTCTTGCATTCTTTTGTTAAATTTTGCTTGTCTATGTTTTCTATGTTTTCTCCAGTAAATATACATTAATTGCATAATAAAAAATAAAAACTTTGAAAGAGAGATGATTTTAATTTTTCCTTGAAGAATAGGTAACCAATAATCTGAACTCCTTCTAAAAGCTTTTTCATTATGTTCCTTTTTATTTTATTTTATTTTTATTTTATTTAACTTTACAATATTGTATTGGTTTTGCCATATATCAAAATGAATCTGCCACAGGTATACATGTGTTCCCCATCCTGATCCTTTTTTTTTTTTTTTTTAACTGTTAATGATCTGTAGGAAAGAAAGAAAATATGAAAAATTGAATTCAGTGTCTAGAATTCAAATGTGTGTCAGTATATTTAAATACCATGAGTTTACTCAGAAGAAGAGAAAGATGATAAATAGGGCTTAATAGTTTCAACTGTGAATCAAAGTAAATCCAGGTATGTATTCTGAAGTAGTTCATGTCCTAAAGTAGATGCTGTTATTCTTATTTCAGTACTTGGGACAGATCATTTAGGAAAGGAAACAGGGAAAGTAAAGTAACCTTTATTATATCCCTGGAGTTTGTGCTAAGCACTTTACATATATATTTAATGGTCTCAAAAAAAAGTAACATGTTACTATTCAACAGATTACCGTGTGGAAATTGAGGCTCAAAAGATACTCATAGTGCAATTTCATATAGCTTATGTGTAAAAGCCAAAATGCAAGCCCTCTTTACTGAATTCAGAATCCAGTATCTTTACTCTGTGTTCTCCTTCTCTCAAAGCTGCTGTCTCTCCCCACCCACACCCACTACCCTCTACCAGTCTTTTGTTGACAGTTGGTTGTCTGATTATGTAGATGAAGTATGTCAGAAATATCACCATCAATGCTGCTCATTTCTTCTCTAGCAATAAGCCTCTTTTCTTCTTTCTTCATGTATACAACAGAGGTGAAGCTTCTAAATGACAGCTTATTCAAATATCTCAGTTTGCAATATGTTTTTCTTGTCATAACTCTAATTTTCTATCATTTTAACACTTACTTTTCATTTTTCATTTGAGTTTCCAATACTGTTATGACTTCCAATGACCAAATATCTCTACAGATTGATTTCAGTGCATTCATAAAGATGGGCATATTAGTAGTTGTTTTTCTCATGATTTATGCGATTTACCATGCAATGCATATCATTTAATAGAGAAGATTTCACTCTTGAGTGCTGAAATGAATATGCTTGTGAAAGGTAGTCTTGATTAACAGTGACAAATAACACAAATTCTTACTGATTCTGATTATTGTCCTCATGTAGACATTATCATTCTTTGTGCTGACAATAGCTTTAATGTATTTGTAGTGTCACAGAAAGATAGCATCTAAAAGTTATTTTTAAAATATCAGTATATTAATTCCCCTCATTATATAATGTTATCATTGGAGTCAACCTTGCTGTACTAAATATTTACTTTGCTATACTGGAAAATAAATGAAAATAAGTATCAATTATATTTTCAATGTAGTCTTAACAGTATATTAGTAAAAAAAAAAAACAAAACAATTATTTGCTGTGGTTTCCACTTACTAGGGCTTCCCTGATAGCTCAGTTGGTAAAGAGTTCACCTGCAATGCAGGAGACCCCAGTTCAATTCCTGAGTCAGGAAGATCTGTTGGAGAAGGGATAGGCTACCTACTCCAGTATTCTAAGACTTCCCTTGTGGATCAGCTCATAAAGAATCCACCTGCAATGTGGGAGACCTGGATTTGATCCCTGGGTTGGGAAGATGTCCTGGAGAAGGGAAAGGCTACTCACTCCCTTATTCTGGCCTGGACAATTCCATGGACTGTATAGTCCATGGGGTCACAAAGAGTCAGACACAGCTGAGTTACTTTCACTTTCACACCACTTACTAAGCACAAGGAACTGTAGTTGAATTTTCTGTTTTTTTAATTTAATTTTATTTAACTTTACAATATTGTATTGGTTTAGCCATATATCAAAATAAATCTGCCACAGGTATACATCCTGAACCCTCCTCCCTCCCCATACCATCCCTCTGGGTCATCCCAGTGCACCAGCCCCAAGCATCCAGTATCATGCATCGAACCTGGACTGGCGACTCGTTTCATGTATGATATTATACATATTTCAATGCCATTCTCCCAAATCATCCCACCCTCTCCCTCTACCAGAGTCCAAAAGACTGTTCTATACATCAGTGTCTCTCTTGCTGTCTCGTATACAGGGTTATTGTTACCATCTTTCTAAATTCCATATATATGCGTTAGTATACTATATTTGTGTTTTGCTTTCTGGCTTACTTCACTCTGTATAATAGGCTCCAGTTTCATCCACCTCATTAGAACTGATTCAAATGTATTCTTTTTAATGGCTGAGTAATACTCCATGGTGTATATGTACCACTGCTTTCTTATCCATTCATCTGCTGATGGACATCTAGGTTGCTTCCATGTCCTGGCTATTATAAACAGTGCTGCGATGAACATTGGGGTACACGTGTCTCTTTCAATTCTGGTTTCCTCAGTGTGTATGCCCAGCAGTGGGATTGCTGGATCATAAGGCAGTTCTATTTCCAGTTTTTTAAGGAATCTCCACACTGTTCTCCATAATGGCTGTACTAGTTTGCATTTCCATCAACAGTATAAGAGGGTTCACTTTTCTCCACACCCTCTCCAGCATTTATTGCTTGTAGACTTTTGGATCACAGCCATTCTGACTGGCGTGAAATGGTACCTCATAGTGGTTTTGATTTGCATTTCTCTGATAATGAGTGATGTTGAGCATCTTTTCTTGTGTTTGTTAGCCATCTGTATGTCTTATTTGGAGAAATGTCTATTTAGTTCTTTGGCCCATTTTTTGATTGGGTCATTTATTTTTCTGGAATTGAGCTGTAGGAGTTGCTTGTATATTTTTGAGATTAGTTGTTTGTCTGTTGCTTCATTTGCTATTATTTTCTTCTATTCTGAAGGCTGTCTTTTCACCTTGCTTATAGTTTCTTCTGTTGTGCAGAAGCTTTTAAGTTTAATTAGGTCCTATTTGTTTATTTTTCCTTTTATTTCCAATATTCTGGGAGGTGGGTCATAGAGGATCCTGCTTGATGTATGTCAGAGAGTGTTTTGCCTATGTTCTCCTCTAAGAGTTTTATAGTTTCTGGTCTTATGTTTAGATCTTCAATCCATTTTGAGTTTATTTTTGTGTATGGTGTTAGAAAGTGTTCTAGTTTCATTGTATTATAAGTGGTTGACCAATTTTACAAGCACCACTTGTTAAAAAGATTGCCTTTAATCCATTGTATATTCTTGCCTCCTTTGTCAAAGATAAGGTGTCCATATGTGCATGGATTTATCTGTGGGCTTTCTATTTTGTTCTATTGATCTATATTTCTGTCTTTGTGCCAGTACCATACTGTCTTGATGACTGTGGCTTTGTAGTAGAGCCTGAAGTCAGGCAGGTTGATTCCTCCAGTTCCATTCTTCTTTCTCAAGATAGCTTTGGCTATTCGAGGTTTTTTTCAAGATGCATTAAAAGGGATAAGACTCAATATTTGTCCTTAAAAGTTTATTTTTTTTAGTTTAGTGAAATACATTGATAATTTTGTGTTAATGTCAAGAATAAGGGATCATTAATGTTTTAGGTACTTTAAAATATTCTCAGTAAATATGATTATTCTGAAGCATGGAGATCAGTCATTTTTATTATGATCTTCTTGCAATGGAATATGCTTCTCCCAATATTTATTCATTGGATTATACAGTTGGTGGTTTAGTTGCTAAGTCATGTCCAACTCTTGCTAATCCATGGACTGTAGCCCACAAGTCTCCTCTGCCCATGGGATCTCCCAGGCAAGAATACTGGAGTGGGTTGCCATTTCCTTCTCCAAAACCAAGAATCCATGTTAAATTTTAGTACAACCCAAGTTTATGTCATTTTCACTAGAGACCAGATGATATCCAAGACTTATAAGGTCCTACTAATTGGATTAACTTGTGTGAATTAACTTTTAGATTCAGTTTAGATAAATAAGGTGACTTAATTGGTAAGTGATCTTTGACAACTATTTTCCATAAAAACTAGAGAAAGAGTCTCTAAAGCCAGGTACTGTTAACAGTAACATTCTTGTGCAGAGATGGTACATTTTGTAAAAGCTTATTAGCTTTCATGCCTTCATTTTGTTAACATTTCTTCTTTCTAAAACATATTTTTTAATATTTCATCATGAGATAGTACAATATACAGTCCAAAATATACACAGTATTAACCAAAGATGAAATTATTTCCTGTATAAATGTGTGTAAGGAATAAAAGATGAGAAGTTATACCACTGGACTTTTTTTTTTTTTTTTAATTCAGGTAGTAACAGATGTATTGGCAGTTTTATTTCTGTGTGTCCTAGGTTTTAGTCATGCTTATTTTACTATTTGTGTCATATCAAGTTAAATTAATGAATCGAGTATTGATTACCAGCTTTGTGTTGCAGATCACCAAGCGTGGTATCTTGGTGATCTTGGTGATCATCTGTGTGCCTTCCATAATTTGCAAAGCAGATAGCTATGCTCCATGTTCTCCTTGATCATGAGGAGGTATTAAGTTCTCTTTCAGTTGATATACTTCTGTGATGGCTTTTTTTTTTTTTTAATGTGGTATATATAATGAGCAGGGTTTTTTTTTTTTTTTTTTTTTTTTGCCTTCATATGGTTCTCAAACTCTGAACTTTGGGCTTCTGTATTCTAAAAATAGTTGTTGTGATTTCCCTAAGTCTTATTTTGTCATGAGCATAAAGGCCACTTTCCTCTAACTTCACACCATCCAACTTTTAATTACTTACCCAAATATTATTCTTTATAACACTCTACATTTTCATTATTTTTGGAAAACATCAAAGTTTAGAAGACTATCTGCTCCTTCTAAATGGCATGGAAATCTAAAATACAGTGCAGTGGAGAAGAAATCTGACTTACCTAATCCGGGACATTATACAACTTAGTTATATTACCAGACCCTCAGATTTCTTATTTGTAAAGTGGTGACAGAAGATACGTGAGGATCTTTTTGCAAGTTGATTATGCACAGTGTTTTCAGTCTCTATAGTAGACATTCAGTACATGATTTACTGTTGATTTGGCATTTTAGAAGGAAAAAAGTAGTGGAGCACATAGTCATGCTTTGTTTGGCATGATGTTAGTTGCTGGCTGGTGAAGAAGGTGAGGGGATGATCCTTTACCCTCCTAACCACTTGATTTCTTGCTATTATGTGTGATATAGCTTTGCCATGTATTTTAGTCTTAATATTTCTAAAGCAAAATTGAGATAAAGTCAGTCCATGCTGTAGCATCTTGAAATTTACTGGGTATATACAGTGCATGATTCCAAGAATTTTATTACATTGAATAACAAGTCAAATAACTTTAAAGAAACATTTGACTTATTAGTATGTGCAAAATATCAAACTGATACAAGTGTGTGTGTATGTTACTGTATATGCACATAAGAAAATCTCAGTAAACTTTAGCAAATGTGCTGTTTGTTTTCTGTGTATTGTGAGTGTGTTTCTTTAGAGGTTTTTCTTTCCCTGATCATTTACAGTAGAATCTTGGCAGTCCCCCTTATACTAGGAACACTACATGCATCGCGTATTCCAATTCTAACACCAGTGTCACCCTGTGGCTCATCCAGTAGCAGGTGTTGAACACTGATATAAACAGAATTTTGTCTAGCAAAACCATAATCCTCCCATTTCCAGTCTCTATTGGCCAATGAAACACTAATGCTAAGCTTACTTCCAAATTCAAGTCTAAGGCATCACAGTTCATTTGCTTCCTGCCAGAACTATTGGCCCATGGAAACTCTTATTTTAAAAATTAAAGCAGAACGAAAGTTTCTCTCAAATTCCATGTGATTTTAGGTGACACACTCCTAATGTTTCAGCTTTTTCTGAAATTAGTAAATTGAGATTATTTTGCAGTTATTTACTTAATAATAGTTCTCTTTGAATATAGCAAACTGCCTAAATATAACAGAACTGTTCACCATATATCTCAAAATATTTTTTTGGAGGGGGAAGTTCAGAAAACTGTAAATTCTCAAAACTTGGGCATTTTAACATTCTAGGGGTTTGGAATGATTAGTAGATAGAATCATTTGAACCAACCACTTGTATCAATAAAACCAATTTATGTGAAACAATTTAGATTTAAAGGTTACATAATTTTAGAACACAGAACTCATATAGCTTCCTTAAATCTTTTTTCAAGGGGAGTGGTGTAGGAGGCAAGACTCATATAAACAATTTGATAAATTTAAAACAACTTGATTAATTTTGAATTAAATTTTAATTTAAAAAGAATTAAAAGTTAATATTAGGAAGACTGGCCTTGGAGAGGTATTTATTAGCTTAATTATTTGAAATGTTAGGAAATATTTATTTGGAAATGTTTCTTCAATCATTTTCTAAGGGCCAATATTTTTATAACTCTGTGTATAACAAAGCTTTGTTAACATATTCAGGGTACATATTGTTATATTGATATAGTGGTATTCAGAGTACTATAATACATGTTCCTTTAAATCCAGCTAACCACCATAGTATGCAAGATTTTGATAAGATAATCTCTATAAGGTATAGATAATGTATAACATGGTATATCAATAAATATTGAAGAAATATTTATAGAGAAAGTGCAGAAGAAGTAGGATTTATGTCCTAATTCTTAACTGTTTATCCAGATTTTTTTCCCTCTTAGATGTTATGGGAATAGTAATAAGTCCTTATAAAGGCTTCATATCTAATACATAGAGGTAGGTGCTCAAGTTTTAATGTAATTCTAATCATAATCTTGATATGGAAATTGATACATGTATTTTAATATTAATATGGGAGAGAAAAAATAATGAAGATATTCTTGAGGAAGAACAATTAGAGGACTTGCCATTCTGAACATTGAGCCATATTTTAAGGTAATCATGATTTAAATGGAGTATTGCTATGAAGATGGATCAAAAAGATGAAAGGAATTGACTAAGGAGCCTGGTCAGACCCAAAGACATGTAGAAATATATATATAAATGAAAGAACTGTTATTGCACATGAGTGAAGAATGTAGCAGTACCAGGATGATTATTCATACACAAAAAATAATATTGGGTAATATTGCATTCATTTCTACCACAACACACATACACACACACACACACACACACACACACACACATAAATATTCCAGGTAAACACTGAAATGTGAAAAACTTAATTCTTTAAATCTTTTATGAAAATAACTTCGTTACCTCAGACTTGAGAAGGATTCAGAAAAATGTGCAAACCATTACATTGTATTTAAAAGAAATACATGTACACAAAGGCTTTCTGGAACAAATAACACCATGCTGTGGCCAGAGTATGGTACCATATGTTCTATTCAAAAGAAACAAGAAACTAAAAACCTCAAAAATTGCACATTAAGATTATAAAATTTTATTTCATCATAAAACAAAACATTGAAAATGAAAGAGAAACCAAAAATTGGGAGAAGGTAAGTACCCTGTTGTTTTTCACTCACTATGTCCAACTCTTTGCAGCCTCATGGACTAAAGCACACCAGGCTTCCCTGTCCTACACTATCTCCCGGAGTTTGCTCAGACTCATAAACATTGAGGTGATGATGCCAACCATATCATCCTTTGCTGCCCGCTTCTCCTCCTGCCCTCAATCTTTCCCAGAATCAGGGTCTTTTCCAATGAGTTGTCTCTTCACATCAGGTGGCCAAAGTATTGAAGCTTCAGCTTCAGCATCAGTCCTTATAATGAATATTCAGTGTTGATTTCCTTTAGGATTGACTGGTTTTGTTTGGGGGTTCTTAAATAAATATTGAGAAAAATAATGTGATGGGCAAAAATAATAAAAAAAAAAATCCATACTATTAGGTAATAGTTTAGATAGAAATGTAATGTTTATAGGAAGATAGATACATTTTTTTTTGCCAAAAACCAAAAAGAGCTGGTTCCTTTATATTCTAGCCCCAAACAAAGCAAAACTTTATTAAATTTTAACATTTTAATTTCCTATGTCTCATTCTTTTCCAGGTTCTATGCATATTTTTAACCACAATTTTTCTGGTTTCTAGAATGTCATAAGCAAAAATAGTATTACTATGGACTTGGAACAGGTATAGAAATAAATTTACAGACTACACAGCAAGAATACATGAAAATTAACTTCATATTGGTTTGACAATATGTGGTTGGCTTTAACAGGATATACTGATTTTACTGCATATCATGATTTTCATGGCATCATATAATTTGACATGTAATTTGTATCAAGATTTGCCTCTAAATCACTTTAAATAGCAATAGCTGTGTATTAATCACATGGCTTTATATGTAATTATGTTAACGACAATACATAACTGTCTCAACCAGCATGATCACTCATTTTGGAGCCCAGTTTTAAATAAGATTATGTTGATGTCAATAGAAGGATCAGAACTAATAAAAGAACTATTTGGCATTGATTACTCTCCTCTCAGTAGTCCCATAGTCCTTTATTAGTTTTTAATTAAGAGTTTAATTCATTCTGTTTTGATTTTGTATAATTTCTGTACAAGCTCATCACCTCTACCAAACTGAGTTTCTTGTGTGGCCTCCTGTCTCATTCATCTTCCATATCCTGTATCTCTTGATAATAGTTCATATAGTGAACAACCATAACTCAAAAGAATAAAGATTTTCCTGTTTTTTAAGAGTATATATATTTTTTAATTTCTTTCAGAAATTTGGTACAGCTGTACAAAAGTGAAGATGACATGGAAATTTCAAAGAAGATTAAGACTCAGTGGACTTCTTTGGGCTTAGAAGATGTACAGCTTGTAAATTACTCTGTGTTGCTGAACCTGCCAGGTCTTTCTCCCAGCTCTGTGACTCTGAGCAGCAGTGGCCAGTGCTTTCATCCTAATGGCCAGCCTTGCAGTGAAGAAGCCAGAAAATGGAGCAGCCAAGACCTGCTATATTCATATGCAGCCTATTCTGCCAACGGAATTCTCGAGGTAATATGACCATTTATCTCTGTCATTTACAGTGAAATGAAATTAGAAAACAACAGCTTTCATCTAAATTGAACTAACTGGCAAGATACAGAATACCAAAGTAACCATTAAATGTTCTCAGTGTAGAGATGCCAGGAAAGGGGAAGGAAGATTTAAATTGCCTGACCCTTGTCATATTTGGAAAGTGAAAACATGTTAGAAGAATTTAATTCAAAAGTGTTGAATGTGTGACTGAGTCATTCACATTTCGCTTAGCTCTTACAGTGCAAATTCATTTTCTTCTTTGGTTCTAAGGAGGCAAGTTTTAATAGATTGATGTGGACAGAAAGAATAGAAATGGAGGCAGTTGTGTTTTTAGATTGTGTATGCACACAAGAAATGAAGTGGAAAATGGATGTGATTATTCACACATTTAAGATTTGATATACAGTGTTTCTGCTTTATGATGGAAAATACATGAAAAAGGGACGAGGTAGGAATTTTTCACTTTAGTCTTTCTAAGTTAGCTATTTTTTGTTTGTTTGTTTTGTCCTGTTTTTTAATGTGTTTTTCTGGCATTGTGGTTAGGTGCACAGCTTCTAGAGCCATGTGGACTAGTTTCAATTCTCAAATCCCCAGTTATCACTGATAATTAAGTATCTAAGGCTGAGTTTTCTCATCTCTGTAATAGGGATAATAATGGTCCCAGCTTCATAATCTTGTTGTGAGAATTGAATTAATAGATGTAAATAGTGGAGGATAGAGCTTAGCCTATTATAAGAAAAATATAGCAGTTAGACTTCAAGCATTTAAGTGGTCACTAGTTTCCTTTACCAGCACCATCTTACAAGTCTTTTTATTAATTAAAAGTTAATGTAATATTAAGTGTAATATTTCTAGTGTAGGACTCATGGTTTGATTTGATTACTATACCCTATTTCTGATAGGCAATAACAGAAATGTACCTGCATATTAGTAGAAATAGAAGGAGGCTGCTAGCTTTCTTTCTTTGGTTCAGAAACTTCAGTCTTAAGTTGAGATTCTAAAGTTAATGCACAGATTTTCTCTCAGACTCCCAAACCTGTGTAAGTGAAAGTCGCTCAGTCGTGTCAGACTCTTTGCAACTCCATGGGCTATAGAGTCCATGGAATTCTCCAGGCCAGAATACTGGAGTGGTGAGCCTTTCCTTTCTCCAGGGGATCTTCCCAACCCAGGGATTGAACCCAGGTCTCCCACATTACGGGTGGATTCTTTACCACTGAGCTACAAGGAAAGCCCCAAATTCCAGGCTCCTCCTTATTCCAGTTGATTCAAGTATATCAGAGTCATCTCCTTCCCTAAACAAAGCACATCCCAAACACAGAACATCAATAAAATCCCAGAAGATTGAAAAGGTCCTTGGAATCACCCCCATTTATTTTCTTTTCAATTTCCTCTGGCAAACATTCATTATTCCTTGACTGAGTTGACAGGGAAAGTCATAGAACTATAACTTGTGTCTCTGTTGTCTCTGTATGGATGTGTCTAATAATCCCCTGGACACACTGAATTGTTTTTGTATTCCTATGTAATCATATCTCTGATTATTATTTATTTTATCAATTATATACTTAAATTTTCTGTTTCATATTTTTAAAAATCAAGGTGTACTATAGAATCGTGGAAGTACTTAACTGTGAAGTGACAAGTCATGGAACCCTACGCTCTTGGTGGGACTGTAAATTGGTGCAGCCACTATTTAAAACAGTACGTAGGCTCTTCAGGAAAACTAAAAATAGAGCTACCATATGACCAAGCAATTCCACTTCTGAGTATATATTCGAAGAAAATAAAAACACTAACTTGAAAATATATACCCACCCCAGTGTTCCCAGAGATGTTATTTTACACATACACACAAACACATAGACAGTGGTATGTTACTCAGCCATAAAAAATGAAATTTTGCCATTTGAGACAACATGGATGGACCAGGACAGTATTAGGCTTAGCGAAATGTCAGACACAGAAAGACAAATACATTATTTTATCACTTATGTGTGGAATATAAAAAAATAAAATGAATAATAAAACAGAAAAAAAAGCTCATAAATGTTGAGAACAAACTAGTGGTTACTAGTGGGGAGAGAGAAAGGAAAGGGAAAGATAGAGGATTAATAAGTATAAACTACTATGTATAAAATAAATAAGCTACAAAGATGTACAGCATAGGAAATATAGCCAATATTTTATAATGACTTTAAATGATCTATAATCTATAAAAATATTGAATCACTATGTTGTATACCTGAAACTAATATAATATTAACAATTATACTTGAATTTTTTAAGAAACTAGCATTTTTAATAAAGAAATATTGGAAAATTAAAAACATGACTATTAAAAGGGATAAATAAAAGTTAGCTATAGATGTAGAAATGTATTCTATCTTTGAAATATTGGGCCTAGATAGGAAGAAATAATATTAAAAGAACTAAAATGCAATTATGGATAAAACAAATACCTTGTATTTGAAGAACATATTTAAGAAGTTAACTACAAATTAGATGAAGATGTTGGTATTAAGAATTTTTTAGAATTATTTTACCAATTCAAATCTTTTATACTAAGTACATAATAATTTAAATATTTATATACATAATATAAATAAAGAATACACCTCTCTCGTGGCTCAAATGATAAAGAATCCACGTGAAATGCAAAGACCCAGGTTAGATCCCTGGTTCAGAAGGATCCCCTGGAGAAAGGACTGGCTACCCAATCCACTATTCTTGCCTGGGTAATTCTAGAGAGAAGCCTGCTGGGCTACAGTTTATGGGGGTCACAAAGAGTCAGATACAACTGATCAACTAACCACTTCACTTCATGTTAATATTGATTTGTTGAATTCACACTATATCACTATGTTAGTATTATAATTTTCAAAAGCAATTTCTAGGTGACTATTTTATATGCATACAGAATGCTTCCATATATTTTATATACATGTTTTAGATGGATGTACTAGGGAAACTTATATATTCTAGTTAATAGGATACTGGTGTATTTTCCATGTTTCTTCAGGATATTTCCTAATTCAAATTAAGCTTGAGAGATTGCTGCTCATGATACAGGCATACATACTTTTTGATTTTGAGTACATTGTGTTTGCATGAATTTCTATCAGGCAGAGCCATTATCAAGTTCTTAAATTATTCTAGTCTGACTGCCAGCCAAGCTTCTCACTACTTTTGCTTTTGACAAGGTTATTTGTAGAAGAGGCGTACCCTTTTTCTTTGAAGAGATGTCATGTTCATTCATCATATGACTGTTTTGTATAAGCTTCCAATTTTTGCTTTCTGGTAACAGTCTAAACAGCATTTGTGATATCTGAGATCTACTTTGAAAACCTACTTAGTGTCAGCATGATGGATGGTGTACTTTGCAACTTCTTTGTAATTCATTGTGCACCAGAAAGGTGACATTGTTTACCCCATCATAATGACAGGTGGGTCAGTAAAATGGTTCTAAGGAGAGTTGCCCTGTCAGATGCAAAATATATATTAAAATGGATACATAAATAATTTAGCATGAATGAGGTTAGTTACTGTGGAAAATTCTTAAAGAGATGGGAATACCAGACCACCTGCCCTGCCTCCTGAGAAACCTGCATGTAGGTCAAGAAGGAACAGTTAGAACTGGACATGGAACAACAGAGTGGTTCCAAATAGGAAAAGGAGTACATCCAATAATAATATCCAAGGCTGTATATTATCACCCTGTCTATTTAACTTATATGCAGAGTACATCATGCAAAATGCCAGGCTGGATGAAGCACAAGCTGGAATCAGGATTGCTGGGGAAAATATCAATAACCTCAGATATGCAGATGGCACTACCCTTATGGCAGAAAGTAGATAACTAAAAAGCCTTTTGATGAAAGTGAAAGAGGAGAGTGGAAAAGTTGGCTTAAAACTCAACATTCAGAAAACCAATCATGGCATTTGGACCAATAACTCTATGTCAAATAGATGGGGAAACCATGGAAACAGTGAGAGGCTTTATTTGGGGGGGGCTTCAAAATCACTGCAGATGGTGACAGCTTCCATGACCTTGGAAGAAAGGCTATGGTCAACCTAGACAGTGTATTAAAAAGTAGAGACGTTACTTTACCAACAAAGATCCGTCTAGTCAAAGTTATGATTTTTCCAGCAGTCATGTATGGATATGAGAGTTGGACTTTAGAGACAGCTGTGTGCTGAAGAATTGATGCTTTTGAGCTGTGGTGTTGGAGAAGACTCTTGAGAGTCCCTTGGACTGCAAAGATATCCAATCAGTCCATCCTAAAGGAGATCAGTCCTCAATATTCATTGGAAGGACTGATGCTGAAGCTGAAACTGCAATACTTCAGCCACCTGATGTGAAGAACCAACTCATTTGAAAAGACCCTGATGCTGGGAAAGATGAAAGGTGGGAAGAGAAGGGGACGACATTGGATGAGATGATTGGATGGCATCACCAACAGGATGGACATAAGTTTGGGTAAGCTCCAGGAGTTGGTGATGGACAGGGAAGCCTGGTGTGCTCCCTCCATAGGTTTGCATAGAGTCAGACACGTCTGAGTGACTGAACTTAACTGAACTGAGGTTAGTTTCAGGGAGTAATAGTGATTTATATTTTTATTAATGGGAAATATCAGCTGTAACATCATCATAATTTTAAGACACTGATAGTACTGACAATGTCTAGCCAGTTTTATAAATAGTATATATGGCTTTATATAATTTCCATGCAATTGTTTCTTTTGTCCTTTGTGAACCCCATGCAGATACAGAAAAACAATGGGGAACAATTAATATTTAATAAAAGTTGGTCATATTGGGTCTACCATGTTCTTATTTTGAATAAAGGATTTGTTTTTATTCCAATACATCTTATGAATTTTTGAGTTTCCTTTCTGTTAAGCATTATTTTGCATTTGAAAGATAAGCCAAGTGATGCAATTCTATGAAGAAATATTTTCAACAACTCATTTACTGTGCATGAAATATTGTTACCAACACACTTAACACTATCTCATTCCTCAGAAAGCATAGTTCACTAGCCCAGACTAGCAACCTTCCATATTATTTGCACACCCATGGTTTGGTTACTTCAATTCTCTAAGCTTCAAGGTCCTCATCTGTAAAAGAGGAATAATTATAGTACCTCAAGTGATTGCTGTGGGCAAGAAATGATAGAAACCATATAAATGGTCTGCTACTTAGAAGTACTCAGTAAATGATACCTATTGCTGTGTTTAGTAGTTGATAAAAGGAGACACCTTCAAATGGGAGAAATTAAGAAAATAATAGAACTATATATCATAAAATTTGGAGTACAAATTTTTTGACATATTGTGTAAATATAATTTTCCTAACTTCTATTGAACAAAACAAATATTAATAAGGGAGGAAAATGCCTTAAGCATGAATACATAGTAAAATACATATAATCTCTGACTATATTTTTTTCTTTTAAAACTGAAAGCTCTAATAAAAGAAATATTTCATTTTTGAGTGCAGAATGACAAATCATGTCAATTTGGGACTGAAGAGAGTTCCTTGTCTTTGTTTTGTAAAATATCAAGACCTAGTATATAACACATGATATCTGAAAACTACATCAAATATTTTGTCCAAAAATCGGAAGAGAGAAAATAATAACTGGCATGGAATCCTTGGATAACTTGTAGTCAGGTGTCTATTTTCTCATGGCTGGGAAAACTTTGTCTTCTTCTTTTATTTTTAATATTATCAAGCAAAGGCAAACTTATCAGTGTTATGGCAGAAGGAAAAGCTGTATGCATTTACCTCTGAATTCTTTTTGTTACAGATAAAAAATATCAGAAAGCTAACAGAACAGACTGAAATTACAGTTTTTCTGGGTGTGAAAATGAAATCTATACTCTCACAAACAGAAATGTGAGCTTGGAGCAGTTTTTCAATATTGGAAAGGATTTTGCATTTTATTTGTCCCCCCTTCTTTTTCTTTTGTGGAATCCATCTTTCGGTCAACAATGCACAACAGTGTGAAATGAATGGTTTTGAACACAGTTATATGTAAGACATTCACTTTTTGAAATCTGTAGAAAATCCCTTGGTTTAATATGATCTTCTCTTTCTGATTTCATGAGCTCTGTGAAGTAACTAAGTTAGCAAAAGAATTTCATAATTGGCTGCTTTTTTCCCCAAATTAATCCATGTGGTTACTTTTCACATATTTAAGGTATATATTATTCCTGGATTTAAAATTTAGACAGAAACATTTACAAATAAAAAAGTGATCTATCACAACATAGCATCCATAGTTAAATATTTGTTAGAGAGACTGCATCTTTTTCCCAGGAAAAATCAAAAGCTTATGTTATGAAATAAAAGTTTACAGCAAAGATAGCTGAATTTTCCTAAATAGTTAAAATGCACTGGACTATTTTTCTCCATTTTCATTAGAAGAAATGTGGTGTTTTGACTCAGAAGGTGTTTGACTACAGATTACTAATTTGACCAGTTATTTCTAAAGATTTTGCATCAATATAACTATATGATAGAACATTCTAGGTTAGAATTATTAGTTTTAATATGAGTATGTTTATTTAACTTATACGCAGTGTACATCATGAGAAATGCTGGGCTGGAAGAAGCACAAGCTGGAATCAAGTTTGCCAAGAGAAATATTAAGAACCTCAGATATGTAGATACCACCACCTTTATGGCAGAAAGTGAAGAAGAAATAAAGAGTCTCTTGATGAAAGTGAAAGAGGAGAGTAAAAAAGTTGGCTTAAAGATCAACATTCAAAAAACTAAGATCATGACATCTGGCCCCATCATTTCATGGGAAATAGATGGGGAAACAGTAACTGACTTTATTTTTCTGGGCTTCAAAATCACTGCAGATGGTGATTGCAGCCATGAAATTAAAAGATGCTTACTCCTTGGAAGGAAAGTTGTGACAAACCGAGACAGCATATTAAAAAGCAGAGACATTACTTTGCCAACAAAGGTCCATCTAGTCAAGGCTATGGTTTTTCCAGTGGTCATATATGTATGTGAGAGTTGGACTGTAAAGAAAGCTGAGAGCTGAAGAATTGATGCTTTTGAACTGTGGTGTTAGAGAAGACTTTAGGGAATCCCTTGGACTGCAAGGAGATGCAACAAGTCCATCCTAAAGGAAATCAGTCCTGGGTGTTCATTGGAAGGACTGACGTTGAAGCTGAAACTCCAATACTTTGGCCACCTGATGTGAAGAGCTGATGCATTTGAAAAGACCCTGATGCTGGGAAACATTGAGGGCAGGTGGAGAAGGGGATTACAGACGATGAGATGGTTGGATGGCATCACCAACTCAATGGACATGGATTTGGGTGGACTCAGAGTTGGTGATGGACAGGGAGGTCTGGCACGCTGCAGTTCACGGGGTCACAAAGAGTCAGACACAACTGAGAGACTGAACTGAACTGAATATGATTTTAAGCATACCACTTATAATGTTGTGATAAAGTAACTTTCTCTGCAGATTTAATTTATAGTTTAATTTCCATAAAATGCCAGTAAACAGTTTACAAGTAAGGTTTACCTCATTTCATTGGATGCTGCAAATTTAGTCTTTTCAGAACTAGAGAGATCTGTGTTAAGGTCAATCCTTAGATTTATGCACTATTTCAATACACTAATATAACTAATTCTAAAGGAAGCAGAATTCTATCACAAAAATGGTCTCCAGAAGGAATTCTCTTGAATGAATTTGCTCTCGTCTCTCTCTCTCTCCCCCCCCCTGGACTGGAGACTACCAGGCTCCTCCCCTGGGGGCCCCTTCGATACATGAGTATCATTTATTAAATAAAGTACCCTTTGCTTATTAATCTGTTTTTCCTTATATTTTATTTTGATGCTGAAACATAAACTAATATAGAATTTAGCCTGCTGGCTACATACTGAGTGCCTTTTTATGCCAATCACAGGGGCAAAATGATATATGAGAATCTTTGGACACTGCCCACATGTAACTGACAGTCTAACAGGGGAAACTGGCAGTTAGGTAAGCAGTTATACAAGTTGATGGTGCCAATCTGCTATTGCCTTCCCCGAATCTGCTATTAACATTAGTGTATGACCTAAATATTTTAGACTCTGTTTCCTAATCTGTATAGTGGGCAGAACTCTCTACTAAACATGAATGTTCTGATGATACTGAAAGCAACTGATAATCTCCATGGTTAAATGTGCTGTTGCTGTTGACTCAATGGACATGAATTTTAGTAAACTCCAGGGGATAGAGAAGGACAGGGAAGCCTGGTGCGCTACAGTCCTGTTGTATATGACTGAGATACTGAACAATAAATCTAGTATACATTCTTCCCCCAAATTTACATTATTTTGCCTGTTGACTATGAAGATTATCAACTTAAATATGGAAATGTAAACCTATCAGAATATTGTTTTACTTGAGTTAAATTTCTATGTTACTTTAACTTAATTTTCTCTCCTTTACATCAGTTCAGTCACTCAGTCATGTCTGACTTTGTGAACCCATGCACTGCAACACGACAGGCTTACTAGGCTTCCATCACCAAATCCTGGAGCTTACTCAAACTCATGTCCATTGAGTTGATGCCATTCAACCATCTCATCCTCTGTTGTCCCCTTCTCCTCCTGCCTTCAATCTTTCCCAGCATCAGGGTCTTTTCAAATGAGTTGACTCTTCACATCTGGTGGCCAAAGTATTGGAGTTTCAACTTCAACATCAGTCCTGCCTATGAATATTCAGGACTGATTTTCTTTAGGATGGACTGGTTGAATCTCCTTATAGTCCAATGGACTCTCAAGAGTCTTCTCCAACACCACAGTTCAAAAGCATTGATTCTTCAGCACTCAGCTTACTTTATAGTCCAACTTTACATTTATACATAAGTACTGGGAAAACCATAGTGTGGCTAGATGGACCTTTGTTGCCAAAATAATGTCTCTGCTTTTTAATATGCTGTCTAGGTTAGTCATAGCTTTTCTTCCAAGTAACAAGCATCTTTTAATTTCATGGCTGCAGTCACCATCTGCAGTGATTTGGGAGACCCCCCAAAATGAAGTCTCTTAATGTTTCCACTGTTTCCCCATCTATTTGTCATGAAGTGATGGGACTGGATGCTATGATCTTAGTTTTCTGAATGTTGAGTTTTAAGCCAACACTTTCACTCTGCTCTTTCACTTTCATCAAGAGGTTCCTTAGTTCTTCTTCGCTTTCTGCCATAAGAGTGGTATCATCTGCATATCTGAGGTTCTTGATATTTCTCCCAGCAACCTTGATTCCAGCTTGTGCTCCTTTAGATAGATATGCATTATATATCAGCTGAATGGATTATGTGTCCCAGGCTTCATGCTGAATGTGTTAGTTTAGCACACAAGCTGGTGTCTCTTATTGGTTGGGAGTCCATTTTAACTGATTAGGTCTACAGCTATCCAAACTAGTAAATATTTTAAATACATGTTATTTAAATTATTAACACCTAGTTCATAGTTAAAACTAAATATTTATATAGCTGCATGCTGATGCCAATCCCATCTTAATTGGTCTCTATTAGCTAGAATAGTATTTAGAGGCATTTGAAAGGGTGATGATTGATTAGTGATGTCTGCCACACCACATGGGGAAGGCAATGGCACCCCACTCCGGTACTCTTGCCTGGAAAATCCCAGGGACGGAGGAGCCTGGTGGGCTCCAATCCATGGGGTCGCTAAGAGTGGGACACGACTGGGTGAATTCGCTTTCACTTTTCACTTTCATGCATTGGAGAAGGAAATGGCAACCCACTCCAGTATTCTTGCCTGGAGAATCCCAGGGACAGAGGAGCCTGGTGGGCTGCCGTCTATGGGACCGCATGGAGTCGGACACGACTGAAGCGACTTAGCAGCAGCAGCAGCAGCAGCCACACCACAAGGGTGGGAGGAAGCAGCAATGGATTTCATGTTTTAAATGTGATTTTCAGAATAAGATCTATGATGGAAAACCCTTTAGTTTACTTGAAAAGGAGAGCTAATAAAATATTAACAATCTTCGAATTCTGAACTTTTCATTATTCAGTTGCATTCAGTCACTCAGTCGTATCCTGCTCTGTGACCCCATGGTCTGCAGCACGCCAGGCCTCTCTGTCCATTGCCAGCTCTCAGAGTTTACTCAGACTCATGTCCATTGAGTCAGTGATGCCATCCAACCATCTCATCCTTTGTCATCCCATTCTCCTTTTGCTTTCAGTCTTTCCTAGCATCAGGGCCTTTTAAGATGAGTCAGTTCTTTGCATCAGATGGCCAAAGTATTGGAGTTTCAGCTTCAACATCAGTCCTTCCAATGAATAGTGAGGACTGATCTCCTTTAGGATGGACTGGGTGGATCTCCGTGCAGTCCAAGGGACTCTCAAGAGTCTTCTCCAACACCATGGTACAAAAGCATCAATTCTTCAGCACTCAGCTTTCTGTATAGTCCAACTCTCACATCTACACATGACTACTGGAAAAACCATAACTTTGATTAGGCAGGCCTTTGTTGGCAAAGTAATGTCTATGCTTTTTAATATGCTATATAGATTGTTCATAACTTTCCTTCCAAGGGGTAAGCATCCTTTAGTTTTGTGGCTGTAGTCACCATCTGCAGTGATTTTGGAGCCAAAAAAAAAATAACATCTGTAACTGTTTGCACTGTATGCCCATCTATTTGCCATGAAGTGATGGAGCCAGATGCCATGATCTTAGTTTTCTGAACGTTGAGCTTTAAGCCAACTTTTTCACTCTACTCTTTCACTTTCATCACGAGGCTCTTTAATTCTTAGCTTTCTGCCATATGGGTGGTGTCATATGCATATCTGAGGTTATTGGAGTTTCTCCTGGCAATCTTGATTCCAGCTTGTGCTTTATCCAGCTCAGCGTTTCTCATGATGTGCTCTGCATATAAGCTAAATAAGCACAGTGACAATATACAGCCTTGATGTACTCCTTTTCCTATTTGGAACCAGTCTGTTGTTCCATGTCTAGTTCTAACTGTTGCTTCCTTACCTGCATACAGATTTCTGAAGAGGCAGATCAGGTGGTCTGGTATTCCCATCTATTTCAAAATTTTCTACAGTTGTTGTGATCCACAGTCAAAGGCTTTGGCATAGTCAGTAAAGCAGAAGTAGATGTTTTTCTGGAACTCTCTTGCTTTTTCCATGATCCAGTGGAAATTGGCAATTTGATCTCTGGTACTCTGCCTTGTCTAAATCCAACTTGAGCATCTGGAAGCTCACAGTTCACGTACTGTTAAAACCTGACTTGACAAATTTTGAGCATTACTTTACTAGCATATTTTTTACTAGCTATTTTTTGTTTTAGAAAGGATAATAGTAAACAGGGAAGATAATTTTGATTTTATGTTTTTAATAAGCATAAGCACTTTAATTTGAAGAATATGCAAAACCTAGATTATGTAAGATAGTAGTAAATTTCTAAAGTAAAACTTGTATTTAGATGAATAGTACTTCTGATAACCCTGTATTTTGTCAGGATAAGAATTGCTTGGGTTTACAATTTCTGACTTTGAGTAGAAAATTACTGTTTTACTTAAAGCAGGCTTTTCAAACATTCTGTACATTCAGAATCTCTCTTAGAGAATAACTAGTAGGATTCAAAGTGATTGATTTGGTTGAAAATGTCAATTCTGAAAAATTCAAGGCATACATAATTTCATAAGCATGAATAAATTTTGCTGCCACAGGTAGAAAGAGAAACATGGCACTGGATTGTTCCTCAAAGTGGAGCCCAGGCCTCAGCAGGTGGCACACCCCAGAAACACTTCTCTGACCTTGCTACTTTCTGTTGTTCTGTTTATTTTATTCAGTTGATTATAGACTATACCAATTCTATTCATTTCTCTTGGTCATTCTCTTATGTTGCTTCCTCTCAGAATAATCTTTCCATTTTTCCATACAACATTTTATGTTATAGAATGTCACTTTTTAATGTTTTGATTTTTAGGCATTTCTCATTATTTTAAGCATTGCTCATTATCTTCTAATTGCATATTTTACAATGAGTGGAAGATGATTGCATTTTAATATTCATTTCTAAATTGTTCTATCCTTTTAGCTGTTTTTTTATGTGGCCCACTACTATTTTAATTCTAATATTTTTTTTTCTTTTTTAACAATATATAATTGTTTTTCTATTTCAATTGTTTTTTTAAATTTCTTTGTTCAAAAATTAACATATAAACTTTAAATAAAAGTTAATGTGTAGACTTTTTAACATTTCTTTCTGGTTAAAAAAACCCAGATATTTCTGTCTTATTTTACAACTCTCATTTACACTTTCCTATGCATCAGGGTAAAACTGGTGCACATAAAGTGAATAGTTCAACAAGCACCTAGGTTCTTATTTACTTGGCATTTCCCAAAGACTACTCAGAGGTGATTTAATCCTGGTGTTTGAATGCAAACTTAATACCCCAGCTGGGTAAATGAACAATTTTCTAGTGTGACAGAATATATACAATAAGAAGAGATTCACTGTAGCAACAAGAATGGTTGGTAAAAAAATCGCTTGGTGTTGTATCATATTGCTGTATATAGATTTGTTTCAGAAAAATTCAGTGCTTCCTTGCAGCTGTGATTTGGGGGTAAATAGGAAAGACTTTCTGGAGAAGGTGATGGCACCCAACTCCAGTACTCTTGCCTGGAAAATCCCATGGGCAGAGGAGCTTGGTAGGCTGCAGTCCATGGGGTCGCTAAGAGTCGGACACGACTGAGCGACTGCACTTTCACTTTTCACTTTTACACATTGGAGAAGGAAATGGCAACCCACTCCAGTGTTCTTGCCTGGAGAATCCCAGGGACGGGGAAGCCTGGTGGGCTGCCGTCTATGGGGTTGCATAGAGTCGGACACGACTGGAGTGACTTAGCAGCAGCAGCAGCAGCAGCAGGAAAGACTTTCAGAAAGGACCTGGTTCAGAAGCATCCAGTAACAGCAATAGGTAATTTATATGATCACCTGTCAGGTTGTCAGGGCGTTGAAACTTCTTTAATTATTGACTTTTAATGCATAGCCTCAAAGTACATAAGCCACAATAAATTATTAAAATGATGCCTGTGCTGGGGAATATTTTTGTGGGGGAAAAAACCCTCATATATGTTAAAGTGCTTAATCACTGATAGTATATGTATTATTTATAGAAGATGAGCTGAAGATTTCTTTAATTTAAATCACTGTTGTTTATGCAGCTGTTGCTACTTTCCAATAACATAAATGCCTTTTACAGACTTGTATTTTACTAGCTTTCTGGTATGTACAAAATCAAAGTCATAGTCTGGCTACACTATCTCAGACCAGTATAGCCCATCCCTCAACTTCTCCTAAATACGAAAACACATTCATTAATATAACCAATTGAATAATATCCCTGTTTAAATATGCTATCAGTGAATCATAATTAGTAGAGAGCTTGCAAAGTTGAAATGGAAAAATGAATTCTCGTTTTTGCATTGTAATCATTAATGTTATGTAATCATTTAATTGTGCTTTAAAATTGTGAATCAATAATTATTTATATGGTAATGATATCAGCAAACTAAAAAGTCAAGTTAATAAGACATTTTATTAGGAGCAAAATATTGATCAAGAACCACTGTAACAGAAGTAATTTTAACAATTAAATTTTCTTGGCAAATATACTTGAAAGTACCATAAGTTAGCTTTTAGGAGATACTGTAATTATAGAATTCAAGATAGATAGGTTGATAGTGTATGTTGGACACCTGGATGAAAATAGGTGTGTGATGGGCCCTTTACTGAGGAAATCACACTGTAATTGATACTGAAACTATTAGACACATGTATGTATAAAGATACAAGTCTTAAGAGAGGAAGAAATAGATCACTCTGGGGATCAAAAGTAGATAAGTTCACATAAAATTGGCCATCAGAGAGCTACAGTTCATCAGGTAGCGAATATGTGAAATGGATTTTAAAATATTAGTAAATTTTTCCACAGGTGCAGATGAATGTAATGGCAAAGGAAATATTTCATGCCACGGATGTTTCCTTAAATAGATTTACCCATCTCTTGTTGGTGTTCGCATATTCTTCAAATGAGCCTTCTGTGGAGGCACTTTGTATACAACCGACTGAAGTATGTTAGCACCAGATGAGAAGGATGGGAAGTTAGACATCTAAATTCTTCATCTCCATTCTTTCATTATTTACCACCACTAACTTTTCTTTTAATCAACACCTCGACATAGATATGCTATATTTTGAAACAGCAAATTTTGTATTATAATTTTATCATTGGAAAACGTCAGTTCAGTTCTGTAGCTCAGTCATGCCTGAATTTTTGAGACCCCATGCACTGCAGCACACCAGACCACCTTGTCCATCACCAACTCCCAGAGCTTGCTCAAACTCATATCCATTGAGTCAGTGACATCATCCAACCATCTCATCCTCTGCTGTGCCCTTCTCCTCCTGCCTTCCATCTTTCCCAGCATCAGGGTCTTTTCCAATGAGTCAGTTCTTTACATCAGGTGGCCAAAGTATTGGAGTTTCAGCTTCAGCATCAGTCCTTCCAATGAACACCCAGGACTAATTTCCTTTAGGATGGACTGGTTGAATCTCCTTGCAGTCCAAGGGACTCTCAAGAGTCTTCTCCAAGACCACAGTTCATAAGCATCAGTTCTACAGCACTCAGCTTTCTTTATGATCCAATTCTCACTTTCATACATGATTACTGGAAAAACTATAGCTTTGACTCAACAGACCTTTGTCAGCAAAGTAATATCTCTGCTTTTTAATATGCTGTCTAGGTTGATCATAGCTTTTTCAAAGAGCTCTTCAAGGAGCAAGTGTCTTTATTTAATGGCAGCAGTCACCACCTGCAATGATTTTGGAGTCCAAGAATATAAATTCTGCCACTATTTCCATGTTTCCCCCATCTATTTGCCATGAAGTGATGGGACAGGATGCTGTGACCTTAGTTTCCTGAATGTTGAATTTTAAGTCAGCTTTTTCACTCTCCTCTTTCATTATCATCAAGAGGCTCTTCATTTCCTGTTTGCTTTCTGCTGTAAGGATGGTGTCATCTGCATATCTGAGGTTATTGATATTTCTCCTGGCAATCTTGATTCCATCTTGTGCTTCATCCAGCCCAGCATTTCGCGTGATGTAATCTGCATTTTCGTTAAATAAACAAGATGACAATGTATAGCCTTGACATACTCCTTTCCCAATTTGGAACCAGCCTGTTGTTCCATGTCCAGTCCTAACTGCTGCCTCTTGACCCATATACAGATTTCTCAGCAGGCAGGTAAGGTGTTCTGGTATTCCCTTCTCTTTAAGAATTTTCCAAGGTTTGTGGTGATCTACACAGTCAAAAGCTTTGGAATAGACAATAAAGCAGAGGTAGACGTTTTTCTGGAATGTTTTGCTTTTTTGATGATCCAATGGACGATGGAAATTTGATCTCTACCTTTCCTAAATCCAGCTTGAACCTCTGGAAGTTCTTGATTTACATTCTGTTGAAACCTGGCTTGGAGAATTTTGAGCATTATTTTACTAGCAGGTGAGATGAGTGAAATTGTGCAGTAGTGTGAAAGTGCTGCACTTGATATGCCAACAAATTTGGAAAACTCAGCAGTGGTCACAGGACTGGAAAAGTCAGTTTTCATTCTAATCCCAAAGAAAGGCAATGTCAAACAATGCTCAAACTACCGCACAGTTGCACTCATCTCTCACACTAGTAAAGTAATGCTCAAAATTCTCCAAGCCAGGCTTTAGCAATACGTGAACCATGAACTTCCAGAGGTTCAATCTGGTTTTAGAAAAGGCAGAGGAACCAGAGATCAAATTGCCAACATCTGCTGGATCATCAAAAAAGCAAGAGAGTGTGAGAAAAACATCTATTTCTGCTTTATTGACTATGCCAAAGCCTTTGACTGTGTGGATCACAATCAACTGTGGAAAATTCTGAAAGAGGTGGGAATACCAGACCACCTGATCTACCTCTTGAGAAACCTATATGAAGGTCAGGAAGCAACAGTTAGAACTGGACATGGAACAACAGACTGGTTCTAAAAAGGAAAAGGAGTACGTCAAGGCTGTATATTGTCACCCTGCTTATTTAACTTCTATGCAGAGTACATCATGAGAAACGCTGGGCTGGAAGAAGCACAAGCTAGAATCAAGATTGCTGGGAGAAATATCAAGAACCTCAGATACGCAGATGACACCACCCTTATGGCAGAAAGTGAAGAGGAACTAAAAAGCCTCTTGATGAAAGTGAAAGGGAGAGTGAAAAAGTTGGCTTAAAGCTCAACATTCAGAAAACGAAGATCATGGCATCCAGTCCCATCACTTCATGGGAAATAGATGGGGAAACAGTGTCAGACTTTATTTTTTGGGGCTAGTGATTTTTTCTGACCAAAATCACTGCAGATGGTGACTGCAGCCATGAAATTAAAAGACGCTTACTCCTTGGAAGAAAAGTTATGACCAACCTAGATAGCATATTGAAAAGCAGAGACATTACTTTGCCAACAAAGGTCCATCTAGTCAAGGCTATGGTTTTTCCAGTGGTCATGTATGGATGTGAGAGTTGGACTGTGAAGAAAGCTGAGCGCTGAAGAATTGATGCTTTTGAACTGTGGTGTTGGAGAAGACTCTTGAGAGTCCCTTGGACTGCAAGGAGATCCAACCAGTCCATTCTGAAAGAGATTAGCCCTGGGATTTCTTTGGAAGGAATCATGCTAAAGCTGAAACTCCAGTACTTTGGCCACCTCATGTGAAGAGTTGACTCATTGGAAAAGACTCTGATGCTGGGAGGGATTGGGGGCAAGAGGAAAAGGGGACGACAGAGAATGAGAGGCTGGATGGCATCACTGACTTGGTGGACATGAGTCTCAGTGAACTCTGGGAGTTGGTGACAGACAGGGAGGCCTGGCGTGCTGGAATTCATGGGATGGCAAAGAGTCGGACACGACTGAGCGAATAACTGAACTGAATTTCTTTGGGATTGGAATGAAAACTGACTTTTTCCAGTCCTGTGGCCACTGCTGAATTTTCCAAATTTGCTGGCATATTGAGTGCAGCACAATATGGAAAGCATAACAACTTTATTTGAATTAGAATTTACAGAAAGTTAAGCTGAAAGGAATCATCTTGGCTATAGGTATATTCTAAATCGAACACTCAGGGCAGTACTTTTCCAGTGAGAAAGGAAATAACCACATCAGAGGATTCCCATTAAATGTTCTGGGAAGGCAACAACTCATATGTCAATGAAAGAGACTTTAAAAATAAGACATATTGATATAAAATATAACTCTAGGGGGCTAATGGGAAAGGTGACAGAAATAGTTGTTTGTGGGCATGTTCTGAAGTTTTGGATATCATAGTAGTACATGTGACTATACAGGTTGTACCTACATAACCCGGGGATTGTCATTCACAGATGGATTATGTGCACATCCCGAACACCTGGGCATCATGAACTTTGTACTTAATTTGGAAACCATAGAGAATCTTTGAGTTGTTTTCACATCTCATAATGGCATGATTATTCTTGATAAGGAAGTGAATTTTGCAGTTTTCTGATTCAAATTCCAGAAATATGAGTGTAGACTCTATCAAACTTCATGGTCTTTTAGAGACATAAACTGGATTTGTAACTTTTCCAAAAGCATGAGTAAAAAACAAATATGACCCTAAACCTTTTTCTCCAGTGACCTCTCAAAGAAGAATTGTTGTACCCTGATAGAACTAGAAAGATCATGATTGGGACACATAAGAGAGATTAGTCCTCCTTTAATATTTCAAATTACTATGAATTTATTATACTAAATGGACAAATTGCCCTAATTCTCCTGACAGGGTTTTATTTTTCTTTGTCTTCTCTTTCAGGCTGAAGTCATTGATGTGAGTTATGGAAATGCAGATGACTTAAAGCGGATTAAAAAAATGAAAAATGTCACAAATCAGATTGCACTCTTGAAATTAGGAAAATTGCCACTACTTTATAAGGTTAGTCCAGTGCCCATCATTTGGTTGTGGGGTGAATATTTTGTTTAGTTGGGGTTACATGTGTATCTGGGAACATGAAGAGAGTATGTATGTATGTTGTGTGTGAGTGAGAGTGTGGAGAGAGAGAGAAAGAGGCATAATGTGTCACAGGGATATAACTTTTCCAAAATGGAAAATTTCATATTAAAGTCTTTAAGATAATGTGCTTGTGGGACCTTCATAAAATTGGCATTCCCTTTATAACATCTATCTGGAATGGTAAAAATGAGAACCGCAGTGTCCTCTTCTTATGACATCTGTGAAACTTCTAATCTGTTATCTAATGACCATGTGCTTTATGTTACACTAGTATCTTACAGATTTTCCTCAGTGATTAATTTTGTCAACTATATAACTTCATAGTTACTGGCTGTGCCCAGAAATTTAATTAAAGTATAATATACTAGGAAGAGGCAGAGTTTTGATTTATTTTATTTAAATAGAAGTTTATTAACACTCATCCACTAGATGCATTTACATAATTAAAGCAGTTCAATATAAGTATCTCATAATGAGCCATCACAATAGAGAGTCACTACTGCTCTTCCTTAGTTCATTTTCTTTTACTATTAAAAAAGAATGGTCAGTGTAGTTCTGTCACTGGAATGCTCTGGTTCTGAACATATATTGGATTTCACCTCACTCAAAACTATATGAGCTTTGCTAACTCCTAAGAGCAAAAAAGTTTCCAGAACTCTGTTGGTCCACTCTTTAAGGACACAAGAACACATTCTGGGCCTGTTTTTTAAAAATTATCTTCCAAGGATGCCCTTATACTTAAATCAATGTCTGATAATAGGTAACAGGCCAGAAGTTTAAGATAGTCTTGAAAATATACATTGATAACATTGATATTAGTGTTTTGTAGGATAATTTGTCAGTATGTATTAAAGGCCTTAAAGTAATCATATTTTGACCCAATAATTCCATTTCAATCAATATATTCTAAGGGGGGAAAACAGGTATGATAAAAACGTGATGGCCAATGATGTAATAAAATATTTGAAATGATATATGCATGTAGTTTCAGTTTCCCATGTGGCTCAGTGGTATAAAGAATCCTCCTGCCAGTGTAGGAGACACAGGAGACATGAGTTCGATCCCTGGATTGGGAAGATCCCCTAGAGTAGGAAATAGCAATCCACTCCAGTATTCTTGCCTGGAAAATTCCATGGACAGAGGAGCCTGGAGGTCTACAGTCCATGGGGCAGCAAAGAGTTGGACACGACTGAGCCCACACACATACATCCAGTTTAGCATTGAAAATCGTGCTATACTGGTACAGCTGAATGCTGTACAGTAATTGCAACATAAAACACATTTAAAATATGTGAAAATCCTCATATGTCAAATAAATTACAAAGAGGACATTTATAATAATTATATAATAATTATTATTGTTACTTCTAAAAGTAACATTGTTAGAAATGTGGGCTAAATATTTTTCTAAGCATTTTTAATGTATTTTCACATTAATCTTTACAATCACTGTAGTGTTGAGGTATGGATTATTATCTTCAATTTATAGATAAGTATCACAAATGCATAAGGAAGGAAATAAGATAGAGTCCACTCTTCTGACAACAGTGTAAATCTGGTAGAGGGGCAAGAACATGAAATTTTAAATCAAGGATACAGTTTTGATCATGGTATAAGACTAGATATTCTAATTACTTATTTAAGACAAGTGATTCAAATTGCTTAGAGGACATTTTATTAGCAATAATCAGAAGAAGTCTTCCTCTAAATTTTGGGGGAGAATGTTCCTTTTTGGATGTTTAAAAGTACAGTGGAAAAAAAATAAGAGTATCCACTTATGCACAGGAGATAAATTTCAAGACCCCCACAAATGTTTGAAACCACAAATAGCACCAAACTGTACATATATTATGGTTTTCTCTATACATACATACCTATGATATAATTTAATTTATAATTAGGCATGGTAAGAGATAAACAACAATAATGAATAATAGAGCACTATAACAATATTATATATAACTATTCCAAGTCCTGAAAGATGATGCTGCGAAAGTGTTGCACTCATTATGCAGATTTTAGAAATAATAGAGAATTATATATTATTCACAAAATAATATAGGCACAAAATAAGCTTATAATATAACTTCAGTCTGAAAGATGATGCTGTGAAAGTGCTGCACTCAATATGCCAGCAAATTTGGAAAACTCAGCAGTGGCCACAGGACTGGAAAAGGTCAGTTTTCATCCCAATCCCAAAGAAAGGCAATGCCAAGGAGTGCTCAAACTACCGAACAATTGCACTCATCTCACACGCTAGTAAAGTAATGCTCAAAATTCTCCAAGCCAGGCTTCAGCAATATGTGAACCGTGAAATTCCTGATGTTCAAGATGGTTTTAGAAAAGGCAGAGGAACCAGAGATAAAATTGCCAACATCCGCTGGATCATGGAAAAAGCAAGAGAGTTCCAGAAAAACATCTATTTCTGCTTTATTGACTATGCCAAAGCCTTTGACTGTGTGGATCACAATAAACTATGGAAAATTCTGAAAGAGATGGGAATACCAGACCACCTGATCTGCCTCTTAAGAAATCTGTATGCAGGTCAGGAAGCAACAGTTAGAACTGGTCATGGAACAACAGACTGGTTCCAAATAGGAAAAGGAGTATGTCAAGGCTGCATATTGTCACCATGTTTATTTAACTTATACGTGGAGTACATCATGAGAAATGCTGGACTGGAAGAAACACAAGTTGGAATCAAGATTGCCGGGAGAAATATCAATAACCTCAGATATGCAGATGACACCACTCTTATGGCAGAAAGTGAAGAGGGGCTAAAAAGCCTCTTGATGAAAGTGAAAGTGGAGAGTGAAAAGGTTGGCTTAAAGCTCAACATTCAGAAAACGAAGATCATGGCATCTGGTCCCATCACTGCATGGGAAATAGATGGGGAAACAGTGGAAACAGTGTCAGACTTTGTTTTTCTGGGCTCCAAAATCACTGCAGATGGTGACTGCAGCCATGAAATTAAAAGACGCTTACTCCTTGGAAGGAAAGTTATGAGCAACCTAGATAGCATATTCAAAAGCAGAGACATTACTTTACCAACAAAGGTTCGCCTAGTCAAGGCTATGGTCTTTCCTGTGGTCATGTATGGATGTGAGAGCTGGACTGTGAGGAAGGCTGAGCGCCGAAGAATTGATGCTTTTGAACTGTGGTGTTGGAGAAGACTCTTGAGAGTCCCTTGGACTGCAAGGAGATCCAACCAGTCCATTCTGAAGGAGATCAATCCTGGGATTTCTTTGGAAGGAATGATGCTAAAGCTGAAACTCCAGTATTTTGGCCACCTCATGCGAAGAGTTGACTCATTGGAGAAGACTCTGATGCTGGGAGGGATTGAGGGCAGGAGGAGAAGGGGACGCCAGAGGATGAGATGGCTGGATGGCATCACTGACTCGATGGATGCGAGTCTGAGTGACCTCCGGGAGCTGGTGATGGACAGGGAGGCCTGGCGTGCTGCGGTTCATGGGGTCGCGAAGAGTCGGACACGACTGAGCGACTGATCTGATCTGATCTGATAACAATATTCTGTAATAAAATTTATGTGAGTGTGATATCTCCACAGTCACTCTGATCATCTAGAGGGCTGCACAGTGACTACCAGGCAGGAGAGCATACACAGTGCAGATATGCTGCGCAATGGGACCCTCCTTCACATCCTGGCTGGAGGGAGTGGGACAGCCTGAGATGTCATCAGGCTACTCAGAACAGCACATAATTTAAAACTTAGGAATAATATTTTTAGAATTTTTCATTTAATATACTTTTGAATTGTCTTTGACCCTGAGTATCTGAAACCTCCAAAAGTAAAACCATGAATAATGGGGAACCACTGTAACACTGTTTTGGGTATATTATATGAATCCTGCTTGTTCAAACTAATAGTGATATAGATGACTAAAATGTTGTTTGTGTGGGGCCAATTATTTAAATTGGGTTGATGGGATTGCTGATGATTTCTACTTCTTTATATTTTTCTGAAGATTTTGTATAAATTTTATAAGAAAAAAGTATAAAAATTCATGTTAAGGCATTTAATTTTTTTTTTCTAACAGTGTTTATAAGCCAAACTCTCAAAGTCCTTACCAGTAGATAATGGATTAAACAGCCAATTTCTTTTTACTTAACTGCTCGAGAGAATATTTACATTATGAAACCATTAGACAAGTTTCATAAAGTAGTGAAATAGTGGTTTATCTAGAATAGGACAGAGTTATTAAGAACCTGGTACATTTTCCCTGATCATCCTCTTTACAGGCCTATGAAAAGACCTAACAGAGAGGTCTATGCAATATTCTGCTCCAGACAAAGTCTTGTGACAAGCTTGGCATTTTTCTTCTAGGCAAAGAAGATAGAGCATTCTTTCTTTAACGTTTCAAATTCTATTCTAGGCAACTTTGTTTTCTTGTCACAGAGATTATACAATCTTGTATACAGAGATTATACAATTTTATACAATTGTCACAGAGATTATACAATCATTGATACCGTATCTGTTAATATACATTCCCACTGTAAAGAAAAAGGAAAGCATGGAGTATACAAAGTTATATAGCATGATTAGAGCTGAACATGCTTCACTTGTCCATCAAATATATTCTGAGGTTAAAATTGAAAAGAGAGGTAATAAAGCAATACGGCTGGGTTGAAAAAAGAGAGAGGACCAATGGACTTATATGTGAATTACAACTGTTAATCACGATTCTAAACGAGCATCTGGCCTGGGAACATGGGACCGACTGAGTAAAGAGAAAAGTTAATCGTATTTTAACTGTGGAGTAGTATCTATATCATAGTTCAAAAATGAATCTAAGAGGGAATCTCTGCATCTGAGATGGAAAGGGCAAAGGGGAAGCATAATTGTGATATTATCTCCTAAAATGAGTAGAAAATAATCTACAGCCAAGAAAGAACAGACCTCATTAGTCTATATCATAAATTATATGTATGTGTTAATTTAGTCTCTAGAAAGGGATTGATGAGAAAATCCCCGTATTTGTTACAGGAATCATAAAAGACAGATGGCTTCTAGCTTTGTGCCTTGATGTCTGCTCTTAGTTGCTTCAGGAAAGGGTCAAGCAAGTTCCTCAGAACTAGCTTGTGCTAGTTTCTTTATGCTTAAATCTTAGAGGAAAGGCTTTAGGTTTCTTTGAACTTGGTATTTATAGCTGTTTGTAAGAGCATGGTTTAATTCTTTAAACTGTAAGACAAAATACTCTCTTATATATCATAATGGATTCACTTAGATTTCTCTCAGTGACAACCTGAGATACAGTACAGCAGATTCTAAAACCCTTGCAAATTCCCAAATTGCTAAATAGCTCTTGAGTATGAAATTTATTTTATAAAATATAATAAAAAGCTATTGGCTTTCCTTTAATCATTTTCCTGAAAAAGCAATAGTAAAAAAAAAAATAATACTGTGTACTTCATGGCAACTAGAAATCAAGTAAATCCCTCAGAAATGTGGAAGTTAGGCCATTGTCTGGGTCCACACCACATTTAAGTCCCAAGTCTTATAAGAATCAAATTTACATATGGTAAAATTACAAATGTATAAGTATCTTATGCCTTCTGTTCATAGTGGAGTTACAAAAAAATTTGTAAATGCTGTTGCTATTTTATTCATAAATGGAGTCATAGAGTATAATCTTAATACTCACAATTAGATAGTAAAATACTAGCAAATATTAGCTGGTTTTACATTTTTTATACGTTTTTATCCTTATAATCACAATTTTAATGTTTTAGAAATCCAAATGATTTTGTAACTTCCTACAAATGAAAGTTTCCTACCTATTCATCAGATAAGATTTATATTTTAATATCAATTGTACATTGTTTGGTCAGTGTATAAGTTAACCAACTGCCACTCAACTCCATAAAGCATGCTTAAAGACTTGGGCCTTTTGGAAGAGCTGGTAAAGAAATGACGAATAGAAAGCAGTTGTTATGTGTTGATATTTTCAAACAGATTGTTTCCAACAGCTTAAGAAAAATTAAACTTCATACTATTTGAATTTCAAACACAACTTCATCCACAAAATAAGTAAATTTAAAACATTGAGTTGGGGGTTTAGTGAAGAAATCTCTATATTTGGTGATTTACAAATCAGTACTCAATAAATGGACAATAAGGTCATTAAGAAGTTCTCGAGTTTAGGCAAGATAAATGTGGAGAAAGAGTGTATTTTGTAAACTAACCTCACATAAAGTGTTTGCATACTTTTCATATTTGCTGAACTATAAGTTTCATTTACCCCAGTCTCCTATTTTTTCTGATGATATTTATTCAATCCCTAGGATAACTGCATTCAAAAGAATTAATTTTCTTTATTTCAGTTAATAGAGAACAGCACTTACTCTATGTGGTAGAAGTTTAAGATGGTACTTCTAAAATTTATTTTTTTATATGCCAAAGTTACAATATGATGTGTTTATCTAATAATTAGCATCACAATATGTGGTACAACAATGTACATAGAAAAGGAACTCAATATTTTTTGAAGCTAAAACATTCATTGTGTGTGTGTGTGTGTGTGTGTGTGTGTGTGTGTGTGGTATATGTACGTGTACACTGGTACAGACTTATGTGTTATATGACAGTGAGGCTGGAAGGATGTGAAAGAAGAAGAAGACTCCTTCCTTACTGATACTTTTGACGCATTATCACTTTCCCTCTTATTGATGAAGCTAGCAGATTTATTTACATGACAGTCTCTGAATATTTCAGATGAAAAAACCAAACATTTAATTCATAGTCACTTCATGATATTTTATGTATGCTTTTGTATATGGAAGCACACTTCATTTTTAAGGCAATTTTTTAAGGCATTTCATGAACAACAAAACAAAGTGAACACAATCTTGATACTTATAAAGGGTAAGTTTGTTCACTGGCTGATTTAATGAGGTATTTCATACCCTGTTCTCAGAAGTAATTGCAAAAGACCAATACTCCATATTTTATAACTATAAGAAGTCTAGAGGCACCATTGGTCACAGAAAACATGGTCAGAACTAGAACACCAAATCAGAGAACAATGATTTAAAGCATTTAAAAGCCAAATATGCTATTATTCTTTAAACCAGAATGCTTTCCATTTTCCACTGACTGATTTTAGTTATTTTTCTAAATGACAGACCAAATATTATCATATCTACAAAAGGTAGTTTCTGTTGAAATACAACTTCAATCATAAGTTATAATGAAAAAACTGGACTGTTATTCTGCTATTTAGCAATTTGATTTTCAGTTCAGTTCAGTTGCTCAGTCGACCCCATGGATTCTGACCGCATGGACTGCAGCATGCGGGCCATTGAGAACAAGAATAAATAATCCTGAATGCTTCCAACCTTATTTCCAATATTAAAATTTTTTCGTGGCTTAAAACAAATAAAGGTATATCTGCAAGTCTTGAGGCTGTTGTGAATGAATCCCATAATTTAGAAGTCATGGCTGTATTTTATCTACATGATCATATAATTTAATTTTACTAACCATTTTAATATTGTAAAATCATAACAAGTGACATTATTTATTAGAAAGATTGAGTTTTGCATGCATCTTTTTGTAATATGTTAAGTGTAAATCACCCCCCTGCATTCCTGTAAGTTTGGTAGCAAAAAAAAAAAAAGGACTGAGTATTTTGTTTGTCTAAAATGTTATAAACTAAGAAAGGCATAAATCAAGAAAGAAGCCAGAGAGAAAGGAAGGAAGGAAAGATAGGAAGAAAGAAAGAAAATGGCTGTTGATCCCTTTTAATTAACTCCTTGGGCTTCCCTGGTGGCTCAGTGGTAAAGAATCTGCCTGTCAATGCGGGAGACATAGGAGATGTGGGTTCAATTCGTGGGTCTGGAAGATCCGCTGGTGGAGGAAATGCCAGCCCACTCCAGTCTTCTTGCCAGGGACAGAGGAGCCTGGTGGGTTACAGTCCATGGGGTCACAAAGAGTCGGACACGACTGAAGTGACTAAGGACTGAGCCCAGCAAGGCACAGTTAACTACCTAAAACTATTCATGTTTCAGAATTTTTTGTTTTTATTTTTCATATATATTATGTATCACTCTAAAATCTGAAAGTGTAAGTTTTAGACATATTTTAATTTTTGAGAACTTATTTGACACACCAGTGTAGGTCTCTCAATGACAACGATGTCTGGCTTTGAGGTAATCCTGTGCTGTCCTTTCACATTTCAGTTTTCCCCTCTCTCTGTCTGGCTGACCGTTTTTACTTTTTTTCCTACTGTAGATGGGTTTCCCAGTCTGTCCAATGTTTTGTCTTCTGTCTTCACCAGCTGATTTGTTTTGAATAGTAAAGCACAACATAGAGAAGTGAAGTCGCTCAGTCGTGTCCGACTCTCTGCGACCCCATGGACTGTTGCCTACCAGGCTCCTCTGTCCATGGGATTTTCCAGGCAATAGTACTGGAGTGGATTGCCATTTCCTTTTCCAGCGGATCTTCCACACCCAGGAATCGAACCCGGGTCTCCCGCATTGTAGACAAATGCTTTACCGTCTGAGCCACCAGGAAGTCAGCATGCTGCTACTGCTGCTAAGTCACTTCAGTCGTGTCCGACTCTGTGCGACCCCATAGACGGAAGCTCACCAGGCTCCCCTGAACACGGGAGTGGGTTGCCATTTCCTTCTCCAATGCATGAAAGTGAAAAGTCAAAGTGAAGTCGTTCAGTCGTGTCCGACTCTGTGCGACCCCATAGACAGCAGCCCATTAGGCTCCTCTGTCCCTGGGATTCTCCAGGCAAAAATACTGGAGTGGGTTGCCATTTCCTTCTCCAATGCATGAAAGTGAAAAGTGAAAGTGAAGTCGCTCAGTCGTGTCCAACTCTTAGCGACCCCATGGACTGGAGCCTACCAGGCTCCTCCGTCCATGGGATTTTCCAGGCAAAAGTACTGGGGTGGGGTGCCATTGCCTTCCCCGAAGTCAGCATGGTAGGATGCAAAAATGGAAGAGACTAGCTGGAAAATCCTATGGACAGAGGAGCCTGGTAGATTGTAGTCCATGGGGTCATGAAGAGTCGGACACTTACTGAGCGACTTCACTTTGACTTTCATGCATTGGAGAAGGAAATGGCAACCCACTCCAGTGTTCTTGCCTGGAGAAGCCCAGGGACGGCGGAGCCTGGTGGGCTGCCGTCTATGGGGTCGCACAGAGTCGGACACGACTGAAGCGACTTAGCAGCAGCAGCAGCTTAATTTCTAGCTCTTCTGTTTGATATCTCTGTGACTTTGGAATATTATCTAAAACCTCAGGGTTTTTTTTGTTTTTTTTTTTTTTTTTTAATTCAGCAAGTGGTGATAAAAGTAATCCCAACTTGCATGGTTATATGAATATTGAATCTTAAAATTCATGCATGCTTTTTAATAAATACTAGTTATTCTTAGTAAGCCCTTAAAATCTGAGTAAAATTCTAAAGAGAAGAATATGAATTGAATAATGGGGAATGAGAGCTCTCTCAAACTTGTAATACTGAACTGAATATAATAATATACTTAATAATAAATCAGTTACAGAAATACAGTCTTTTAAGATTGCACTTCTAGCATTAACAGTAAAAAATCATGCTGATACCATGTAGCTTCTCAAACCATAAAAATAAATAAAATAAAGTTGTCTCTAATGATTTTTGTGGAATAAGACAGGTATAAATAAGCAGAAAAATGAATGTTAAAAGTAAATATAATTAGACTATTAAGGATGAATATAAACAATAACAATAGGGTAGTAAATGTTTTTGATTTTTATATTCTTCAATATGCATTTTAATACATAGATTTTTTGGTCAGGTACTAGAATTATATAATATTAAAAAATAATATAATTTTAGGAATTTAAACTGTATTACTATTATAGACAACTATTATAGTTGTCTAAACATCTAATATAAATTTTAAACTTTGAAAATTGAGGTATCATATATGATTCAAGAGTATCATGAAATCACCTCTATATCATAAGGCTGTTGTCAAAATTAAATTATACATGTAAGTACTTAACACAAGGCCAAGAATATACAGCTGCTGCTGCTGCTGCTAAGTCGCTTCAGTCGTGTCCGACTCTGTGTGACCCAATAGACAGCAGCCCACCGAGCTCCCCCGTCCCTGGGATTCTCCAGGCAAGAACACTGGAGTGGGTTACCATTTCCTTCTCCAATGCATGAAAGTGAAAAGTGAAAGTGAAGTTGCTCAGTCATGTCCAGGACTCTTAGCGACCCCATGGACTGCAGCCTACCAGGCTCCTTCATCCATGGGATTTTCCAGGCAAGAGTACTAGAGTGGCGTGCCAGAGGTCATGGATATTAACAAATTGTTTTAATTATAAAATAGATAAATCCTTTGCTCCACATTAACAAAGTTTAAAAATAAAAAACACTACATAACTATTAATCACTGTATGACTCTAAGTTCTTTCCTTTTTTTCTCACTCATTTTCTTATGGTAAAAAAAAAAAAAAAATTACTACCTTGTTCAGGAATACATTGGTTCTGGACAGCAACTTGGATTTTACTAATCTGTTGTTGCTGTGAGATATGTGAAGACAGACTTAAATTACTTCTGGAAGAAAATAGCATTGAAAAATATTAATAATTGGGGAAAAAAGTACCTCTCCCTAAAATTTACTTAGTTAAAATTATAGCTACACAATATATTGTATCTATTTTTTAATTCAGTGTACTTATTTTATAAAAAATTAACCTTCAATAAGCTATAAAATCTTAATGTAGCTACACAAGCTTAAAATATTTTCACTTGAATTTTGAAAACAATATACACTCAATAAAATATTATTTTAATAAGTTACTATTAATGCGTTACTTTATTTCCATAAATATTCATTAAATTTCTTTTTAACTCAAAATATGTTTTACTGTGTTTATGCAAAGTTATCCATGGACTTGCAAAGTTATTGGGAAGGTTTTATAGCCTAATATATATTATACTTAAGAATAAAGTTTTTGTGGTTTTAATAATGTGCAGGTTGAAAATAACTTTTCTGTTACAGGTTTTTAAAGTAATTTTCAGTTTAGTCTAAATGTATTGTGTGCTCAATCATTTCAATCATGTCCGACTTTTTGTGACCCCCATGGGCTATAGCCTACCAGGTTCCTCTGTCCTTGGGATTTTTCCAGCAAGAATACTGGAGTAGATTGCCGTGCCCTCCTCCTGGGGAATCCCAGGTCTACCACTTAAATCACTATGAGTCAATCTTCAAATCTTTTCATCTGAATAAGACTTAATTCCTTGTAAAACCAGTATAATTATAGTCATCTGCTACTGCTACTGCTAAGTCATCTAGCTTATAGTAAATGCTCAACAAATGTCTATTGCTTTGTATTGTAACCAGGTAATTCTTCTTGTCACTGGAGATTTTAAGTAACATAGTTTCCTGAATAATATTTATGTAACAATGCATTTTTCTTTCAGATACTTTACTTCACATGAATACTCATAGTCCTAACAAAATCCTAGTGAAGTAGGCATGATCCTGGCTCTATAGTGAGTAACTTAGTCTCTGAGATTTTTGAGTGTCTTACTCAGTATTATACCTGTATTACACAGAAGGGCTAAGGCTGTCATTCCAAATCCAGTGCACTTTTTGCTTCCCAGAGCTTGTTGCTATTGTCTGAGAAAAGGCACTTAAAGTTTCATTCATAATATCTGTGTTGAAACTTTAAATGCCTTTTCTCAGACAATAGCACCACTATGGCTTTGATGCTGGTTCTCCACAACTAAACAAAGAGTTTTCAGATTACTTTCAAATGGTTCAGAGTGAGAATGCTACATGTGGAAAACAGCAAATATGGGGGAAAATATCTGGAGAAGTTGGGTGATTAGTATGTGAGTGTTAATCCTGCTATATTGTTCATTTAAATTGAAATCTTCAAAATAAAAATTTCAGGGAGGGTTGTAGTGTGAGTGGACTAAATCAGGATTCTCAACAGGTGCCTGCAAATGCCTCTGTTTCAATGTTAATTTAGTTTATCTGCCCCCTCAACCCCCGCCCAACCCACCAAGAGAACTAATTGAGTGGGTATCACACATGCTTTCATGCTTTCCATTTGAACAAGATTTCCCATTTCTGTAGGAAGTCTTTCTGTTGGCTTCTGCTCTTTGTTAATCAGGCATACTAATCAGAATTCAGATTTACCAGTTTAGCAGTCCAAAATCTGACTTGATTTAAGGGATAAAAATATCACTTGATATTCTTCCTGAAATATGGTAAAAATCAATTGATGGATAGGATATGGTCATTAAAGTTAAATCACTCTTTATACACATTGACTGAATTTTGATGTTTTTATCAGATTGCTGATAGCCAGGAAGACATTGCCTTAGGCACCTAAACAAAAGAAAGCTGACTGTGAATTAGTGTTGAGTTTGTTCCTGACGGAAGTGCCTGGTGAAATCATGGGGCACTTGTATCTCTGAGCTCGTTTATTGCTAGAGAAGAGTTCTCATTAACTCATTCAGGAAAGTGTTGCCATTAAATCTTATCTTGAATGAGAGAAATTTGTAACTTGAAAATGTTTATGAATATTTCATAAGAGTCATCTTAGGGTGCAGGCTTGTATGTGATAGCCTGGCAAAGGTTGACAGATATATGGAATATTGTAATGACTTGATGGATGCATATGGAATGTTTAATGAGAAAATGAGAAGTAACTGCTGGGCTGCTGTGAACATCTTCTGGTACTGTAGTGATTTTTGTTAGCTGTTAACAAAACTCTCAGAAAAAGGAATAGCTTCTAATTGTGACAAGCTTATTTTATTGTGCTAACTAGGCCTACAAATTTGGGGTAAGGATTACTGATTTATTCATTTATTGTCTTTTATAAAATGCATTTTAAAAAATACACATCTGAGCAGACTAGATCTTAATGAGTAGGCACACTTTTGTTGTTGTTGTTGTTGTAGTTAAATATCCTGTATAATTTTATTCTCTTACTGCTTTGATTTCTTAAAATCCCAGAGAAATTTGGTTATATAAGAATATAAATCATTTGGCCCTAGAGCAACTGAAAAAGACTGGGAAATATCAGGGCAGCATCATTAAAAATAAGCCAAAGCTTACGGATTCATTTTATCAAGAAAAAGATATACAAAAGTAGAAAAATAATCTTTCCCAAGCATGGTTAATTAGTAGAATCTCAGGATAGGTTTGATTTGCTCTATTTTAAGATGGGTAGAAGAATTTGAGGAACTGATTTAGAAATGGTTGGGGGAACAGGAAAATGTGGTGAATTATTTAATTGAAAGTTACTTAATCTGAAGAAAAGGCTGAGGGGAAAGTTAAGAACCATTTTCAAGCACAAGAAGGAATTTTCAGGTTTTAAAAATTAGGAACTGTTCCAATTTTTGCAGAGATTGAAGCTAGGGGCTTCAATTACAACAAAATATTTTTAGGTTGCACATAAATAATTTAATAAAATAAGGCCAATTAAATACCAGAAATAGCTTCTAAAGACAGTTATCCTAGTCTGCTTATAGAACTTAAAAATACTTAATGTTTTATATGTTTCTTGATATATACATTAATATGCATTTAATATTTGTATATATGTATCCTTGATAATTTATTGCAAGTTACAGAGTTATATTATATATTGGTTTAGTTTATATGTCAAATTTTAGCTATCTTTTTCTTTATACCAATTTAGGCCCTGGTAAGAAAACTTTCAAACCAAAAATAAGAAGGCTCATAATGTTTCCACACATTAGTAATGCTTTTGTGATAAGGTAGGCTGAGGAACTGGTCCTTTCTGAAAGCAGTGTTTAAGGCATTTATGAACTCATTACTTCATTCTAGTAAAAGATGTTAGACCTTTCATTCAGCTTATGGCAAATATACTTTAAAAAGTCTGCTCCAAGGATGCATTAATTTACAAATACTTTTAGAAAATCAGACAGTTGTGTGTATATTTTTAAGAAAATGAGTTTATTATATTTTTAGTCAAATCAATGTGAATTATTCATCTTTAGTGTTAAAAGAGGACTTTGTAGGTGGATGGCTTATTTTCACTTGTGAAGATAACTAGTGTCTATGCTACTCTGGCTGACATAATCCCTGTTCAGACCATGTTGGTATTATGGAAAGATTGCTACCACTCCCCCTACTTTAGCATGATCCGCCAATGCTGTTTCATTGAGGCCCAGATTTGATTTTTTTTTTTTTTAATGCTTAAAGTAATTTGTAACTTTACCAAAGTAAAAATCAATCATATTTCATTTTATGATAACATCAGTTATTTAGATGATTTCATATCCTGACTGTCTTGGAGCTGGACTAACAATGTACCCCTGTGCAGACACCCGGAATAGGCCTTGAAAGAAGAGCATTTAATCCCGGTGACTGTGGCCCTATCCATCTCATGTTTACCTCATAGGAGATGGAAGATTAAATCATTCGAAATGTGCTACTTATGCTTTAGGTTATCATTCCACTCTCAAGGAATCTTTGTGACAGAGCTAAGATTAATTAGCTTATTGGATCTGATTACCATAGACCCTGATTTCTGTTAATAGCTGTGTTTATCATCTTAATGTCAAATTTGCTTCTAGCAATTTACTTGATCACATAAATGTATGATGCATTGACCCTGCTGCATTTGACATCAGATTAATATTGAGGGTTGAGAGGCTCATTTCTGCTATCATATGTCATCCTTAGTACTGCCTTCTCTATCCCACAAAATCATTTAAAGCATTGCTTTTTATAATGTAGAAGATGTTTCTAGGAGAACTTGAAACATGCATCTCATTTCTCATATGAAATGGGTAATTCCATCTGTAATTCTAGGTCTATAGGAACCTAATTTTATAAATTATTTGATCAAATTTTTTGACTTATTTATCTTATTTAAAGCCGTGGATATTTTACTTTTAAGGGTAGCCTTTTCTAACGGGAGGTGGGGAACTAAGATTAAAAATGTGAGAAAACTAAACATCAGTTCAGTTCAGTCACCCAGTCATGTCCGACTCTTTGCGACCCCATGAATCGCAGCATGCCAGGCCTCCCTGTCCATCACAAACTCCCGGAGTTCATTCAGACTCAAGTCCATTGAGTCAGTGATGCCATCCAGCCATCTCATCCTCTGGCGTCCCCTTCTCCTCCTGCCCTCAATCCCTCCCAGCATCAGAGTCTTTTCCAATGAGTCAGGTCTTCGCATGAGGTGGCCAAAATACTGCAGTTTCAGCTTTAGCACCATTCCCTCCAAAGAAATCCCAGGGCTGATCTCCTTCAGAATGGACTGGTTGGATCTCCTTGCAGTCCAAGGGACTCTCAAGAGTCTTCTCCAACACCACAGTTCAAAAGCATCAATTCTTCGGCGCTCAGCCTTCTTCACAGTCCAACTCTCACATCCATACATGACCACAGGAAAAACCATAGCCTTGACTAGGCGAACCTTTGTTGGCAAAGTAATGTCTCTGCTTTTGAATATGCTATCTAGGTTGGTCATAACTTTCCTTCCAAGGAGCAAGTGTCTTTTAATTTCATGGCTGCAGTCACCATCTGCAGTGATTTTGGAGCCCAAAATATAAAGTCTGACACTGTTTCCACTGTTTCCCCATCTATTTTCCATGAAGTAATGGGACCAGAAGCCATGATCTTCGTTTTCTGAATGTTGAGCTTTAAGCCAACTTTTTCACTCTCCACTTCCACTTTCATCAAGAGGCTTTTTAGTTCCTCTTCACTTTCTGCCATAAGGGTGGTGTCATCTGCATATCTGAGCTTATTGATATTTCTCCCAGCAATCTTGATTCCAGCTTGTGCTTCTTCCAGCCCAGCATTTCTCATGATGTACTCTGCATATGAGTTGAATAAGCAGAGTGACAATATATAGCCTTGACGTACTCCTTTTCCTATTTGGAACCAGTCTGTTGCTCCATGTCCAGTTCTAACTGTTGCTTCCTGACCTGCATACAGATTTCTCAAGAATCAGATCAGGTGGTCTGGTATTCCCATCTCTTTCAGATTTTTCCACAGTTTATTGTGATCCACACAGTCAAAGGCTTTGGCATAGTCAATAAAGCAGAAATAGATGTTTTTCTAGAACTCTCTTGCTTTTTTGATGATCCAGCGGATGTTGGCAATTTGATCTCTCATTCCTCTGCCTTTTCTAAAACCAGCTTGAACATCAAGAAGTTCACGGTTCACGTATTGCTGAAGCCTGGCTTTTTGAGAATTTTGAGCTTTACTTTTTGAGAATTTTGAGCATTACTTTACTAACATGTGCTAATGCTATGCTATGCTAAGTCACTTCAGTCATGCCGGACTCTGTGTGACCCCATAGACGGTAGGTAGCCAACCAGGCTCCCCTGTCCCTGGGATTCTCCAGGCAAGAACACTGGAGTGGGTTGCCATTTCCTTCTCCAATGCATGAAAATGAAAAGTGAAAGTGAAGTCGCTCAGTCGTTTCCGACTGTTAGCGACCCCATGAACTGCAGCCTACCAGGCTCCTCCATCCATGGGATTTTCCAGGCAAGAGTACTGGAGTGGGGTGCCATTGCCTTCTCCGTACTAGCATGTGAGATGAGTGCAATTATGTGGTAGTTTGAGAATGCTCAAACTAAACATAATCACGGCCATATAGCAATAACATTTAACAGTAATAACATGGAGGTTATGGATCAGGATAAGAAAAGCAACAATATTTGACTTATGTTTTATAGTTCATCTACCAATAATCCATTTTCCATAGGTCTACCTCTAAATATTTAGTGCATTTAAAATCTTGGTTTATGTAATTTAATATTAGATTCTCATAGTAAGTTGATTTCATTTTTCATTTTAATTAAAAGGCATTAGGTGTAGGTTCATAAATATATATATGAATATGGCTGCTGATTTTTTATTGCAACATAAGTGATAGATTGCTGCAGTTGTATTTGTCCTTATCCTACAGTTTATCTCTGCACATATGCCTATAGACATGAAAAATTCACTAAAGTTTAATTTGGTAGCATATTTGCAAGTAGCCAAGATAATTTATCTTTCTTTAAGTATTTCATTTGAAAGTATTCTATTGCACGTTTCCTATTAGATATCAATGCCAAAGATTTTCAGTTGCTACACTAGGTTATCTTCCATATTGAAATCTTGAAATTTTTATTCATTTAGAAAAGATGATAATTCAAGGTTATCAATAAAAAAATTCTTAATCTTAAGATGATATAGTGTTCATTCAATTTTTTTCGTAAGATGTTACATCTTGCATAAAAACTCAAAAAACATTTTTGACCAGCCTAATAAAAGTAGGTTAAGAAATTTGCAAGGACCAGAGAATTGTGGCATGGATCAAAAGGAGACCATTTATTCTCCTTTTTATCCCTACTGTTAAAGTATTTGTTAATGAATTCTCAGGATGGGGAGTGGCCAGTGAGTAAATAATTGTTTCTATTACATTTTGTTTTAGATATAAATCTATGGTGAATATAAAGATAGTTTTTACTACTTTTCCTTAATACATTTCTGTTGATTCAAAGTAATCTAAAATAAGCATATTACTTCTATTTGGATTTTTCTTCCTACAAATTAAAATGTCTTTAATAGGATTTTCTTTGTATTATTTGAATATTTTAGAAAGAACGACTATATATTGTTGTTGTTCACTTACTCAGTTGTGTCCAACTATTTGTGACCCCATGAAGTGCAGCATGCCAGGCTTCCCTGTCCTTTACCATCTCCCAGAGTTTACTCAAATTCATATCCACTGAGTCAGTGATGCTATCCAAACGTCTCATCCTCACTTGTCACCTTTTCCTTCTGCCCTCAGTCATTCCTAGCAACAGGGTCTTTTCCAATGAGTAAGCTCTTTGCATCAGGTGGCTAATGAATCAGCGTCAGTCCTTTTAATGAATATTCAGGATTGATTTTTTTTAGAACTTACTGGTTTGATCTTCTTGTTGACCAAGGGACTCTCAAGAGTCTTCTCCAGCACCACAGTTTGAAAGCATCAGTTCTTTGGCACGCAGCTTATTTATGGTCCAATTCTCACATCCATACATGACTACTGAAAAAAATCATAGCTTTGACTAGATGGACCTTTGTCAGCAAAGTGATGTCTCTGCTTTTGAATATGCTGCCTAGGTGTTTCATAGCTTTTCTTCCAAGCAACTTCTTTGAATTTCATGGCTATAGTCACTGTCCACAGTGATTTTGGTGCCCAAGAAAATGAAATTTGACAGTTTCTGTATTTTCCCCATCTATTTTAAACGAAGTAATGGAAGATGATGCTGTAAAAGTGCTGCACTCAATATGTCAGCAAATTGGAAAATTCAGCAGTGGCCACAGGACTGGAAATGGTCAGTTTTCATTCCCATCCCAAAGAAAGGCAATGCCAAAGAATGCTCAAACTACCACACAATTGCACTCCTCTCTCACGCTAGTAAAGTAATGCTCAAAATTCTCCAAGCCAGCCTTCAGTAATACGTGAACCATGAACTTCTGGATGTTCAAGCTGGTTTTAGAAAAGGCAGAGGAACCAGAAACCAAATTGCCAACATCCGCTGGTTCATCGAAAAAGCAAGAGAGTTCTAGAAAAACATCTATTTCTGCTTTATTGACTATGCCAAAGCCTTTGACTGTGTGGATCACAATGAACTGTGGACAATTCTGAAAGAGATGAGAATACCAAACCACCTGATCTGCCTCTTGAGAAATTTGTATGCAGGTCAGGAAGCAATAGTTAGAACTGGACATGGAGCAACAGACTGGTTCTAAAAAGGAAAAGGAGTATGTCAAGGCTGTATATTGTCACCCTGTTTATTTAACTTCTATGCAGAGTACATCATGAGAAACGCTGGGCTAGAAGAAGCACAAGCTGGAATCAAGATTGTGGGGAGAAATATCAATAAGCTCAGATATGCAGATGACACCACCCTTATGGCAGAAAGTGAAGAGGAACTAAAAAATCTCTTGATGAAGGTGAAAAAGGAGAGTGAAAAAGTTGGCTTAAAGCTCACCATTCAGAAAACGAAGATCATGGCTTCTGGTCCCATCATTTCATGAGAAATAGATGGGGAAACAGTGGAAACAGTGTCAGACTTTATTTTTCTGGGCTCCAAAATCACTGCAGATGGTGACTACAGCCATGAAATTAAAATACGCTTACTCCTTGGAAGGAAAGTTATGACTAACATAGATAGCATATTGAAAAGCAGAGACATTACTTTGCCAACAAAGGTCCATCTATTAAGGCTATGGTTTTTCCAGTGGTCATGTATGGATGTGAGAGTTGGACTGTGAAGAAAGCTGAGCACTGAAGAATTGATGCTTTTGAACTGTGGTGTTGGAGAAGACTCTTGAGAGTCCCTTGGACTGCAAGTAGTTCCAATGAGTCCATCCTAAAGGAGATCAGTCCTGGGTGTTGGAAGGACTGATGTTGAAGCTAAACTCCAATACTTTGGCCACCTGATGTGAAGAGTTGACTCATTTAAGAAGATTCTGATGCTGCGAAGCATTGAGGGCAGGAGAAGGGGACACCGGAGGATGTGATGGCTGGATGGCATCACTGACTCGATGGACGTGAGTTTGAGTGAACTCTGGTAGTTGATTATGGACAGGGAGGCCTGGCATGCTTCGATTCATGGGGTCGCAAAGAGTTGGACATGACTGAACGACTTAACTGAACTGAACTGAATAGAACCAGATGCCATGATCTTCATTTTCTGAGTGTTGAGTTTTAATCCAGTTTTTTCACTCCCCTCTTTCACCCTCATCAAAATGCTCTTTGGTGACTTTTCACTGTTGGCCATTAGAGTGGTGTCATCTGCATATCTAAAGCTGTTGATATTTCTCCTTGCTATCTTGATTCCAGATTGTGATTCATCCAGCCCAGGATTTTGTATGATATACTCTGCATGTAAGATAAACAAGCAGAATGATAATATACAGCCTTTCCCAGGTTGGACCAGTTTGTTGTTCCATGTACAGTTCTCACTGTTACTTTTTGACCTACATTTGAGTTTCTTAGGAGGCAGGTAAGGTGGTCTGGTATTCCCACCTCATTAAGAATTTTCTACAGTTTGTTGTGACCACACAGTCAAAGGTTTTAACATAGTCAATGAAATAGAAGTAGATGTTTTTCTGGAATTCTCTTGCTTTTTCTATGATCTAGCAGAAGTTGGCAATTTGAACTCTGGTTCCTCTGGTTTTTCTAAATCTACCTTCTACATCTGGGAGTTCTTGGTTCACATACTATTGAAGCCTAGCTTGAAGGATTTTGAGGAATACATTGCTAGCATGTGAAATGAGTAAAATCACACAGTAGCTTGAACATTCTTGACATTGCCTTTCTTTCGTATTAGACTGTAAACTGACCTTTTCCAATCCTGTGGCCCCTGCTGAGCTTTCCAAATTTGCTGATGTATTAAGTGTAGCACTTTAACAGCATTATCTTTTAGGATTTGAAATGCTTGGCTGGAATTCTATCACCTCCACTAGCTTTGTATGTAATAGTGCTTTCTAAGGCCCACTTGACGTCACACTCTAGAATATCTGGCTCTAGGTGAGTGACCACACCATTGTGGCTATCTGGATCATTAAGACCTTTTTTTGTACAGTTTTATGTATTCTTGCTACCTCTCCATAATCTCTTATGGTTCCTTTAGATCCTTACCTACTCTGTCCTTTATTTTGCCTACCTTTGCATAAAATGTCCCCTTGATATCTCTTATTTTCTTGAAGAGGTCTCTAGTCTTTTCCATTCTATTTTTCCCTCTATTTCTTTGCATTATTCACTTAAGAAGGCTTTCTTATTTCTCCTTGCTAATCTTTGGAACTCTGCATTTAATTATGTATAATTTTCCCTTTCTCCTTTGCCTTTCACTTCTTTTTTTCTCAGTTATTTGTAAGGCCTCCTCAGCCAACCATTTTGCCTTCTTGCATTTCTTTTTCTTTGGCATGGTTTTGGTCACAACCTACTGTACAATGTTGCAAAGCCCTGTCCATAGTTCTTCAGGCACTCTGTATACCAAATCTAGTCCCTTGAATCTATTCCTCACTTCCAGTGTATAATCATAAGGGATTTGATTTAGATCACACCTGAAAGGCCTACTGGTTTTCTTTACTTTCTTCAGTTTAAGTCTGAATTTTGCAATAAAGAGTTCTTAATCTGAGCCACAGTCAGCTTCTGGTCTTTTTTATGCTGACTGTATAGAGCTTCTCCATCTTTGGCTGCGAAGAATATAATCAATCTGATTTCAGTATTGACCATTTGGTGGTGTTCATGTGTAGAGGTGTCTCTTGTGTTTTTGGAAGGTGTTTGCTATGACCAGTCTGTTCTTTTGTAAACTTCTGTTAGCTTTTGCCTTGCTTCATTTTGTACTCCAAGGCCAAACTTGCCTGTTACTCCAGGTATCTCTTGACATCCTACTTTTGCATTCTAGTCCCCTATAATGAAAAGGACATCTCTTTTGGTGTTAGTTCTAGAAGATTTTGTAGGTCTTTATTGATCCATTCAATTTCAACTTCTTCAGCATTAGTGTTGGGGCATAGACTTGGATTACGGTGATGTTGAATGATTTGCTTTGGATACAAACCGAGATCATTTTGTCATTTTTGAAACTGCACCCAAGTAGTGCATTTTAGACTCTTTTGTTGACTATGATGGCTACTCCATTCCTTCTAAGGGATTCTTGCCCACAGTAGTAGATATACTGTTCATCTGAATTAAATTTGCCCATTATCATCCATTTATGTTCACTGATTCCTAAAATGTTGATGTTCGCTCTTGCCATCTCCTGTTTGACCACATTCAATTTACCTTGATTAATGAACCCAACTTTCCAGGTTCCTATGCAATATTGTTCTTTAGATCATCAGACTTTACTTTCTCCACCAGACACAGCCACAACTGGGTATTGTTTCCATTTTGGCTCACCCTCTTCATTATTTCTCTGCTATTTCTCTACTCTTCCCCAGTAGCATATTGGACACCTACCAACCTGGGGGGCTTATCTTTCTTTGTCGTATCTTTTTGCCTTTCATGAAGCTCATGGGGTTCTCAAGGCAAGAATACTGAAGTGGTTTGCTATTCCCTTCTTCAGAGGACCACATTTTGTCAGAGCTCTCCACCATGACCCATCTGTCTTGGGTAGCCCTACACGGCATGGCTCATAATTTCATTGAATTATACAAGGCTGTGATCCAAGTGATCATTTTGGTTAGTTGTCTGTGAGTGTGTTTTTCATTTAGGAGGCCATTGGATTGCAGTTTTTGCTTCTTCTGTCTGCCTTCTGTTGGAAGAGGATAAGAGGCTATAGATTAATACAGTTTTATTATACATTATACTTAAAATTTAAATATAAGTTAAGTTTAAATATAAATAGAAATATTTCCCAAAATAATCCAAAAACCATCGTATTATGACAAAAGAAAGTAAAATAAATAAATGTTACATACACAGTATTTTTTAATTCTATGCCTTGAATTCTATTCTACATAGAGATTTCAATGTCAAGTTTTAGAATATTAGTGAGCTCTGTGTACTTGTTTTAAATTGGCATAGTTGACTTCTCCCAATAAAAGAATAACCATTAAATTAACCAATGAGGGAAAGGAACTTAGTGCCTAATGGCCCAGGCTCTGGCAAAAAACATTTTGCAACTTAAATCCTGGTTCAATGTATTACATCAAGACAGTCACTTCACCTACAAGTTCATCTATTCATCTTAAAAATAATACAGTGCAGGGAACAAAGTATCCACTAAGTGAACTGAAGGTGAACTAACTTCAAGATGATACAAACCCATTATTTTAAGTGAGGACAGGCAAGCTGGACCCATAATTTTCACATATTCAGAGTTATATTTTAATACTATCCCATATAATTATTTTTTCCTTTGCTCTTGAACATGATTCACAAAAAGGCATTTTGTTTAATTGAGAAGAACTTGTCAGAGTTATAAATTCTAAGAAATAAATCCCCTTGAAATTCTAAGAGCTATGACATGAAACACCTGTTATTTCTGACCCTCTATTTTGCTTTATTTGCCAAATAGTTCTTCAGTGCTCATGTAATTTTTACTAACTGAATATTACCTCCACTTTTTGAAATGAAGGCAATAAAGGTATGGTAACACTGTAGAAGATTTTCTGGTAATAGAAAGCAACCAGAGTGCAGTGGTGATAGAAAATCATATGTGAACATCAAAGGCTGCATTTCATTTTCATTTTATATAAGCAGATGTTTACTGATTGAAGATGTATAAAGAGAAAACTCGGGCAGTTTCTGAGATGACATTACAAATAGCTGAATAAAAAATATACATTAATCTAAAAGAAGTAATTTACTTTCTTAATGTTTTCAGGAAGATCTTAAGTTTTTAAACAATTATATAAGGAAGATTTTTTTCTTGTATATTTCCAGGAAACAAAAATCTCATATGTCCTTTCCATTAGTAAACAAGTGCAGAATTTGCTTACCAGGAGTACTGTATGCAGCTGTCCCAGTCATGCCATTTACATATTTGGGGGCAACATTCACAACAGAGAAATGAGAAATTTGTATATTTATAAAACCATTTTCTTTCTGGCAGAAGTTAAATGTCTCCCAACAAAATCAATGTATTATGACAAATTTTAGCCAGATCGAAGTCAAGTATCTTGAGGACACTTGTCTTATAGGTACCTCTACCCATATGGTATCTTTATGAATATTAGTAAGAGCTCAAAATGTAACCATGTGAAGAAAGCTGAGCGCCGAAGAATTGATACTTTTGAACTGTGGTGTTGGAGAAGACTCTTGAGAGTCCCTTGGACTGCAAGGAGATCCAACCAGTACATTCTGAAGGAGATCAGCCCTGGGGTTTCTTTGGAAGGAATGATGCTAAAGCTGAAACTCCAGTACTTTGGTCACCTCATGCGAAGTGTTGACTCATTGGAAAAGACTCTGATGCTCGGAGGGATTGGGGGCAGGAGGAGAAGGGGACGCCAGAAGATGAGACGGCTGGATGGCATCACTGACTCAATGGACGTGAGTCTCAGTGAACTCCGGGAGTTGGTGATGGATAGGGAGGCCTGACGTGCTGCAGTTCATGGGGTCGCAAAGAGTCGGACACGACTGAGCGACTGAGTGAACTGAACTGAACTGAACTGATGAAGTCATGACATATTCTAACTGTAAAATACAAGGATCAAATACAGCCACACATGAAAATTTTAATTATCATTCCTAGGCTTTCAACGAATTATATTAGTACTATTTTAGTTATTAAAATAATAATTATAAGAAACATTTTAAGAATATCATAATGATTATAAGAAGACTCTGAAGGCCAATTCTTTTTCTGGAATTCAGATTACAACTCTGATATCTACTGGAAGTAAGTGTGGCACTTACATGGTATGAACCATTCTACAGCTATTTTGTTTTATTTTTAGTCATAAGATAATACATTTCAATAAAAATGTATCTACTTGAGAAAATTGCTTCTTTTTAATCAAAATTATATCCCATAAATCTTAATACTCATTAGATAAAGTTTTATGAGTATACATAAGGAATAATATAATCATATTTATCATAAAGTACATTTTATCATTTGAACAGCATTCATTATTTCATTATTTAGTTCCACTAACAAGGTCTCCATTTCCCTTTGTAATATAATTAAAAATAACATATGCCCTAAAAAGGCTTTTGAGAATCCTTATACAAATGTACTCTTTAACCCTATAGCTTTCAATAGCTTTTGGCAAGAAAGTACTTTTGGCAAGTCATGGAAAAATGACTAAGCAGATGTGAAAAAAAGTTCTAATGGGTCTTTCATAACTGTTGTTCATTGTTCAGTCATTCAGTCATGTCCAACTCTTTGCAGTCCTATGAACTGCAGAACACACTTGTGAACTGTTCTTCACTATCTCCTGGAGTTTGCTTAAATTCATGTCCATTGAGTCAGTGAGGCCATCTAATCATCTCACCCGCTATCACCCCCTTTTCCTTCTACCCTCAGTCTTTCCCAGCATCAGGGTCTTTTCCAGTGAGTTGACTCTTCCCATCAGGTAGCCAAAGAACTGAAGATTCAGCTTTAGCATCAATCCTTTCAAAGAACATTCAGGCTTTATTACCTTTAGGATTGACTAGTTAGATCTCCTTGCTGTCCAAGTGACTCTTTTCTCCAACACCACAGTTTGAAAGCTACAGTTCTTCAGGACTCAGTCTTCCTTAAGGTCCAACTCTCACATCCATACATGACTACTGGAAAAATCATATCTTTGACTATACAGACCTTTGTTGGCAAAGTGATGTCTCTGCTTTTTAATATGCTGCCTAAGTATGGGCTTCCCTGTTAGCTCAGCTGGTAAAGAATCCACCTGCAATGCCGGACATGGAGGTTTGATCTCAGTTCGGGAAGATCCCCTGGAGGAATGCACTCCAGTATTCTTGCCTGGAGAATCCCATAGACTGAGGAGCTTGATGGTCTACAGTCCATAGGGTCACAAAGAGTTGGGCACAACAAGCAACTGAGCACATACACAGGATAAGATTTTCAGTATTCTCATTTGAAGATCAAGGATATAGTATACTGAAACCAATGTATTTTAATATATTTTCCATGTATTATGGGCTTCCATGGTAACTCAACTGGTAAAGAACTGACCTGCAATGCAGGGGACCCTGGTTCGATTCCTGTGTTGGGAAGATATGCTGGAGAAGGGATGGGCTACCCACTCCAGTATTCTTGGGCTTCCCTGGTGGCTGAGCTGGTAAGGAATCTGCCTGCAGTGTGGGAGACCTGGGTTCCATCTCTGGTTTGGAAATATCCCCTGGAGAAAGGAACAGCTACTGGGATAATTTCATGGACTGTATAGTCAGTCCATGGGGTCTGTAAAGAGTCAACACAAATAAACAACTTTTACTTTTCTCCATGTATTACAAAACAAACTGAAATGTGTGTTTGATCAAATTTGTGATTTGATTAAATAAGATTTGAACTTTTTGTCAAAAAGTACCCATATTTTGACTATCTGATACACAGAATATATTTTATTATAATATAATCAAGACAGAGTTCATAACATTACTCTCTTTTTTGAAAACCATGAGGTTATGGCAACATTGTGGATTTACAAACTAATGGAGGAGAAAACTAAAGAATGGGAACCAATATGTTAGTCTAATGAAATGGCTGTGTTTCCAGAAATAGATGTATCATTTTTCAGTATTCTTCCTTTTCAGTTAGTCTACCTTGCATTCAATAGTCAAAGTGATCTTTTCCTTACACAAACCTGATTATACAAATCTGTGCTTACAACTCTTCATTGTCATGAAGGCGTTCTCCACTGATAGAGACCAAAATGCTTAGTATTACAAACAGATCCCTTAATAATCTGAAATTTGCAAAATTTATCTTGTACAACTTTATTTCTTAGCTATTTTCTTCTTTTAGTTTATAAACTATATCATTTACTCTCCTTTTTCAGCAGGTTTTTTTTTCACTCTAATTTCTTCTACCTGGATTTTCCTTCTCCTACACTTTTCCCCATACAAATCTATTTCATATTCAGATCACATAGTATTACTTCCTTAAATAATGCTTCCTTGACCCCAAATAATATTTTGGAACTTCTGAATAAATTATTCCCCATTTCTTAACAAATATATTTATTATTTAATGCATTTGTATAATATTATTTAGTATTTAACTTCCCTGCTAGATGATAAATTCAAAACGGGAAAGATTGTTGTCTATTTTTCTCCTCTATTATACCTTCAGTTTTTAACATCATGCCTTGCCCTTGATACATGCTAAGTGTTTCTCAAAAATTATGTGTTGAAGAAGTGAGTGACTTTATGAGTGTGTCTGGTTAATATGGCAGAGAAAAATCCAAGCTCAGCTCTCTTTTTAGCTCTAAAACTGCTTTATATTAGCTGGTTGAGTGACAGACTCTAACCATCTTATACTGTTAAAGTTCAAGGAAACAAGTAGAATTTTAGCTAGGGGATCACTAGCCAAACCCTGAGTAGAATCGTTTTGAAAATAGAAACTTATCCATAGCATGCCAGCTTATTGTTGGTTTTTTTTTTTTTTTTTTTTGCTTAATTTGGAGAAGTCCAAATTAAGAACCCTGTTCTGATGATGTGATTTTAGACTGTACACAATGACATATTTATATGACTTCCTTTAAATGTATTTCTTTCCACAACACTGTTTTTAAGCTATCATGATCACTGTACACATGTGTAAACTGAGGGTGCCAGTGATTACTTTTTATTATATAGTTTGGTAGGTGTCAGACTGAAGAGCTGGAATATAGGACTGGAAACTCCTGTTTTTTTTTTTCCTATTCTAAGGTGTAACAGTGTGAATCACAATAAACATTTGGAAATTCTGAAAGAGATGGGCATAACAGGCCACTGACCTGCCTCTTAAGAAACCTATATGCAGTTCAGGAAGCAATAGTTATAACCAGACATGGAACAACAGACTGGTTCCAAATGGAAAAAGGAGTACGTCAAGGCTGTATATTATCACCCTGCTTATTTAACTTCTATGCAGAGTACATCATGAGAAACCCTGGGCTGGAGGAACCAAAAGCTGGAATCAAGATTGCTGGGAGAAATATGAAGAACCTCAGATATGCAGATGACACCACCCTTATGAAAGAAAGTGAAGGGGAACTAAAGAGCCTTTTGATGAAAGTGAAAGAGGAGAGTGAAAAAGTTGGCTTAAAGTTCAACATTCAGAAAACGAAGATCTGAATGGCATCTGGTCCCATCACTTCATGGCAAATAGTTGGGAAAACAGTGGAAACAGTGGCTAACTTTATTTTTCTAGGCTCCAAAATCACTGAAGATGGTGATTGCAGCCATGAAAGCCAAGCCTTTCTTGGAAAGAAAGTTATGACCAACCTGGACAGCATATTAAAAAACAGAGAGATTACTTTGCCAACAAAGATCTGTCTAGTCAAGGCTATGGTTTTTCCAGTAGTCATGTATGGATGTGAGAGTTGGACTATAAAGAAAGCTGAGCACTAAAGAATTGATGTTTTCGAACTGTGGTGTTGGAGAAGACTCTTGAGAGTCCCTTGGACTGCAAGTAGTTCCAATGAGTCCATCCTAAAGGAGATCAGTCCTGGGTGTTGGAAGGACTGATGTTGAAGCTAAACTCCAATAGTATGGCCACCTGATGTGAAGAGCTAACTCATTTAAAAAGATCCTGATGCTCCGAAACATTGAGGGCAGGAGGAGAAGGGGACGACAGAGGATGAGATGGCTGGATGGTATCACCAACTCAATCGACATGGGTTTGGGTGAACTCTGGCAGTTGGTGATGGACAGGGAGGCCTGGCATGCTGCCGTTTATGGGGTCACAAAGAGTCGGACATGACCGAGCAACTGTACTGAATTAAACTGAAGGTGTAACAATTTTATCTATATATCAAAGGAAATTTACATTTATCTTTGAGGTAAGAGCTATGATCTTAAAAATGTAACTTCTGTAAAGGGAAGATTCTGTTTTTATTGTACTATTTTATGCAGTGCTTCTACTTCTACATACCAGATAGAGTGAGTGTACATTTCCTTCCTCTTGCAAAAGTAGACATTATGTGTCCTTCATCTCAGATGAGTTTAACTCTCAAACTATGAATAAATCTACCAGTTGCAATTAGAGTTTGCTTTTGCCCATAGAAGTAGATAGATTACCAGACACATTCCCTACAAGTAATGCACCATTGACAGTGATGCATCAGATACAAAATGAACTTGCAAACTTGGATTCATTTTCTGTGGAACCCTAGAGCAAGTGGATATTTAATCTAACTGCAGAGATTTATCCTTATTGCCAGTACTCCCTAAAATTACTAAAATATTCTAATAACAGCTCTAGGGAAAGAAAGCACATTCTACTATCTAAAAGAATTTACTTCTTATAATTCTGTCAAAGTTAAACCTTCTTAATGTGCATTTTAGTGTCAATTTTCACTTTAGATTCATATGTAAAGGGCTGATACTTTTGATGGAAAATATGCCTTTAATTAAAAGCATAAGATTTTTTTTTTTAATTTTCCGATTTGGGTTAAAATACATAGTAAATTTGTTGCCTTATTATATTCTAGGCATAAAACCATATATTTCTTCAAAACCACACACTTTAATTCCTAGTTCAAACCATCTGGGCTTTTTTATGGCTAAAGATATTATGTAATATTTTATTACTTCCTGAAATTTGGAGAGAAAGAGTGATCTACAGTGATAATGTCAGGAGGTCCAACATGATAAAAACAAAAGGCTCTGAATTTTATGACAATCTCTAAATAGGATTCCCTATATATTAGTATATATACATATCATAAATAATCTACATTCAAATTTCAAAGTCATGCTCAGGGGAATTACTTACCAAATAGGTAAGCACTTTCTTAGGGTTTTAGAAGCAAAAGAGCATGCAAATTTATGTAAGGAAAACATGGAGATAGTAATTTTTCTTTCTCCTTCCTTTATAGAATAAAGAAACTAGAAAGTTGTTTTTGTTTTTGCTCTTATGTGTTAGAAACTTTAAAGTAACTTTAGAGGGTATCCTGGTAATCAGGACTTATAATCAGCCATTTATTTTTTGGCAGGCATCTGATCTTTCTGGAATTGGAAGGATGAGGAATCTTTGTTCTTATCGTCCTACGGGCTATCCTGTCCAACTTGTTATTTATTCCTTTCTAGCTCTACAATTTTGTCTTGATTTCTCTATTTTCTAAATCTAAACATTGCTTTCATTTACACTCTTAAAAATATCTTCTACTTTCTAAAAAAATCTACTAGGTAAAAAACAAAGTTAAGACAGTGTCCCCTCCACTTTACCAGAATTCATAAAGGAAGTAAAGATTTTGTGAAGTCATATACTCAGAAAAAAAAGAGCTTATTGTTGTTAATTTGCAATTGGCCTCCCTACTCCTCTGCTTATACATTCATAGCAGTACAGTTCTTCTTCAACTTGGAATGTGGTTCTGTCCTGATAAAAGTTATCATACAGTTGAAAATATTGTAAGTTGAAATGCATTTAATAGGGGAGCATAGCTTAGCCTAGCCTCTGTTAAACAGGCTCAGAACACTTACATTAGCCTACTGCTGCTAAGTCGCTTCAGTCATGTCCGACTCTCTGTGACCCCACAGACGGCAGCCCACTAGGCTCCCCTGTACCTGGGATTCTCCAAGGAAGAACACTGGAGTGGGTTGCCATTTCCTTCTCCAATGCATGAAAGTGAAAAGTGAAAGTGAAGTTGCTCAGCTGTGTCTGACTCTTAGCGACCCCATGGACTGCAGTCTACAAGGCTCCTACATCCATGGGCTTTTACAGGTAAGAGTACTGGAGTGGGGTGCCATTGCCTTCTCCATACATTAGCCTACTGATGGTTAAAATCATCTAACACAAAGCCTACTTTATACTAAATTGTTGAATATCTCATGGAATTTGTTAAATAGTATACTGGAGGTGAAAAAAAGAGTGGATTCTAAATTCTGAAAGAGATGGGAATACCAGACCACCTGACCTACCTCTTGAGAAACCTATATGAAGGTCAGGAAGCAACAGTTAGAACTGGTCATGGAACAACAGACTGGTTCCAAAAAGGAAAAGGAGTACATCAAGGCTGTATATTGTCACCCTGCTTATTTAACTTATATGCAGAGTACATCATGAGAAACGCTGGGCTGGAAGAAACACAAGTTGGAATCAAGATTTCTGGGAGAAATATCAATAACCTCAGATATAAAGATGACATCACCCTTATGGTAGAAAGTGAAGAGGACCTAAAAAGCCTCTTGATGAAAGTGAAAGAGGAGAGTGAAAAAGTTGGCTTAAAGCTCAACATCCAGAAAGTGAAGATCATGGCACCTGGTCCCATCACTTCATGGGAAATAGATGGGGAAACAGTGGAAACAGTGTCAGACTTTTTTTGGGGGGCTCCAAAATCACTGCAGATGGTGATTGCAGCCGTGACATTAAAAGATGCTTACTCCTTAAAAGGAAATTTATGACCAACCTGGACAGTATATTAAAAAGCAGAGACATTACTTTGCCAACAAAGGTCCGTCTAGTCAAAGCTATGGTTTTTCCGGTGGTCATGTATGGATGTGAGAGTTGGATATGAAGAAGGCTGAGCGCCGAAGAATTGATGCTTTTGAACTGTGGTGTTGGACAAGACTCTTGAGAGTCCCTTGGATTGCAAGGAGATCCAACCAGTCCATTCTGAAGGAGATCAGCCCTGGGATTTCTTTGGAAGGAATGATGCTAAAGCTGAAACTCCAGTACTTTGGCCACCTCATACGAAGAGTTGACTCATTGGAGAAGACTCTGTTGCTGGGAGGGATTGGGGGCAGGAGAAGAAGGGGACGACAGAGGATGAGATGGCTGGATGGCATCACTGACTCGATGGACGTGAGTTTGAGTGAACCCAGGGAGTTGGTGATGGACAGGGAGGCCTGGCGTGCTGCTATTCATGGGGTCGCAAAGAGTCAGACACGACTGAGCGACTGAACTGAACTGAACTGATAGGCACAGAATGATCTTAGAGTATCATTATGTTACATTGTTACAAACAAATTTATCAGTTATTTGCTCTGTTTAAAAAAAAATTATTGAACTATAGTTGATTTAAAATATTGTTTCAGTTGTACAGCAAAGTGATTAAACTATACCTATACATATATTCACTTTTTTATTTTAAAATTCTTTTCCCATGTAGGCCATTACATTGTGCCGAGTTCCCTGTGCTATACAGTAGGTCCTTATTAGTTATCTATTTTATATATATATATATATCCATCCATGCTATACATAATTCATTCTTTTCATGGCTGAGCAATATTCTGTTCTATGTATGTACCACATTTTCTTTATCCATTCCTTTGTTGATGGACATTTCAGTTGCTTCCATGTCCTGGGAATTGTAAACAATGCTGCTGTGAACATCAGGGTACATGTGTCTTTTTAAACTATGTTTTTTTTTTTTTTTTTTCCCAGATATATGCCCAAGAATGAGATTGCTGTATCATATGGTGGTTCTATTTTTAGTTTTTTAAGGAACCTCCATGCTGTCCTCCTCCAGTACATGGCTATACTGGTTTATATCCCCACCAACAGTGTAGGAGGGTTCAGTTTTTTCCACACTCTATCCAGCATTTAATGTCTGTAGATTTTTTAATGACGGGCATTCTAACCTGTTGAAATGATACCTCATTGCAGTTTTGCTTCACATTTGTCTAATACTTAGTCACGTTAAAAATGTGCTTTTTCAGTCATCTGTATATCTTCTGTGGAGAAATTTCTATTTAATTCTTCTCTCATTTATTTATTTTAATATTAAGTTGCATGAGCTCCCTTCTTGGTTGCTCTGCTTGCAAATGTTTTCTTCCATCCTGTGCATTGTCTTTTCATTTTATTTATGGTTTCTTTTGCTATGCAAAACCTTTTAAGTTTAATTAAGTCCCATTTGTTAATTTTTTGCTTTTATTTTCATTACTCTAGGAAGTAGATTGAAGATGAGCTTGTTGCAATTTATGTCAAAGCATGTTTTGCTTATGTTTTTGTCTTAAGAGTTTTATAGTATCCATACTATATACTTAGATCTTTTATGCATTTTGAAGTAATTTTTGTGTAGTGTTAGAGAGTCTTCTAATTTCATTATTTTACAGTTGTTTACTTTCTTGATCATGTGACTAATTGGGATGTGTGGCTCACTGCCCTGCCCAGCATCCCCAAGAGAGAGACTTACCATATACCTCTACCTCAGGAGATGACCAAAATTCAAACTCTGAAGTATGGTTTCTGCTAAATTCATATCACTTTTGCATCATCATAAAATCATAAGTTGAACTGTCCTGAATCAGAGATCACCTATATTTGAGGAAAATCCTATTGCACCGTGATAAGTGCAATAACTAGGAAATAACTAGGGAATAGGATTAGACAGGTCACGAATCCAGTAAAAGCTATAGGAGCTGCTCATTGAAATATTTTTACCACTGAAAAATTATATGACTATTTACTTTAGGATCTTTCTGTGAAATGGAAAAATAAGGGAACCAAGTTGGCCTTTTCTCTTCCTGATACACTTAAACATTTTCTACCTCCTAAACACGGTGTGTATTAGTGTATTATTTGGAGCTTAGTGGAGGGGAAAAAAAAAAAAAGAAAAACTTTCGCACTGCTGGTAGAAATGTAAATTAATGTAGTCACTATAGAATACAGTGTGGAGGTTACCCAAAAAAATTAAAAATAGAACTACCACATGATTTAGCAATCTCAGTTCTTTATCCTCTAGTTATTCAGGGTTTCTTCACAAGCAGAACTTCACTTGTTAGAAGTAGCAAAATCAGCAATGACAGTGACCAGAAACAAACTTTTAAACTGAAACATCAGGGCCAGGTGAAGACATAGATAAAACTTTTGTTCCAGTGTTGTAATTAGCTAAGCAGAATGGACTCAAGTTGCTTAAAATATTGATAATACTTTTCTAAAGATTCAGATATACTCTCTGCCCATTTGCATGCATATTTTAAGATTCAGTTTACAATATGCTAAAAACTGCCTGTTGACTAATTTCCCTTTACTTCCCTCACATATCCAGAGTGCTTAGCCAGATAGGAAGCACAAGGTAGCATGAATCTCAAATGAGACTCCTGTTTGTACCTTCTACTTTCAAAGTGTTCATTGTATTTGAGCTATGATCTAGACTACCTAAAATAATAGAATTTGTGATATTAACAGAAGTTACTTTTTCAGTCTACTTTACAGAGTTTTTGTTACACAAGACAACTCTGACATGCAGTTGGAACTCACTTTATGTTCCTTTTCTTTTTCCTGTTGGAAAATAAAACAATCCTCCCAATAAAAACTGCTCTCCATACCAATGTTACAGAGAGAGAACATAATTTATTATTCTGTAAGAATTAACAGATTGCCTTGTGTGTTCAATTCAGTTCTGTTGCTCAGTCGTGTCCGATTCTTTGTGACCCTGTGAATTGCAGCACCCCAGGCCTCCCTGTCCATCACCAAATCCCGGAGTTCACTCAAACTCACGTCCATCGAGTTGGTAATGCCATCCAGCCATCTCATCGTCTGTCATCCCCTTCTCCTCCTGACCCCAAACCCTCCCAGCATCAGAGTCTTTTCCAATGAGTCAACTCTTCGCATGAGGTGATCAAAGTACTGGAGTTTCAGCTTTAGCATCATTCCTTCCAAAGAACACCCAGGACTGATCTCCTTTAGAATGGACTGGTTGGATCTCCTTGCAGTCCAAGGGACTCTCAAGAATTTTCTCCAACACCACAGTCCAAAAGCATCAATTCTTCAGCACTCAGCTTTCTTCACAGTCCAACTCTCACATCCATACATGACCACTGGAAAAACCATAGCCTTGACTAGACGGACCTTTGTTGACCTTTGTCTCTGCTTTTCAATATGCTATGCCTTGCATGTAAGGTAGCACAAACCTGAATACAAAATTAGGACAAAGTCTCACACATTTGATAAGAGCAAAGCAAAAGAAATAACAGGAACTTCTCTTACATGCTTAAGGGACAAGGATCTGTACTTTGTGTCAATTTCCTGAACGTCTGCTTGGAATCCCTTCAGCTAATTCTAAAAATATGTTTTAACATTTGTTGTTTTAGTTGCCAAGTTGTGTCTGACTCTTTTGTGACCCCATGGACTGTAGCCTGCCATGGAATTATCCAGGCAAGAATACTGGAGGGGGTTGCACTCCCTTCTCCAGGGGATCTTCTGGACCCACGGATCGAACCCACGTCTCCTGCATTGGCAGGCAGATTCTTCACCCCGAGACACCTGAGAAACTCATGCTTTAATGTATCTAGTGGTTATTTGGCTGCCACCTTGGAGATATTTCTATATTGTACATCTAGAGAGGAGGCGTAATCTCTAGAGAGGCTGATCTCTATTCTAAAGGTTCTAATCTTCCTGAAGGAAGGAATTAGATTCACTGTGTCTTCGAGGAAGCACATCTAGGAAGGGGTGAAAGGCAATCTAGTCTATAAAAATCCTTTATAAACAGAGAAAATCATTTTAATTCATTTTTGCACTGCCAACACCTTACAGTTCCACTTCAAACAAAGTGTGTTTATCCTGAAACAGAATGAGTTTCTTTTCTCCCAAAATTACTTTGTATAAGAAACATGGGAATGAGAAAGAAATGATAAAGGATTTTTTTTTCTCTTTATGCTAGAATTTTTATCTTTTGCCTTTGTTTTGGTGTGTCTATGTGTGTCAGAGGATAAGTACATAAGGATGACTTATACTGACTCCCTGTATCCCCTTTTCCCTGCTTCTAGAAGTTAGATGTATACTGAGAAGAGTCATGAAACATTCAGCCATGGAAATTAAATACTTTCATGGATGGAGTGGGTTACCTCTAAATGCTTTATTTTCTTATACTATTACATTTCATTTTCCATTTGGAAGGAAAATATTCTGATATTTCTTATATGTGTGAATTATGACTTAAAAGAAGCCTGTATGGGGGCCAGATAAGAGAAGCTAAATTCTCAGTTAGCTTATCAGCTCAACAAATTGTTTCCTTTTTCTCTTAAAATTTCTAACAGAATTTATAAACATTTGGTTAGGCCTATTCTTTGAAGGTTTAGGAATCATATTTTTCCGTCTTTTAGAATAAGCAATATTTCTTAATAGAAAAGAGGGAAAGGCCTTAAAATAATAACAAAATAATAACAAAATCAATGTATTGTAACGTGTAACTGGTGCTGTGGTGTCCTAGGTGGTTCAGTGGTAAAGAATCCTCCTGCAATGCGGGAGACACAGGTTGGGAGGATCCCTGGGGGGCGGGGAGGGGTGGGGCATGGCTTCCGTTCCGGTATTCTTTCCTGGAGAATCCCATGGACAGAGGAACCTTGCAGGCTACAGTCCATAGGGTTGCACAGAGTCGGAAGCAACTTAGCATGCACACAAGCATAACTAGACACTAACTCAGTTGTCCTTGTGTTTGAGAATAAAAGGTATTCTTATGCTTGGTGTTTGGATTCACCTGTACAAATAATCTAGAGACAGCCTGAAAATGAATCTTTGTTGTTGGCTGCCAGTCAAACTCCAAGACTGTAACACAAAGAGCTTCATTCTGTGGACACAATGTTAAAAATGTTTTGTCTTGAGACGTTTTTCCTCAAATCTGAACTAGTTCTTCTGATTTATGTTTGCCAATTTTTTTAAATAAATGTAAGCCCTCTACCTGCCTAGAAGGCTAATAGTATTTAAGAAGAAGCAAGATACAACTATATATGTCAGAATATCTACTCAGTAAATTCAGGAAGTTATTTAGACAAATTTTCCAGATTTTTAGCTGAACTGGTTAACATCTTATAAATTCTTACATGTCCATTTAGAAACTTTTACTGGCTTGATAAATTTCACACTCCTCAAAGACTGTTGATGTTTAGGTGAACACTCCTCACATATTTACTTTTGCTATTATTATTATTATACTAGATTTCAGATATGTGATACCATGCACTATTTGTCTTTTTCTGGCTTATTCATTCTGTTCTTAAGGCAAATAATTTTCTCTCTCTGTCCCCTCAGACCAGACCAGACCATATCAGTCACTAAGTCGTGTCCAACTCTTTGCGACCCCATGAATAGCAACACACCAGGCCTCCCTGTCCATCACCAACTCCCGGAGGTCACTCAGACTCACATCCATCGAGTCAGTGATGCCATTCCGCCATCTCATCCTCTGTCGTCCCCTTCTCCTCTTGCCCTCAATCCCTCCCAGCATCAGAGTCTTCTCCAATGAGTCAACTCTTCTCATGAGGTGGCCAAAGTACTGGAGTTTCAGCTTTAGCATCATTCCTTCCAAAGAATTCCCAGGGCTGATCTCCTTCAGAATGGACTGATTGGATCTCCTTGCAGTCCAAGGGCCTCTCAAGAGTCTTCTCCAACACCACAGTTCAAAAGCATCAATTCTTTGGCGCTCAGCCTTCTTCACAGTCCAGCTCTCACATCCATACATGTATATATATATATACTTTATATGGATATATATATCACACACACACACACACACACGTATATATATGCATACATGTGTGTGTGTGTGTGTGTGTGTGTGTATGCACACACCACATTTTCTTTATTCATTCATTTATTAATGGCCACTTAGGTTGTTTCCATGTGTTGATATTTGTGAATAATGTTGAAATAGTTATGGGAATACAGATATTTCTCTGAGACAGTGATCTCTTTTCCTTAGAATATATACTCAAAAGTTGGATTACTGTATTACATGGTAGTTCTATTTTTAACCTTTTTAAGATTGTCTATACAGGTTTTTTGGAGAATGCAATGGCACCCCACTCTGGTACTCTTGCCTGGAAAATCCCATGGATGGAGGAGCCTGGTAGGCTGCAGTCCATGGGGTCGCTAAGAGTCAAAACACAACTGAACAACTTCACTTTCACTCTTCACTTTCATGCATTGGAGAAGGAAGTGGCAACCCACTCCAGTGTTCTTGCCTGGAGAATCCCAGGGATGGGGGAGCCTGGTAGGCTGCCATCCATGGGGTAGCACAGAGTCAGGCACGACTGAAGTGACTTAGTAGTATACAGGTTTTTGTAGTGCTCTACCAATTTATATTCTCAACAACAGTGCATAAGTTCCCTTTTCTTCACATCACCACCAGCATTTGTTCTCTCTTTTCTTTCTGGTAAGAGATATCCTATCAAATGTAAGATAATATCTTATTGTGGTTTTGATTTGGCTTTTACTGATGATTAGTGATGCTGAGCATCTTTTCATATATCTGTTTGGTCAGTGGTATGTCACCTTGGAAAAAGGTCTATTTAGATCTTTTGTCTGTTTTTTAATTGGGTTGTGTGTGTGTGTGTGTTTTTTTTCTTCTGCTATTAAGTTGCATGAGTTCTTTGTATATTTTGGATATTAAATTATTATCAGAGATACAGTTTGCAAATATTTTCTCCCATGCTTTTTCCTTTTATTAATAGTTTCCTTTGCTGTTCCTATTTAGTTCGATATAGTTCTGTTTGCTTATTTTTGCTTTTGTTGCCTTTGTTTTTGGTTCAAATTAAATATGTGTGTGTATACACACACACACACATACACACACACATTCCAGGATGTGTGTGTGTATGTGCGTGTGTGTATTTCCAGGACTAATGTCAAGGAGTTTACCTCATGTGTCTTCTAGGAGTTTATGATTTCAGGTTTTACATTCAAGTCTTTAATCCATTTTGGATTGACTTTTGTGGATGGTGTAAGATAGGAGTCCATTTAAATTATTTTGAATGTGGCTATCCAGTTTTCTTAGCAGAATTTATTGAGACTATTCTTTTCCAATCATATAGTCTTGGATCCTTTGTTGAAATATTTTTGACTATATATGCATGGCATTATTATTCTTGAACTCATTCTATTCCACCGATCACTATGTCAATTTTTATGCCAATATCATGTTTCAATTACCATGTTTTGTAATATAATTTGAAATCAGAAGTGTGATGGCTCCAGCTTACTACTTTCTCAAAATTGCTTTGACTATTTGAAGTCTTTGTGATTCCACAAAGAATTTTAGGATTTTTCTTTTTTATTTTTGTGAACAATGCCATACAGATTTTGACAGAGATTGCATTAAGTTTGTGGAACCCTTTGGCAGTGTAGACATTTTAGCAATTTTAATTCCTCTAATCTACACACATGGGATATCTTTCCATTTATTGTATCTCTTCAATTCCTTTCTTATGATTTTGAGAGTGAAGATTTACAATTTTTGGTTAAATTTATTTTGATGTATCTTATTGTTTTGATACTATTACAAATGGACTATGGAAAATTCTGAAAGAGATGGGAATATCAGACCACCTGACCTGCCTCTTGAGAAGTTTGTATGCAGGTCAGGAAGCAACAGTTAGAACTGGTCATGGAACAACAGACTGGTTCCAAATAGGAAAAGGAGTACGTCAAGGCTGTATATTGTCACCCTGTTTATTTAACTTATATGCAGAGTATATCATGAGAAACGCTGGGCTGGAAGAAACACAAGTTGGAATCAAGATTGCCGGGAGAAATATCAATAACCTCAGATATGCAGATGACACCACCTGTATGGCAGAAAGTGAAGAGGAACTCAAAAGCCTCTTGATGAAAGTGAAAGTGGAGAGTGAAAAGGTTGGCTTAAAGCTCAACATTCAGAAAACGAAGATCATGGCATCCGGTCCCATCACTTCATGGGAAATAGATGGGGAAACAGTGGAAACAGTGTCAGACTTTGTTTTTCTGGACTCCAAAATCACTACAGATGGTGACTGCAGCCATGAAATTAAAAGACGCTTACTCCTTGGAAGGAAAGTTATGACCAACCTAGATAGCATATTCAAAAGCAGAGACATCACTTTGCCAACAAAGGTTCGCCTAGTCAAGGCTATGGTCTTTCCTGTGGTCATGTATGGATGTGAGAGCTGGACTGTGAAGAAGGCTGAGCGCCAAAGAATTGATGCTTTTGAACTGTGGTGTTGGAGAAGACTCTTGAGAGTCCCTTGGACTGCAAGGAGATCCAACCAGTCCATTCTGAAGGAGATCAGCCCTGGGATTTCTTTGGAAGGAATGATGCTAAAGCTGAAACTCCAGTACTTTGGCCACCTCATGCAAAGAGCTGACTCATTGGAGAAGACTCTGATGCTGGGAGGGATTGAGGGCAAGAGGAGAAGGGGACGACAGAGGATGAGATGGTTGAATGGCATCACTGACTCGATGGATGTGAGTCTGAGTGACCTCCGGGAGTTGGTGATGGACAGGGAAGCCTGGCGTTTTGCTATTTATGGGGTCGCAAAGAGTGGGATACAACTGAGCAACTGATCTGATCTGATTACAAATGGAATGGTTTTCCTTATTCTCATTCAGATAGGTCATTTTTAGTGAATAGAAATGTTACTGATTTTTGTAAACTGATTTTATTTCCTGAATATTTATGAATTTATCAATTCAAACAGTTTACTTTGAATGGGATCTTTAATATATTTTACATCATATCATCTGCAGACAGAGACAATTTTATTTCCGCCTTTCTAATTTAAATGAAACTAAGCCTAGAGGTCTCTTCAAGAAAACTATAGATTACCAAGGGAACATTTCATGCAAAGATTGGCTCAATAAAGGACAGAAATGGTATGGAACTAACAGAAGCAGAGGATATTAAGAAGAGGTGGCAAGAATACACAGAAGAACTGTACAAAAAAGATCTTCATGACTCAGATAATCATGATGGTGTGATCACTCACCTAGAACCAGACATCCTGGAATATGAAGTTAAGTGGGGAATAGGAAGCATCACTATGAACAAAGCTAGTGGAAGTGATGAAATTCCAGTTGAGCTATTTCAAATAATAAAAGATGATGCTGTAAAAGTGCTGCACTCAATATGTCAGCAAAGTTGTAAAACTCAGCAGTGGCCACAGGACTGGAAAAGGTAGTTTTCATCCCAATCCCAAAGAAAGTCAATGCCAAAGAATGCTCAAACTACCGCACAATTGCACTCATCTTACACGCTAGTAAAGTAATGCTCAAAATTCTCCAAGCCAGGCTTCAGCAATATGTGAACCGCGAACTTCCAGATGTTCAAGCTGGTTTTAGAAAAGACAGAGGAACCAGAGATCAAATTGCCAACATCCACTGGATCATCAAAAAAGCAGGAGAGTTCCAAAAAAACATCTACTTCTGCTTTATTGACAACACGAAAGCCTTTGTGTGGATCACAATAAACTGTGGAAAATTCTGAAAGAGATGGGAATACCAGACCACCGGACCTGCCTCTTGAGAAATCTGTATGCAAGAAGGAAACAACAATTAGAACTGGACATGGAACAAGAGACTCGTTCCAAATAGGAAACGGAGTGTATCAGGGCTCTATATTGTCACCCTGCTTATTTAACTTATATGCAGAGTACATCATGAGAAACACTGGAATGGATGAAGCATAAGCTGGAATCAAGATTACCGAGAAAAATACCAATAACCTCAAATATGCAGATGACACCACCCTTATGGCAGAAAGTGAAGAAGAAGAAGAGCCTCTTGATGAAAGTGAAAGAGGAGAGTGAAAAAGTTGGCTTAAAGTTCAACATTCAGAAAACTACGATCATGGCATCTGGTCCCATCACTTCATGGGAAATAGATGGGGAAATAGTGGAAACAGTGACTGACTATTTTGGGGGGCTCCTAAATCACTGCAGATGGTGATTTCAGCTGTGAAATTAAAAGACGGTACTCTTTGGAAGAATGCAATGGCACCCCACCCCAGTACTCTTGCCTGGAAATTCCCATGGACAGAGGAGCCTGGTAGGCTCCAGTCCATGGAGTCACTAGGAGTCAGACACGACTGAGCGACTTCACTTTTCACTTTTATGCATTGGAGAAGGAAATGGCAACCCACTCCAGTATTCTTGCCTGGAGAATCCCAGGGACGGAGCCTAGTGGGCTGCCGTCTATGGGATCGCACAGAGTTGGACACGACTGAAGCGACTTAACAGTAACAGTAACAGACAGCATATTTAAAAGCAGAGACATTACTTTGCCAACAGAGATCTGTCTAATCAAGGCTATGGTTTATCCAGTAGTCATGTATGGATGTGGGAGTTGGACTGTGAAGAAAGCTGAGCACCGAAGAAGTGATGCTTTTAAACTGTGGTGTTGGAGAAGACTCTTGAGAGTCCCTTGGACTGCAAGGAGATCCAACCAGTCCATCCTAGAGGAGATCAGCCCTTGGTGTTCATTGGAAGGACTGATGTTTAAGCTGAAACTCCAGTACATTGGCCACCTGATGTGAAGAGCTGAGTCATTTGAAAATACCCTGATGCTGGGAAAGATTGAGGGCAGGAGGAGAAGGGGACGACAGAGGATAAGATGGTTGGATAGGATCACCAACTCAATGGACATGAATTTGGGTAAACTCAGGGAGTTGGTGATGGACAGGGAGGCCTGGTGTGCTGCTGTTCATGGAGTCTCCAAGAGTTAGACATGACTGAGCAACTGAACTGAACTGCATTGAAGGCATAGTTAAATAATTTACATGAAAAGACTTAACATATCATTCTGGACAAAAAATCATTTTCTAAGTTTTTTGTTCTTAAATAATTAAAAATTTTAATAAAAATTTTATGGAAGGGCCATACACACATATACATGGAGAGAGAAAAACATGTACATATCTTAGACCCACTGATAAATAACTTTAATAAATTTGATATGCCTGTGTTGCCAGCATCCCAGAGGCCATCCTTATAGCCCCTCTCAGTCACTGAGTCCCAGGAACAACTGTCCACTCTGCTAATAACACAGTTTTATTTTATCTGTGTTTGAACTACAATGAAAGGTATCAGTAGTATATACCCTCACTGCTTGCATTCTTTTGCTCAATATTTGTGAGAATGATTTACCTACATTGTTATTGTGTGCCATCACTCATGCATATTGTTGTAAAATCTCCTTTATACCAATATGTACCACAGTCTGATTATTCATGTTTCAGGTGGTTACTATTTGGGTTTTTCCATTTGCGAACTATTATGAATGGTACTGTTATGAAAATTCAAGTACATGTCTTTTGGTGAACTTACATGCTAATATCTGCTGAGTGTAAACTTAAGAGTGGAATAGCTAGGTCTTAGAGTAGTCTTAATTATGCAGAATAATTTCAGATCTCTTGAATTCAAGCATGACAAAATAAGGATAGTGTAGAAAACCTGGTAAGCATTAATGTTTAATAATGAATACACTTGTGATTGTTTCTAAATTGTGACTTAGATAATTTTTGTAAACTTTATTTAAGACTTTTAGCCCTTATTTCTAATATTAAAATTTTAATTGCTTATATTTATATAATAATTAGCAAGAAAATGAACATCTTTAGTCATTTCATTTCATAAATAAATAAAAGTCTAAGAAAACTAAGACCATGGTGTCTGGTCCCATCTCTTCATGGGAAATGGATGGGTAAACAGTGGAAACAGTGTCAGACTTTATTTTGGGGGGCTCCAAAATCCCTGCAGATGGTAACTGCAGCCGTGAAATTAAAAGATGCTTACTCCTTGGAAGGAAATTATGACCAACCTAGATAGCATATTAAAAAGCAGAGACATCACTTTGCCAACAAAGGTCCATCTAGTCAAGGCTATGGTTTTTCCAGTGGTCATGTATGGCTGTGAGAGTTGGACTATGAAGAAAGCTGAGCGCCGAAGAATTGATGCTTTTGAACTGTGGTGTTGCAGAAGACTCTTGAGAGTCCCTTGGACTGCAAGGAGATAAAACAAGTCCGTCCTAAAGGAGATCAGTCCTGGGTGTTCATTGGAAGGAATGATGCTGAAGCTGAAAACCCCCTCATGCGAAGTATTGACTCATTGGAAAAGACTCTGATGCTGGGAAGGATTGGGGGCAGGAGGAGAAGGGGATGACAGAGGATGAGATGGCTGGATGGCATCACTGACTCGATGGGCATGAGTTTGGGTGAACTCCGGGAGTTGGTGATGGACAGGGAGGCCTGGCGTGCTGTGATTTATGGGGTCACAAAAAGTCAGACACGACTGAGTGACTGAACTGAACTGTAGAGGCATATCATTTCAAATGACTTAAAACACAACATAAGAATATTGTAAAAACATATAGTGTCTCTCTTCTAGACCACCTCATATATTTGAGACTTTTGAATAACTTTGCATAACTGGTTAAATTTCATGATATAGAAACCAAGTCCCCTAGAAACCGAGTTCCCCTGCTGGGCTTCCACAGAACCTCTCTATCCAAAACTCTATTCCCTTTCTTGTCCTACCCCTATTGCCTTCAGGATTGAGGAGTATCAAGGAAAAGATGGTACTGAGATCAAGCAGAGTTTAAAAGGTATAGAAGCTGCTTACTGTCCCCAGTTTCTTGTTTGTGGGAAAAAAAAAAAAGGCTGTAGTCTCCTATACCTTCCTAAGTTCCAAAGAGCAGGTTCAAGCAGTTGATGATTAGAACAATAGAGTCACATATTTCTGGTTCCTTCTGAAGGGCTATACATAGCAATCTGATGCATATCTTTGAGTTGTTCTGCAGGACCCAAGACCCCCACCCATGATAGAAAATGCTGACTCTCTGCAGGCCACAAGCACATAAAAAATGAACATCTTTAGTCATTTCATTTCATATTTGTTATCTTAAATATCCATTATTTAAAAGAAATAAATTGTTCTCTGAATTTTTAGATTTTTAAGGAATAAGCTGATATTCTATTGTTTCAGATAAGTATATGTCAGATTAAAAATAATTGAGTTTGAAATATTTGTACCACCTGTTTTCAAGATTTCTGTAAAATTATTGTAATCAAATAGTGTGGTACTATTGTAAGGATATACGTATAGGTCAGTGGGTAGAGTTCAGAAAAAGTGGGATATTACTCTACAATAAAAAGGAACAAACTATTGACATAAGTAATAATGCAATCTAAAAAAATAGCTGATCAAAATGAGATTTGAAAGAGTATACACTCTATAATTCCACTTATTTCAATTTAAAAATATAATTTATGGAGAAAGTAGATCGGTGGTTACCACAAATGATAGTTGGGGGACTCACAGCAAAGGGATATAAGAAAATGCTTGGGGGTGATGGAAGTATTCTATATTGGAGGCAATAAACATTATATTTGATACTTTGATATTGGAGGTGGATAAATAGGCATATATATACTTTAAAACTTATTGAAGTACACAAAAACTAGTAAATTTTATATTATAGAAATTACATCTCAGTAAATCTTATTCAGAATATAATGTATATAAAATGAAGCCCTGCAAGTCTCACTGTAACTAGTGAATCAGATCAGATCAGATCAGATCAGTCGCTCAGTCATGTCTGACTCTTTGCGACCCCATAAATAGCAGCACGCCAGGCCTCCCTGTCCATCACCAACTCCCGGAGGTCACTCAGACTCACATCCATCGAGTCAGTGATGCCATCCAGCCATCTCATCCTCTGTCATCCCCTTCTCCTCCTGCCCCCAATCCCTCCCAGCATCGGAGTCTTCTCCAGTGAGTCAACTCTTCGCATGAGGTGGCCAAAATACTGGAGTTTCAGCTTTAGCATCATTCCTTCCAAAGAAATCCCAGGGCTGATCTCCTTCAGAATGGACTGGTTGGATCTCCTTGCAGTCCAAGGGACTCTCAAGAGTCTTCTCCAACACCACCATTCAAAAGCATCAATTCTTGGACGCTCAGCCTTCTTCACAGTCCAGCTCTCACATCCATATATGACCACAGGAAAGACCATAGCCTTGACTAGGCGAACCTTTGTTGGCAAAGTAATGTCTCTGCTTTTGGATATGCTATCTAGGTTGGTCATAACTTTCCTTCCAAGGAGCAAGCGTCTTTTAATTTCATGGCTGAGGTCACCATCTGCAGTGATTTTGGAGCCCAGAAAAATAAAGTCTGACACTGTTTCCACTGTTTCCCCATCTATTTGCCATGCAGTGATGGGACCAGATGCCATGATCTTCGTTTTCTGAATGGTGAGCTTTAAGCCAACCTTTTCACTCTCCATTTTCACTTTCATCAAGAGGCTTTTTAGTTCCTCTTCACTTTCTGCCATACAGGTGGTGTCATCTGCATATCTGAGGTTATTAATATTTCTCCCAGCAATCTTGATTCCAACTTGTGTTTCTTCCAGCCCAGCGTTTCTCATGATGTACTCTGCATATAAGTTAAATAAATAGGGTGACAATATACAGCCTTGATGTACTCCTTTTCCTATTTGGAACCAGTCTGTTGTTCCATTTCCAGTTCTAACTGTTGCTTCCTGACCTGCATACAGATATCTCAAGAGGCAGTTCAGGTGGTCTGGTGTTCCCATCTCTTTCAGAATTGTCCACAGTTTATTGTGATCTACACAGTCAAAGGCTTTGGCATAGTCAATAAAGCAGAAATAGATGTTTTTCTGGAACTCTCTTGCTTTTTCAATGATCCAGTGGATGTTGGCAATTTGATCTCTGGTTCCTCTGCCTTTTCTAAAACCAGCTTGAACATCAGGAGGTTCACAGTTCACATATTGCTGAAACCTGGCTTGGAGAATTTTGAATAGTGAACGAGTGAATAACCAGTGTTAAATCACACAGACTTTTCCAAGATTTCCACATCTTGTCTTCTTAGTGAAAGAAATCCTCAGTATGCCTTCACTTGCAATGAAGAATAAGAATCTTGAACTTTTTACCTGCCACTATGATTATTTCCACAAAACAAAAAATTTGTTGGAAAAAAGTATATAAATTTCTTTATGCAGTACAGCTAATGTTACTTATTCTTATATATATGCACATTAATATATTGTTCAGTCACTACATCATATCTGACTCTTTGCAAACCTGTGGACTGCAGCACCCCAGGCTTCCTTGTCCTTCACTATCTCTGGGAGTTTGCTCAAACTTATGTTCATTGAGTCAGTGATGCCTTTCATCCATCTCAACCTCTGTAGTCCCCTTCTCCTCCTGCCCTCAATGTTTCCCAAAATTAAGATCCTTTTCAGTGAGTCAGCTCTTCATGTCAGGTGGCCTAATTATTGGAGCTTCAGCATCAGTCTTTCCAATAAATATGCCAATTAATATGCATATATATACATATACACATTATCACTATAGTGAACTGTTCTGCTATTTCTCCATTGCTGCTAATTTGCTTTAGATGGAAAATGAATTGTAAATGTACCTATTTGGTTTATCAATATGAATGTCAATTAAGCAGTAATGTAGTAGAACATAATTTTATGTGAGTTTGTTTCAAAGCCAAACAAAACTACTGATTTGCTCTGAATCCTAAACTATTTTAAGTATTCACTGAATGCTTGTAATTTCTTTCCAATCAAGCATATTGAAGTAGCAGATGATTTGACCTAAATTAGACTTTTTCCTGTTTACTATGTTCTATTACTTATTTGTATATATTGCTCTAATGAAAATGATAAATGACTTTATCTTTCAATACTGATTTATTTAAAGAGAAGATTTACCAAATAATTAAACATCGCATGTCTAATCTTGTAAATGAGTGTTGGTATTAATTGACTAAATAATTTATTACAACTCATAGATACCTACCCTTGCCTGGAGTTATATGTGTTAATCACACTGGAAATAATTTAAACAGGACAAAGTTTAAATGGTTTATAAAATAACATGTTATATATAAAATACCAGAGGAATATGATGATGATTTTAGTCTGTTTTGGAAGTGTAATGCACAGGAACTTCATGTCAAGGCATGAAGGGTCCTGACTTTTCATAAAATTTCATGGAGATAGGATATCTATAATACAGTGACACTTATGCAGTGATATAATAAAGAGAGGAAAATGGACCCACAAGGCAACACTGCTGAAAATAATCACATTTAAAACATCTAACAGGGTCCTAAGCTGTAATTACCCAGTGTAGTAAATGTGACTTGGTGATTAAAAGACTGAGGATACATGTTATCTATACATGTTTTAAGAACATATACTAATAATGGTACATTTATCATCCACACAAGGCAAATACAATTCCTAAATTATCTTAAATCTTTTATTAGTTTCTAATACACTTTATATATCAGCCTTGAAGAAAGTTTTATGAAATTATTCAGAGAACACCATTTGAACAACAGAATCTGCATTGACTTCATTCACACATATTAAAATGTGCTATCTTTCTCTTCCCCATAATATATACTTCTTTGCTGCTTTTGTCATTTGAATAAGTCACCAGACTTTGGCTTATTTTCTAGCTACTGAGTTTGCCACTAGGCACAAAATACTTAATCAACGTTTGAACCATGAATAATTATTTTCACTGATTGTTACTGTCAGTGGAATATAAATTGAGCCTCTACAAGCACACAGTCAGACATCTGATTGTGAGTTGGGACATAATGATCTTCTTTTGACACCCAGGCTTATTCTAGGTTCATCAGATTCATTTTGATAGTTCAGTCATCCATTCAACAAGTGTTCATTGATTTGTTATGGTAGGCCATATGGTAGGCCAGGTGCAAGAGTCCAGGGAGATAGAAATAAAAACGACTTTGTTGCTATTGTGAAAAATTTTAGTCTCCTTGTGATTGTGTTCAGTCCAGCAGGGAAAGATACAGTCATATCCAGACTGAAACCCTGATCAATTTTCTTGGAGTGGATCTTGTTTCTACATGCAGGTGGGCATTGCAGAGAAAGAGTTGCGTAGCAGACATCAGATAGCCAGAGCTATTTAGCCACTGGTCTGCGCTTCATCATGCCTTCTGAATAGACTGAATGATATACATTGCATAAATTTATTTGGAGATAGTGTATTTGAAGTCCATTGCAGGTCACATAGAAAGTGGTTAGTAATTAGCAGTTTTTGTTATCACTAGTAATATAGGGAAAAATAGCAAACTAATTGTTTTTCCTGAGTGTGTGTGTATGTTTTCCGAGATAGAACATTTTCTTGAAACTCTTAACATATGACCTCAAGTCTGATAGCTCAAGCTGTATACAGAGCTACACTTGATTGAGCCTTTGATTTTCATGTCATGAAGACAAGGGGGTCACAAAAGGGCTACCATAGAGCATGGCCAGACCACACCGGATTGAGCACCTCTAGCACCTCAGTCTGGATGCACTGAGCAGGAAGGTTGCAGTAGGTACTAGGGAAGAGCCCAAGGAAATGAAATGTTAGCCAAGGAATTTGATGGGGTGAGTGAGAATAGCATTCTGGAGAAGTCCCTAAAGACGTGGAACAGAGCCAGTGGAACAGAAAGTGCTTAGGGCACCAAAACAACCTAGAAAAAAGAAAAATGTGAATTTTTGGCTTATTACATAATGTTTCCAGTTACCTATAGATAGGATTTATGACTCTGAGGACTTATGGCAACCTCTTCAAGTTTATCTAGCTTGTAGGTTGCAAAGCTAATATTCAAACCCAATTCTATTGAACTCTAAACCTCATATTGATAACCACTGTATGTGGTTTCATAAAAATTCTTTCGTGAAAATAGAAATAATTTATGAAAATAATGTTATAGAGAGACTTCTGTTTTAACTTATTTTGTATTGGAGTATAGCTGATTAACAATGTTGTGATAGTTTCAGGTGGCCAGCAAAGGGGCTCAGCCGTACATATACATGTACCATTGTCTCCCAAATTTCTCTCCATCCAGGACGCCACGTATTATTGAACAGAGTTCCCTGTTATACAGTAGGTCACTGTTGTTGCTATTGTTCAGGCACTAAGTGGTGTCCAACTCTTTGTGACCCCATGGACTGTAGTACCCCAGGCTTCCCTGTCCTTCACTATCTCTCAGAGTTCACTCAAACTCATGTCCATTGTGTCATTGATGTTATCCAACCATCTCAACCTCTGTTGCCCCCCATTCCTCCTGCCCTCAGTCTTTCCTGGCATCAGGGTCTTTTCCAATGGGTTGGCTCTTTGCATCAGATGGCCAAATATTGGAGCTTCAGCTTGAGCATCAGTCCTTCCAATGAATATTCAAGGTTAATTTCCTTTAGGATTGACTGGTTTGATCTCCTTGCTGTCCAAGGGACTCTCAGGAGTCTTCTCTAGTACCACTATTTGAAAGCATCCATTCTTTGATGCTCAGCCTTCTTTATGGTCCAACTTTCACATCTGTACGTTACTACTGAAAAAAAATCATAGCTTTCGCCATAGTGACCTTTATTGGCAAAGTGATGTCTCTACTTTTTAACATGTTGTCTAGGTTTGCCGTAGCTTTTCTTCCAAGGATCAAGCATCTTAGGTTATCCATTTTGAATATAGCAGTGTGTACACATCCATCCCAAACTCCCTAACTATCCCTTCCCCTCACATTACCCTCTGGTGACCATAAGGTTGTTCTCTAAGTCTGTACTGTTTTGTATATAAGTTCATTTGTATCATTTATTTTTAGATTCTGCATATAAGGGATATCATACCTTATTTCTCTTTTTCTAACTTACCTCACTTGGTATAACAATCTATAGAGAACTTCTAACAGCGATTTGAAAAGAAGTATGGGCAAAGAGGGTAGTGTCAAGAGCATTGAAAATATTTGATGCTACTTTAGGAGATTTAAATAACTAGGATTAATGGATGGTCTGCCAAGCATGTGTATTACTATATACTGTGGTAGACCCTCTGAAGTTTACCATGTTGGATCAACATGGTTTCCTGTTAATATCTTTGCTACTAAGTAGAAGTGAGAATATACTTACCTTCTCTGCTTCTGTTTATTCACCTTTAAAATAGGGCTAGATAATAACAGAGCCTTTCTTATGGGTTTGCCATGAGGATTATATAAGAATCTATGTAGTCATATAGAAGAGTCTCTGGCACCAAATAATATTGACATTATTATATATTTCCAGAAATTCAGGAACTGGAAACTATATTGATAGATTATCCTGTACTGGTAATATATTGTGAAATTATCTAATATTTGGAATCACTACATGTTAAAGGGGAATTTTAAATGCTCCATCCAGGAATGGACTAGTCTTGACTTTACAGTAGTCTGGCAAGCAAGGTTGTCCATCACAGTCCAGCCCAGTGAGTGCTGGACAACTCGGATTAGATGTTTCAGAAGCAGGTTTACCCAGCATGAACAAATCTGAACTCACTTCTTCCCTATGCTCTTGCTACTTCTATTTTTTTTTTTTTTTTTTGCATCCTGAGTAGTAGAGCAATATATCTCCTTACACAAGTTTAGAAATCAATGTCACCTTTGATTTTTCAGATTACCTTCATGCCCTAGTACAAAAAACTGCCAAGCCTTTCAATTTATAACAAGTCTTTAATCCTCCTGTACTCTCCATCTGTGCTTCTACTTCATAAGCATAGCTTTCCTTGGCCTGAGTCCTCTTTTCATTTACACATACCCTCTGTGTGGCTGCAAGAGCATTATCTAAGAAACGCCATCTGACACTGATGCTTCCCTGATGAAAATTTTTCAATTCTACCTCCTCACATACACATACACAGTCTTCTATGATTCTCAAACACATGTGGGACAAATCTGAAGTCCTAAAACAATCATATAAAGACTTCTATAATCTGACCATTTTGGCCCTTCAAACCTTAACAGGCATCATATTCTGTCTCATACTTGTTTACAGAATTTAACTGATCATAATCCTCACGCATACTCATGCCAGTCTTGCTTTTGTATCTTTGCTAATGCTGTATCCTCTGTTTGGAATGCACTTTCCCAGTGACCAAAAGCTTTCAGTTTTAGTTTAGCCTTAGCTATCACAGGAAGTAGTCTTTAACTTATCTGCCTGTTTAGGAACCTTTTCTGTGTTCTCTTGTAAGGACCTTTATCATATCTGTGTCTTTTCCTGACTACAATATTAAATCCACCATTAGCTCTCTGAGGACACAGTCTGTAACTAACTTCTTTTTGTATTCATTGGAGCAATAGCCTATAAGCAGTATCCCATCTGAAATATGTAAGAACATTTTCAACTATTGTAATGGCTAGGATTTGCAACAGGTATTAGATGTCCAAGGGCAAAGGTCCTATGTTTTACATTGACTGGGACAGTCCTGTTAGAGGAAGTTCTACCCAAAATGCTGAAAATACCTCCTGTAAGAAACTGTGTGTTAGATTATACACACCATGAAGGCAATTGATCATGAGGGCTTGAAGCATAGTTGTATCTCCCCATAGGCTTCCGAAACCAGATCTCAGACAAGTTGGTCTTAGTCATTTATATGTTTAAACAGTTTCCCAAGTAACTCAGATGTGCCCTTCTGCTTAAGTTACTAATACAGCCCTGTGTCCGCCCCCCTCCCCTCGACCAATAGGAAGCTCAGATTTAATGTCCAGAAGGAATACTTCTGTGTTCCTCTTAGAAGATTTGTTTATTTCTCATATCCTGTTAGGTTTTTTTTTTTTTTTTTCTGTAAATTTCCACAATATTTTTGAATGTGCTCACAATAAAAGGCAAATAAAAATAATTGCAATAAATTGTATTAAGAATTTGAATAGGATGTCACTGGACCTACTATTGCTTCTCAGAAGCTTAAAGAGAAAATGAAGGGACTTCATTCTTTACATTTCAAAGAATGAGCTACTACTTTGCCTGACAAGTGGTGTTGCTGGCCAAAATCTTTGCTTTCTCTGCCTGTCAAAGCCAAATAAAAATTATGGAGACAGAATTTGGAGGAAATAAAAAGGTGGCTTTAATTCTCAGCCAGCACAGAGGGGAACACAGTAGGCTCATGCTTCAAGAACTGTGCCCTCCCCTGAACCATGAGGCGTCTAGAGGCTTATATAAGATGAGGGCTTACAGTCACGGATCAGTGATGAGAAACAAAGGTGTTGAGATCTTGTTTTTTTTCTCTTGCATTGTTTCAACAATAGTCATAGGCTGGCAACAGTAACCCAGTAACGGAGTCTGGCAGTCCAGTGGCTCTGTGGTCTTCTATCTGATATATGAAAAGAAAACAACTACAATGGAAAGAGTGCTGTAAAAGTGAGTACCAGATACAGAATATATTTAGCACAGAGTCAAAAATCAATAGGTGCAGAATGTAACTTATGCAGAGATAGGGGGCAGAAAAGCAAATGTAGTTACAGATTAGGAATGGTTGAAGTAAAAACTGGGAATGTGCAGGCCTGCTCACTCTTCTCTTCTTCCTTCTCAGGAAAGAAAAGGGAAAATTCATTATTATTATTATTTTTTCCTTTTCACTGCAACAGTGGGTAGGCTAATGGACCAGGGGAAGAACAAGATTAGATTATTCTGAAAGGCTATCAGGTCTCTTCAATAATTCCCTATCCAGGCTTACATAAAGGGGCACAGATGGGCTCTAGAGCAGGAGTAAGAATACTGTGGCCATGGGACAAATCCAGCTCACAGCCTATTTTTGCAAAGAACATTTTATTAGAATACAATTACTGGCATATAGGTATTACCTATGTTTTGTGCTACTATAGCAGACAAAAGTAGTTGCAATGGAGAGCATATGGCCTGCAAAGCCTAAAATATTTACTATAGGGCCCTTGAAGGAAATAGCTACTGGATTCTGGTCTAAAAAAAAAAAAAAAGTTTTCAGCAAAAAATGGCAGAAAATTGTGTTCAATACAGTAGTCCTAACTTCTTATTTAACCTTATTAGTACATCAGAAAAAAAAAAAAAAAAAATATATATATATATATATATATATATCAGATCAGATCAGTCGCTCAGTCGTGTCCGACTCTTCGCGACCCCACGAACCGCAGCACGCCAGGCCTCCCTGTCCATCACCAGCTCCTGGAGGTCACTCAGACCTGCATCCATCGAGTCAGTGATGCCATCCAGCCATCTCATCCTCTGTCGTCCCCTTCTCCTCCTGCCCTCAATCCCTCCCAGCATCAGACTCTTCTCCAATGAGTCAACTCTTCGCATGAGGTGGCCAAAATACTGGAGTTTCAGCTTTAGCATCATTCCTTCCAAAGAAATTCCAGGGCTGATCTCCTTCAAAATGGACTGGTTGGATCTTCTTGCAGTCCAAGGGACTCTCAAGAGTCTTCTCCAACACCACAGTTCAAAAGCATCAATTCTTCGGCGTTCAGCCTTCTTCACAGTCCAGCTCTCACATCCATACATGACCACAGGAAAGACCATAGCCTTGACTAGGCGAACCTTTGTTGGTAAAGTAATGTCTCTGCTTTTGAATATGCTATCTAGGTTGGTCATAACTTGCCTTCCAAGGAGCAAGCGTCTTTTAATTTCATGGCTGAGGTCACCATCTGCAGTGATTTTGGAGCCCAGAAAAACAAAGTCTGACACTGTTTCCACTGTTTCCCCATCTATTTCCCATGCAGTGATGGGACCAGATGCCATGATCTTCGTTTTCTGAATGTTGAGCTTTAAGCCAACCCTTTCACTCTCCACTTTCACTTTCATCAAGAGGCTTTTTAGCCCCTCTTCACTTTCTGCCATAAGAGTGGTGTCATCTGCATATCTGAGGTTATTGATATTTCTCCCGGCAATCTTGATTCCAACTTGTGTTTCCTCCAGTCCAGCATTTCTCATGATGTACTCTGCATATAAGTTAAATAAACATGGTGACAATATGCAGCCTTGACGTACTCCTTTTCCTATTTGGAACCAGTCTGTTGTTCCATGACCAGTTCTAACTGTTGCTTCCTGACCTGCATACAGATTTCTTAAGAGGCAGATCAGGTGGTCTGGTATTGCCATCTCTTTCAGAATTTTCCATAGTTTATTGTGATCCACACAGTCAAAGGCTTTGGCATAGTCAATAAAGCAGAAATAGATGTTTTTCTGGAACTCTCTTGCTTTTTCCATGATCCAGCGGATGTTGGCAATTTGATCTCTGGTTCCTCTGCCTTTTCTAAAACCAGCTTGAACATCAGGAAGTTCACAGTTCACATATTGCTGAAGCCTGGCTTGGAGAATTTTGAGCATTACTTTACTAGCGTGTGAGATGAGTGCAATTGTGCGGTAGTTTGAGCACTCCTTGGCATTGCCTTTCTTTGGGATTTGGATGAAAACTGACCTTTTCCAATCTTGTGGCCACTGCTGAGTTTTCCAAATTTGCTGGCATATTGAGTGCAGCACTTTCACAACATCATCATTCAGGACTTGGAATAGCTCCACTGGAATTCCATCACCTCCACTAGCTTTGTTCATAGTGATGCTTTCTAAGGCCCATTTGATTTCACATTCCAAGATGTCTGGCTCTAGGTCAGTGATCACATCATCATGATTATCTAGGTCTTGAAGCTCTTTTTTGTACAGTTCTTCTGTGTATTCTTGCCACCTCTTCTTAATATCTTTTGCTTCTGTTAGGTCCACACCATCTCTGTCCTTTATCGTGCCCATATTTGCATGAAATATTTCTTTGGTATCTCTGATTTTCTTGAAGAGATCCCTAGTCTTTCCCATTCTGTTGTTTTCCTCTATTTCTTTGCATTGTTCACTGAAGAAGGCTTTCTTATCTCTTCTTGCTATTCTTTGGAACTCTGCATTTACATGTTTATATCTTTCCTTTTCTCCTTTGCTTTTCACTTCTCTTCTTTTCACAGCTATTTGTAAGGCCTCCCCGGACAGCCATTTTGCTTTTTTGCATTTCTTTTCCATGGGGATGGTCTTGATCCCTGTCTCCTGTACAATGTCACGAACCTCATTCCATAGTTCATCAGGCACTCTATCTATCAGATCTAGGCCCTTAAATCTGTTTCTCACTTCCACTGTATAATCATAAGGGATTTGATTTAGGTCATACCTGAATGGTCTAGTAGTTTTCTCTACTTTCTTCAATTTCAGTCTGAATTTGGCAATAAGGAGTTCATGGTCCGAGCCACAGTCAGCTCCTGGTCTTGTTTTTGCTGATTGTATAGAGCTTCTCCATCTTTGGCTGCAAAGAATATAATCGATCTGATTTCGGTGTTGACCATCTGGTGATGTCCATGTATAGAGTCTTCTCTTGTGTTGTTGGAAGAGGGTATTTGCTATGACCAGTGCATTTTCTTGGCAAAACTCTATTAGTCTTTGCCCTGCTTCATTCCGTATTGCAAGGCCAAATTTGCCTGTTACTCCAGGTGTTTCTTGACTTCCTACTTTTGCATTCCAGTCCCCTATAATGAAAAGGACATCTTTTTTGGGTGTTAGTTCTAAAAGGTCTTGTAGGTCTTCATAGAACCTTTCAACTTCAGCTTCTTCGGCGTTACTGGTTGGGGCATAGATTTGGATTACTGTGACATATATATGTATATACCAGCTGTGATCACCAGAACACAGTTTTCAAATTAAGATATTCTTTCATTTCCATGGGCTTCCCTAGTGGCTCAGATGGTAAAGCGTCTGTCTGCAATGCAGGGGACCTGGGTTCGATCCCTGGGTTGGGAAGATCCCCTGGGGAAGGAAATGGCAGCCCACTCCAGTATTCTTGCCTGGAAAATCCCATGGATCGTGGAGCCTGGTAGGCTACCATCCATGGGATCTCAGAGTCAGATACAACTGAACGACTTCACTTTCATTTCCATGAATGTTGTATCTTAAGTTGCAGTTGTTACTGAACCAAAGCAACCTACTGAAACTGGGTTGTGGTGAAGGAATACTTCTTGGAGAAGGAAATGGCACCCTACTTGGTGGCTTTCAGGGAAGGGTTTCTAAAGGCCATTTATAGAATAAGAATTGCAAGGTGTCTGACTTTCTTATTGGTTGGTGATAAGGTAAACTGGACTGATGTTTTGGGAGAATCATCAATCTTCTGGTTCCAACCAGTCTTGAGTCTGCAAGCTATGTTGCAGCATGTTGTCACAGTCATCTACATGGATGGTGGAGGGAGAGCCCTAGATTCTGCAGAACAACTTGAAGATATGCATCCATGTTATATATACCCTTTGAGGAGGAACTGCTACTGCTAAGTCACTTCAGTCGTGTCCGACTCTGTGTGACCCCATAGATGGCAGCCCACCAGGCTCCTCCATCCCTGGGATTCTCCAGGCAAGAACACTGGAGTGGGTTGCCATTTCCTCCTCCAATGCATGAAAGTGAAAAGTGAAAGTGAAGTCACTCAGTCATGTCTGACTCCTAGTGATCCCATGGACTGCAGCCTACCAGGCTCCTCCGTCCATGGGATTTTCCAGGCAGGAGTACAGGAGTGGGGTGCCATTGAGGAGGAACTAGGACTCTGTTTTACCTCTGAGCTATTGTTAATCTATCAATAGTTTTCTTGCTTGACTGCTCTTTCTTTGTTTCTGAGCTACCTCATTCCCCTAATTACTTAAATGGTCTAGTATGCTCTTTGGAACTCAGGAGAGGCCTAAGGGACTAAAGCCTTTTTCTACAAACAAGAAATGAGAACACATGTTGTTGATGAATCACTTTATAAAATCGTGTTCATGAACCGGCTATTTGATCTTAAACAAAAGTGATTAGTCTGGCCAAATTGCTTTTTTCTATTTGTCTACTTTGGATATGTGCTCTATCATGTCTGACTCCTTGTGACCCCGTAGACTGTAGCCTGCCAGGTTCTCCTGTCCATGGAATTTCCCAGGCAAGAATACTGGAGTAGATTTTCATTTTCTGCTCCAGGGGATCTTCCCAACCCAGGGATCAAGCCTGCTTATCTTGCATCTCCTGCATTGGCAGGTAAATACTTTACCACTGTGCCACTTGGGAAGTCCATAATTTGAATAGTATATCTTTATCACATTCTCTCCAATTTTTAGTCATTTTTATTACATTTTCAGATATAACCTTATAATTTTGGTATTGCTTACTAACCATGGGTAATTCACATTTTAAAACTGTCCCATATTGCTTATAGGGTAGCACATCTGCCCTTATTGTAGTCTGATTGTTGAATCCTGATATTGATGTTAACATATATCCACTTGTGCATTTGATTTCATTGTATTTTTGTTACCAAGTCCATGCTTGCTCTGCTAGCAGCATGACAGACAATGAATCTGAGAGAAGAGATGTTGAGGCATAGAATACAACTTTTATTTGGAAAGCTGGCTGACGGAGAAGATGGTATACTAAAGTTTCAAGTAGCCATCTTGTCAGGGTTTGGAAGCCAGTTTCTTTAACAGAGCCAGAGAGACAGGCAAGGAGGGATATAGAGGGATATAAAGATAGAATATAAAGGGAGAGGCAATGGGTTAGTAAACTGAAAGGGAGGGAGAGGCAGTGGAGAAGTTAATGAAAGGGTCTTTGGTCTTGCAAAACATCTCTGGGAATGGCCAACCTTTGGGAGAGGTGTGTTAATTTCCTCCATTCACAGGTGTGAAGGTCAGATTATCTATTAGCTAAAAAAAAGCCATGTTAGTTTATAGTTGGGGGAGGAGGTCAGGGCCCTCTGAGGCAGGCTATTATGTATGATTATAATAACAAAAGCAAGTCAAAGGAATAGTTTCCAACATGGAGTCAGAATTGGCTTCTCTGCCACATCTTGTTATATTCATAATAATGTTGACTAACTCAATTATCTTGCAGAAAACTAATGTATGTGTTATTCCTTTTACATGATAAATAATTTCTTCTATGTAAAAATCTGACATTGTCACACAAGATGGATGCTAAAAATGTAATTCTATGTATTCATAGAATACATTGTCTCCCTTTGAAAAAGTAGCTGGAAATGCAGTTAGTATTTGCTAATTGTTGTATTCTAAACCCTAAAACATTGCCTAGTATATAGGGGATCCACAATAAGTACCTGTTGAATGATAGCTAAGTTTATGAATAATGCATTTTCATTTTACAATGTTTTAAAATAAGACTTAGTGGGAACAAAATAGCAAACTGCTTATATTCAACCAGATATTTTTCATTATCTTGTTGGGTTCTTTGTAAGTTTTTAATGAAACTGTTGCCCATTTGAAATTAACTCCTGGCAAAACACCTCTGACTGGTGACCTTAATGAGCAATGGACCAGACGACTTGAAAGCTTGTTTTGATACTGTAAATTCTTAGACATGATACTTGAGCAAACACTTTCATTTACTTCTTTTGAGCTCAGATTATTGCATTGTAGTTGTGGCTTTGGGCAGATCATTTTTCCTGAGAATGATAAAGCTCCACTAACAGACCTCTGAGAATTAATTTCCTTACCCTTTAAAACAACAATATCTTTACAGAATTTTGTTGTTTTCTGTCAGACCTTAAGCTGAATCAGCCATAGGTATACGTATATCCCCTCCCTTTTGAAACTCCCTCCTATCTCCCTCCCCATCTCATCCCTTGTTTTGACAGAAAACAACAAAATTTTATAAAGCAATTATCCTTCAATAAAAAAATAAAAAAAAAAAAATAACAATAACACAAAAATACAGAATAAAAACGTTCTTGTCATCCCTTTTGGACTTTATGATATTTCTGAAATTCTTGCTGTCCAGTCTTAAATCTGAAAAGCTGTAGGATTTTCAAATCTTTGTTTGAATGCCCCTTTCCCTGCCACCTCCCACATCACTCTAAGCCCACTTCTTCTGGTACACCCTGTTTCTCAGCCTTTTCTTTCCAAAGTCCTGACCTTCTGTAGAGTTGAGTTCTTTCTCTAGGTTACATGTTCTGCATTTCTATACTGAGGTCATTTAAATCAGTTCAGTTCAGTTGCTCAGTCATGTCCGACTCTTTGCGACCCCAAGAACCACAGCATGCCAGGCCTCCCTATCGATCACCAACTGCCAGAGTCTACCCAAACCCATGTTCATTGAGTCAGTGATGTCATCCAACCATCTCATCCTCTGTCGTTCCCTCCTCCTCCTGCCCTCAATCTTTCCCAGCATCAGGGTCTTTTCAAATGAGTCAGTTCTTTGCATCAGGTGGCCACAGTATTGGAGTTTCAGCTTCAGCATCAATCTTACCAATGAATACCCGGGACTGATCTTCTTTAGGATGGGCTGGTTGGATCTCCTTGCAGTCCAAGGGACTCTCAAGAGTCTTCTCCAACACCACAGTTCAAAAGCATCAATTCTTCAACGCTCAGCTTTCATTATAGTCCAACTCTCACATCCATACATGACCACTGGAAAAACCATAGCCTTGACTAGATGGACCTTTGTTGACAAAGTAATATCTCTGCTTTTGAATATGCTATCTAGGTTGGTCATAACTTCCCTTCCAAGGAGTAAGCGTCTTTTAATTTCATGGCTGCAATCACCATCTGCAGTGATTTTGGAGCCCAGAAAAATAAAGTCAGCCACTGTTTCTACTAGATGGGGAAACAATGGAAACATTTAAATCAGCACAAATCTAAATCCTTTAACTAGAAAAGCAGTTTTAAGACTTAAAAGATCAACTTGCATTTATCTGAAAACTGCATTTTTGTGAAATACCTTATATCTTAATGAGGCACAAACCACTGTTTATTCTTTTTGTTGTTCTTAAATCTTTGTATTTCCTTTAAACTACCTTTGGGGCTGTTCACTGGAACATTTCTAAGTACAAGTGAAGTGAAGCACATTTATATATCTTTTTATTGAGGTTAAGTTTTAAGTCAATCTTATCAGAGTAATGACAGCAGTATAAGCATCAGCAAAGTATGTGGAATGGCTTAGATGCTACTACAAAAATGCATGCAGCTGTCTTTTCTGCTTTGCATTCATAAAATACCATTAATCCAATTTCTCTATTACACATTTCTGATTCACTGAATATGAAAACTTGTTCTGAAGCACATATTCAATTAGCTGTCATTTAGGCTATTGATGTATAAGGATGGGTGAAAAAGAGAAAATAGGGAGAAAATAATTACTGAAATAGAGAATTTTTGGCAGGGTTGATAACTACTGAAAGAATGTGAATGATGAATTTCTACTGGATCAAAATAACCCTCCCCTTTGTTAAGTAGAGAATGGCATTTAACTCTAAATTATAACACCAGCTACAGTGAATATTCCTTGTAGATTACTCAATAATGTTGATGCTTTCACAGTCTGAGGCTCTTTGCTTTGAATCTGAATTGACACAAAATACAAGAAAGATGGCAGATGTGGTAAATCCAGTTGCTTTTTCAGTGAAGGAACATCTTTAACTGATTAAATCTACTCCTGTGACTGTCCAGCTGTTATCTAGAGATGTGAAGGATAGTTCAATTTACTTTAAGAAGATAAAGTATAGAATGAATTTGATCATGAGGATGCAGAAAGAAGTAATCGATCTTAAGGTACGAGGAACAAGAAATAATTTCTCATTTTTAAATGTGGGTAATTATTTAAGCACTCTGAGTTATTCGATCTATAATTCTTCTCTATTTTTTTTCCCTGCTGAACTTAAGCTATTAACTAAATCAGTTTTCAAAGAGGTACATTTTGAACCATATACTAGAAATTAAGTAATACTTAGATGAGAAATAAGTAAATTAATGGTATTTTTTTTAGGTGAATGAAGGACAAGAATGAATCAAAAGCAAATATGTGTTTTACTGACATATGTATTATGTATTTCAGTGTATTACATATGTATTATGTATTTCATATATATGTATTATGTATATGTATTATGTATTTCAGTGGATTAACTTTTAGGCCTTTTTTATTCACCTTCCTTAATTAATGATAGCCTAGCTGAGGCTTAAGGGATTTTAAAATAATAAACATATTTCAGTAACTGCTCTTGAGAGTAGTAAACTTTTTCAATAAACATTTTTTTTCTTACTATTTGAAATATGTAACATTTAATATATACTTCCTTTAATAAAGTTTAAGAAAGAGTTCTAGAAAAACATCTATTTATGCTTTATTGACTACACCAAAGCCTTTGACTGTGTGGATCACAATAAACTGTGAAAATTCTGAAAGAGATGAGAATAACAGACCACCTGACCTGCCTCTTGAGAAATCTATATGCAAGTCAGGAAGCAACAATTAGAACTGGACATGGAGCAACAGACTGGTTCAAAATACAGAAAGAAGTATGTCAAGGCTGTATATTGTCACCGTGCTTATTTAACTTATATGCAGAGTACATCATGAGAAATGCTGGGCTGGATGAAGCAAAGGCTGGAATCAAGATTGCCAGGAGAAATATCAAGAACCTCAGATATGCAGATGATACCACCCTTATGGCAGAAAGTGAAGAGGAACTAAAAAGCCTCTTGATGAAAGTGAAAGTGGAGAGTGAAAAAGTTGGCTTAAAGCTCAACATTCAGAAAACGAAGATCATGGCATCTGGTCCCATAGCTTCATGGCAAAAAGATGGGGAAATTGGAAACAGTGGCTGACTTTATTTTTTGGGGCTCCAAAATCACTGCAGATAGTTACTGCACCATGAAATTAAGAGACACTTACTCCTTGGAAGAAAAGTTATGACCAACCTAGAAGCATATTAAAAAGTGGAAACATTATATTGCCAACAAAGTTCTGTCTAGTCAAAGCTATGGTTTTCCAGTAGTCATGTATGGATGTGAAAGTTTGACTATAAAGAAAGCTGAGCGCCAAAGAACTGATGCTTTTGAACTGTGGTGTTGGAGAAGACTCTTGAGAGTCCCTTGGACAGTAAGGACATCCAACCAGTTCATCCTAAAGAAAATCAGTCCTGACTATTAACATTCATTGGAAGGACTGATGTTGAAGCTGAAACTCCAATACTTTAGCCAACTAATGCGAAGAACTGACTCATTTGAAAAGACCATGGTGCTGGGAAAGATTGAAGGCTGGAGGAGAAGGGGATGACAGAGGATGAGATGATTGGATGGCATCACCAATTCAATGGACATGAGTTTGAGTAAACTCTGGGAACTGGTGATGGACAGTGAGGCCTGGTGTGCTGCAGTCCATGGGGTCACTGAGTCAGATCTGACTGAACGACTGAACTGAACTGAATACATAATGGTTAATATATACTTCCTTTAAGAAAATAATATAATATTTAAATTAATTCCCATATATAGCCTGAGTTAATATAGAATACGTTGTAAAAAGATAAAGACTTTTTTGTATTATTTTGTATTACTCAAAATACTCCTAATTGATGTATTATTTTGAAAATGGTATGTAGCAAAGAGATAGTTTGTAAATACTAGGGCAGTAGGTCTACTGCTTAAATTGAGTTATAAATGTCAATATCTGTCTCTTCCTTTCTGTCTTTGTATCTGTCTTGTTTGTCTCTCTCTCTATTTTATATATATATATATATATATATATATATATATATATATATTCATAAATATTTGCAAGTAGAATTAACAAATGTAAGGATGTAAGAAAATTAAAGGAGGGCAGGAGAAAGGGAAAATTATATTTCAAAACTCATCAAAAGGAAAAATTATAAGCAATAAGAAATTTATTAAATAAATGACATTGATAGGTATTATGAGTAATCTGTAGATATGTTTAGATGGAAATTATATTTTTTTTAGAATATTCAAGAGGCCCTATGTCATACAGAATGATGAAAAAGAAATAGGTTTTGAAGACAGACATAGTTCTTTTCTCAGCTTCACTTTGTTCTAAGAGACTAGGCAAGTTACTTAAACTTTTGCCCTCAGTCCACATTTGTATGAGAAAATTAATAGCGCCTTTCTTTCTGTGTTACTGTGTATATCCAACTGCAAAGTATATGCCAAGTCAAAGTGACAGTCACTCAGTTGTGTCTGACTCTTTGTGACCCCATGGACTATACAGTCCATGGAATTCTTCAGGCCAGAATACTGGAGTAGGCAGCCTGTTCCCTTCTCTAGGGTCTCTTCCCAACCCAGGTCTCAAACCCAGGTCTCCCACACTGCAGGCAGATTCTTTACCAGCTGAGCTACCAAGGAAAATCTGCTGCTGCTGCTGCTGCTAAATCGCTTCAGTCATGTTCAACTCTGTGTGACCCCATGGACGGCAGCCCACTAGGCTCCCCCGTCCCTGGGATTCTCCAGGCAAGAATACTGGAGTGGGTTGCCATTTCCCTCTCCAATGCGTGAAAGTGAAAAGTGAAAATCTGGGATATGGGCAAATAATAAATGGTGATATTTCCTTTCTAAAGGTAAAACTTAGAAACCAATAAATAGTTTGTATAACAATTATGCAGTTTTTAAGTCTGTTGGAACTAGCTTTGTACTTGAAAAAACTTTTGAGATTTGCTTAGTGTGAACAAGTATACCATCCAAAAATAAAAATAAGTAGAAAAGTTCTCATATTTCAGATCTCAACCTGGTTTTTCTATTTTTGTAACCCCTAAAATACTGGGTTGGCCAAAAACTTCATTTGGGGTTTTCTATACCATCTTACGGGGAAGGCAATGGCACCCCACCCCAGTACTTTTGCCTGGAAAATCCCATGGATGGAGGAGCCTGGTAGGCTGCAGTCCAAGGGGTCGCTAAGAGTCAGACATGACTGAGCGACTTCACTTTCACTTTTCACTTTCATGCACTGGAGAAGGAAATGGCAACCCACTCCAGTGTTCTTGCCTGGAGAATCCCAGGGACGGGGGAGCCTGGTGGGCTGCCGTCTATGGGGTCGCACAGAGTCGGACACGACTGACGTGACTTAGCAGCAGCAGCAGCATACCATCTTAGGAGAAGGCAATGGCAACCCACTCCAGTAATCTTGCCTGGAAAATCCCATGGATGGAGGAGCCTGGTAGGCTGCAGTCCATGGGGTCGCTAGGAGTTGGATATGACGGAGTGACTTCACTTTCACTTTTCATTTTCATGCATTGGAGAAGGAAATGGCAACCCACTCCAGTGTTCTTGCCTGGAGAATCCCAGGGACGGGGGAGCCTGGTGGGCTGCCATCTATGGGGTCGCACAGAGTCAGACACGACTGAAGTGACTTAGCAGCAGCAGCAGCATACCATCTTATGGAAAATCCTAAGGAAAAGTTTGGTCAACCCAATATATACCAAGCCATGACATGGGTCGCTATTAAATAATCTCACGGTTATATATTATTTGTTTCCTTTCAGGATTTTGTATAGAAATTAGATGATTGTAATTTCTCTTAAACTACCTCACAGTGAATGACTTGGCCTCCGTACCCATTTTTATGTTTTCTTTAGGGATCATAACACTGGAGAAGCTAGCAATCATTCTGATATTTTTACTGAATGCACAAGAGAACAGTAGCAGATTCTGTGAAAGTTTTTACAGGTCTGAGATGGTGTAGTTTCTCATTCATATGTTTGTATTATTTATCTACTGCTTTGCTCTGCTATGCTCCTTTCTAAATGTTAGTTATGATGCCAGGAGGGCAGCAATGGTATGCCGGCTATGGCTCTGTAAGGAGCTTTTCATTCTGTTCCTGAAATACCTGTAAAATTATATGTCAGTAACCCAGAGGACATCTTCATCAATAGCTTCACTGAATTAGAAATTATTTTTGTATATTAAGATGATAGTAAGATTAGGCATACTATACAACCAAATATAGATTGTGATTTTGTCTTATTTTGCTTTTGATAATTTTAAGAAAGAGTATTCACTGTGAGTCTATAAGGATAGAATATATATGTATATATATAACGTATATATATAACTATTTGTCCAACAAAGGAGAGAAGGGAAAGTTGAAGAGAAACACTGCCCGGTGGGAGTTACCACTCTGAGTCCTTTCACATCCATGTCCTTCGTGAGCTTTTTGATTTGCAGAAATGAACCTGTTAGTGAATCTCCTTCTCTTCAACTCTGTGGATATAAAAGAAATTCTGGCCCTCCTTTATTTTCAAAAATCTCTTCAGAAAGGTTACAAATGTATATTAGTATGTCCAAATGTTTATGACCTAAATATTCTAAACTTGCTACCCTTTGTAAATGTCTGATATGACTCCATGCTTTGCGGATTTGACTTCTGTAATTGAGACAAAATGGCACACGCCTGTACTGATTTCAATATTAATTTGGCATTGTTTCTGCTCATTGTTGGCTTTATTAAAGGCCCTTCCCCTTGGCATTTTCTGCTTTAGTTTGCAAGTGAAGCCAGTGCTCATTTCTACTCAGAGGGCGTGCCTGGCAGCTGCTGGGCCAGATGCTCCACTGCTGGATACTTTGTCTAATCCTAGTCTAGGGACGTGGTCAGGCGAATTTTGAAATATTTAATTTATCCAGATGCCATAGTCTTCAATGTGCTGTCAGTGGTGGTGAATTTGATCCATTTAATATTTTCAGATATTATAATGTGAAACTAGTGCTTCAGATCCATATATTAAAAAAATTATATGCTTTTCAGTTTTTTTGTTTTCTAGTTCATTGCTCTCTGCTTTTATGTTAAATAATTCATCTTTCTAATTAATTATGTTTCTTTTACTAACTTATTTAAATGAGAACTAAATTTTTCAATAAACCTCATGAACTATAAATTGTTAGCTATTCAGTTATATCATTTCCCCAAAGTTTCATTACTATGCATTTTACTTTCTGCTTTTCATTTGCTTTGTGATCCAGTGATTTCGGTATAAATGAATTTTGTTCATGGTTTTACTGTTAATGTCAAATTGATTAGATTATGGTAAATATATGACCAATAAAATTCTTGTTTTTAGTTTTTTAAAAGACTTTCTTCATGACAAAGTTCATATTAAATTATTCGTGGATATACATATGCTCTGAAAAATGTAATTCTCTATCTCAAGTTCATTAGATAATTATCTAATTTCTGTATACTCTTCCATTTTATGGCTTTTGAAATTTTTCCAATTCTGAAAGAGGTAGGTCTCTCATGGAGAAGGAAATGGCAACCCATTCCAGCATTCTTGCCTGGAGAATCCTGTGGATGGCAGAGCCTAGTGGGCTGCTGTCTATGGAGTCACACAGAGTTGGACACGACTGAAGTGCCTTAGCATGCATTGGAGAAGGAAATGGCAACCCACTCCAGTATTCTTGCCTGGAGAATCTCAGGGACAGAGGAGCCTGTTGGACTGCTGTCTATGGGATCATACAGAGTCGGATACAACTAAAGCACCTTAGCAGCAGCAGGTCTCTCATATAATTGTTTGTAAGGGTCTATATTGCGTGTGTTCTGCTGTATTTTTATTTTGTCATTGCATTATTTAGTTTATTTAGCTTTGTGTCACATCCTTTATATATTTCTTTGATGTTTTATAATTCTATGGTGTATATTTTTATTCAATCTAATTTACTTAATTTATTTCTGAAACAAATTAATTAACTTGCTCATAAACCTAAAAAATGCCTACAACATTAGAGAAATGCTTCCAGATCTTAAATTGTTTTTTAATTTCAGATATGTTATATGAATTTTCCTCTTCTGCTTTTTTTGATTTGACAGGCATCTGTTTGTGGGTATTTTTTTCCCAGTCTTGTCTTGGTTCAAGAAAATTTCTTGTTACAAAAAAGAAAAATAGATATAGCGAGGGTATTTAATGGAACAATTCATTCTTTACCTTTCAGGATAAAATTTTATGTTTTTTTTTTTATTCTAAATGAATGTTCATTGTCATTTTTTTTAAATTTTCTGATTTGGTGTGTTCATACAAGTTTATTACATGATTTTTTTTTTTACTCTCTGAAACATCTTTGAGATCTTCTAATTAAAAATATGTAGTATTAATGATTATATTGATACTATTTTGTTAATATCTTTCAAAATATTTTCATGTATTATTTGAACTATAGAAGGAAAGTACTATTAGAGAAATAGATTTAGATAAACTTTGGCTCAGTTCTGGACATTTCTCCTTCATAAACTCTGTCTCTTGATGAAGTCTTATCTTTATTGCATTACTGTACCATTCCAATTATTGTAATGTCTATTCTTATGTAACAGTCCAGAGCTGCACAGAGTTATTGTCTAGGACTACTCTGAAATCATGTTCCTTAATCCCACCTCATCTCCAAACAACACTGTTTTTGAAAATGTTCATGTCTGAGCTTAGATATGCTGAGGCCATTGTGATCTCAAACAATTGAAAACACAGAGGGGAATAAGGAAACACTTGCTCTGCTCTTTGCTCAACGGCATACCCTACATTCATGTTCAGTTCATTTTGTTTTTTTCAATTTTCCTACTAGTTAAAATCATTGTTTGTATTTTCACTATTACAACAAATCACACCTCACTGAGACAATTTTCTGAAGTTGCAGAAATAAAAACCAAATGCAAATAAGAATGATAATGAGAGTAATTTCAAAAATATCCCAGAGTAGTTGTGACCAATAACATTAGTTAAGCATTTGGGAAAATTCTTTTTAAAAAATACTAATCCAATTTAAGAAGTATTATGAGAAGCAATAGTTTTCTTTATATTGCTTTGAAAATTTAAAAAAAAAATAGGTATACAATTTAGGCTGCATCCCTCAGTCAGTTCAGTTCAGTTGCTCAGTCCTGTCTGACTCTGTGACGCAATACACTGCAGCACGCCAGGCCTCCCTGTCCATCACCATCTTGCAGAGCTTGTTCAAACTCATGTCCATTGAATGGCTGATGCCATCCAACTATCTCATCCTCTGTCATCCCCTTCTCCTGCCTTCAGTCTTTCCCAGCATCAGGGCCTCTTCCAATGAGTCAGTTCTTTGCATCAGATGTCCAAAGTACTGGAGCTTCAGCTTGAGCATCAGTCCTACCAATGAATATTCAGTACTAATTTCTTTAGAATTGACTGGTGGGATCTCCTTGCAGTCCAAGGGACTCTCAAGAGTCTCCAATACCACAGTTCAAAGGCATCAATTCTTCCGCACTCAGGTTTTTTTATGGTCCAACTCTCACATTCAGACGTGACCACTGGATAAAACCATAGCTTTCACTAGATGGACTTTGTTGGCAAAGTAATGTCTCTGCTTTTTAATATGCTGTCTAGATTGGTCATAGCTTTTCTTCCAAGGAGCAAGCATCTTTGAATTTTATGGCTGCAGTCACCATCTGCAGTCATTTTGGAGCCCAAGAAAATAAAATCTAACTATTCCCATTGTTTCCCCACCTATTTGCCATGAAGTAATGGGACCAGATGCCATGATCTTAGTTTCTTGAATGTAGAGTATTAAGCCAGCTTTTTCACTCTCCTCTTTCACTTTTATCAAGAGGCTATTCAGTTCCTTTTCACTATCTGCCGTAAGGGTGGTGCCATCTGCATATCTGAGGTTATTGATATTTCTCCAGATGTGAATAATAAAGGTATGTGATATATTCTTGTATCCTTAAATATCTTGAAACATACATACGAGATGTGTAATCACTGTGAACATTAGAAAATATAATACAATTGCAAAAGACTTGGAAGCATGCATTTTAGTAACAATGCAAGCATTTTTTCTTTGCATATGAACAATTCAATTATTTTGTTTCTGAAATAAATTAAGTAAAGCTTATTGAATCTGATCAGCCCTTGTTTCCAGGGAATTGCAATTCAATTTCATTTTTAATTAGAATTGAACATTGTGGATTTCTTAGCACTGGTAAGCAAGATCCAGCAATAAAATATGTACTTAATTTGTATTAAGTTTCTGAAATTTAGTGTAGAGAGTGAGCAATATGTCTGGTTAATATTTAAACACCTTGCAATGTTCTGTTGTAGAAGTTTCCATTTATAAAACCTGCTGTTCTATAGCAAATTACTTTCACTTTTAAATAAACCTGTTACATGAGCAAAACTTATTCAATTAAAAGAGAAAACAAAGTAAAGTAATTATTTACTCCTATTTGATGTACACAATAGCTTCTAAAGATTCTAGAAATGCCTAGGAAAGTAGATTTGGTGGCTTAAAAATTACTTTTGCGTAAATATCACTTCAATAAAAAGTAGGTATTTTCATATGGGATATATATTTCTATATAGGAAAGTATTCTGTCACGAGAGAATAATGAGCTGTGTGGAAAGAAGCCATGAACCATAAGGACAGTTGCGATAATGTGTTTTCCTCTTCCAGTTTTCCACCCTTGTTTCTGTTTTGTCTTTGTGGTTCAGTGGCATAATAATGCTAAACGGAAACAGTACATCCATAGTATCATATTTTTTTCCATGCACTCAGGCATTAAACTGAACATGTTCCTTCCCATCATTTTGTCTTAATATATTACTAAAAGCAAGAGTAAAAAGTGAGGGAAGTCTGCAATAGTGACCTCAGTCACGATAATATATCTCATATAAGGTAATGAAAAATGTAGCAGATTTATTTAACAGGTATTACAGTTATCAAAAGGTAACTCAGAGTCAGATTCAGCTTTGACATCTTACATATTTTAAAAATATCTCAAATCTGAATGACATACAGATAATTTTTTATTTAGTCAAAAGTGAAAGTGATTCTCAAGAAAACCAAAAGCCTTTGCAGGGTCAGGGAAACAGAAACTGTGGCTGTGACCCCTGATGGGTTTGCACTGTAAGAAGTCATTGTCAATTTCTGCCAGACAGGATTGCGGAGACAGCAAGTGATGATCTATAAACTGCACGGACAAGAGACATGCACTCTGATTCTTTCTTGACAACTATAAATCTTTCTAATTAGTGATGTGAGAAAGAATAATATGGAAGTTATTTCTATTGTGATTAAGTTCTCTGCAAGACATATGCATCAGATTTGCTTCTTAAAAATATATAAGCTACAAAGACTCTATGTATCTATAATCCCTTAGTTTGTCCTGGAATAAGAACATCCCTCAGCTGTTTGCATCTGATTACAAATTCTATGCCTGGCTGAAATGTCAGGTTTTATATAAGTAAATAAATTAATTTCAGGAAGGGTTAAGAAATAATTTCTGTGAAGTAGACTTTTTTTTTTATTGAGAAAAAATAATAGGATAACAAAAATAATGTTTCCTTCATAGGTAAGGAAAATGTAATAATCATATCCTAATTTTTAAAGATACAAGCTAATATTTCAAATAATGAGATTATACAAATTTTAAAGGTCTAATGAAGTTTGGAAAAAATATTTTAGAATTTTTTTATTCATGGTTCCTACAATCTAACATACAACAAATAGCAAACAGCCTGCTAATAAGTGAATGGCAATGAAAGAGGATTTTAAAATTACTTAAATGTTTACTTTTGGAAATGAATTCATAAAATTTTATCATTTTACATCAAGAAAAATATTTTTCCAGATTAATGAGTTTGTTTTTGTTTATTCCCCAATACCATTCCTTAACAGCAGACAATTGCAAAGAAATTGAGTTCAGTCACTCAGTTGTGTCTGACTCTGTGACTCCATAGACTCCAGCACGCCAGGCTCCCCTGTCCATCACCAACTCCAAAGCTTGCTCAAACTCATGTTCATCGAGTCAGTGATGCCATCCAACCATCTCATTCTATGTCATTCCATTCTCCTCCTGCCTTCAATCTTTCCAAGTATCAGGGACTTTTCCAGTGAGTCAGTTCTTCTCATCATGTGGCCAAGGTGTTGGAGCTTTAGCTTCAGCATCAGTCCTTCCAATGAATATTAGGACTTACTTCCTTTAGGATTGACTGGTTTGATCTCCTTTCAGGCCAAATGACTCTCAAGAGTCTTCTCTAACACCACAGTTCAAAAGCATCGATTCTTCGGTGCTCAGTTTTCTTTATGGTCCACCTCTCACATCCATACATGATTACGGGAAAAAACATAGCTTCGGCTATATGGACCTCTGCCAGCAATGTAATGTCTCTGCTTTTTAATATGCTGTCTAGGTTTGTTATAGCTTTTCTTCCAAGGACGAAGGAAAATTACAGTTCCTCAATTATCCAGTTGGTTCATTCTCCACCTTCTCTTCTACCTTATCATTCCCTTGAAAACACAAAGAAAATAAAATACAAAAAAAAAAAAAGAAAATAAAAAGCAAAGAGATTACATTTCCTCAACTATCCACTTGGTTCATTCTCCACATTCTCTTCTTTCTTATCATTCCCTTGAAAAAGAAAAACAAAACAAAAAACCTTCACACGTTATGTAGCATTCATGAACCACCTATACAGAGGAAAAGACCCCAGCCACTGTGTTTCCTCTCTCAATCTCAAATTCTTCTCCCTAAAAGTAAGACAATTTAGGTTAATACTTGCTGGTCCTCACTCTATCATTGTATTCTTAACCTGCAACCTTGCTAATCTCCACTCTATCACTGTATTTTCAACCTAGAACCTGGATTAATGGATCCATACTACAGATGTGGATCTACCATGGATGGGAACAATGAGGAGGGGGAAATAAATTATAGCATTCTCTTTAAAATTTTGAAGCTATAGTTTGGAAAATAACATATTTTTAAAAATTAAAAAAATAAATTAGACTTCTTGCAGTAAACATTGCAATGGCTGTCAAATAATGTAATATGACCTTAAAAAAAACAAACAAACAAAAAATGCAGAGGCACACTTTTTTACTTATTTGAAAGCAATATGATTTAATGGGAGAAAAACAGGAAAATAAATTATGAGCACACATTCCTTTAGTCTGAAATCTGAGAATTAACTATGTGATCTGGATATAATCTTTATCTCATGAATACTTCATTTATGAGATAAAAATTATTCCACAGACCAAATGAGATGTTTGTTATTGTTGAGTTCCGCAGTTGTATCCGACTCTGCAACCTCACTGACTGCACCACACAGAGCTCTAAAGTGCAATAAATAATTATGCATGAGAATACTTTATAAAGTAGGACATCTTGCCTCCATCCCTACATTTCTCCCTTTCTTCTTTCCTTCCCTACTTCCTTCTTTCCCTCTTCTGTAATGTAATGATAAAAGTTGAGAATGCTTTTCAGAACTCTGACAACAGCCTTCACTTTCTGAATAGCTTCAGGTTTTTTTTTTTTTTCCTTGCAAAATGAGATCATTGCTTCTTATTAATCTTACTAGAATTATTTAGATAACTTTGGATATATCAAGTAAAGCAATTTGAAATCTAAGTAACAGTGTTAAGAGAAATCAGAAATGCTGTGATTATGCCTTGGATGTACTCGTCTGATTACAACAAATATTCCTCACCATAATTGTCTTAAAAAAAAAAAAGAAAAAAAGATGAGCTTATTTCTGAAATACTTTTGACAAAGCAAACAGGAATCTTATGAATCTCTTTAATGGCATCCTAGCAATACAATACATAATTAAAGGACCAAATAACAGATCTATTAATAGGGGAAAACAGTTTCAAGAAGAAAGAATAACATAAAATCTGAGCCCTGAAGTCAAAATATATGCTTAAGAAATGAACACCTGTGTTCAGTGTTTTTATTTTTCACATATTCCAGAACTATTTAACTTAATGAGTAAGAATGTGCTAAGTAATGTTAGTTCATGGTTTTTAAAAGTTTATTCTTATGTTATAGTAGCCATGAATCTTTAGTGTAAAATATCCACATTTTATTGTTTTAATATATATGAATTCCCACTATGCACATTGTAAAAATCCAGGTCTTCTTAGCAATCTAAACAAATAGGCACATAATTCATGCAGTATTGATTTTAGTACTTCTCAGAAAACAGATCATGCAAGAAGCATCTGACGTATTTAATAAGTTCACCCTTTGGCCAATCTATTTGTCTTTGTAAAGGATGGATATATAATAGAAAATGTATGCTTTAATGGATAGATTGCTAGACTTGAATTTGGAAAACTCTAGTTTGATCCTTGGAATTACCACTTATTGGGCTTCCCTAGTGGCTCAGATGGTAAATAATCTGCCTGCAATGCCAGACACCTGGACTTGATTCCTGACTGGGGAAGATCCCCTGGAGAAGGGAATGGTTACCCACTGTACTGTGTTTACCGGGAGAATTCCATGGACAGAGGAGCCTGGTGGGTTATAGTCCATGGGGTCACAAAGAGTCAGACAAGACTGAGTGACTACACACACACACACACACACACACACACACACACACACACACACACACTTTACCATGTATTACCTCTGATGCCAGGTCAAGCTCTTCATCTTCCTGAATCAAAATTTCACAATGGGAATTGAAATGATATATCAGATGCTTTGAATAGAAATCAGCAAATATCTTGTGAGACAGTATCTGGCTTATAGTAGGTGCACAATTAGTACTTGATTTGGCCTAAGAAGACCTAGACTCAGAAGACCTAGATTCTAATTACATGATTTTCCAGAATCTATATATAAAGTTTGGCAGATATTTATCTCATGTGAAAGCATTAATTTACCAGGGCTGTTATAACAAAACACTCCAGGCTGCATGGCCTAAACACAGATTTATTTTCTCACAGTTCTGGAGGCTGACAATTTAAGATGAAGGTGTTGACAGGTTCCGTCTCTCCTGAGGCCTCACTTCTTGGCTTGCTGATTGCCACTTTCTTGCTGCTTCCCCATGTCTTTTTTTTTTTTTTTTTTCACTCTCTGCACATAGACCTCTAATGTCTTTCCCTCTTCTTTTAAGGACATTAGGCATATTGGAGTAGAGCCCACCCGTATGACCTCATTTAACCTTTGTTGCTTCTTTAAAGTTTCTATTTTCAAATGTAGTCACACTCTGAGGTGTGCTGGGGGTTAAAACTTAAACTTACAAATCTTATGGGGACACCACATAACAGATCTTTCTTAATTTTATCTGTAAAACCAAATTTGTCTCCTTTGTTACCCTTGCTCTTTTCTACATGAAGGCTCAAGAAACTTTTATAGCTGTGGAGGCCAGAGGAATGGTTCTAATAGTGAATCAGTATTTTGAAGAGGTTAAAGTACAAAGAAAACTGTAAGCTTCCTCCTCTGGCTCTTGATACCAGGTGGTAGTTCAGAGATCTCCTGCTTTGTGACCAGTGAAAATAAAGAGCACAGCTGACATTCAGTGGGTTCAAAAGGGTGAGTTGACAATTTAACAACATCTGTAAATGGATTAGAGTCTAGCTGCAGAATTCAGCCAGTATTCCCTCGATGGACACTGTGAAGGAGGGTATTTTCTAAATGACAATAGCAACAGCATCCTCCTCCTGAAATAGAAAAGGGGTTTTGATGGAAAGTAAGAGTAGATGTCAAAAAGTACAGAAGTTAAGTGGTAGGAATCAGATCAGGGTCCTCTTTCTTTTACTGTCTCTGGCTTTGATTTTCTTTGAATGATTCTTTCCTGAATATCTGAATACTGTGTAGCCATCCTGTTCCCGTATGCTGTCTGTCCAAGGCAATGGGAATATAATACTACTGGACCATTTTCAGGTTCTAGACTATGACCCCTGAGCGATTGATTCCCAAGGAGCTTTGCCTTTTGTAAGGTTTGTTCGGTAAGATTGTTGTGTCCTGCCCACGGATTTGTAGTGCCATTTATTTCAAAGTGGGTAATTTTGCAACAGAGAGCTTTATATATTACACAAGGAGAAATGTACTAACATGATTCACAGTGAGGAATGTGAGATCGTATTTCTTGGTCAAAGACGTTTTATCTCTAAGACACTGCCAATAAGACAAATTCATACGTTTAAATCCCTGGGGGCTAGACTCTACTCCTTATTGCTACTGTTAGACAGCAAAACAATACAAAATAAAATTAAACAAAATAGACCAATTTTAATATGTATTTTACAGAAGCATAAAAGGATAACATATTTTATTGAGTTTTTTTTTTTTTTTTAATTTCAGAAAAAAGATGGCTTAATACTTATACTCACATTCTAATGGACATATATAAGATGCCATAGCAAAATTTATGGCATAAGTTTTCCAGCCAGTGGGTGGAAACCATAGAGCAAAATAATATTCATTTAATACATTTATACCTGTATGCACTATGTTTTTCTTTCATTCATTCATTCATTGATAGATACACTAATTTATTCAATAACTAAACAATAGAAATATCAATAGTTACCAGGCACTATATCAAGGACTAGAGATACCAAATGAAGCTATGCAGTTACTGTCTTAAAGCAGGTCAAAATCTAGTGCTACTAAAAATTTCCACCAGATCATTTTTAATTAGGATGAAAAAATAATACTAATGAAATTTCACCTTGGAGACTTGGGGCATTATAATGCTTCAGATGATGTGAAGCTGTGACATAGCTTGAAGAAAGTTGGCTGACTCGACAGAAAAAGAAAAATGTCTCAGAGTTACAAAGGATCACTTCTCGATTACTACTCTAGCATCTATCTCAGCTACCTCAGGCATGTTGATATTTTAGCACCCATGAAAACTTGGTTAAGAATTGTGTTGGTACATTTAGTAGTTCTTTCAGTTGAACAAAAGGGAATGGGAAGCTTGTGATTTGGAGGCTGTGGACATTTTGAATAAACATGATCTGTAAATTTATGTAATATGTAACTTGTCTCCTGAAAATAAAATATTGGTTGAAATACTTATTAGAGTAGAAATATTTCTAATTTAATCAGAGTATTAATAGCTTCATTGAAGTTGTCTTCATTTAATCCTGTGTGATTTATTGGAATTGTCATATATATCTTTTTGAGTATAAACATTGCGATATAGTTTTTTTTTTAATGTTTCATTTTGTATTGGGGTATAGGCAATTAACAATGTTGTAATAGCTTCAGGTGAACAGTGAAGGGACTCAGTCAGAAATAATTTTTAAAAGAAGAAATTAACACTTCACAGTGTACTATTTAAATTAGTACACAATTTAAATTAGTACTTTGAATGAAGAACGAATCAATTCAGTAACTTAGAGTTTCAATATATAGATTCTAAGTATCTTGATTTTCCTTATATTCCATATTTAATAGATGTTTAATGTGAAATTAAAATATTTATAATATATATTAGATAGAATCAATCTTAAAAACTACCTCACACGTCTTTATTACCTTTACAAAATGTTTTCTCTTTGGAGAGGGTATTCCCAACCAATAGTTTGAAAGCAAGTTTCATATATGACAAAATATTTAAAAGTATAATAAATGTCTCCATAAACATTTTGAAAATCATAGAATAAGACTACTTGCTTTTTTAAATTAAGAAATAATGAATGTTTGAGGATAATATTGTTCAATTCTTGCATTTTATGGATGGTGAAACCAATGCTTGAAAAATTATGAGTTGTCACATAGCTGTTAGTGTTAGAGTTGGTAACAAAGTCCAGTACTGTGTTCCAGTCTCATGCGTTTTCACTTGTCTTGGTTATGAATTGGTTTATTGGCAAATAACAGAAGCACCCTCAGAGAAAGGGAGGAAATCTCATCCAGTCCAAGTGAAAGGCGCACAGCTGGACATGAGGTCTGTGTGTGCCATTTTCTCTCTTGCCTGTTTTCATCTCTATTTTCTCTGACTTCCTCCTCCTTTTTAGCTGTCAGTTTCCTTGGCAAGGTTCATGATTTCTACATTCTAAAAATAACTAGTTTGTACATGCCTTACAATTAGTTCTGAATAGAGAAGCTATTTGCTCATATGGTGATTCGTATTAATTAGGAAATGGTGCCCCTCCAAGGTGACATAGCCTTGTGGGTCAATGCACCACATTAGCCAGAGGCTATGACCTGCTTCTCGGTCACCATACAACACTCAGGCCTAACACCCTCTGCCTGACTCATTTTGGTTTCTCCATTCTAAGTTCCAATTGGCTCTATTTATGTCAAATGTTGTCTTAGTTTATAAGAAGTAAGGACCCCAAGCTTATCAGATATATACTTGAGAAAGAGAAGAAAAGACAGTTGAAGTTTAATGTCAAGAATCTTGGCTTGACACTCGCCCTATTTTTCAGGTATCAGACCCCCAGTATAATCATCAGTCTAGGCCTCAAGCTATGAGAGGTACTACGCAGAGCTAATGACTTTCACCTGTGCACCAAGGGACAGTCTGCCATTAAACAGCACAGTGACAGCTGGTTTCATCTTTTTGTCATTGGCATTCTTTGAATGTGTTGTTAAAAATATAATCTCACCAAAATGGGAGATATTTGGAGCATTTTGGGTAACCTCCATGTCATCAGGTTCAAAATGTAATGCTAACAATGCAAAGGAACATTTTTTAAATTTGATATAATGTAAACAGTTTCTTCAGTTGTCAGTGTTATGGGAAATCCAGCAATAGACCCTCCCTAAAATTGAGTAATTGAATTAAATTAATTATTTAAGAGCTCTATGATGGCCAGTGAGGGGTAGAGTCAGAAACCAGATTTGACAAAATCGAAGAGGTGTCCACTTCAGGTCCAACTATTGTATGCAGAGGACAGGAAGAGGAGGTTGGTTCATATATAAAACTGTCTCTTCAAGGGTGTAGGGAGGTAATCAACTGTAACCAAAGATAGGTTTCTAATAAACCACTTTGCTTCATAATTGGCCATGAGGTATAGAAGTATATCATGATATATATTCTTTATAAAAGAGATCTCAATATACTACCTAATATAATCAGAAAAGAAAAACATATAACTCTTTCATGTGATTTTTGGCTAAAATAAACTTAACTATTGTTTCATAAAGATTAAATTTTTATCATCTGTATCTTTTTAGAAGAGATTTTTGAACATATTTGATATTCCACTAAAGCAGATTGAAAAAAAAAAAAATACTGTGGATCATCATTCCCTTTCTTTGTTCAAAGCAGTGATCTCTCATAGAATCACTTTCCACTGATTCTATCCTCACATTCTTTTCCTGCTGTTCATTCCTTGCCAGTTAATTAGAGTTGGAGTCAAGGTGAAATGCTATTAAAATGCTGCACTCATTATGTTAGCATATTTGGAAAATTCAGCAGTGGCCACTTTTCCAGGACTGGTAAAGGTCAGTTTCCATCCCAATCCCAAAGAGGGGCAATGCCAAAAAATGAATAATTTTCAGACTACCATAAAATTGCATTCATTTCACATGCTACTAACGTTATTTTCAAAATCCTTCAAGCTAGGCTTCAGCAGTACATACATTGAGAACTTTCACATATACAAGCTGGGTTTAGAAAAGGCAGAGGAACTAGAGATTGAATTGCCAACATCCAATGGATAATAGGAAAAAGCAAGAGAATTCCAGAAAAACATGTGCTTCTGCTTCATTGACTAAATACTAAATGCTAAAGCCTTTGTGTGGATTCCCTGGTGGCCCAGACAGTAAAGTGTCTGCCTACAATGTGGGAGACCCAGGTTTGATCCCTGGGTTGGGAAGATCCCCTGAAGAAGGAAATGGCAACCCACTCCAGTATTCTTGCCTGAAAAATCCCATGGACGGAGGAGTGTAGTAGGCTACAATCCGTGGGGTCGGAAAGAGTCAGACACGACTGAGCGACTTTACTTTCACTTATTTCACTTTGTGTGGATTACCACAAATGGTATAAAATACTTCAAGAGATGGGAATACCAGACCACCTTATCTGTCTCCCAAGAAACCTGTATACAGATCAAGAAACAAGTTAGAGCTGGACATGGAACACCTGACTGGTTCAAAATTGTGAAAGGAGCATGACAAGGCTGTACATTGTCACCTTGCTTGTTGTCACCTAACTTATATGCAGACTACATCCGGCAAAATTCTGGGCTGAATGAAACACAACCTGGAATCAAGATTTCCAGAACTATCAAAACCTCAGATATTCAGATGATACCACTCTAATGACAGAAAGTAAAGAGAAACTAAAGAGCCTCTTGATGAAAGTGAAAGAGGAGACTGAAAATGTTGGCTTAAAACTCAACATTCAAAAAACTAAGATCATAGCATCTGGAGCAATCGCTTCATGGCAAATAGATGGGGAAACAATGGAAACAGAGGCAGACTTTATTTTCTTGGGCTCCAAAATTACTGCAGACAGTGACTGCAAGCATGAAATTAAAAGACACTTGCTCCTTGGAAGGAAACCTATACAAACCTGAACTATGTATTAAAAAGCAGAGACATTAGTCTGCCAACAAAGGCCTGTTATGTCAAAGCTATGATTTTATACAGTAGTCATGTACAGATGTGAGAGGTGCAACATAAAGAAGGCTGAGTGCCTAAGAATTGATGCTCTCAAATTTTGGTGCTGGAGAAGACTCTTGAGCGTCCTTTGGACAGCAAGAAGATCCAACCAGTCAATCCTAAAGGAAATCAGTCCTGAATATTCACTGGAAGGACTGATGCTGAAGCTGAAGCTCCAATCCTTTGGCCATCTGATGCAAAGAGCTGACTCATTAGAAAAGACCCTGATGCTGGGAAAGATTGAAGGCAGGAGAAGGGGGTGACAGAGAGTGAGATGGATGATGGGATCATAGACTCAATGGACATGAATTGGAGCAAACTCTGGGAGATAGTGGAGGACAGGGATGCCTGGCATGCTATAGTCCATGGGGTCACAAAGATTTGGACACAACTCAGTGATTCAACAGCAATAACTCAAAGTGAAAACTATCCATCATTCCACTGGTAAACTCAGCTTCCTAAGAGCAAAGACATTGTCCTCCTTACCTCCATAATCCAATGATACCAATTATCTGTATGACAATGACATTTATTAGGTAGTTATAAATGGATAAACGGGGAAGGCAATGGCACCCCACCCGAGTACTTTTGCCTGGAAAATCCCATGGACGGAGGATCCTGGTAGGCTCCAGTCCATGGGGTCGCTAAGAGTTGGACACGACTGAGCGACTTCACTTTCACTTTTCACTTTCATGCATTGGAGCAGTCACTGGCAGCCCACTCCAGTGTTCTTGCCTGGAGAATCCCAGGGATGGGGGAGCCTGGTGAGCTTCCGTCTATGGGGTCGCACAGAGTCGGGCACGATTGAAGCGACTTAGCAGCAGCAAATGGATAAATGGCCTAGGAACTGTGAAAATAGTTTTCACAAGCAGGTAATTTTTCAGGAGGAAAGATAATATTGACAAATACTGACAAATATTGACAAATATAATATTGACAAATATCCATTGAACTTCATTAATAATGAAAAATTTTTGGAGAACTACGTTTTGGCCGTATTGACAAATATCTTTGAAAAAGTAAGAATATTCAGTGTTGGTGATAATGATAGGCAACAAATGCTCACTATTGGTAAGAAAATAACTTTTAATAGCTTTTCTGGAAGGAAACTAGTTTATTTTAAAAATCATAAAAACAGGAGTACCTTGACCTCGAGAATCTACATGTGAAAATATATTTCATTAAAACAGGTATTTATGCAATGATACAGCTATAAGGAAGTTTGTAATATCATTTTTAAAATAATATGATCAATAATCAGGAGTTGGTTACTAATATTTGATGGAGTTTTTATATGTTATTACTTATATTACTCATATATATTATATATCTATTAAAGTGATACATAAGTGTACTTATCAACATGGACACATGTTTAGTATATACTAAGTGAAAAAGACATATTGCAAATTAATGTTTTTCATAGGTATTTTGTAAATATAAGTCTGAATGTGCATAAGCCCTAATAAAGGTATCTAGAAACATCAGCATGTTAATATTTGCTGCTACTTGACATGTAAGATAATGGAATTGCTTTTTGACTTTTGTTTTGTTTTGTTGATGTGCATCTCTTTCTCACTAATGGTCACTATTTGCTTTAAATAATAAGAAATAATAAGTAATAAAATAAGTAATTTCTAGTATTTTAAAAAATTGCTTTATAGAGACATTCATTTTGTTTTTTCTTGATATTTTCTCCTGTAGTAAGCAGAACATTCAAAACTGTTTCACTGACTATTCTTTTAGAGAATAGTAATTTCAGCATCTAAACATTAGAAGCCTTCCCTAAGAACTTCAATCTGAGCATTTGAAGAGTCAGTGTTAAATCTGGCCCTCTTATTCACATATATTTTTTCTTTTGTTCTCTCTCTCATTCTTCCTCTCTCCCTGAATCCTTAACCCATCTTCAGTAAAACATTGGTGGGAAAAAACAGAAGTGTGATCATATTAGTTTCTTATAGAAAGTATACACATAAGTCAACTATACTTAGCTTTGGTTCTCAGTGTTAGGTTTTTATCCTTATTATAAAAATTCATTCGTGATCATTATTTATTTAAAAATGGAAAAATACAGAATGTTTTTAAAGGAGCTGGAAAGATGCAACCAATGTAGCATATTTACATCAAGCATCATTTATTTTTCTATATGTTATTTCCTATATGTAGTTAAAATTCTATTATACTCATATGTTTTATTTTTCTAATTGAAGTACATCCCAAATATTTTCTCAGAGCTCTCTTTGCTTTACATGGTTGTTATGCCATATCAGCATGTGTGTCATTTGTTCTTTTATTTAATGTCTTAAATGCCTACTATGTGCCTGCTATATACAAAGTGTACAGATCAGATCAGATCAGATCAGATCAGTCGCTCAGTCGTGTCCGACTCTTTGCGACCCCATGAACCGCAGCACGCCAGGCCTCCCTGTCCATCACCAGCTCCCGGAGGTCACTCAGACTCGCATCCATCGAGTCAGTGATGCCATCCAGCCATCTCATCCTCTGTCATCCCCTTCTCCTCCTGCCCTCAATCCCTCCCAGCATCAGAGTCTGCTCCAATGAGTCAACTCTTCGCATGAGGTGGCCAAAATACTGAGTTTCAGCTTTAGCATCATTCCTTCCAAAGAAATTCCAGGATTGATCTCCTTCAGAATGGACTGGTTGGATCTTCTTGCAGTCCAAGGGACTCTCAAGAGTCTTCTCCAACACCACAGTTCAAAAGCATCAATTCTTCGGCGTTCAGCCTTCTTCACAGTCCAGCTCTCACATCCATACATGACCACAGGAAAGACCATAGCCTTGACTAGGCGAACCTTTGTTGGTAAAGTAATGTCTCTGCTTTTGTACAAAAGACAAGCATGATTCCTACCCTCCTGGTGTAGTCTAGTTTGAGACCCAATTTATGCCTTGCTTGCATGCATATTCAGTCATGTCTGATTTTGCAACCCCATAGACTATAACCTACAAGTCCCCTCTATCCAAGGGTTTTCCAAGCAAGAATACTGGAGTGAGTTGCCATTCCCTTCTCCAGGGGATATTTCTGACCCAGGGAATAACTCATATCTCCTATATCTCCTGCATTGCCTGCTGCTGCTGCTGCTAAGTCGCTTCAGTCGTGTCCAACTCTGTGCGACCCCACAGACAGAAGCTCACCAGGCTCCCCTGTCCATGGGATTTTCCAGGCAAGAACACAGGAGTGGGTTGCCATTACCTTCTCCAATGCATGAAAGTGAAAAGTGAAAGTGAAGTCGCTCAGTCGTGTCCAACTCTTGCGACCCCATGGACTGCAATTTTTATTTATTCATTTATTTTACTACTGAGCCATCTGGGAAGCCTTGCTTAGTCCACTGTAAAACTCAATAAACAAAAGAAGCAGTAATTGGAAGTGAGACATAGGTGTTAATTAGAGTCACACCATGAGCAGCAACTGTCTATACTCAGTATGACTTAGTCATAGTTTTCATTGTTCCCTCAGATCAGTTAAGTTGCTCAGTCATGTCCGACTCTTTGCGACCCATGAATCGCAGCACGCCAGGCCTCCCTGTCTATCACCAACTCGCGGAGTTGCGGAGTTCACTCAGACTCATGTCCATTGAGTCAGTGATGCCATCAAGCCATCTCATCCTCTGTCGTTCCCATCTCCTCCTGCCCCCAATCCCTCCCAGCATCAGAGTCTTCTCCAATGAGTCAACTCTTTGCATGAGGTGGCCAAAGTACTAGAGTTTCAGCTTCAGCATCATTCCTTCCAAAGAACACCCAGTACTGATCTTTAGAATGGACTAGTTGGATCTCCTTGCAGTCCAAGGGACTCTCAAGAGTCTTCTCCAACACCACAGTTCAAAACCATCCAATTCTTTGGTGCTCAGCTTTCTTCACAGTCCATCTCTCACATCCATACATGAGCACAGGAAAAACCATAGCCTTGACTAGACGGACATTTGTTGGCAAAGTAATGTCTATGCTTTTGAATGTGCTATCTAGGATGGTCATAACTTTCCTTCCAATGAGTAAGCATCTTTTAATTTCATGACTGCAGTCACCATCTGCAGTGATTTTGGAGCCCCCAAAAATCAAGTCTGACACTATTTCCACTGTTTCCCCATCTATTTCCCATGAGGTGATGGGGCCAGATGCCATGATCTTGGTTTTCTGAATGTTGAGCTTTAAGCCAACTTTTTCACTCTCTTCTTTCACCTTCATCAAGAGGCTTTTTAGTTCCTCTTCACTTTGTGCCATAAGGGTGGTGTCATCTGCATGTCTGAGGTTCTTGATATTTCTCCCGGCAATTTTGATTCCAGCTTGTTCTTCTTCCAATTCAGTGTTTCTCATGATGTACTCTGCATATAAGTTAAATATACAGGGTGACAATATACACCCTTGATGCACTCCATTTCCTATTTGGAAACAGTCTGTTGTTTCATGGCCAGTTCTAACTGTTGCTTCCTGACCTGCATACAGATTTCTCAAGAAGCAGGTCAGGTGGTCTGGTATTCCCATCTCTCTCAGAATTTTCCACAGTTGATTGTGATCCATAGAGTCAAAGACTTTGGCAGTCAAAAAAGCAGAAATAAATGTTTTTCTGGAACTCTCTTGTTTGTTCCATGATCCAGCAGATGTTGGCAATTTGATCTCTGGTTCCTCTGTCTTTTCTGAAACCAGCTTGAACATCTGGAAGTTCATAGTTCACATATTGCTGAGGCCTGGCTTGGAGATTTTTGAGCATTACTTTACTAGCGTGTGAGATGAGTGCAACTGTGCAGTAGTTTGAGCATTCTTTGGCATTGCCTTTCTTTGGGATTGGAATGAAAACTGACTATTTCCATTGTTGTGGCCACTGCTGATTTTTCCAAATTTGCTGGCATATTGAGTGCAGCACTTTCACAGCATCATCTTTCAGGATTTGTAATAGCTCCACTGGAATTACGTCACCTCCACTAGCTTTGTTCATAGTGATGCTTTCTAAGGCCCACTTGACTTCACATTCCAGGATGTCTGGCTCTAGGTCAGTGATCACACCATGGTGATTATTTGGGTTGTGAAGATCTTTTTTGTACAGTTCTTCTGTGTATTCTTGCCATCTCTTCTTAATATCTTATGCTTCATAGGTCCATACCATTTTTGTCCTTTACTGAGCCCATCTTTGCATGAAATGTTCCCTTGGTATCTCTAATTTTCTTGAAAACATCTCTAGTCTTTCCCATTCTGTTGTTTTCCTCTATTTCTTTGCATTGATCGCTGAAGGCTTTTTTAACTCTTCTTGCTATTCTATGGAACTCTGCATTCAGATGTTTATATCTTTCCTTTTCTTCTTTGCTTTTCGCTTCTCTTCTTTTCACAGCTATTTGTAAGGCCTCCCCAGACAGCCATTTTGCTTTTTTGCATTTCTTTTCCATGGGGATGGTCTTGATCCCTGTCTTCTGTACAATGTCACGAACCTCATTCCATAGTTCATCAGGCACTCTATCTATCAGATCTAGGTCCTTAAATCTATTTCTCACTTCCACTGTATAATCATAAGGGATTTGATTTAGGTCATACCTGAATGGTCTAGTGGTTTTCCCTACTTTCTTCAGTTTAAGTCTGAATTTGGCAATAAGGAGTTCATGGTCTGAGCCACAGTCAGCTCCTGGTCTTGATTTTGCTGATTGTATAGAGCTTCTCCATCTTTGGCTGCAAAGAATATAATCGATCTGATTTCAGTGTTGACCATCTGGTGATGTCCATGTATAGAGTCTTCTCTTGTGTTGTTGGAAGAGGGTATTTGCTATGACCAGTGCATTTTCTTGGCAAAACTCTATTAGTCTTTGCCCTGCTTCATTCCGTATTGCAAGGCCAAATTTGCCTGTTACTCCAGGTGTTTCTTGACTTCCTACTTTTTCATTCCAGTCCCCTATAATGAAAAGGACATTATTCCCTGCTACTGCTACTGCTGCTAAGTCACTTCAGTCGTGTCCGACTCTGCATGACCCCATAGACGTCAGCCCACCAGGCTCTCCTGCCCCTGGGATTCTCCAGGCAAGAAAACTGGAGTGGGTTGCCATTTCCTTCTCCAATGCATGAAAGCGAAAAAGTGAAAGTGAAGTCGCTCAGTCGTGTCCGACTCTTAGCGACCCCATGGACTGCAGCCCACCAGGCTCCTCCATCCATGGGATTTTCCAGGCAAGAGTACTGGAGTGGGGTGCCATTGCCTTCTCCAACATTATTCCCTAGTGCCCCCTAATTACTTTTCCGCTTTAGTGGGAAATAAACATGTCTAGCAAATCATGATCATTACTGTACAAATCATGGTAGTCATGCAAAGATTAATAAGTTCTTTGCCCTATAAATATTGTTTAACAAGTTAAAACAAGAGAACCTGGAATGACAAGTTCATCTGCCTATTCTTACTTTTCTCTTAGTGAAGAAGAACAGAGAGGAACCTTTGAGTGAAATATGTTCATCTGAGGTAATCAGGCTATTTTCAAAGTATTTAATGACAGAGACAGAACAGGACCTGACCATTCAGAAGGCCCCCCCATTTGGTTCTGTATATGCCCATTAGGTGCTCTGTCATAGAGGTCTGGCTGGGACATCCAGGGCCAGAAGGGCTAGTACAGTGGGAGCTCTCATGAGGATCAGGGCCGTGGCTGTTTTCCGGTGTGAAAGTATTTCAACATTTTAGCAACTGGTGTGACAGGCTCAGTCCTAGAGGAAATATATCAAGGTCCTGTAGGTGTCTTCTGCTCTCAGGAAAGACACAATAGTGGTCAGAACAGTTCTCCTTTTGCAATGAAACTTTGTCCGTGGTAGATCTTTTGTTGCTCTCACAGAAGTGAAAACTTCTAGATGTATGTGGACAACTGAAAAGTGAAGAAATTCTGAATACAGTCATTGGAATAAAATATAAACATTTTAGGAATGCAGCTTGAATATTGTTGAATAGAGGAAAAAGGAAGAAGCCAGTAGGATAACTGTCTGAGATTTGATAATGAGGACATCTGAAATGTGCTTATTTTACAAGAAAATAAAAGTAGTAAAGAGAGTCATCTAATTGTAGTGACTTTATAAAGTGGCAGTATATGAACTAATAATGCATATGAAAATATTTTTAAAAATTTGTTCTCCTCTTTCAGCTTTCCTTATTGGAAAAAACTGGATTTGGAGGTGTTCTTCTATATATTGATCCTTGTGATTTACCAAAGACTGCAAATCTTAGCTATAATACCTTCATGGTATCACTGAATCCAGGAGGAGACCCTTCTACACCTGGTTATCCAAGTATTGGTAAGTTTACTATTAATCCTTATTATTCTTGTAAGCATTATAAGGTTGCAATTTATAAGTACATGTTACCTAAAGTAATTAAAAAATAGTAAAGTTGAAGAATTCTTACCACTCAATATTTCAAAAAATCAATGTTTTATCTTCTCAAAATTATAGACTGCCCCAGAATAAAACTTGAAAAAGTTTAAAATAGATTTTTGTCTCAATAACTTACAGTATAGTAAACAGAGAGAAAACATTTTAAATGTTATTGATGGACTGATAAGTTAAATTAACACCATGTGGGACAAGTACTCCAAATAGGTAGAAAACATGCATCTACCTAGAAGAATGAAATATCTACGACTTTGGAGGTTGTCATAACTTGAAGCCCAGAATCTAGGGCTACACATGCTCAAGTTAGGTGTCTGTGAAAAACGAAAGTGAAAGGTGCTCAGTTGTGTCTGATTCTTTGTTCACAGAATTCTCCAGGCCAAAATACCTGCTGGAGTGGGTAGCCATTCTTTCTCTAGGGGATCTTCCCAACCCAGGGATTGAACCCAGGTCTCCCACATTGCAGGTGAATTCTTTACCAGCTGAACCACAAGGGAAGTCCAAGAATATGGAGTGGGTAGCCTATCCCTTCTCCAGCGGATCTTCCAGGCCCAGGAATCGAACTGGGGTCTCCTGCATTGCAGCTGGATTCTTTACAAACTGAGCTATCAGGGAAGCCCTGAAGCTATGGGAAATAATGCTGGATAGGACTAGAGTTGACATGATTAAATTCTCTGGTTCCCTAAAAGAAGGGATCTCATTTGTTTGTCCAGCCACTTGGCAGCATAGACATGGCTATTTTGCATCAAACATCCTTTTCTTTCCCAGCAAGCTGTGTTCATTACAGTGGGGGTCATGTGGCAAAGAGAAACAACTGTGATTTTGGCAGGTGCTCACTGTATCATTGAACTTCTGTCTAATGTGTCATTGACAAATATTCTGTATGCACAAGCTTGGCAGAGGAAAAGCTCTTTGAACCTCCTTCCAGGGTAATACTAACCCATTAACTGTGATGCTTCAGTCAGGAATTAAGCTAATAAAAAATTCATGTAATTATCCATGTGTCCCATCAATATTTTCTTTGTTTTCCACAAGATATAACAAAAGACTAAAAGCATCTTTCTTAAGTCTAACTTCCCTTTGTATATAATTAACTTTACCAATCAATTAATAACTTTCTCCAAGAAGGAAGTAAATTAAGTCAAATATGAGTTATAATTTTATGAATTTTGTTGGGTTTGTTAAGTACTACTTTGTTTACTAAAACACCCTTTTAATAATCCATGTAAGAATTTTCTCTGGGAACTCACTGTTCTGTAGTTTGTACAGTTCACTCTCATTCCTGCAATTTTCAAGTTAAAATTAATAGATATCCATCTACAATTCTGCGACCTCACCAGAAATGTCAGTTACGCTCTCTCATTTGCAAATGCTCTGATTGCCTTGAGTTGTAATGCCTCAGTATCAGGAGGTTGCATGTAGCATCTAACTCTGCTGCAAAGCACTGTTCTGCAGTGCTACTGAAAAGCAGATGCTGGATGAATACTTTGCTTAAGCTGGTAAATTGCCTCATTGCCAACAGTTACTATTTATATATTTTTGACTTAGGTCATTTAATAAATGTAGAATTCAGCCATCTGTAGCAAAGGGCTGGCCATTGTCTTGAGAATCTCAGCATGATTTTTTAAAATAATTTTTAATTTGAAATAACTTCCATTCAAAAAAATGTTGCAAATAATGTATGCAAATATTTAGACTCTCTGGCCATTTTTGATTTGAGTTGTTTGTTTTCTGTATTGTTGTGTTGCATGGGTCATTTATATATTTTGGATATTAACCCCTTATCAGTTATATGATTTGCAAAAATCTCCATTCAGTGGATTGCCTTTTCATTTTGATGATGTACCTTTTTTAGTTCAACATGGTCCCTTTTGTTTATTTTTATTTTTGGTTCCTTTTGCTTTTGGAGCAGATCAACAAAAGACATAATAATAAAAAGACTGACGTTAGTGAGTTTACTGCCAATATTTTCTTTAAAGAATTGTATGGTTTAGGTTTTATATTCAAGTTCTTAATGCATTTTGAGTTAATTTTTATATATGGTGTAAGATTCTTCTGCTGGTGAATGTTAAGTTTTCCCCACTCTGTCACAGAAACTCTAATTAGCCCATTGTTTGTTCTTTGATCCTTTGTTGTAAATTAATTGTCCATATATGGGTGGGCTTATTTCTGAGATCTCAGTTCTGTTCCATTGACCTCTGTGTGTGGTTTTCTGTCAGTATCATACTGTTTTGATTGCCATCACTTGGTAGTATAGCTTTAAATCAGCACATATGATATCTCCAATTCACTTGGTAGTATAGCTTTAAATCAGCACATATGATATCTCCAATTTTTACTTCTTCCTCAAGTTTGTTTTGTCTATTCAGGTTTTTTTTGTGTGTGTGTTTTCATAGAAGTTTTAGAATTGTTTGTTCTATTTCTGTGATATATGACATTGGAATTTTGATATAAATTGCATTGAATATGCAGATTGCTTTGCATAGTATGGGCATCTTAACAATATTAATTTTTCCAATCTATGAGCACAGAATGTTTTTTCATTAATTTATGTCTTCTTATTTCATAAACATCTTACAGTTTTCAGTGTACAAATCCTTCATGTACTTGGCCAAATTTATTCCCTAAGTATTTTATTATTTTGATGTAAATTGTAATTGTAAATGGTTCCAGATTGGGAAAGGAGTACATCAAGGCTGTATATTCTTACCCTGCTATTTAAATTATATGCAGAGTACATCATGCAAAATATGGGGCTGGATAAAGCACAAGCTGGAATCAAAATTGCCAGGAGAAATATCAATAACATCAGATATGCAGGTGACACCACTCTTATGGCAGAAAGCAAAGAAGAACTAAAGAGCTTCTTGGTGAAAGTGAAAGAGGGGAGTGAAAAAGTTGGCTTAAAACTCAACATTCAGAAAACCAACATCATGGCATCTGTTTCCATAATATCATGGCAGATAGATGGGAAAACAATGGAAACAGTGAGTGATTTTATTATTTTGGGCTCCAAAATCACTGCAGATGGTAACTGCAGCCATGAAATTAAAGGATGCTTGCTCCTTGGAAGAAAAACTATGACCAACCTAGACAGCATATTAATAAGCAGAGACATTACTTTGCCAAAAAAGTCCATCTAGTCAGAGCTATGGTTTTTCCAGCAGTCATGTATGGATATGAGAGTTGGACTATAAAGAAAACTGAGCACCAAAGAACTGATGCTTTTGAACTGTGGTGTTGGAGAAGACTCTTGTGAGTCCCTTGGACAACAAGGAGATCCAACCAGTCCATTCTAAAGGAAATCAGTCCTGAACATTCATTAGAAGGACTGATGCTGAAGCTGAAGCTCCAATACTTTGGCCACCTGATGCGAAGAACTGACTCATTAGAATAGACCCTGATATTAGGAAAGATTAAAGGCCAGAGAGGAAGGGGATGACAGAGGATGAGATAACTAGATGGCATCACTGACTCGATGGACATGAGTTTGAGTAACCTCTGGAAGTTGGCGATGGACAGGGAGGCCTGGTGTGCTGCAGTCCATGGCGTTACAAAGAGTTGGACACAACTGAGCGTCTGAACTGAACTCAATTGTAAAAGATTGTTTTCTTAATTTCTGTTTCTAATAGTTCATTATTAATGTACTCACAGCTTTCCGTATATTGAAATCTCACAGCTTTCCGTATATTGATTTTGTAACATGTAACTTTAATGAATTTATTTTTTAATTCTCACATCTTTCTGGTAGAGTATTTAGGATTTTCTATGTATAATACAATGTCATCTGCAGATGACATTATATTTCATTATATTATAAGGCAATTTTCTTTCTCAGTTCAGATTTGAGAGAATTTTATTTCTTTTCTTGCTTAATTACTGTAGCTAGTACTTTCAGTACTATGTTGAATAAAAGTGGCAAGAGTGGGCATCCCTGTTCCTAATTTTAGGGGAAAAACTCTCTTAATTTTTCATCAGTGAGTGTGTTATTAGCTGTGTATTTGTCATACATAGCCTTTACTATTTGAGGTATATTCTCTCTATACCCACTTTATGGGCAGTTAAAAGAGGGTTGTATTTTTTCAAATGCTTTTTCTGCATCTGTTGAGATGATCTTATAATTCTGATTCTTCATTTTGTTAACATGATATATTACATGGGTTTTCTGTAGATGTTGAATCACCCTTGCTTCCCTGGAATAAATCCCACTTGATCAAGATGTACATATTTTTAATGTTTTGTTGGATTTGACTTGCTAATAATTTGTTGAAGATTTTTGCATCTGTAGATATTGATGATAGTGGCATGCATGTGTCATCTTTGTGGTGTCCTTGGCTGGTTTTAGTATTAGGGAAATATTGGCTTTGTAAATGCTTTGGAATGTTTTCCTCCTCCTCAATTTTTAGAAGAAAAGTATTAAGTCATCTTTGAATATTTTGTGTTAATATTGAGAGAATAAGTATTAAATCTTCTCTGAGTGTTTTGTAGAGTTTGCCAAAGAAGCTGTCTCTCTGGTCCTCAGCTTTTGTTTGTTGTGAGATTTTCTAATTTGTGTCTCAATCTCCTTGTTGGTAATTTCTGTTCAGATTTCCTGTTTCTTTATTTTTCATTCTTGGAAGATTTTTTGTTTCTAGGAATTTATCCATGGTTGTCAAGCTGTTGGTATTTAATTATTGGTAGTAGTCCCATTTTATCCTTCAAATTTATGTGGTTACATTTATAACTTCTCTTTCATTTTTTAATTTTATTTATTTGTATCCTCTTTCTTTTTTTTTCTCTCTCTCTTTTTCTTTTTTTTGGTTAGTCTAGCAAAAGGTTTGTAGATTTTATCCTTTCTAATCACAAGCTCTTAGTCTCATTGATCTTTTCCACTTTATATTTTGTCTCTCTTTGATTTACTTCTGTCTGGTCTTTATTATTCTCTTCTTTCTGTTAATTGTGGGCTTCATTTATTCTTTTTCTAGTTCCTTTAGGTATAAAGTTAGATTGTTTATTTGGTATTATTGTAGTTGTTTCTTGATTGAAGCCTGAATTATTATGAACTTCCCTTTTAGAACAATTTTTTGTTGAATTCCATAGATTTTGGTATGTTGTATTTCTATTTTCATTTGCCTCTAGATTTTTTTTGTTTGTTTTCTTTTTTCAAAGACCCCTTTAGTTTTATCCCATTACAGTTGGAGAAAGTTTTTCTTCGGTTTATTGAAATGCAGTTTGTGACCCAACATGTGATCTATCCTAGAAAATGTCCCATGTGTACTTAAGAAGAATGTGTATTCTTTTGCTTTTGAATGGAATGCTCTATATCTATTAAGTTCATCTTATCTAATGTATTATTTAAATTTAATGTTTTTACATTGACTTTTTTTTTTTTTCGGTCTGGATAATATATTGATTGAGGTAGGTAGGGGGTTAAAGTCACCTACTATTATTGTCTTCTTTAAACTTTTCCCTTTAAGATCAAAAATATTTTCTTTTGTATCTTGGTGCTGTTCTCTTCAGTTCAGTTCAGTTGCTCAGTCATGTCTGACTCTTTGCGACCCCATGGACTGCAGCATGCCAGGCTTCCCTGTCCATCACCAACTCCTGGAATTTACTCAAATGCATTTCCATAGAGTCAGTGATGCCATCCAACCATCTCATCCTCTGTCATAACTTTCTCTTCCCACCTTCAATCTTTCTCAGCATCAGAGTCTATTCCAATGAGTTGGTTCTTCACATCAGGTGGCCAAAGTATTGGAGTTTCAGCTTTATCATAAGTCCCGCCAATGAATATTCAGGACTGATTTCCCTTAGGATTGACTGGTTGGATCTCCTGGCTGTCCAAGGGACTCTCAAGAGTCTTCTCCAACACCACAGTTCAAGGGCATCAATTCTTTGGTGCTCAGCTTTCTTTATAGTCCAACTCTCACATCCATGCATGACTACTGGAAAAGTGCTAGCTTTGACTACACAGACCTTTGTTAGCCAAGTAATGTCTTTGCTTTTTAATATGCTGTCTAGGTTGGTCATAGTTTTTCTTCCAAGGAGCAAGTGTCTTTTAATTTCATGGCTGCAGTCACCATCTGCAATGATTTTGTACCTCCCCACCCCCCCAAAAAAAATAAAGTCTGTCACTGTTTCCGTTGTTTCCTCATCTATCTGCCATGAAGTGATGGGACCAGATGCCACTATCTTAGTTTTCTGAATGTTGCTCTTCTGTTGGGTTTCTGTATTTTTTTGCTGGATTTACCTTTTTATTATCATGTAATGCTCTTCTATGTCATTTCTTACAGTCTTTGTTTTAAAGTCTATTTTTGTCTGATATGAGAATAGCTAGTGCAGTTTTCTTTTAATTTCTATGTGCATGAAATATATTTTTTCCATTCCTTCATTTTCTGTCTGAGTGTGTCCTTCCTTATAAAGTGAGTCTTTTGTTGGCAGCAAATAGATGGGTCCTATTTTTGATCTGTTTTTCCACTCCATCTTTTTATTAGTTCTTTTAGTTTGTTTGCATTTTAAGTAATTACTGATGGGTATGTACTTTTTGGGGATTCCCTGGTAGCTCAACTACTAAAGAATCCACCTGCAATGCAGGAAACCACAGTTCAATTCCTGGATCAAGAAGATCCCCTGAAGAAGGGATAGGCTGCCCACTCCAGTATTCTTGGAGTCCCCTGGTGGCTCAGACTGTAAGGAATCTGCCTTCAATGTGGGAAACCTGGGTTTGATCCCTGGTATGGGAAGATCCCCTGGAGTAGGACATGGCAACCCTCTCTGGTATTCTTGCCTGGAAAATCCCCATGGACAGAGGAGCCTGGCAGGCTATAGTCCTTGGGGTCACAAAGAGTCAGACATGACTAAGAACACACAAACACACACATGTATTTATTGTGATTTTATCTTTTTTCTTTTTCTCTCTTTCCTTGTGTATTGGATGCTTTCTTTAGTGTTATATTTAGATTTCTTTCTCATTTTCCTTTGTATACTTGCAATAATTTTTTGACCTCCTTGGGTTACTGTGAAATTCACATATAACATTCTTATGAGTGTTGCTTAAGTTGGTAGCAACTTAAATTTAAACACATTTCAAAACTTTTTCTTTCTACTCTCTCCTCAGCACATACACATTTTATATTTTTGATGATACATTTTACATCTTTAATAAGTGTCCTTTAATTATTGTAATTTTAGCTAATTTTACTACTTTTTTCTTGTAATTCTTATATCTACCTTATTAGCAATTATTTTATGAACTTTGCTATATATTTACCTTTTCCAATAAGGTATTTTTTTCTTTCATATATTTTCATATTAACTAATTCCATTTCCTTTCAGCTTAAAGAAATCCCTTTAATATTTCTTGCAGGACCAGTGTAGTGGTGATGAAATCCTTTAGTTTTTGCTTAGCTGGTACAGCCTTGATCTCTCCTTCAATTCTGAATGTTAACTTTGCTGGGTAGAAAATTTGGGGTTGGAGGTTTTTTCTCTTTCTGCATGATGGATATAGCACACTACTTCCTTCTGGCATGTAAGGTTCTTACTGAAAAATCTACAAATATTCTAATGGGATTTCCCTTGTAAGCATCAAGTTGTGTTCTCTTGCTGCTTTTAGAAGTTTCTCTTTATCCTTAACTTTTACAATTTTAATTGTATCTTCATACGTATCTTTTTTGATTCATGCTATTTGCAACTCTGCGAAGAGTTGACTCATTGGAAAAGACCCTGATGCTGGGGAGGATTGGGGGCAGGAGGAGAAGGGAACAACAGAGAATGAGATGGTTGGATGGCATCACCGACTCGATGTACATGAGTTTGGGTGAACTTCAGGTGTTGGTGATGGACAGGGAGGCCTGGCATGCTGTGATTCATGGGGTCGCAGAGTCGGACACAACTGATCAACTGAACTGAACTGGGATTTCTGGACCTGGTGTCTGTTTTCTTCCCTGGATTAGAGAATTTTCAGCCACTATTTCCCTAAATAATATTTCTGGCTCTTTTACTCACTTTTTTTTCTGGGACCCCTATAATAATACAAACATTATCCTGATCATTGTTGTTTCAAAAGTCTCTATTTTCTTTTTTTAAAATTCTTCTTTCATTTTGCAGCTCTGACTGAGTTCCATTGTTTTGTCTTCTAGCTGAGTGATCTGTCCTCTCTAGTGTTTAATCCCTCTAGTGAACTCTTCTGCTCTGTTATACCTTCTTTTGATACCTTCTTATGTTCTCTGTCTCTTTGTTGAGGCTTTCATTCTGAGCACATTGTTTTTCCACATTCAGTGAAGCATCATTCTTGATCATTAATTTTAAATTTTTATCAGCCAATTGCTTACCTCTGTTGCTTTTATATCTTTTTCTGACATTTTTGTTTTGTTCTTTCAATTTGAACATAATCCTCTTTCTCCTCAATTTGTCTAGTTCTTTATTTTTATAAATTAGGTTATCTCTCCCAGTCTTAAAGGTGTGGTCTTATTTATGAGATATACTATGAGGCTCAGACATACAATCCTGCCTCAGACATACAACTCTAGAGCCAGATATCAAGGAGTGTCACCTATGTGGACTCTGCATCTTCCTCCTTTGGTGGAGCCCAGTGGTGGCTGCTATGGGATGCTTTTATGTGGGATTTGCCCTTGGAATAGCTGAGGGTCTTGTGGCTTCTGTGGGACACTGGTGAAGAGGACTCTTCCTTAGATTTTTTCTGAGGTCTGACTTAGGTGCTAGGAGAGAAAGGACTCTCAGTGGGTCCATGCCCACTGTCTATAACAGTTTATGGAGAGAATTCCAAAATACTGCTCTTCAATGCTGACATTATCAAAGTAATCTGGGATCACAAAATGGTCTCCATCAGTATCTCAGTCCCCAGGGAGCATCCCACCTAATTTCCTCATCCCTGACATAAAATTCAGGATTAGGAAGTGGGTCCGCCTTACCTATAGTTCATGTGTTTGGTGCTGATTTTCAGATCAAGTTAGTCTGTGTACAAGCCCTTTAACAAAAGGTTTTTCATTCCCTAGGGTGCTGTTTTTCATTCCCTAGGCCTTTGACTGTGTGGATCACAATAAACTGTGCAAAATTCTGAAAGAGATGGGAACACCAGACCACCTGACCTGGCTCTTGAGAAATGTGTATGCAGGTCAGGAAGCAACAGTTAGAACTGGACATGGAACAACAGACTGGTTCCAAATGGGAAAAGGAGTAGGTCAAGGCTGTATATTGTCACCCTGCTTATTTAACCTATATGCAGAGTACATCATGAGAAACGCTGGGCTGAAAGAAACACAAGCTGGAATCAAGATTGCCGGGAGAAATATAAATGACCTCAGATATGCAGATGATACCATCCTTATGGCAGAAAGTGAAGAGGAACTAAAAAGCCTCCTGATGAAAGTGAAAGAGGAGAATGAAAAAGTTGGCTTAAAGCTCAACATTCAGAAAACAAAGATCATGGCATCTGGTCCCATCACTTCATGGGAAGTAGACGGGGAAACAGTGGAAACAGTGTCAGACTTTATTTTGGGCGGAGGCTCCAAAATCACTGCAGATGGTGATTGCGGCCATGAAATTAAAGACGCTTACTCCTTGGAAGGAAAGTTATGATCAACCTAGATAGCATATTAAAAAACAGAGACATTACTTTGCCAACAACCGTCTGTCTAGTCAAGGCTACGGTTTTTCCAGTAGACATGTATGGATGTGAGAGTTGGACTGTGAAGAGAGCTGAGTGCCAAAGAATTGATTCTTTTGAGCTGTGGTGTGGAGAAGACTCTTGAGAGTCCCTTGGACTGCAAGGAGATCCAACCAGTCCGTCCTAAAGGAGATCAGCCCTGGGATTTCTTTGGAAGGATGATGCTAAAGCTGAAACTGCAATACTTGGCCACCTCATGCAAATAGTTGACTCATTGAAAAAGACTCTGATGCTGCGAGGGATTGGGGGCAGGAGGAGAAGGGGATGCCCGAGGATGAGATGGCTGGATGGCATCGCCGACCTGATGGATGTGAGTTTGAGTGAACTTCGGGAGTTGGTGATGGACAGAAAGGCCTGCCGTGCTGCAGTTCGTGGGGTTGCAGAGTCAGACACGACTGAGCAACTGAACTGAACTGAGGGTTTTGTAGCTTTCTTACACATACTTCTCATTGGTTTTCAAAGCCAGATATTTTGTGGGCTTATTTCTCCTGTTCAGGATCTCAGGGTTGGGAGGGTTGATATGGAGCTTGATCCCTTGTTTCTCGGGTTAAAGATCCATTTGTTTGTGATTCTTCCCAATTGTGGTTTTCTGAAATGATTTTTTTCCCCGTGATGAAATTGTATCTCTACTCATCTTAAAACTGTCCTTTTACACTTTGTTGTGGAGTCTTCATACATCCAGTGTTCAGGTCCCTTTTCATGAGATTTATTTCACATGTCGTTGTAGAGTTGAGGTGTATCTGAGAGGACATATCTTCCCACACTGTTATTTTGAACTCTCTCTCTCTTTTTTTAATATATACAAAATAAAGAGAATAGTAAATTGAACCTCCTATATATCTCAACCAGTTTCATCAATTATTATAATATTTTTGTTTTGTCTATACATTCCCTCACACTCCTTATAACCATATTTTTTCAGATAAAATTTTTATAAATTGAAACAGATACATCTTAATGGGCAAAAGAATACAGCCATGTACTTTCCATTCCTATTTAGTATAAGAACATTCCCATCATCTCCCAAAGTTCTCTGGGTCACTTCAGAGTAACTCTTCATCACCAAACCTAGCTAACCACTAGTCTCAAGATTGGTATAGAATTTTAGAAATTCATATAAATGGAAACATGAAGTATATATTCTATTGTGTAGAGATTCTTTTGCTCAATATAATATCTGTGATATTTATTTATGGTTGCAGTTATTAGTATTTCATTCTCTTTTATTTCTGGGAAGCATGCCACAATTTTATGTAGGTTTAAGTACATTTTTTTAAACAAAAATGTTGATGAACTTTGCTACAATGTATGATCTAAATTGACTGTTCAAACAAATGCTTGGCCTTCTTGTAAGATAGTTCTGCTCAGTGAGCCTTTGCATATCCAAATATTTATTGATTATTGTAGAATCAGAGAAGAGAGTAAAAGTTTTAAAATAATCCTTGTCCCTGTAATACAGAAGATGATTCATCATTCTTTTTAATATAAATGAGGATTTAGCTTCATTTGGCATGTTAATTAACTACTCTGAGTCTTATTCTCTCACAATAAAAAGCATTACACTAATATGTATTTCACAAAGTTGTTTGTAAAAGGATGCAAAATTCTGGTCTCCACCTCATAATTAAATAGAAACTCTGAGGAAGTGTCCCAATTATCTCTGTTCTAACACATTTTTAGTAATTCTGATAGAAATGAATTTCGAGAGTCACTGAGCCAGAGAATCTTTACGTTCCATATCTACCACATCTGAGTTGGACCCCTGTGGCTATTGACTTAAATTTTGTGGCACCATGATACTGTTCTTTCACATCATCTTGTATTGCTGCCTCCACACCAGTCAGGACTGGGGAACAATGAATTCCTGATACTCAATCAAATTTTTGTATTCAACAGGCTATTAGTAAATATTTGTTGAGTGAACAAGTTATTCTTTTTTTTTCAGTTTTTATTGAAGCATAATTGATTTATATAGCTGTGTTAATTTCAAGTATACAACAAAGTGAATTATATATATATATCCATTCTTTTACAGATTCTCTTCTCATATGGTTTATTACAGAATATTGAATAGAGTTCATTTTGCTATACAGTAGGTCCTTGTTAGTTATTGTTTATATAGTGGTTGTGTATATGTCTATCTCAGTCTCTTTATTTATCACTTCATCCCGTGTTTCACCTTTGGTAACCATAAGTTTGATCTTCAGGTGTGTGAGTCTGCTTTGTTTTGTAAATAAGTTCATTTTATCATCTTTATTAGATTCCTCAAATAAATTAGATCACATGATTTCTCTGTCTTACTTCACTTATTATGATAATCTCTAGGTTCCTGATTGCTTGTCTGATGATTCTGATCCTAGGTTTTATCCTAATTTTAATTAACGTAATTAAAACTCCTTTTTTTTTTTTTTAAGAAAAAGCACTTGCATACAGTTTTTCCTCCTTAAATGCTTTTGTCAACTCTCACATCTCTTTTACCACTCAAAATATCAGAGGTTGCATTGATTCAAACAGCTTTGAAATTACATATAAGATATTAGGATATCAGAATCTAATCTAATCTCTTAATTCCCTTGATAATTTATTAAATATTTCAAAGATTAAATGTTCAAACTATCAGACTTTATCATAACTGCTTCCACCAACTTGTCAGGAGTGTTTTAATGCATCAAACTGTAATTCAAGCAAAGTTCATTCCCTAAAACTATATACTTTTAAAATTCTAAGAGGCTTTAAGGTATAAGTAGCACAGTTTTATTCTCAAAATTGAGGCAAAAGAAACCTGATCACATTATCTAGGGACTCAGATAAATGAGGCATAAGAACTGACATTTACAGTAACTGGTTATTATTATTATATCTGTGGTTAGTTATAATAAAAAATGTGCTTATCTTAAAATCATTAATTGGGGGCATAAGGTTTGGCTTGAAATGGAGGGAATCAAAAAGCTATGGGGTAAGCTTTAAAATGGAGAAGTGAGAAATTGATATCATTAAGGAGTATTCCATTTTCATTATGTTGAAAGAAAGAAAAGAAAATCCTATCCCGATTTCTAAGTATTAAGATTATCTGACATCTGAAAGACTAGAAATCATATTAAGAATTAGAAATCTGTTTTCTTTCCATATTATGTCCCTTAACAATGTATCTTCTGAAAACTCCGTGAGTCATAAAGTTGATTTTAAATTTATTATCATCTCCAGATAACTGCCTGGTTAATCTCTGGACTACTACTTAATTGAAACACAAGATACTTCTTTTTATCTGGACTTAGACTTGATTCTCCTTACACCTTATTTCCTAAAATCTATCCTGATTTAAAGCTTTATATCTGTGCCATGTTCTCTCTTAGTTATAAGCCTGTTTTGCTTTTCTTTTTGTTTTAAATTCTGGAGAGGAAAATCGTTTCAGTCATTTACTCTAGTGAAGTGTATCAAACGACACAGTTTATTTAATATCCCCAGTGTTACAATTCAGTGGATCTGTGTGTTGTTTACCTGCTCTCTGCTCAACATCACCTCTGCCGACCAAAACCATTCAAAGAATAAAGAATATCACTGTAATTCGTGACAAGTCTTCACCAGATGTTCTTGGTCCAGTTACCTGGACAAATGTTGAAAGACTGACTTGAGTTGGCACTAAATCAACTGAGACAATGTTGAACCAGAAAAGCAAAAATATAAATATGTGCCTAGTTGTCAAAGCAGAGTGTTAGATATTCACAGCATAAAATGCCTTGTCACTTAGTTGGCAAAAAATAAAAGTGTCTGTATTCTTACTATTTTACTGTAACTGGTGGTTCTTGTACATTTCCTAAAGTCTTCCTATTTACATGACATATTATTCAGCTTGATTCTTAGATCCACTCAAAGAGTGGCTTATTATTAAACAATGTGAATTTTTTTTAAGAAGTTTAATTTGCAGCATATTGAAAAAATAGACTAAATTCAACTACTCCTTTAAAAAAATCTAAAATTTATTTAGTATAATGGTAATATAAGTTTCCATGGATTTCTTGGTTCCAAAAAATTGAAAATTTCCAACTGTTTGTCGAAAAGTCTAAGATTATAGTTTTCAGAGACATTTTCAATTGATCATTATTCTTAGGAAATTAGTCTACCGTGTAATGCTCAGAATGTTCTTTACTTATTATTGTACTAGGAACTTTCTATTTTAAATTAACACACATTCTGTCAATAGAGACAATCAGGTTTTTTTGTCTTTTTGCTTTAAAAATCAGTTTTCACAAAAATTGGTGATTCTAAGAGGATAATGCAGTCCACTGATTTAAAAAAATAATTTACGAATATTTTTCTGTTACAGTGCATATAAGAAGTTAATTGAAACAGTGATTGAATTAGTTTGATGTGTTTTTGGTACTTATTCTTTACAACGTCTTTCAACAGGACAGCTTTTACTGGCCCAACTTGATAGGTAAATAAACTGATCCTTAGAGAAACTTGGCCTCAATCAATGATTTGACTAACATAATCACCTTTAAATCCAAAGTTATCTAACTTCTAACAGAATGGGAATTCTACTGTATAATTTGGCATCAGCTATTAAACTTAGGCAAATGATATTTGCAGTTTGGTGTGATATCAGATCTATGATTCAAATTTAATGATGAACAAAGTTTGTTTTTGTTTTCCTGACACATTCAACATATGCTTGGGGGGGGGTGGTAATGTTGAAGTTGAAATATAAAATATGATAGTAAAATTATAAAACTTATCTATAGGTTTAGACTATCAATATAACCTCAGAACAAACTTAGATTAAATTGTTTGCAGTTGCCAGTTGTCTTCCAGAGTAGTTTTGTACACTTACCTATAAAAATGGAAATTACATATTATAAAATAAATAAATTGAACAATGAATCAACTAAACAAAGAAAGTAAGGACGATCAACAACAACAAGAACAAAAGACCCTAAGTTTTATTTTTCAACCATTAATTTATGTGAATTATTTTAGAGGAATATATTCACAACTTGTCATTTTATGAACTTTATTAGACTTCATATTTGATAGCTTTAAATTGTAAAATAGAAGCATCATATTAGGTTTCTCAAAGATTCAAATGTTGTTACTATCATGAATACAACCCACCTTTTCAAGAAACTTAATAGCTGAGCATAGCAGATACAAAAGAATAGAAGTAAACCTGAGAAATAATATACCATGCTGGTCATAACATTTAACTTCACCCTTTCCAGCCAATGTTCATGCTTTTTTTTAAATCTGCTGTGGTCAGAGTCTATAAACTACAGTATGAAGAGATTTTCCTACTGGCAAAATTAAACATTTGTTAGAGAAAATATCATTAATATAACTAATGTTATATGTGAAATTATAAAGGTCGATATAGTCTAGTTTTGCATTCAATCCTGAATGATTAAGGAACATAAAAACAATAGCAGTCTTCTTTTTTTTTTTCCCGTCAACTCTGCTTATTATCAATTTATCTGTACTGAAACTTAGGTGGTTTCTGGAATTTGACTATTATAAATATTGCTGCAATGAGCATAGGAATAGAAATTTCTTTTCAAAATAATGCTTTGTTGCCTTGTGGTGTATATATATATACAGAAGTGAGATTGCTGTATCAGATGGTCATCGTATTTTTAATTTTTTAGGGACCTCCATATTGTTTCTTATAGTGGCTGAATCAGTAACATTTGTGCTAACAGTATATGAGAGTTGCCTTTTCTCCACATCTTCATCAACACATTTATTTTCTTTTTGATAATAGCCATTCTAGCAGGTATGAGATGATATCATATTTGTGGTTTTGATTTACATTTCCCTAATAATTAATGATGCTGAGCATCTTGCCATATACCTATTGACCTCACGTCTGTCTTCTTTAGAAAAATGTCTCTTGATGTCTTCTATCATTTTTAGTCAGACTTTTTTTTTTTATTTGCTGTTGAATTGTATGAGTTCCTTATATATTTTGAATATTCACTCCTTACCAAATATATGTTTTTAAATATTTTTCCTATTCAATACATAGCCTTTTCATTAGTTGGCAGATTTCTTTTGCTATGCAAGGCTTTTTAATTTGATGTCATTCCATTTCTTTATTTTTGTTTGCATTGCCTTTGCTTTCAGTGTCAAATCTGAAAAATCAGTGCGAAGACCATTGTAAAGAGACCTACCTGCTATGTGTTCTTCTAACTGTTGTACATTTTCATGTCTTGTGTTCAAGTCTTTTTAAAAATTTTCAGTTAACTTTGTGGGTGGTGCTTACAGCAAAAGTCCAGTTTCATTCTTTTGTATATGGATATCTAGTTTTCCCAGCACCAGTTATTGGGAAGACTACCCTTCCCCCATTGTTATTCTTGGCTCTATTGTTATAAATTGACTTTATAGATGTGTGCTTATTTCTGGATTCTCTATTCTGTCCCATTGATTTAAGTATATAATTTTATGCCAGTATCATACTGTATTGATTATTATGGCTTTGTAGTATAGTTTGAAATCAGAGCATACGATACCTCCAGGATTGCTTTTCTTTATAAAAGATTGCTTTGATTATTTGGGATTATTTGTGGTACCATGCAAATTTTAGTGTTCTTTCTTCTATTTCTGTGAAAAAATGCCATTAGAATTTTTATAGGAATTTTTACAGGGATTGCATTGAATCTGTAGATTGCTTTGGGTATTGTGGGTACTTTAGCAATACTAATTATTCTAATCCAAGAAAGTGGGTAAACTTTTTATTGATTTATATCTTTTTATATTTCTTTCCATTCCTTTTATCAGTGTCTGATAGCTTTCGGAATATAGATTTTATTTCTGAGTGTTTATTTTATTTTTGAAGCTTTATAAATGAAATTTTTCTTTCCAGTAGTTTATTGGTAGTGTATAGAAACACAACTGATTTTTCAGTATTCATTTTGTATTCTATAACTTTATTGAATAACTTTAGTTATTGTAAGAGTTTTTTGGAGAAGTTTTAAGCAATAGATATAGATATATCATATGATCTGCAGCAGGCCTTCCCTGGTGGCTCAGCAGTAAAGAACATGCCTTCCAATGCAGAAGACATGGACTTGATCCCTGGGTCAGGAAGATTCCTTGGAGAAGGAAATGGCAACCCATTCCAATATTCTTGCCTGGGAAATCCCTTGAACAGAGGAGCCTGGAGGGCTACAATCCATGGGATAGAAAAAAGTCAGACATGACTGAAGCAACTTAGCACAGTACACATCTGTAATAGAGACACTTTTACTTCTTTCTCCCTGATCCAGATTCTTTGATTTATCTTTCTTGCCTAATTTCTTTGGAAAGGACTTCAAGTGACTATTTTGACTAAAAGTGGAGAAAGTAAACTAGAAGTACTATTTTTTTTTTAATTTAGCTGTTATTCTAAAAATTTGTATTGATTCTTAGGGATTGCCAATGGTTAGGTTCTCCAGAAGCAGGTACTGACAGAGCGTTTACGTGGCAGAATTGTTACTAGAGATGAACACTTGTGGAAAAGAGGGGGAGTGCACGGGGGCTGGGGCTGAGGGGAACGTGGACTGCACAACAGTGCCACCACTGGGAATAGATGGTCTATCAGGATTGACCATTAGTGGATCAAATGGACAGACCCCTATGTCTCTTTTGAAATCAGTCTTTGGATGTGTGTGCTTCCCCAAGAATGGTATTACACTTGGCAAAGTGATTCCTGTGACTAAGAACAACTTTGAAGTCTTAACAGCTGGTGGCTGTACATAGCAGCAGGTTGACAGAATGTTCCTTGACAGGATGGAACATTACCATGGAACATCTGGAGAGGACATTACTATGTCCACTACGGAAATCTGGCTTTAATTCCATTCTTGGTCATGAGTTAGAAGTGCTACAGCTACACTGCATATTATAGCAGCCAATAGCCCTGTATGGCCATTTAATTTTAAATTAAACTAATTAAAATTAAATAAAATGTAGCCATAGTGTTTTTGTTTCACATGCTCAGTAGCCACATGTGGCTATTATAAAGGACTTCCATCATTAAGGAGCAGTCTACTGGAAGAACTCTACAGAGTAAATATCTAAAACAATGTGATTTTATACAAAATCTGGTGGTTATCTTCTGTTTTAGATCATCCATGAGACTTTCTGTATATAATCTTGAGAAGTGAAGATTGTTTGTCTTTTTTACCACTTGAATTATTTAAAATCTATTTACAAAGCAGACTCTAAGAACCACATGTTGGGGATGCTTCATGAATTCTTTTATGGTTTAGTGTTGAACCAAAACATAGTTGAGTGCTCCTAAAGTAAACATTTTCTACTTGCAGTATTCTCTGAAGAGTTTTTGAATTTCAAGTATGTAAAAAAATAAATCTTGTAATGCTACTTTAAAGTGTTATTGCATTTGCTTCAAACTGCTGGCGTTGTAAATTTCAGTCCCGTATGATTTCATTTGAAGGATGCCTCTTGGATGAAAAAAAATGTGCTCTACTTGTGTTTTGCCTATCAACAGCCACTTGGCCCTAAATTTTTCAGTGAGAATTGAAAAATTAAATCTTTGGAATATTATGTTTTTTTGAGAGATAATCTTCTCAGTGTCAGACTTTTGAGGGGTGTAAATGTGGACTGCTTAAAAACCTGACTTTGGAACCTCTTTTGCATGTAAAACTATCTCTGTCTGGTGGAAATATGTCAGGTAACGATCCTTCTTTCCTAGATACCTGAGTAACATGAAGCAACACCACCTGTATATTCACAAAGATTGTGACTTATGGGCTTACACCCCTATAGAATTATGAAATACCCTCATAGCTTCCTATTAAGCATAGGAGTTCCTGCAAGCCTTTCTCCTCTTTCCTCTCTACCCTTCTCATTATTCCTCAGGCTTTGGACTTGATAATATTAAAAAAGTATATTTAGTAAATGTTAATAAAATGGAGGGTTAAGCTACTCAGTTTTTTTTTTTTTTACTATAAAACTTTTAAACCTACTGTTATTGTAATATGTTTTACAAAATTCCAAAAATGCTCTAGTCAAGAAAGTTTCTAAAATGTATTTGACCATATAGTTCATTTTTGAGAGGAGCATCTGGCAGGACTATTATTTAGTCAAATCTTCAGTAGAATCACTGGCCTGAAGCACCTACCCCTTCCCCTTCCTGCCATAAATCCTTCCCCAGTTTTATGTTCTTACCTAGAGATGTATGGCTTGTACCTCAGCTCTTACAGACTTTGTGGCTTAGGATACAGTGTAAAAAGGAATACAGAAAGGAGGAAAGGGCAGGGCTGATTATGTCACCTGTGATGGCAAAGTTAACACCTGCAGGTACACCTGTTTGTAAGTCAGCAGGAAACAAAACAACAAGCAACACAAAAATAATCTGGTTGATTGTTTAACAATTAAAGTTGTAATTAGATTTGTAATTGAATTTTTGGTATAGTCTAGAGCTGGGAAAATCAGTGTATCCCAACTAAGCTTTTACTCAGCATGATATGTTCTGGTTCATTGCTAACCACATTAAAAGATCTGTTTTTTAAAACACAAATTCGAACAAAACTTGTAAACATCCTTCTCTAACCAGTCCCTCGGGTGATTTTTTCCCATTTCAGTGACATAATAGAAAATGCAATTTTATCTTGGGAAAAATGATCAAGTGAAAGTTTTTAAGATAATCCAGATGTACACATTTTCATGCAATAGTCTAAAAAGACAATGTGTTTTTTAAGGCAGTTATTTCTAGAACACATCTCATTGACATATTCACCTGATCTATGAACATACTTGAGTTGCTACCATGGTATCTCTGAGAAAGTCTTAGTCATTTCAACATTCAGAGAAAGCTTTGATGAGTATTAAATCAAGTAAGCACAGGCCAGTTCACTATGTAGTAACCTTACTCAGTGATACTGGTTTTCCTAGGATGGCTTCTAGTATACTAGTGAAAACTAGATAAAACCAAAAAACTTTCTTTAGACTCAGGGTAATTACGTCATACATAGACCATCCAGGGCACTTTTGAGAATAAAAGGAGTTGCTGTGAATAACTACATAAGGCAACAGGTATTTACTGGGTGTCATGATGACTTTGGGTTTCCCAGGTGGTGCAGTGGTAAAGAATCTGTCTGCCAACGCAAGAGATGCAAGAGATGTGGGTTTGGTCCCTGGGTCAGAAAGATCTGGAGTAGGAAATGGAAACCCACTCTGGTATTCTTACCTGGAAAATTTCATGGACAAAGGAGCTTGGTGGGCTAGAGTCCACAGTGTTACAGAGTTGGACACAACTGAGCATGCATGCTTTTTTTAAAAATGATGACTATTTAGATTAAAACTGAGATTTTCCAATATACTTGATGATAGAATCCAGGTGATATATATATATATATATATATATATATATATATACATACATATACATACACATATATATATATACACACATACACACACACACACACACACACACACACACACACATATATATACACATATATATGTATCCCCTGCCCCCCCAATTCTTATGATGAAGTACTAACTCCTAGTAAGATATAGTACTTCAGAATGTATTTAGAGAAAGGGTCTTCAAAGGGGTAACTAAGTTATAATGAGGGTACTAGGGTGGACGCAAATGCAATATGCTTGATGTTCTTCTAAAAAGAAGTGATAGGATACAAACAAGCACAGAAGACACAGGAAGCAGATGGCCATCAACAAGCTAAGGAGAGAAGGCTCTGAAGAAATCAACCCTGAAGATACCTTGATCTTAGACTTCTAGCCTATAAAACCATGAGAATATATAACCTTCTGTTGTTTAAGTCACTCAGTCTATGATATTTTGTTACTGCAACCCTAACAATACAAGGGGAAGTTGAGTAAAATCTTCTTTGATTTTATCATGAAAAACTAACAGAGGAAAGAGATACAATTTCCACATGCCACAATTGTCATCATCCTCAAGAAGATAAACAAAAAATGCAGACTTCAATATCTATTAGAGTAGCTCATTAGCCTCTGTTCCTGATTACATGTAAGTTACTTTTTTCAGCAATTGCACTCATCTCACATGCTAGCAAAGTAATGCTTGAAATTCTCAAAGCCAGACTTCAACAGTACCTGAACTGTGAACTTCCAGTTCAAGCTGGATTTAGAAAAGGCAGAGGAACCAGAGATCAAATTGCAAACATCAAAAAAGCACTAGAGTTCCAGAAAAACATCTACTTCTGCTTTATTGACTATGCCAAAGCCTTTGACTGTGTGGATCACAACAAACTGGAAAATTCTTCAAGATATGGGAATACCTGACCCGCCTCCTGAGAAATCTGTAGGCAGGTCAAGAAGCAACAGTTAGAAATGGACATGGGACTACAGACTGGTTCCAAATTGGGAAAGGAGTACGCCAAGGGTGTATATTTTCACCTGGTTTGTTTAACTTACATGCATGCGAAATGCCAGGCTGGATGCAGCACAAGCTGGAATCAGGATTGCCAGGACAAATATGAATAACCTCAGATAAGAAGATGATACCACCCTTATGGCAGAAAGTGAAGAGGAACTTAAGAGCCTTTTGATGAAAGTAAAAAAGGGGAGTGAAAAAGTTGGCTTAAAGCTCAGCATTCAAAAAACTAAGATCATGGCATCTGGTCCCATCACTTCATGACAAATAGATGGGGAAACAGTGACAGACTTTATTTTTGGGGGCTCCAAAATCACTGCAGATGGTGACTGCAGCCATGAAATTAAAGGACACTTGCTCCTCCGAAGAAAAGTTATGACCAACCTAGATAGCATATTAAAAACCAGAGACATTGCTTTGCCAACAAAGGTCCATCTAGTCAAAGCTATTGTTTTTCCAGTAGTCATGTACGGATATGAGAGTTGGACAATAAAGAAAGCTAAGAGCTGAAGAATTGATGGTTTTGAACTGTGGTGTTGGAGAAGACTCTTGAGAATCCGGTGGACAGCAAGGAGATCAACCAGTCCATCCTAAAGGAAATCAGTCCTAAATATTCATTGGAAGGACTGATGTTGAAGCTGAAACTTCAATACTTTGGCCACCTGATGTGAAGAACTGACTCCTTGGAAAAGATCCTTATGCTGGGAAATACTGAAAGTGGAAGGAGAAGGGGAAGACGGAGGATGAGATGTTTGGATGGCATCACTGATTCAATGGACGTGAGTTTGAATAAGCTCCAGGAGATGGTGATGGACAGGGAAGCCTGGTGTGCTGCAGTCCATGAGGTCACAAAGAGTCAGACACAACTGTGAAATTGAACTGAACTTTTTTCAGTTTATGACTTGATAATGTTATCACTTGAACAAATTCATATAACTAGGAAGAACTTAGTACCCCAGCCTTGACCTTAGCCCTTATGAGAGAAGGGTGTAGAATCCTTTCTAAAAGTTATTCCTGGTCCTTCATAAACAAAACTGGCCTTTCACTGTCCCTGCACTTGTAACACATATAATGAGTTTTTAGATTCACAAAGCTAGTGAGAAGTGTGATTCTATGTTGGGAGCTAGAGAAGGAAGAAACGTTCTTAAAAGAAAGAAGGGTGGGACAGCCTGTGTTCAGTTAACCCTAAGGGAGGACACTTGAAAGAAAGTCCTGTGATGGGAAAGAGCTGGTTCATTTTTAAGCTAGTGATGGTTAATTTAAAATTTTTCACGTTGTCCTTTTTTTGTTTGTGATTCTAAGCTTTCTTTCAAAGCCTGATAAAGGCAACAGCTCTACATGGAGTCCTGTGGGCAGGTATGCAGAAAGGGCAGCATTTGTGGATGGTAAGGAGCTTGGAAATTGGGAAACCTCAGGATTGGGGTTCTGCCAAAAAGTCCAGTCCCATGAAGAAATTAAAAATCATAACAGGGCCCCTGTTCTATAAGAACAGAGGTGCTGGGCAGGTTATCAATTTAGGAGAGGCAGAGAAATGAGGGGTCGGGGGGAAGAGACTGAGTTCCTAGAACTATTAATGATATGAAGAATTTTAGGTTCCAGGTAAATCCCAGGCACTAACACATGAACAGGACTATAAGGCTTTTTGGGTTCCCCTTAGATAAATTTCAGATCCATCTTATAACTGCTCTGGGGCTGAGATTTCAGGGTACTGTCAATTCAACCGAGGTGATTAGGCGGTTTGGTGGAAAAATCTGAGTTATTACCTCGGATACACTAGACAAGGTGACGCACAGAGGGGAGGGAAGGCAGCCCAGAACTGTGTTGGTGTTGTACAGATTGGAAGCCTGGTGACTAGAAAGAGGGCAGGAGGAGTTTGAAAGATTCACTGACACAGAGCCTCGAGGAGAGCCTCGGGCAATACAGAGGGACCCGGAGGCATTGGGGCATGGTTGTGCTGGCAGGCTGGGCTGGCATACATTTCAAAGCCATTGTTCTGCAACATTCAGGAGAATGAAGTTAAATCTCAGAGTCAATGTTGCAAATAGTGACAGCCACATCACACATTGACTATAGTCACTAATCAAAAGATAGAGAGGCTGTGTGAACTGAGAGGGTTGGACTGAGGTATCTTCCAGCTTGGAAATGTCAGGTTCAGTTGGCTGAGTGTGATGTGAAAAGGGGCAGAGGTTCTGTGTTGTTTATTTTTTCTCGTTTTTTGTTTTTATCTTCAATGATATATGTGAATAATGAATCATAAATTTGGATTTCTCACACGGGATAGAATCCTAGAGATCAGGAATGCACTCTGTTCCACATAAAAATGAGAGAGCAACAGACTCATTTCTTCAGTTGCATGATTGCACACCTAAGTCTATAAACAATAACTTACATTTGCCTTTAATCCCTCATGGTGTATAGCTTTATGCTGTGCACATGCTGTTGTTGAATGAAAGAGTGAATATTATTAATGGGAATGGGCATGATATATGTGACAATAATTATATGAGATGATTGATGACAGCTCTGAGAGTTACACTATCTTATTTTCAAAAAAAAAAACAAACTGCAAATAATAACATAATTTTAAAATATAATAATTTTAGAAGATTTATGAATTGCTTTGAAAAATATTTTAGATAACTTCTCATAGGCAAATGGAAGCCAGATTAAGACTTTCTTTCTGAAGGTATGTATCTACTGCCTATCTGGTTAGGCTCTATGTCCAGAAGGAAAAGAAGAATATAATTTCAGGGATAACAATTTCTTGGGGGAAAAGATTTCAGAACTAATAAGGAAGTGTTAAAATATGGACACTGACATGATATTTGATCAAAGAGTTATATCATTTTCTGAAAGAACTGTAACCCCAGCACATCACTATCTTTAATTTAATTAAATTATGTAGACAATTATGTTTAGCTTTTTGTGAGTTTCAAATTTGTAGCATATGATGTTACACAATCCCTTCTAAATCTCTAATTCTTTTACTTTCTCTAAATTAGAACAAACCATAGGATAGAGATCATTTTTGGTAAATACAACTCAAAATTAGAACCAACCATAGGATAGAGATCATTTTGGTAAATACAATTCAAAATATGTATTATCATGTAATACGTAGTTCATTGGGCTTCCCTGGTGGCTCAGATAGTAAAGAGTTCATCTGCAATGCAGGATACCACCATTTGATCCCTGTGCCAGGAAGATCCCCTGGAGAAGGAAATGGCACCCACTCCAGCATTCTTGCCTGGAGAAGTCCATGGGCAAAGCAAACTGACGGGCTACAGTTCATGGGGTCTCAAAGAGTCGTGCACAACTGAGCAACCAACACTTTCACTTTCTTTGAGGTAATTCATTATAAGACATAGGAGAAATGCAGTAAATTCTGCAACTATGACAGCCTAAGATATTAAGCCTATCCTGTTACAAATACAATATAATTAGAATTACTGTAAATTGCATTTGAATATAATAAGGTAGATTATGATGACTCTTAGGCCACACTTTTCAGTGCAGGGATAGCCAGTTGACTTACATTAAAATGATGAACAAGGCCATGGATAAGTGAGCTGTGCAGAATCTAAATGTATGCTGTGTTTATTTCTCTCTTATGATAGAGCAGCTCTCAGTGTCTGGGGTAATGTACACTGGTATTTTGACCTTCTCTTATTCAAAGAATTCCTTTTAGGACCTAGAACAGGTGAACAACTCTGTCTTAATTCTACATAAAGGAGGCAATCTAGGCAGGGAGATGAGGAGTAGCATTGTGCTAGTTTAGTTTCTTTAAGTGGCCCTTGGATTATAGAACCAAGCTCAGTCACACTATTCAAGATGCTTGTCACCAAACTTTGGGGACTGCTGAAGTAAAGAAAAGTACAAATACCCATGATCATGGAGTCTTCCTTTTCTCAAGATGTATTTATATGCCCTGAGACTGCCATCCTGTATAACCATTGCTCAAGTGAATATGATGTGTGAAGCACATGGAGGCAAAAGAAGAGACTCCTTATTCAAAAAGCTAAAGATCCAGAGTGGGCAGGCCTATTTTTTTTTCTATATCCATTTTTTTCCCACTGGCAATTGGTATGAATTCTTTATCATATTTGATTTACAAATGCTCTTTCCTATTTGTACATTTTTTTCACTGTCTTAATAGTATCCTTTGCACAAAAATTTACTTTTGATGGAATCTAATTTATCTTTCATCCCTTTTTAACTAATATGCTTTTAGTGCCATATCTAAGAAACCATTGCCTAGTTCAAGGGTATGAAGATATACACCCAAGTTTTCTTCTAGGAGTGTTACAGTTTTAGCTGTCACATTCAGGTCTCTGATTAATTTGGGGTTAAATTCGGATTTGGTGTGATGTAGGGGTCCACATTTATTCTTATGAATGTATATATCCAGTTTTTCACTACAGTTTGTTGAGGACTGTTTTCCCTGTGGAATATCTTGGCATCCTTGTTGATAATAAATTATGCAGAAACATAAGGATTTATGTATGTATTCTCAATTGTGCATGTGTTCAACTATGTCTATGTTTGTGCCAGTAACATGCTCTCTTGATGACTGTAGGTTTTGTACTTTTTATCAGTCCTTTAGCTTTGTCCTTGTTTTGACTATTCTGGATACCTTATATTTCCAAGTGAAGTTTGGACTAAATTTTAGTGCATAGAAGATGATCAAATTTTTGGATGTAAGGTTTTGGGAAAGAGAAATATCACTGAATATAAAAAGAAATGCATCTAAATTCTATGCATGAGATAGATTCCAGGTAAAGAGACACACAAGCACTGAGATAAGTGAAACAGGTACTTTGTGATTGTGTGTGGCTGGACCAGAGGATAAGGAGTTGTGAGAAATGAGCATGGAACAATAGTTGGAGCCAGACCACAGTACATTTGATCCTAGAGGCAGTATTTTGTTCTCTAGGCAGTGGGGAGCTATGAAAGTTGATGGCAATCATTCTCTGTTGTTCCAAAATAAATACTTTTCCCTGCAAAATATTGGTATTCTCTTTGGATATGCACACACACACCCCCCCCCCCCATGTGTGTATCTATAACAATACACAGGTCACATATAATATATACATATGTATATATATCAGAGAAGGCAATGGCACCCCACTCCAGTACTCTTGCCTGGAAAATCCCATAGATGGATGAGCCTGGTAGGCTGTGGTCCATGGTGTCGCTGAGTCGGACACGACTGAGCGACTTCACTTTCATTTTTCACTTTCATGCATTGGAGAAGGAAATGGCAACCCACTCCAGTGTTCTTGCCTGGAGAATCCCAGGGACAGCGGAGCCTGGTGAGCTGCCATCTATGGGGTCGCACAGAGTGGGACACAACTGAAGCGATTTAGCAGCAGTGTATATATGTGTGTGTTATATATATATATATATATATGGCAACACAAGTTTAAACTGCCCAGGTCCCCTTATATTGAATATGTGGATTTTTTTCAACAAATATGTATTAATATAGTATGTATTAAATATGTGTTACTATACAAATATGTAGTACTACACTGTCTCTCTGGCTGGTTTACTCCACAGACGCCAAACCACATATACAGAGGACTGACTGTAAAATTTTATGCAGATTTTCAACTGCATGGACAGAAGCAATACCCCTAACTCATACTTTGTTTTAGAATCAACTATAAATGCAGATCAGCCCTGGGATTTCTTTGGAAGGAATGATGCTAAAGCTGAAACTCCAGTACTTTGGCCACCTCATGCAAAGAGTTGACTCATTGGAGAAGACTCTGATGCTGGGAGGGATTGGGGGCAAGAGGAGAAGGGGATGACAGAGGATGAAATGGCTGGATGGCATCACTGACTCGATGGATGTGAGAGTGAGTGACCTCCGGGAGTTGGTGATGGACAGGGAGGCCTGGCATGCTGCGATTCACGGGGTTTCAAAGAGTCGGATATGACTGAGTGACTGATCTGATCTGATCTGATAAATGCAGAGTTATTGATATATAGGGCTTCCCAGGTGGCACAGTGGTAAAGAATCTGCCTTCAAATGCAGGAGATGTGGGTTCGATCCCTGGGTAGGGAAGATTCCCTGGAGAAGGAAATGGCAACCTATTTCAGTATTTTTGCCTGGAAAATTCCATGGACAGAGAAGCCTGGTGGGCTAAATTCCATGGTGTTGCAAAGAGTTGGACATGGTCGAGCAACTGAGCACACACATATTGATACAGAGAGATATTGTAAACTAACCCCACCTTCCCAAATAATACAGAGATCCTCTAAAGCAAAATAAGTCTCAGTAAGTGCTTTGGGTATTTTATGGTTAATTCCCCAAGATAGCCATTCAAATCAAACTGTAAGAGTGACTCTGACTTTACTAAATTATGCACAGCAGGAAAGGCCAGAGAAATAATAATAAATTAAGAGAGAAATATTTTCCATTCTATCTAAAGACTCTATGATTTTTGTTTGTCTTCTGTTTTGGTGTTTAATCAAAACTTCACAGTTATTGTTGTCAGGTAGAGCTTTTCATCATGCCTGAGTTTAATCACCCTAGGTGAATGAAGCTGTGCCTTATACTTTAATCCCTTTGGAAAAGTCCAATACAATATGGTACCAATCAGTCACATGTATGTGTTTAGTACAATGAAGTTGAGCACAGTATTTCTTGTGAATGTACCAGATTGAACTACAGCTTTATAATTTTAACTACACATTTTCTATGATAAGCATGAAAGACTCTGGTATAATTGTGTTAATCATAAATAACAATTACTATTCTTTTTCAGTTTTGTCATGACAAATAACTTTCAAGGCATGCATACCCTGAGGGATGTAGAATTTCTGCATTGTACAGATGAAAAAATTGAGATTGAATGAATTAGAACTCTGTTTCTCTCTACCCGTGACCCATTCCCATATTATTTTTCTTAACAAATTCTAGAGTCAGTGGAGTTTGTTGTTGTGCTTGTACTCAGTCGCTTGGTCATATCTGATTCTTTGCGACCTCATGGACCGTAGCCCTCTAGGCTCCTCTGTCCATGGACTCTTCCGGGCAAGAATACTGGAGCAGATTGCCACTTCCTACTCCAGAGGATCTTCCCGACCCAGGAATCGAAACTGTGTCTATTGTGTCTCCTGCATTGGCAGGTGATTCTTTACCACTCTGTCACTCCTGGGAAGCCACATTTCCATATTATTTTTCTTAACAAATTATAGAATCATTAGAGTACTTTGCTATAAATTACAATACCTGAAGTAATTTTCTAAAATGTTTTGATGACCCAATTGGACAACCCAAAACAACAAAAACTAAGGAAAGATTAAATTACAGAAATTAAGCAAGGAAAGGAAGACCCTTTTACAATCTAAGTTTCCACAGTGGTGTTTGTTCACCGAGCCACCTGATCTTTCAAGCATCTTGTATGATCTTTTCCACGTCTGCCTGGAAGCTGCATGTGGTTGGTTAGGTTTCCCCTTTCTTTCCACTCATCAGACTGCAAACACATGGGCAGAAGAGATTGAAAAAATGGAGTGCTAATGACAATATGCAGTGTTAACAATACTCTTTCTGTTAAAAAGTATTAGCAATGAAAGGGAACCATAGAAGGGCAAGAAAGAGAGAGAATAACAAATTGAATGAGATGAGATAATGAATGGAACACTATTAGAGTGACCTACATTTTTGTCTGTAAAAGACAAGGGAAAGGTGATTAAACCAGTTTGGTTAAAAAAAAAAAAAAAAAAAAAAAGAAATCCTTCTGTGCTGCAAGATTCCAGAGCTTATTTCAATTTTGGAGTAACTCTGTTTCTGTTTCATAAACCCAGTTCTGCACCAGCTTATTACTGACAAGCTGTTATTTTCTCTGCCCGGCTCACTCATGATCATGAACTGCTTTTATAAAGTTGAGAAAATGTCCATTAGTGCTGAAGAAAAAGGTTGAAGTAGTTACGTGTTGACGTCCAGGTGGATCTCATTATATTTGGCAGTTTCTTTGCCAAGTACATGAACATCAGCACTTCTATTTGAGAAAGGTTTTTTGATTTACTTAATCTGTTTCGACTTTGCAGTAGGCCTGGAATTCAGTGGTGGAAAGGGCAGACAGCCACACCCAATGTGTTTCATACAGTATGTTGTCATTGGTCAAGTATGCTTACTCTGCCCAGAGCGACTCTGTAGCTGTGGTTATGAGAAATATGTCTTCTGCCAAACATTTCCCTTTCTTCCTTCTTTCTCTTCTACTTTGAATGGTTAACTTGAAGGTGGAAATAATTTCGCCAAGACTTATAGTTTTGGTAATGTTTACATCTTTGTACTTTAGTTTGCATTATTTACTCGATGATTATTGACATGTGAATCTATTGTGTAGATAAACTTAAAAAGCCTTTCCTGGCTTATCCAGAAATATTGGAGAAGTAGATATGGATAGTGTATTATTAATACTGGCAACATAATAAGCTAGATTTTTAAAATATATCAGCAGTTACTATTAATGAAAGTGAAAGTGTTAATCACTCTGTCGTATTTGACTCTTTCTGCCCTCATGGACTGTAGCCCGTCAGGCTCCTCTGTCCATGAAATTATCCAGACAAGAAAACTGGAATGGGTTGCCATTCCCTTCTCCAAGGGATCTTCCCAACCCAGGGATTGAACCCGGGTCTCTTGCGTTGCAGGCAGATTCTTTACTCATATTCATTTTTTATCCTTTAATATTCCAACAATTCAGAAAAACAATTTCTTGAATACTTATTTTATACCAAGCACTGTAATAAATGTTGTACAAGTGTTTACTCTGAATTTCACAATTTTTGTTGTAGGTATTTTCATTATTATTGGTATTATTAATACCCACTTTATAGTTGAAGAAAATGAAGCAAAAAGAGATTAAATAGGTTTCTCCCAAATTACACAGGTAATAAGTGGAGATTTAGAGTTTGAATTTAAGTATTTTGAGTCCAAAATCTATGCCCTTATTCACTACATTATATAGCCAAAGTAACTAACTAGTCAGATAGCATTGCCAACATTCTGCAATTATAAAAAGAAAGAAATATACTAAAACTCAGGCATAGTTACTCAATGAGTGACTTTCCTAAAGTACTAGTACTTCATCGATTCTATTCTTCAATATTATACTCTATCATGATCAATTTATAGCTGACCCTTAGAAAGTACTCAGTGAATGTTAATTTAAGTATTATTAAAGAAATGTATGAGGGGGATTTAAATTTTTTTCTTCTAGTGTATGTTTTAAAGAATTATTAGAATTATATGTAGATAGATTTTAAGCTCAAAGAGTAAAGGTGAAAAAAATCCTCTAATAGTAGAAAAACAGAGATATATTCCCAAAGAGACTTATTTTCCTATACAGTTTTTAAAGTCTAATTTCTATTTACAATTATTTAAAAATATTGGCTATATCCCCCATGTTGTACAATATATACTTGAGCCCATCTCACACCCAATAGTTTGTAACTTCCACTCCACCACCCCTATATTGCTCCCCCCTCACTGGTAACCACTAGCTTTTGCTCTATATCTGTGAGGTGCTTCATTTTTGTTATACTCACTAATTTGTTGTATTTTTTTTTTTTTTTAGATTCCATATCTAAGCAAATCATATAGTATTTGTCTTTCTCTGTGTGATTTATTTTGCTTAGCATGATGTCTTCCGAGACCATCCTTATGGCTGCAAATGGCATTATTTCATTCTCTTTTTATTGCATTGTATATACGTACCATATTGTCTTTATCCATTTATGTGTTGATGAATGGATAAAACACCCAAGTGTCGTTTCCATGTCTTGGGAATGGTATATAATGCTGTTATTATTGGTGTGCATGCATCTCTTCAAATATATCAGGATATTTAAAATACCTTCTGATATATCTTCTTTTTGAGGTCTGTTTCTCTCCCAGTACCCTCTCTATCATTTTGGATCAAGGAAATGAGAGTATCAAATGCCTCTTCCTGGAGAACAAACATATGATGTTAGGGAGGAGACAGAAAGAACCTTTCTGGTTAGGAAGGAGATAAAAAGTGACAGAGCAAGCTCTGCATTTTAGTAGTAGTACTATTTGAGATTGAACCCACATGGTGATCACAGTGGAAGAGCAGTTTGCTGTATTTGGCAGGGAGAATACCCAGAAGACTGGGGGCACTGAGAAGTTTTCCTCAGCATTTATGCAGCTTAGAATAGGACTCACCATGGACGATATGGAGTGTGATAGTTTTGAATCTATTGGCTGGCACAGGACACCCTGTGAACCTACAGCACTATCACAGAGAACCTTCCACGGGCAGCCTAAGCTGACAGACTAAGAGCTAGCAAATGTACACCATCAGTTTGGGGTGAGATCAATTCTTAAATGAAATGGGAGCTTCACAGTAGCATTGGGGGAGAATTTATGTAAGTTGTTGGCATTCAGAGACTTGATAACAGTTGTCAGTCAAATATTTAATAACCAACTAACAGAAATTGCTGTTGAAGTTTGCAAAATGCTAGAAGATCCTAATAGGATCTGCACAGGGATACCAGGTCCACTTTCCTGCAAGGACAATAAAAAGCTTCTTGTTGAAACAAATATCATGTTTGAAAATTTACCCTCTCTAAAATAGTGTAAAGGAAACAGACTGAGATTTATTTAATTGGCAAATCTGTTCTTCCAATTGTCCAGGGACAAAGGAAGTGGATAAGAAGGTATGCATCATCTGCATTAAAATTAAAAATTCAAGCTGCTCATTTTTGCATATTTGGGTATAATGTGTACATCTTTCTCTGATCTCAAGGATGTAATTTATTACATTTTTCTGAATATATAAATAAAATATATTCATTATACAAATTCAAATAGTATATAAAATATGAGGAAGAAAGTTAAGGCCTTCTGCAGTTCTATCACACTTAGATAACTTCCAAGGATACCTAATGGCCACTCTTTTATGCATCTTTATAAAAAGACCCTGATGCTGGGAGGGATTGGGGGCAGGAGGAGAAGGGGACAACAGAGGATGAGATGTCTAGATGGCATCACCAACTCTATGGATGTGAGTTTGAGTGAACTCCCGGAGTTGGTGATGGACAGGGAGGCCTGGCGTGCTGCGTTTCATGGGGTCTCAAGGAGTCGGACACAACTGAGCAACTGAACTGAACTGATAATGTAGTTACATATATAAAAATATGTGTCCATGTATGCACATGTGTGTACCTGTATTATTTTACCTAATGGGATCATATATATTCCATATGCTATTTTTCCTGCTTATCTTCCCCAAACACTTTATCTTTATCCCACTCAGAGAATGGAATTTTCTTTCTTTCAACTAAAATGCATATTTACCTCACAAAAGATATGCCTAGTGAAATCTAAAGGTTTCCTTTACCCACTCTAGTGGAGTCAACATTATGTATGTTATATATGTTAGTGGTTAACACATCAGTCAAGATGGCTCAATGACTCTTAAGACAGAATGACAGGGGGAAAAAAATGCGTTTTTCAGTTCCTTTGTGCTCTCATTAAAAACATGCACTGTGAAGGCTGTCACAAATCTACCCCAACTATCTCATTTCACAGATGAAGAAAACCAAGTGTAAGAGGTTTAAATGGCTCAAGTTTCAACAGTTTGTTAGAAGCAGAGTGTGCCCCCCTTATTTGAATCCAAACAAGAAACTGAATGTCTTACAGGAGCCTAATGACCACTTTGAAAAACAAAAACAGTATGAACAATAATGATTAAAATGTATTGACCGTCTGTTAAATGTCAGACTGTTTTGGGCTTTTATACAGATTCAGTCTTGCAAGACAAGTATTATTGTTAATCACAAGTATTATTGTCAAAATTTTATAACTGAGGAAAATAAGGGCCCAGACGACAACAAGGAGCCCCTGACTCCAGAGACTGTGCTGCTGCTATGGTACTGGGCCGCCTTCCAACAGCAGCGCCTGAAAGCGGGGAAGCCGGTGACTCAGGGCTTGTTAAGCTACCCTCAGCATTAATTTTCAGCTTTCAACAAATGCTGCTGACACCTCTCCCTTTTGTCAAGTGATGAATTCAGCCAAACAGGCCTTGGATTGTCTAATCTCTTTCCAATTGGCTAGCCCAGGATCTACTAGCTGGTAAAGCAGATTTATGCTTTGTATTTTATAAAGGGAATTGATGCTATGTAAATTGACTATTGACTATGCACTTACATGGAGTATTTAAAACCAAATATACTAGATCTACACCCTAGGGCTTCATATTATACTCAGAGCACTGAGGGGGCAAACGGAAATAGAGACAGTTACTTTGAGTTTTTACAAGAGTACACCACACAGGCATACAGTTGTATTTAGGGGGCAGAGAAAAGGAAGTAGGCACTGTCTTCTTCATAGTAACTCCCTCATCAGCACTTAGTCATGTAGCAGTAGTAATAGTACTAAGAAAACAAAGAAGATATTTTGGTCCATATTCTTCATCATGGCTTTATGTCAAAATTTCATTAAAAAAATGAAAAAAGTTATTTTAGGTTAATACACAGCAGATACACAGTAAGAGACCTGATGTCTTAAAGAGAGCAATGTAGCTTTCAAAAGCCCAGTTCTGTCTACTAAATCTATATCCTTACTCAGTGGTGTTCCTAATTTAAACAAGGATATGTGTGGAGGTTTATCATGGACCTTCGCATTAGTTTTCAAAGGCTGTTGTAACAAAGTACCACAAACTTAGCTGGCTTACAACAATAGAAATTTATTCCGACACCCCAAGGTGTCAGTGGGGCCACACTCCCTCTCAACTACTAGAGGAGGGTCCTGCCTTGCATCTTCCTAGCTTCTGGTCATGTCCAGTAATCCTAGGGGTCCCTTTGGTTTCAGATGCATTGCTCCAGTTTCTGCTTCCATCTTTACATGGCTGTCTTCCTTCTGTGGTGTGACTGTGTCTGTCCTTACAGTGACTGGATTCAGGACCCATATTAATCTCACATGACTTTGTCTTAATATAAATATCTTAATTACATCTTCAAAGACTCTATTTGGAGATACTGGAGGTGAGGACATCAATCTATCGTATTTTTTAGAGAATAAAATTCAACTTATTACAAGTTTTGTTTTGTTTTTTCCTTTTCAAAATACTGTTGGCGAATAACATTTTATGATATTGAGAAAACACAACAAAACATCACTTTTAATATTACCAAATAGATATACATTATTCACATTTATATTTTTTCTGTAAAAGTACTTAAAGGAACACTCGTATATAGCTTTTTAAAAAAGAGTAAAGAGGGAGGTGGCTTGCGGGCATATTACAGGCAGGTGCTGTTTTTGTCTCAGGAGATATATCATGTCATTAAAGGCCTCTATGAAGAGTCTGTGCTTATAAAGTATGGTTCTTTGAGAGGACAAGCACTACTTGCTCTAACTTATGTTTTGCTTGTTATTCTTCTGTTAAGTGGATGTGAACTGAAGAAAGTTTGGAGAGATGGAGGTTCATTATTTCTCTATTGGGAAGAAAACGCCATGGGTTCATATGGCTACCATGTAGCAGTGTTCTTCTTTCTTTTAAACTGTGTGAGAATCTGATGAATCTGGAAATCAAGGTTAGGGACCTCCTACCTATTTGTTGGTTTCCTTTCATATTAGGTGCCGGTTAGCATATGCAGGGTCCAAGTGGAAGAGGAAATCTCAGGCTCAACTTCGCAGGCCCAGGAGGACACAGATTGAATTGTGTTTTTCATCCTTGTCTTTCATGTGCCTGGCACAGTGTCTCGAATATAAGTATTGGATGGATGGAAAGATGGATCACCCATACTCCTAGGAAAGAGTCTCTCAATTTAACAATTTGAGACACAATGTGGGAGAGCCAAGGGTTAGAGTAGACTGTTTCTTCCAGTCTTTATTCTTCTTGTTACCTCATCAGCCTCTGGAAAAATATCTCCTTCTCAGAAATAACTTGCTTTTTATTGAATCTCTAAAATCCTAAAATAAACAACTGTAAATTGTAAATACAATTCTACTAGGAATCCAATCCTTCCTTTTTCTCAAAATGGGTACTTTCACACACAGAGAGCCCTGATATTTCTTTTAATTAAAAATAGAAATAGATGAACTTAGAAAAACTTAGCATATAAATAGTTTTCCTGAGGAGAAACAAAAAAGAGTAGCTTTGAAACAATAAAATGTGAATCACACATAGCTGGAAGTGTGATTTAATATGTTCAATAAATATGCTACAAACCTGTAAATTGTACAGGTTGGCTCATATAATGACTTCAGTGAGCCTTACTTTTCAAGGCCATGTAGGTGAAATGTAATAAGCACTGGGTTATTTGTCAAAGCTCCATTCATTTTATTAATCTTATCTAGGGTAGTTTTCTGTTGTTTAAAAGTAACAATACATACTGAAATAAATATCCAAAACCATATAAATATGTACATGTGTATAGGGAAAAATTAGAAGCATATTTATATGTATAATTGAAAGTTTACACATGAATATTTCTAAGTTTATACACATACACACTCTTGAGTGAAGTTGCTCAGTCACGTCCAACTCTCTGTGACCCCATGGACTGTAGTCTGCCAGGCTCCTCTGTCCATGGGACTTTCCAGGCAATAATACTGAAGTGGGGTGCCATTTCCTTCTCCAGGAGATCTTCCCAAGCCAGGGATTGAACCCGGGTCTCCTGTATTGCAGGCAAACTCATTACCGTCTGAGCCACCAGGGAAGTTAGCATCAAAACAGATATTTTCCATATATAAATGTTATTTTCTCATATACTATTAGCTAGTATTATAGATTTAAAATGATGAATAAATCAAAAGTTTGATCTTTCACTCTAAGTAATAGAAAAGAAAAGTTGAATATAAGGTATGAGGAAGGAAGATATATAAAACATTGATGACAGGGGTTGTCTCCATACTAGATTGTCTGACATGTTCCTGTATTTGCATATGTGCAGAGATTTCAGGGAGACCACAATAGGAGTGAGATAACCTCAGAGTATGAATAAATCTGGTGAAGCTTCTCTAAACAAACAATGGAATTGGAGGAATGATGGGAATATGCTAAATGAGGAGAAGTAGGGAGAGTGGAGGGAAAATAACAACTGGAGTTTCTCTAGGAAATTCCCAGTCAGCCACTTGAGGGTGGGGAATGTGCTTCCCTCATCTTAAAGATACTGCTTCAGAGGAATAAATGAGATGCTCCAGTAACTCTTCATCAGTTTTATCAGAACTAGCAAGGCATTGCATGCAGATAGTCTTCAGTAACAGGATGGGCCCTCCTTAACCAATTTTGTCCTGAGTTTAAGGTTAGTGATGCCATCATTGCCCCAGGAGGGTATGAGGAAGTTTATTATTTGTAGAAAGAGGCATTCTGCAGAAAGCAAGTACTGTAAGTAGCTCACTAGGTCTGCAATAGCTTGAAGGGCAGGGAAGGAAAATTGGCTTGTTTTTTTTGTTTTTGTGTGATTAAGGGATGCAGCCAGGCTGAAGGTTTCTGTACATGGCTTGAACTTCCAGCAGCAAAGAGGGGAGCACTAGGATTTCTAGACAGTTTATCTACCTGTAGGGCTGAGGGCAAGAAGGAGGGATAAAGCTTAAAAGCTCTCAATAATATCTAAAACTGGACTCAGATTCTTTACTACACAAAAGAATCCTAATGTACACTCTACTGAGACCTCATATGACAAATTCACTACCCCCAAATTCTGATTGCAAGAAATTTAGTCCCCAGTTAAGGTAGTTTGAGAACATTTCTTCAAGTTTCATACCTTATTACTAGAGATACATCAAACATTTTCCTTTTTCAACCATAGGATATAATGTGCTACCATTCAAAGTCTATCCTTAGTGCCTTCAGAGACTTGATAGGGAAAACAAGCACACTCTCAATAAATAATACCTTACTAGGGAGCATTTTAACAAAAGAATGAAGCTCAAGATTTGTTATGGGACTGAGATGGAACTGAGAGAATTGAGTAACTGCCTAAAAGGAGTGCAAAGACATGATATGAAAAATGAAAAGAAAATGTTTTATCTCTGTCAAAATTTTGCTGCATTACATCTCTGTGTGTATGTTAGAAAACTAAAAGACACAGAAGTTGTAGCCCAATATGAGCTTTCACAGATAACTGTTAAACCTGCCACTTATTCCTGGCATGCTTGGACTCAAGCAGATAGTCCTTATTTCTCCAGCTATTGTTTTCTTGAAATCAATGAACTCAAAGATAGGGCATTCACACTAATTCAAAAGAATGAAGCAGAATTTCTGCTATTTTCTTTTAAGACACCGTGTGTATGTTTGTGTGTCTGTGTGTATGTGTGTGGCTTTGTGCTACTATTCATTTACAATCCTGATGTATTTCATTCCAAGTTTAAAGAATCCAATTCTCTATTTTTAATTTCAGAAAATTTGAATAAGAATATAAATATCCATTCTATATGTATTTTTACTTTATGTTTTGGCTATTCAAGATTCTTTAAAAACTTAAATAAAAAACATAGCTTTCTGTACAAGTAATTTATTACAGGTTGTTATGACTTTAAAGAATTTCAGAAAGTGAGAAGACTAAGATGTATCAAATCTATGCAGTTTACCCAAGGTCACAAAACTACAAAGTAATAGAGCTGGTTTCCTGCTTTTCAGCCAGTTGTCCTACTATTGTTTTCAGTGTCATAAAAACTTAAAATATTTCTAAGAAAATTTAAGTTGTATTGATTTTCAGGCTGGCTTGGAAGAAAATGATTTGAAATCTAACAACCACTTATTTGAAAACATCAAATTCCCTCTAATCTAGTTTTCAAATACAGCAGGTTTTCACTCAACATATTTTGTCAAACTGCTTAGTATATAAAATAACCTTTGTGTTTGTGAAAAAGCCAAATGATAACTACCAAATATGCCTTCATGATGACATATGCAAATTTCATCACTTAGAATTGCCCAGTAGATGGGAGGTTTACTTCATATATGTAAAACACTGGCAACATGCATCCTTATAAGCTGTTGCCAAGATTAAAATTAGGAAAGTATTTCACTCTTACAGTCTTAAACAGGACCATAGCTCTTTTTAGAACTGTGTCCCATCTCCTTTCTTCAGCTTCCATTTCCACTGGTACATTAAAAGTCTAGTAAAACATTTTTAGAGAAAATGATCCAATGGAAGAAGCAACAATAATGTATCTTACCAATGACACCTTGATGATGACCAACACTTTGAGATCAGAAAGGATTTGATGTGTAATCTAACCCAACCATAAATTTAAATTAAGTGGAAATTGCTATTATTTAGAAAACTAAATGATACTCTGAATTTATTGTAGGTTGTTTGTTTTTTCACCAAGATTAAGGTGAAAAATGCATGAAATGGAATTACCTTATATACTTACAACTGATAATAGGAATATAATAAAATCTTAATAATAACAGTAACAGTCAGGGATTAGAAGGGATAAAAATATTTTAGGGCCTAGTTACATTAAAGTTACTGACACCTCCCAAGAAAAAAATATTGGCAATTCCTTTTCAGAGATGATTTTTTTCCTGTACCTTAAGGCTTGGGTTTTTGAAATAGAAAACATTTATTAATTGGATTTGAATTATTTAAATTTTGAATATATTTCTTTTGGGTATAATGCACTTCTAGGGCACAATAAAATGTTAATTATAAAATAAGATAGATGTCCCTTCAATCCATCAGCCAATAAGTTCATACGGGTCAGTATTATAGGCACTGCAGAAAACAATGGGAAAGGATCATGCCACTGTATCCACTCCCACTGACTTTGAATTGGTTAAAGTGTCACGAGATACCGAGTATCAAAATGTGTAAGAGTCCAAGTTTGGACTTCAGAAACCAGTTTTAGAATACTGTGGCACTCAGAATCTGTTAAAACAGCCGTCTTGGGTTCTCTTATATGGTAATGATGACATCAAAATCTACTGGAGAAGGTGGCCAGGAAGAGTTCATGTAAATAAAGCTTTAAGACAATGCCTTGTTAACCTTTGTTGAACCCCATTGTGAATTCAGTAAATGGTAGCTCTTATCATTGTTATTTGACATGAAATGAAATAAAGAATAATTAACAGCTTAACTTTGGTGACTACAGTAGTTACTAAAAGTGTTACCTAATATGACAAGTAAAATATAAGCAAGAGCTTGACAAAAACATAAGGAGACAATAGAAAGATTGTACCCATGATGGGAAATAATAATCAGAAGTAGGAAGAGTGTGAAATTATTGAGCATCGTAATAACAGCCTGAATAGGGTGGTGTGAGAACTCCCTATTTTGGATAGCAACAGTAGTTGTAATAGGACTATAATGTCTGTTTGATCCAGGATCTTGGAAACTAATGGAGAAGAACCTAAACAATATCTCCCAAGTGGTATTTCATCTCTGCACTTAATTGATGTTGAGAGGAGTGGGCTGTAAAACTAAGAAAAGAGCAAAGTCCTTAAGACCCTTGATGTAACAGAAATCCTTGGAACATTGACTATTATTAGAATTTTAAGGAATGTCTATGGCATATAAAACCTTTTGCTCCAAAAGACAGAAAATGCCATTGCATTCATGTTAAAGATGGAAATAGCTGTATTTCTTACAAAAACATGTAAAAAGAAGAGAAGTAAAAAGAAAAGGAGAACAGGAAAGATATACCCATTTGAATGCAGAATTCCAAAGAATAGAAGGAGAAATAAGAAAGCCTTCTTCAGCGATCAATGCAAAGAAATAGAGGAAAATAATAGAATCAGAAAGACTAGAGATCTCTTCAAAAAAAAAAAAAAAAAACCACCAATAAAGGATACTAATGCATATATATGGAATTTAGAGAGATGGCAGCGATAACCCTGTATGCGAGACAGTAAAAGAGACAGAGTGTAGAACAGTCTTTTGGACTCTGTGGGGGTGGGGGGGATGATTTGGGAGAATGACATTGAAACATATATAATATCATATAAGAAATGAATCGCCAGTCCAGGTTTGATGCAGGATACAGGATGCTTGGGGCTGGTACACTGGGATGACCCAGAGGGATGGGATGGGGAGGGGAGGTGGGAGGGGGGTTCAGGATTGGTAACACGTGTACACCCGTGGCAGATTCATGTTGATGTATGGCAAAACCAATACAATATTGTAAAGTAATTAGCCTCTAATTAAAATAAATAATTTTTTAAAAAAAAAAAAAAAAAAAAAAAAAAAAGAAAATTAGAGATACCAAGGGAACATTTCATGCAAAGATGAGCTCAAAAAAGGACAGAAATGGTATGGACCTAATAGAAGCAGAAGATGTTAAGGAGAGGTGGCAAAAATACACAGAAGAACTGTACAAAAAAGATCTTCACAACCCAGATAATCACGATGGTGTGATTACTCACACTCACCTAGAGCCAGACATCCTGGAATGTGAAGTCAGGTGGGCCTTAGGAAGCATCACTACGAACAAAGCTCGTGGAGGTGATGGAATTCCAGTTGAGCTATTTCAAACCCTAAAAGATGATGCTGTGAAAGTGCTGCACTCAATATGCCAGCAAATTTGGAAAACTCAGCAGTGGCCACAGGAATGGAAAAGGTCAGTTTTCATTCCAATCCCAAAGAAAGGCAATGCCAAAGAATGCTCAAACTACTGCACAATTGCACTCATCTCACATGCTAGTAAAGTAATGCTCAAAATTCTCCAAAACAGGCTTCATCAATACATGAACTGTGAACTTCTAGATGTTCAAGATGGTTTTAGAAAGGCAGAGGAACCAGAGATCAAATTGCCAACATCTGCTGGATCATTGGGGGGAAGGCAGTGGCACCCCACCCCAGTACTTTGCCTGGAAAATTCCATGGATGGAGGAGCCTGGTAGGCTGCAGTCCATGGGGTCGCTGGGAGTCGGACACGACGAGCGACTCACTTTCACTTTTCACTTTCATGCATTGGGGAAGGAAATGGCAACCCACTCCAGTGTTCTTGCCTGGAGAATCCCAGGGATGGCGGAGCCTGGTGGGCTGCCGTCATGGGGTCGCACAGAGTCGGACACGACTGAAGCGACTTAGCAGCAGCAGCAGCAGCTGGATCATTGAAAAAGCAAGAGGGTTCCAGAAAAAAATCTATTTCTGCTTTATTGACTATGCCAAAGCCTTTGACTCTGTAGATCACAATAAATTGTGGAAAATTCTGAAAGAGATAGGAATACCAGACCACCAGACCTGCTTCTTGAGAAACCTGTATGCAAGTCAGGAAGCAACAGAACTGGACATGGAACAACAGACTGGTTCCAAATAGGAAAAGGACTACGTCAAGGCTGTGTATTATCACCCTGCTGATTTAACTTATGTGCAGAGTATATCATGAGAAACGTTGGGCTGGAGGAAGCAGAAGCTGGAATCAAGATTGCCGGGAGAAATAACAATAACCTCAGATATATAGCTGACACCACCCATATGGCAGAAAGTGAAGAAGAACTAAAGAGCCTCTTGATGAAAGTGAAAGAGGAGAGTGAAAAAGTTGGCTTAAAGCTCAACATTCAGAAAACTTAAGATCATGGCATCTAGTCCTATCACTTCATGGGAAATAGATGGCGAAACAGTGGAAATAGTGGCTGACTTTATTTTTCTGGGCTCCAAAATCACTGCAGATGGTTTGGTTTGCAGCCATGAAATTAAAAGAGCCTTGCTCCTTGGAAGGAAAGTTGTGACCAACCTAGAGAGCATATTAAGATGTAGAGACATTACTTTGCCAACAAAATTCCATCTAGTCAAGGCTATGGTTTTTCCAGTGGTCAGGTATGGATGTGAGAGTTGGACTATAAAGAAATCTGAAGGCAGAAGAATTGATCCTTTTGAACTGTAGTATTGGAGAAGACTCTTGAGAGTCCCTTGGACTGCAAGGAGATACAATCAGTCCACCCTAAAGGAAATCAGTCCCAGGTGTTCATTGGAGGGACAGATGTTGAACTGAAACTCCAATACTTTGGCCACTTATGTGGAGAGCTGACTCTTTGGAAAAGACTCTGATGCTGAAAAAGATTGAGGGCAGGAAGAGAAGGGGGTGACAGAGGATGAGATGGTTGGATGGCAAAACCAACACAATGGACATGGGTTTGGGTGGTCTCCAGGAGTTGGTGATGGACAGGGAGGCCTGGTGTGCTGTGATTTATGGGGTCGCAAAGAGTCAGACACGACTGAGCGACTGAACTGAACTGAAGGGTAGAAACATCAGGAGCCATTAAAGAGTCTTTGTGTGTGTGTGCGTGTGTGTGTTAGTCACTCAGTCCTGTCTGACTCTTTGAGACCACATGGACTGTAGCCTACCTGGCTCCTCTGTCCATCGAATTTTCCAGGCACGAATACTGAAGTAGGTACCATTCCCTTCTCTAGGGGATCTTCCCAACCTAGAGTTCAACCTGGTCTCCTGCATTGTAGGCAGATTCTTTACTGTCTCAGCCAGAGGGAAAGCCCATGGAAAAGTCTTAGCAGTTATAATTAGCAGTATGTTATGGTAAGACAAGGGCTTTCCTGGTGGCTTAGCTAATAAAGAACCTACCTGCAATACAGGAGATGTGGGTTTCATCCCTGGGTAGAGAAGACCCCCTGGAGAAGGAAATAGCAACCCGCTCCAATATTCTTGCCTAGGAAATTCCATAGACGGAGGAGCTTGATGGGCTACAATATACCAGGGGTCACAAAAGAGTTGGATACGACATAGCAACTAAACAACAACATGGTAACTGGGCGGCTTAGTGCATGTTGAAAAGGAGGTGAGAAGAGGGGAGAGGCATAAAGAATTTGAAGCCACTGAGAAAGTGACCTGTAACAGGTGTAAGTTCTTGGGCAGGCATGTTTTTGGAACCACTAACTTCATTTCTCGCAGAGCCCTTGCTGCTGAAATGGTCCATTGTAATGTGAGAGCTATGAGCATGCTCATAATGTTATTACTGCTGTTATTTTTTCTGGAGGATGTGAAAGAATGGGGTCCCCTTGTAGGAACTGAATGGTCCTAATACTTCCAATGTCTTGGGTCTACTATGAAGTCTCTCAGCTCAGGGTATTTTCAAACCACACTACTTTCCTAGTCAATCATCTCACTTTACTCTCAGTGAGTGATGGATTCTTCTCTTTTTAAAGTGAGAAATAATCCTTTAAACATTTTTATATCCTCTCACTGCTATTTTTTTTTTTTATTCCACTTGGCTTGCTTTAATAGACATATTCCACCCTCATGGAATCCATTTTCTTCTTACTCTTTGAAAAATGAGAAAAGTAACCTACACTAAGGAATAGGTCACAAAGATCAATTGAGGAAAAGTGACAGGCCATGCTGCTGAATTATTTAGGCTTGATTCATCTTAAGTTGGTTACATTTGTCAAGGACAACTAAGAAATTAAAAGAGAAAAGGGATTTTTCTTAGGAAAATCAGAATTAAGCTTCTGCCAACACTCTTACTACATTATTTTTCTTTTTCATTCTCTTTGAAAGATAAGATCATCTCTTATCTTTATGCTGAAAACCTGCAATTATGGATAGGCTGTAAATTATAATTAAACAGAGTATTTCCTTCTTTATCAGAAATAATTGTTCTACTGATTTTTCCCTTTGTCCTATTAGGTGTCATATTTTTATAAGAATTCTAATGTTTGTGGTCAGCAGCAGTCTTACCAATATGCCATCCTTCCTGCTAACAAGTTTATTATACAGTATTTGCAACAAACATACAGTTATTGAATTGCTCATGGTTTTACATCTGACTTGAGAGTCTGGCAGAAGTAAAGTAATATAAATGATGATGCATTTTCTGCCTTCTTCACATTAGGGGGAAATCACACACACACACACACACACACACACACACACACACACACACCAGGTACCACTGTGGCTATATCAATCAAGGTCTAGTGATGGGGTTTGGAGAGGATCTATTTTAGTGCTTTAAACAAAGGGACTTCTTAAAAGAATTTTATGGAGGCAGGCACAACTGAAAAGCTTGGTGGGGGATGTTAATCAAACCTAGAGGAAATATGTCAGTGCCAGACACTAGCTGACATGGAAACCTGGGAAATGCTAGAGGGGCCAGGGTCTCTTACAATGTCTAGAAGAGCCTGGCATGTGGCAGTTGACCCTAAGGGCAACCTGGCCTGGCCAGCAGATGGGTTTAACTTAGACAGTCACATCAAAGGAAAAGAACTATGAGACCTGAAATACATGTCTTTTGATGTGAAAATCACAATATTCTCATGTGAAATATAGTTCAAATATTTTGTTTTCATAAGGTTCTTAGAACTAACTAAGCAACAGAAGTGAACAGGTGATTTTGCCTATAATTAGATTCCTACTGGTGGGTTCATTCTGTAATTCCCTTTCTGGATACACACACACACACACACACACACACACACACACACACACACATATATTTAGTTTTAATGTACAATCATTTCTTCCTTATCCTTCTAACTCTAATACCATGACTCAGAATATCCAAATTATGTTTTCATGTAATTATGGTAGCATTTTGGATTTTTCATTCTTTACAGAAATAATGATTGACATAGGAACTCTGATATCACTGGATTAGGAAGTTGAACTATTTCAAATTCTAAAAGATGATACTATTACAGTGCTGGATTCTATATGCCTGCAAATTGAAAAACTTAGCAGAGGCCACAGGACTGGAAAAGGTCAGTTTTCATTCCAATCCCAAAGAAAGGCAATGCAAAAGAATGCTCAAACTACCGCACAATTGCATTCATCTCACACGCCAGCAAAGAAATGCTCAAAATTCTCCAAGTGAGGCTTCAATAGTACATGAATTGTGAACTTCCAGATGATCAAGTTGGATTTAGAAAAGGCAGAGGAACCAGAGATCAAATTGCCAACATCTGTTGGGTCACTGGAAAAGCAAGAGAATTCCAGAAAAACATCTGCTGCTGTTACTGCTGCTGCTGCCGCTGCTGGGGCTGCTAAGTTGCTTCATTCATGTCCGACTCTGTGCGACCCCATAGATGGCAGCCCACCAGGCTCCCCCATCCCTGGAATTTTCCAGACAAGAACGCTGGAGTGGATTGTCATTTCCTTCTCCAGTGCATGAAAGTGAAAAGTGAAAGGAAAGTCACTCAGTAGTGTCCAACTCTTAGCAACCCCATGGACTGCAGCCCACCAGGCTCCTCTGTCCATGGGGTTTTTTCAGGCAAGAGTACTGGAGTGGGGTGTCATTGCCTTCTCTGAGAAAAACATCTACTTCTGGTTTATTGATTAGGCCAAAGCCTTTGACTGTGTGGATCACAACAAACTGTGGAAAATTCTTCCAAGAGGTGGGAACACCAGACCACCTTACCTGCCTCCTGAGAAACCTGTATGCAGGTCAAGAAGCAACAGTGAGAACAGGACATGGAACAGACTGGTTCCAAATTGGGAAGAGTAGTACATCAAGGTTGTATATTTTCACCCTGCTTATTTATCTTATATAGAGAGTACATCATGTGAAATGTTGGGCTGGATAAAGCAAAAGCTGAAATCAGGATTGCTGGGAGAAATATCAGTAACCTCAGATATGCAGATGGCACCATACTTCTGGTAGAAAGAGAAAAACTAAAGAGCCTCTTGATGAAAGTGAAAGAGGAGAGTAAAAAAGCTGGCTTATAACTGAACATTTAAAAAACTAAGATTGTAGCATCCAGTCCCATCACTTCATGGCAAATAGATGAGGAAACAATGGAAACAGTGAGAGACTTTATTTTGGGGGGCAGATGCAGATGGTATCACTGCAAGATGGTAACTGCAGCCATGAATTTAAAAGACACTTCCTCCTTGGAAGAAAAGCTATGACCAACCTAGACAGCATATTAAAAAGCAGATACATTACTTTGCCAACAAAGGTCTGTCTAAGTCAAAGTTATGGTTTTTCCAGTAGTCATGTATGGATGTGAGAGTTGGACTATAAAGAAAGCTGAGCACTGTAGAATTGATGCTTTTGAACTATGGTGTTAGAGAAGACTCTTAAGAGTCCCTTGGACTACAAGGAGATCCACCCAGTCCATCCTAAAGGATTTCAGTCCTGAATATTCATTGGAAAGATTGATGTTTAAACTGAAACTCCAATACTTTGGCCACCTGATGCGAAGAACTGACTCATTGGAAAAGAACCTCATGTTGGAAAAGATTGAAGGTGAGAGGAAAAGGTGATGACAAAGGATGAAAATGTTGCATCTCTGACTCAATGGATATGAGTTTGAGCAAGCTCCAGGAGTTGGTGATGGACAGGGAGGCCTGGCATGCTGCAATCCAAGGGGTCGCAAAGAGTCTGACACAACTGAGCAACTGAACTGAACTGAGGAAGTCAGTTTATTCTTATTTGAAAATCAACAAGATAAAATACCCTAATAAAGCTAAAGAAGATGGCCCCAGTAAGGATGAATGCAGCCTAGAGCTTGAGCTATTTATCTTTTTTTAACTTGTTAAAGGGACTGAATGTTATTCTCTTTCATATGAATTAGGTATAGCAGTATTTTAGAATGTTTTCCAAAAGTGGGAAGTATGCTCAAGTTTCCTCTCTGTTATATTCTGCTGCCCTACTCTTGTGTGCTCCCAGCACATTGAAGTAATAGTTCACTGATAAGACAAAGTGATAGTCCAGCAAACATGCTTTTTATTGCTGATAGTGGTTACCGTAAACCCCACATCTTCAAGACATAAGTGCAAGATTGGAGCACAAGAGAAAACACATGTATTCTCCCAAATTTGACACAGTAGTTTAAACAGGTATAGAACTGTACCCTTGGGATAACTAGTCTTTGAAGAGAGTGAACCCCACCAGGTATCAAGTGCTATGACAAATGCAAAATTCCCTTTAAGTAACGACTCAAGAAAATGTAAGCCATCCATACACAGGGTTTGTTCCTTGCGCCGTCTCAACACTTCTCACTGAAGAAAGCAATCGTTTTTTAAAATATTGAAAATGCAGATTTAAATCCTGTCCACCGGTGCTTATTGCAAGCAGTAAATGGACACTAGTAGTTATTGTATAAACTCCAAAATAGTGATCTCCTACTGTCAGTTAAACCCATTACCCTTAAATATTCAATTCTTGCCAATACACAAAGATCATTTACAATAATTAGTTAACAATTATCCAGCTTACTAAAATGACCCCCCACCCCCAGCCTGCAAACCAATTGCCTTAGGGAAACACCACATGCTTTTTTTTTGCCAAGGACAAAAAGCCAATTGAATTAATGAATTTTTCCAAGAGCATCTTGGAAAAATATGCCACGATTACCCAGTTCAATTAAAACAATGACAATAATAGCAAACAACTTCATTATGCTAAGTGTGGCTAGTAAAAAAATACTGAATGATAATAAATGAAATTCAGTTTATGCCTTCCACGTACTGACTAGCTGATGGAGATAGAAATAATGAAACTCCTAATTCAGTTCGATCAAGTTAGAAAATGCTTATTTGCAAGTACTATGTGCCTTTCATTCAATATCTTGACAGTAAAATATTCACCAATGCCTGATGCCAATTCTCTGTTCCCTTTTGCATGATTACTCTGTAATGATAGAACACCAAATTTCTCAAAAAATAAAACAGTAGTTTATATGAAATAGCGATAGATCATTAAATTAAATACTATATGAGTTTATCTTTAATGCTTTCTTTATTAATATTGTACATTAAAAAATAGAATGATAAAACCTAGCACCAGAAAGGAAGGAAGAAAAAGAAGAGGGATGTGAGAAGGGGAAGGGAGAGGAAGCAGGAGAGAGCAATTTATTATCCTACCTTTTCTGAATCCCCAGCACACTTGGTAATTGGAGCCACTTTATGTTACTTTAACTGTATCATTTGTCATTTAGCTCTGTTTTCATGCTACTATTTTGTGAATGTTGAATTAGCATCTTCTTAAGAAAGGAGATGACTGGACTTCTTTACATAACCAACCAACAGTACACTCCATCTTCACTTCCTATCTTCCCATTTATTTCTCAGTTCTAAATAAATCAGTATTTAATGTTTTCGTGATCAGGCAATCATTATTCACAGATCAGTCACTGTATAACCTATTTATATGAATTTATTATGATTTTTAAGTGCTTTGTTTTTTAATTTGTTTTGCTTTCTAAGTGATTATCATAAATTATTTTCCAAACTTTTAAACACTACTATAAAATCTCTAGATTTGTACAGATATATTAGATGATGCCTCAACTCCATTCTTTTTTCTTGGAGACAACCTTTTGGAGTACATCAGTCTTTCATTCTCTTTGTCTTGATCATTTCCTTTTTATAATCAGCCTAATCATTCTTTTGCCTTGCTCTTCTTGCTTCTTTTCCTGGGTCCAGTTATTCCTGTTCGGTTACTTAATTTTGAAGGAAAATATTCTTCAGTATCTCCTGGGAAATAGTGTATAGGAAACAAAGGTATTGAGGCATTACATATTTGAAGATGTCTTTATTTAGCCATATTCTTGGCTAGTATTTTGGCTAGGTATAATTTTGTTAGAAATTATTTTGCTTCGAATTTTATAATGCTTTTCAGCTTACAGTGCTTCTTTTGAAAAGTTCAGGATTATTTTAATTCCCCATCCTTTCTACAGGTTGACCTATTCTGCCAGTTGTTACCCCAGGAAACTTTTAGAATCTTTATTTTATACATATATAATGATGTGCTTTGATATGAATCATTTTTCCATTATATCCCCTTCATCTCTCAGTGAATGTTTCTTTTATTGTGCTTGTGGTTTGTTTATTTCTTTTATTCATGTAAAAATTACTTTACAAAGTTGTGTTGGTTTCTGCCATACAACAGCTTGAATCAATCATTACATGTATATACTCTCCCTCTTGAGCCTCCCTCCTCTCCCCAATCCCATCCTTCTAGATCATCACAGACTGCCTGGCTAGGGTCCCTGTGATGAACAGGAACTTCTCACTAACTATTTTACACATGATAATCTATATATGTCAATTCTACTTTTCTCAATTCATCCTACCTTCACCTTCCCCCACTGTGTCCACAAGTCTGTTCTACTAGGCTTGTCAGTACCATTGTCTAGATTCCATACATATGCATTAATATATGGTACTTGTTTTTCTCTTTCCAACTTGCTTCACCCTGTACAAGAGGCTCTAGGTTCATCCACCTCACTACGCCTGACTCAAATCCCTTCCTTTTTATGCCTAACTAATAGTCCATTGTATGTATGTACCACGTGTTCTTTATCCATTCACTGTCAGTGGATATCTAGGTTGCTTCCTTCCCTGACCTGGTTGTTGTTTAGTTGCTCAGTCATGTTCAACTCTTTGCAGTGCCATGGACTATAGCCCAGTGCATTCCTCTGTCCATGGGATTTCCCAGGCAAGAATAATGGAGTAATAATGTCCTTCTCTATGGCTATTATAATATTGCTGCAATGAGCATTGACGTGTGGTACTGATACAATGGACATGAACTTGGTAAAACTTCGGGAAATGGTAAGGGACAGGGAGGCCTGGAGTGCTGCGGCCCCTGGGGTTGCAAAGAGTCAGATGCAACTGGGCAACTGAACAACAGCAACATGTGGGTTTTGGAGTTGGGGGTTTTCTCAGGGTTTGTGCCCAGTAGTGGGATTGCTGGGTCATATGATAGATTTATTCCTAGTTTTTTAAGGAATCTCCACACTGTTTTCCATAATGACTATATCAGTTTACATTCCCACCAGTACTGTAGGAGGGTTCTCTTTTATCCACATCCTATCCAGCATATATTGTTTGTAGATTTTTTGTTGATGGCTCTTCTGACTGGTGTAAGGTAGTACCTCATTGTAGTTTTGAACTACATTTCTCTAATAATGAATGATTTTAACATCTTTTCATATGTTTATTGGCCATCTCTATGTTTTAGATCTTCTGTCCATTTGTTTTTCTGCTCATTTTTGATTGGATTGTTTTTCTCTGATATTGAGCTGTATGATCTGCTTATATATTGTGGAGATTTATCCTTTCTCAGTTGCTTCTTGCAATTGTTTTCTCCTATTCTAAGGGTTATCTTTTCATTTTGTTTATAATTTCCTTTGTTGTGCAAAAGATCTTCAGTTTTATTAAATCCTATTTGCTTATTTTTCCTTTCATTTCCATTATTCTAGGAGGTGGGTCAGAGAGAATTTTGCTGTTGCAGTTTACATCAATGAGTGTACTGCTTATGTTTTCCTCTTAAGAGCTTTATAGTTTCCCTCCTTACATTGAAGTCTTTAATCCATTTTGAGCTTATTTTTATGTATGGTTTTAAAAGTGTTCTAATTTCATTTTTTTACATGTACCTCTCCAGTTTTCCTGGCATTACTTATTGAAGAGGCTGCCTTTTATCCATTGTATATTCTTTCCTCCTTTGTCAAAAATAAAGTGTCCATATGTGCATGGGTTTATTTCTGGGCTTTCTATCTTGTTCCATTGGTCTGTGTTTCTGTTTTTGTGCCAGTACTATATTTTCTTGATGACTCTAACTTTCTAGTATTGTCTGAAGTCAGGGAGGTTGATTTCTCTAGCTCTCTTTTTCTATCTCAAAATTGTTTTGGCTATTTGAAGTCTTTTGTGTTTCCATGTGAATTGTGAAATTTTTTCATTATAGTTCTTTGAAAAATGCCATTGGTAATTTGATAGGGATTACATTGAGTTTTCCAATTGCTTTGGGTGAAAAGAAAGTGACAGTCACACAGTCATGTCTGACTCTTTGCAATCCCATGGACTGTAACCAGCCTGGCTCCTTTCTCCATGGAATTCTCCAGGCAAGAATACTAGAGTGAGTTGCCATTCCCTTCTCCAGGACATCTTCCCAAGCCAGGAATCGAACCTGGGTCTCCTGCATTGCCAGCAGATGCTTTACCAACTGATCCACTAGGGAAGCTTTGGGTAGTACAGTCATTTTGACAATATTAATTTTTCCAATGCAGAACATGGTATATCTCTCCATCTATTTGTGTCATCTTTGATTTCTTTCATCAGTGTCTTATGGTTTTCTGCATATAGATCTTTTGTCTCTTTAGGTAGGTTTATTCATAGATATTTTATCATTTTTATTGCAATGGTGAATGGATTGTTTCCTTAATTTCTCTGACTTTTTGTTGTTAGTGAATAGGAAATGCAAGGGTTTTCTGTGTATTAATTTTATATCCTGTGACCTTACTAAATTCATTGATTAGCTTTAGTAATTTCTTGGTGCATTTTAGGATTTTCTATCTATACTATCATGTAAACTGCAAACAGTAAAGAATTTTACTTCTTCTTTTCACATCTGAATCCTTTTTCATTTTCTTCTCTGATTGTTGTGGCTAGGACTTCCAAAAATATATTGGATATTAGTTTTGAGAGTGGGCACCCTTGTCTTGTTCCTGCTCTCCGAGGAAATGCTTTCAGTTTTTCATCATTGAGAATAATGTTTGCCGTGGGTTTGTTGTAAATGACCTTTATTATGCTGAGATATGTTCCTTCTATGCCTACTTTATGGAGAGTTTTTATCATAATGGGTATTGAATTTTGTTGAAAGCTTTCTCTGCATTCATTGAGATGATCATCTGGTTTTTATCTTTCCATTTGTCAATATGGCATATCACATTGATTGATTTGCCTATATTGAAGAATCTTTGCATCCCTGGGATAAACCCCACTTTGTCATGATGTACTATTCTTTTAATATAGTTTTGGATTCTGTAAGTGGGTGTTTTCAATCTGAAAATCTATGTCCTTTTGTTTAGGGGAAAGTTCTTAAATATTTATTTCCTAACAAAACTTGCTGTGTTTTATTTGCTCCTATTTTCTTATACTGTGTTACATATTTGACCACCTACTCTAACTTCTAATTTTCTTTTCTTCTTTATAGTCCATCTCTGTTTGCTTGTTTGATTCTACCTCTAGAATATTTCTCAACTTTGGCTCAAATTTTTACTTAATTTTTGTTTCTGCTGTCATGTTTTTTAATTTCTAGGAGCTGTTCTTCAACTCTGATACATTTTTCTCAAATACACTGTCTCTTTAATGAATGTAGAAATGTTTCTATAGTGTTAATCTTAACTGTGCATTTTCCAATTATTTTATTTCTGTGTAATTTCTTTATTTCTATGCATTATTATTTTGTTTGCTTTGTTTCTTTTATGTTGTAGCTTATCATCAAATACCTGCTTACCTTATTCTGGCCTTTATATTTAAAAATAAAATATCACAAATATAACTGGAATCTGTTCATGGCCATCGGGGAAGAAGAGCTTATCAAGATTTTTCTTTTCTTTCTCAGATAGAACTCTCTCTTTTTCTCTCTAGATAGATAGATATAGATAGATAAATGCATCCACATATATATACATCTCACATATATATCTAAAAATATATATATGTTTAAGTAGATATCTTCTGTCTCTATGTTCAACTGAACACACATAAACACATATATATACCTTCATGTGAAATAATTTTCTTTTTAATTATTTTAGTCTGGAAAATCTGTTTCATTTTCTCATGAAATTAATAACATTTTCTTCTGTTCTTTAAGATGTCTATGTTATAAGAGTAGTAGAGAATCTAATAACAAACTAGAGGATCTTTAATATGTCTTTCAATAACTAGAATATTGCTGTAATTTTAGCTCAGTGTATTATCTTGAGCTGTGTAATCTTCCAAATAGATTCAGAAAATAAAAGTGTAGCCATGGAAAATAACACATGCTGAAATATCCTATTAGAAATCAGTTCCTTAGTTAAGAAACCACTCTGAAGATTGATTTGACATTTGACTTGAATATTTTGGGCATTAGCACAAATGCATTTCATCATCACTCCCTTGTGATTTGAAACAGTTACAGTGTGTGTGTGTATGTGTGTGTGTGTGTTTTTTTTTTTTTTTTTGCTGACTGTACTTCTAAGGGAACACGGCTTTGTGTTAGAGGAGCAGAGAGAAAACTTCCCCTTGAGCACTTTATGCAATTGTTTTTCAGTCACGAAGTCATGTAGACTCTTTATGACCCCATGGACTGCAGCATGCTAGGCTTTCCTGTCCATCACTGTCTCCTGGAGTGTGCTCAAATTTCTCAATGCAATTAGGTTTACTATTTCAAAGAGAGGGTAGTGGAGAGAAATCAATGGACACACATCCTCTCTCTTTTTCTCTCTCTTACTTTCTCTCTCATATCCTTTTTTATTTTTTTCTTAAAAAAATAAGAAAGGCCTAATTCATCTCTTTTTTGTTAAGATCGGGAAATATAAATCTTTATCCCTATGCATAAAGCAAAGCCAAAAGAGTGATTCCATTTTAATACCATTAATGATGAAGATTAAAAATCAAAGGAAGAGAATGTGATAATGGGGGAAGAGAAGAAGTAGCAAAAGGAAAGATGGCAAGAGAAATGGAGCAGAGTCTAGGTTATAAGAAATTGGTTAGAAGTAGCACAGAGTCGGACACGACTGAAGCGACTTAGCAGCAGCAACAGCACAGTGATAAAATTGTCTTGGGTTGTGGATTTGGGTGTGATAATTAATAGTTATACCCTGTCCTTTAAATTCTTGTTTAGACTATTTACGCTTTTTAGTAAACCTCTTCAGTCACATAACTGTAGTCCATGGAGTTGCAAAGAATCAGACATGACTGAGCAACTGAACTGAACTAACTCACATAACACACAGCCTATAGTGGAAGAAATTATTTTTGGAGTGCAACAGCTGAGACCCACATTTGATGTCCCTAAAGCATGTCTACCTCCATAAGTTCCTTCTTACCTAATTAACATAGTCCTAATTTCCAATTGTGAAGGCAAAGCAAATCTTTTGAGCCAAGTCGAAAAAGGTAAATGAAAGTAGTGCCTTACATTTGGGGTAAATTGTACATTGATATTGATATCATTATAATTTAAGCATTTATGACAATAAAGTGAGTATAATAATGCATTCAGAAGAATGTCACTTGTTATCTCAGAATAAGGACACATACTTTAGATGGGAGAAAACATTAAACTGATGATATTTAGCAACTATTTTTGACTTAACATCCTCCATGACTCCATCTGGTAATATAGAGAAAATATATTTCTGCTGGAAAACCTGATATTTTCAGTTCACTGAAATAATCTTTCTCTAACTGCTACAGGAAAATTATGTTTTGTATAGCACTGCCTTCCATATGATTTATTCCATTCACTACTCAGAAATTTATTCTGGGACAATTAGATGGATGATATAGTTGATCGCATATCATTACCACTGTATTTAAGAAGAAAAGTAAAGGAAGTGTATCTGAAAATTACGCATGAATGTTTGCAGGAATCGCTGATTCCTGCAAACACAAAGAAAAAGGTGTGCATGTGGATTATTTATAGTAATGAGTTACTATGCAGATTTGTTTTTATATGTTAATATAAAATTGATATTGACAAGGCATTCCTACAGATCACATGATTTCATTACTTGGTTTAATTTTTGCAAAACCTCAGAAAGTGTCATTATCCCCATTTTACAGAATAGGAAATGCTGATCCTGATTCATAGTAATAGTACATCACGTAAGGCTACACCACTAGTAGATGACAGAGGCAGAATCCAAGTTTTGTGGTTCTAAATCCTATTCTGTTTTAATAAATTTTAAACTATCCATGACCTATATCATCCATGACCCCTGATGAATTTATGTTAATTAGATTTTATGAGTTGTCTTTATTCTAGCAAGTCAAAATAACATGCTGCATGGTCATCCTTCTCAGTCTAAAAACTCACAGTACCATGCCTGAAAGTGAGTATATTTCTGAGTGACATGAGATAGAGCATTTGAAGTTGATGTCAAAAATATCTGAGATATAAGATAAAGATATGTTTAACATCAGTGTTGAGGCTCTGTGATATATTTTAAAAGGAATTTGTTATAATTTTTAAAAATGTCTAATGAACTTGAAATCTACTATAATGAAAATGGTTACATTTTAAAAACTTGGAATCTCATTTTGGTTAGGTTTTGGCTTTTTAAGGATGGTAGCGTATCTCTCTATATATATCCATCTATCTCTATATTTGTATCTATATATATGTATATATCTTCTTTCCTAGAACCAGGAGCCTGAAATTAGTACACTGGAAATATTTTACCTGGCAGGTATGCTAAATAAAAGTTCCAAGTTTCACACATTTCTGAGGATCAAGGTGAAGTGCATTTTTAGGGAATCATATCTACTTCCTTCAAAACCCTTCATCTGATTTGTACTAAAATTTAATAACTAACTAACTTATCCTTTCAACTCCATAAAATTCTTTATGAGACAACAAAATCCTAGCTCCTGGTCTCTGAAGGATGATGTTCTCCAAATGCAGTTTCCCTTAACCTCCTAAAAATAATTGGGTTAATCCAGCTACCATAAGTGTGAAATTGAGGAGCTGCTTGCTAAGATTGAATTTAATATTGTCACATGTCATATGAGAGCTGCTTGTCTGATCATGTTGCCACTGCACAAAATAAGCCTGACTATACAGGATAAAAGAATGATTATTTCGATATTCAGACATATTTCATTGTTAACCCTGAACAGAACGGGAAAACATTTTTTTATCTCAAGTGCTTCTATCCATTTCTCTGGGAAATCGTTTATCTAGTTACTATGTTAGTAGGAGAGCAAAGATAATGGGAGAAATCTTCCATTATTATCTTACCTATGATTTTAAATATAAAATTTTAATAAAATGGATTTGGGAGCTTTAGTTTTTTTTAAAGCACCCAATGTAAGAAAATGAACTATTGGAAACTTGTTTTATAAAATGTACTTATGAACCTTAAAATGCTACATAAAATTGAAATTATTATTATCTATACCTACACTCCAGTACTCCTGCTGGGAAAATCCATGGACAGAGAAGCCTGGTAGGCTGCAGTCCATGGGTCACTAAGAGTTGGACACGACTTCACTTTCACTTTTCAGATTCATGCATTGGAGAAGGAAATGGCAACCCACTCCAGTGTTCTTGCCTGGAGAATCCCAGGGATAGCAGAGCCTGGTGGGCTGCTGCCTATGGGGTCGCACAGAGTTGGACACGACTGAAGCGACTTAGCAGCAGCAGCATAGCTACTTTTAATCTTATGCTTTATAGTTGAAAAAGGGACCAGAATTCATCATTATTGCCAAAAAATAGAGAGGGTTGTATAAAAATTAGTTTTCTTCATTTGCCTGTTAAGAGCTAGATGACCAGTGGTGCTGAGAGTCACAGCTATTTTTAGAACTGCTCTGTTATTGACTGGGTGTATGGCTTGGATAGGTACTCTGGCCCCCTCCAGCTTCCTTCTAAGTAGGATGGGGGTACTGGATTTAATGATAACACTCTTCTGATTCCAGCATTCTATGGGCCTGTGACATTTCTACCCTATTACAAAAGAATGACATTTAAAAGTGTGAACTCCATAATAACTTTTTTTTCCCTTGCATTATTTCAATAAAAGTGCCACGAAAGCTAACTGACAAGTTCAGGCAGCTTTCAGAACATAAAGGAGAAATGCTGACAGCTTTTGAGAACCTCTTTGCTTTCAACTGAAAGCAAGTAGGGACTCCTTGCTCTCTGGCTCTGAATGTCATAATATTATTATGTCTAGCATCTTTGAAATGTCTGACAACACCGTTGATTAAAAATGAGAATCATTGGGCCACATTTACCATTATAAGGTAAAGGATAGTTTGAAAATTATGGCATGGATATCCCAAAAGAATAATTTAGCTTAGACAATATTAACAGAGTTTTAAACGATAATAGGGCTTCTCTGGTGGCTCAGAGGTTAAAGCGTCTGCCTGCAATGTAGGAGACCTGCGTTCGACCCCTGGGTAGGGAAGATCCCCTGGAGAAGGAAATGGCAACCCACTCCAGTATTCTTGCCTGGAGAATCCCATGGACAGAGGAGCATGGTGGGCTACAGTCCACAGGGTCATAAAGAGTCAGACATGACTGAGCGACTTCACTTTCACTTTCAAATTATAATAGGTATAGTCATTTTGTGGTAATTTGCTCCTTTTTCTGTATTTAGCTCTACCTAAAAATTCCCCTTCATTTGTAAAGCTTTGTGAAATGCTGAATTTAGAATTCTGAAGGGACTATCAATTAACATTATGAATAATATTATTTAGAAACCATTCTGTGTGCTACACAAGTCCTTTGGAAATGATTTGATAACCACTAAAGTGGCTATCATTCATCTTTCAGAATCTGTTATACCTGGAAGTTTTATGTGACCTTTAGAAAACTATATTCACAGAAATGTTCCCTCTAGTTTCCTAATAATTTTTAGAAGAAATATCACCACACTGAAGTAAAAGAGTTTTACTTCCTTAGGCCAAATTCTTGTCACAACATGAAATAGGCAAATGCAATTAGTCTAAAAAAAAGCTCAGCCATAGTATCATAAAATTTAAAGAAATAGCCCTTAGGAATTAGCTCACATAGTTTTCATCCACAGCTTTATAGATAGACCTCATTTAACATGTTGCCCCATGGCCTCTGCTGTATTGAGTGGTCAATACATTGTTAGCAGACTTGTTCAGTTGTTATAAAGCTCCAGTATGATTTTTTTTTTCTTGTCTATGGCCATACCGCCCTGAACCTGCCTGATCTCATCGGAATTTTTCCTTATATTGACCAAATACTTACCTGTATATCACTAACTTGCTCAAACAATGCCTTCTGAAGTCAAAGTGAATTTATCTGTGCACTCTTCATAGCTCCCTAGTATCTGTTAGGGATTCTATGTTTCTCTCCATCTGACAGAAAATTGTCACCAGTGGTTTGTCCAAATGTGGGATTCAGTTCAGTCAGTTCAGTCACTCAGTCATTTCCAATACTTGGCAACCCCATGAACCACAGCACGCCAGGCCTCCCTGTCCATCACCAACTCCTGAGTCCACCCAAACCCATGTCCATCGAGTCGATGATGCCATCCAGACATCTCATCCTCTGTTGTCCCCTTCTCCTCCTGCCCCCAATGCCTCCCAGCATCAGAGTCTTCTCCAATGAGTCAACTCTTCGCATGAGGTGGCCAAAGTACTGGAGTTTCAGCTTGAGCATCATTCCTTCCAAAGAAATCCCAGGGCTGATCTCCTTCAGAATGGACTGGTTGGATCTCCTTGCAGTCCAAGGGATTCTCAAGAGTTTTCTCCAATACCACAATTCAAAAGCATCAAATCTTCGGTGCTCAGCTTTCTTTATAGTTCAACTCTCACATCCATACATGACCACTGGAAAAACCGTAGCCTTAACTAGAAGGACCTTTGTTGGCAAAGTAATGTCTCTGCTTTTGAATATGCTATCTAGGATTGTCATAACTTTCCTTCCAAGGAGTAAGTGTCTTTTAATTTCATGGCTGCAATCACCATTTGCAGCAATCTTGGAGCCCAGAAAAATGAAGTCAGCCACTGTTTCCCCATCTATTTGCCACAAAGTGATAGGACCAGATGCCATGATCTTAGTTTTCTGAATATTGAGCTTTAAGCCAACTTTTTCAGTCTCCTCTTTCACTTTCATCAAGAGGCTCTTTAGTTCTTCTTCACTTTCTGCCATAAGGGTGGTGTCATCTGCATGTGGGATTGCTTTTTAACAAAATGAGAAGCCCAGTAGAAAGCTTGATGTAAATTCGATATTTCAACAACATTAGATCCAAAGTCATTGTCTTTTCCTCATGGTTGCTGATGGAGGCTGAGGCTACTGGAAGGAGTTAAGAGTGGATAAAGGAGGAAGAAAAAATATGCTTATATCCACAAAGTCTCCTGATCTTTCAAGCGACTTTCTTTAAAGTTCTGCCCAATGATTTTTGCTTAAATCTCATTGGCTTTAGCTAAAATGGTTAAGAAGAGAATTTTTATATCTGGGCACATTATCATACACAATGAAATTGAGATTCTATTAACAAAGAAGAGGGGAAAATCATAGCATCAAGAGGTATCTACCACATTAACCTTTAAGTATTCTAAAACATCTGCAAGATCCCAAATTCTCTCTTCTCTTTGTCAAGCTAGAAGCAATTCCAACTACTTTGAACCTTCTTTTGGAGACCCCTCATGAAAAATGTCATCATCTTCCCAAAGTTTCAAGTGCCTTCTGAAAGTACAGTACCCAGAGCTAGACCTCAAAATGACACTTGGGTTCAGACTCTTGTTCCAAGTTACTACATTTCTAATCAGGCAACCTCTCATTTACAAATATTTTTGGTAACTTGTTCAAATTGAATATGCAATCAGCCAAAACCCTCTGAAATTTTTCACATGGAATGAACCAAAGTTAGTATTACCCTCTCCCTCATTTGTATTTTTATCAGTTTTACTGAGGTGTTATTTACATGGGATAAAATACAACTATTTTAAATGTAAAACCTGTTGAGCTTTGGCAAATGTACACAATTGTGTAGCCACCACTACTAACAAGATATAAAATATTTTTCTCACCCCAAAAATTCTCTCATGCTCTTTTCCTTTCAATCCCAACACCACCTGTCCTAGGAAACTACTGATCAGATTTCCATCACTGCAAATTTATTTGATATACTCCAGAAGTTTGTATAACTTCATATTCTTTCATGCCTGGCTTTTTTTGCACAGTGTGTTTTTAAAATTTGTGTTGGTATGTGTATCATTAATTCATTTCTGATTATTGCTCAATATATATCTCATTCTATAAAGTATCACTGTTTGTTTATCCATCCTCTTAATGATTGGCATGTTGATTATTTCCACTTTGAAGATATTATGAATCAACTTGAGCTGAATGCTCCTATACAAGTATTTTTGTAAAAACACAGGTTTTGTTCTCCTTAGCAAATGCTGAGGAGTGGAATTGCTCAGCATATAGTAAATGTATGTTTAACTTTTTATAATAAAATACCAATCTGATTTTAATAGTCGTTGTACCATATTACCACTCACACCAGTAATGTTAGTCTTCTTAACCCACATCTTTGAAACACGCATATCATCAGTTTTGTTTTAAAATTCTAGTATTTTTGTACTTACTGCAGTTTTAATTTGCATTTCACTGATATCAATGATTTTGAATATCTTATGTTCTTATTGTAACAGTAAATATACAGTAAATATTTACTGTAAACAGTAAAAATACAAAAATTTGTATTTTTATTTTCCTCATGACTATAAAGTCAGCCAACAGGATTTGGTGCTTTTGCTTTTCTCATTTACTCACCTTGTACTGTTACTGAAAATTAACTGATTATATAAGGGTCAGTATATTAACTGATTCTATTCTGACTCTATTTTAGTCTTTTGTTTGTTTATTCTTACAGCAGTGTAACTATGTTTATTATACTGACTTTGAAGTAGGTCTTAAAATGAAATGATAGTGCTCCAAATTTCTTTTTGATCTTTTAAAATGATAGCTTCTTAATCCCCTTGAACTGGCAGTATAAATTTCTGTAACATCGCCCAGTAGGATTTTAATAGGGGTTGTGTTGAATGTATAAAGCAGTTTGGGGAGAATAGAAATTGTAACAATGTTGTATCTGCCAAACTTATAAACCTGATATATTTCTTCATAATTTATATATTTTAAATTATTTTTATCAGTGAGCATTTAAAGCTCTGACATTTTCTGTATATAAATTTATGGTTGTGTTGTTGCTTGACAAAGGGGTCCCGACATGTATATTTTGAAAAGCAGTACCTATGTTTCTGATGTGCATTTATTTCCCTTTTTCTCCACAATCTAAGAGCCACAGGAATAGAGGCCTTTCTCCAGGTTTGATATTGTTCAACACCAGCATTCAATAAGATAGAAATTTTCCTTATTATCAGTTAAGTCTCAGTTTTCTATTGTTTCTACAAAATTTACACATAACAAGAAAATATCAAATTTCTTGCTGAACCCCCTATGTATAGTATCTACAGCATCCTTACCATTTGAATATTTTTACAATTCTTTAAAAGACAATTTCAGATCAGATCAGATCAGTCGCTCAGTCGTGTCTGACTCTTTGCAGTCCCATGAATTGCAGCACGCCAGGCCACCCTGTCCATCACCAACTCCCAGAATTCACTCAGACTCACGTCCATTGAGTCAGTGATGCCATCCAGCCATCTCATCCTCTGTCGTCCCCTTCGCCTCCTGCCCCCAATCCCTCCCAGCATCAGAGTCTTTTTCCATGAGTCAACTCTTCGCATGAGGTGGCCAAAGTATTAGAGTTTCAGCTTTAGCATCATTCCTTCCAAAGAAATCCCAGGGCTGATCTCCTTCAGAATGGACTGGTTGGATCTCCTTGTAGTCCAAGGCACTCTCAAGAGTCTTCTCCAACACCACAGTTCAAAAGCATCAATTCTTCAGCGCTCAGCCTTCTTCACAGTCCAACTCTCACATCCATACATGACCACAGGAAAAACCGTAGCCTTGACTAGACAGACCTTTTTTGGCAAAGTAATGTCTCTGCTTTTGAATATGCTACCTAGGTTGGTCATAACGTTCCTTCCAAGGAATAAGCGTCTTTTAATTTCATGGCTGCAATCACCATCTGCAATGATTTTGGAGCCCAGAAAAATAAAGTCTGACACTATTTCCACTGTTTCCCCATCTATTTCCCATGAAGTGATGGGACCGGATGCCATGATCTTCGTATTCTGAATGCTGAGCTTTAAGCCAACCTTTTCACTCTCCACTTTCGCTTTCATCAAGAGGCTTTTTAGTTCCTCTTCACTTTCTGCCATAAGGGTGGTGTCATCTGCATACCTGAGGTTATTGATATTTCTCCTGACAATCTTGATTCCAGCTTGTGTTTCTTCCAGTCCATTGTTTCTCATGATGTACTCTGCATATAAGTTAAATAAACAGGGTGACAATATACAGCCTTGATGTACTCCTTTTCCTATTTGGAACCAATCTGTTGTTCCATGTCCAGTTCTACCTGTTGCTTCCTGACCTGCATACAAATTTCTCATCTCTTTCATCTCATCTGTTTCAGAATTTTCTCATCTCTTTCAGAATTTTCTCATCTCTTTCAGAATTTTTTCATCTCTTCTGTTTTTCAGACCTTTTCTGCATTTGATCTCTTTCAGAATTTTCTCATCTCTTTCAGAATTTTCCACAGTTTATTGTGATCCATACCGTCAAAGGCTTTGGCATAGTCAGTAAAGCAGAAATAGATGTTTTTCTGGAACTCTCTTGCTTTTTATGATCCAGCCGATGTTGGCAATTTGATCTTAAAAGACAATTTAGATTCTTTCAAAGTGAGTTCATTTTCAATTGTATAAATCAATCTCTTCTTTCTAGATAGTCAGAAATTATATATTTAAAAATACACTGGAGACCTTTATGTAAAGCTTTACATGTATTATGAAACTACTGAAGACATTATTCAGTTAAAGATGAGATGGTTGGATGTCACCACCGACTCAACGGACATGAGATTGAGCAGGCTCCGGGAGTTGGTTATGGACAGGGAAGCCTGGTGTGCTACAGTCCATTGGATCACTGAGTCAGACATGACTGAGTGACTGAACTAAACTAAACATCCAATTTAACTGCATTTCTTGTTGCCCACGTTTTCCATTTTGAGCATATAGGGATTCTGCATCAAGAAACTGTATCTAATGAAATGTTGTTGCTCAGTCATTCAGTTGTGCCTGACTCTTTGCAACCCCATGAACATCAGCATGCTAGACTTTCTTGTCCTTCACTATCGACCCACTATGTCCATTGAGTCAGGATGTCCATTGAGTCAGTGATGTCCATTGAGTCCTCTCATCTTCTGTCACAGCCTTTTCCTCCTGCTGTCTGTTTTTTCCAGCATCAGAGTCTTTTCTAATTAGCCGGCCCTTCACAGCAGCTTCAGCACCAGTCCTTCTAATGAATATTCAAGATTAATTTTCTTTAGGATTGACTGGTTTGATCTCTTTGCAGTCCAAGGGACTCTCAAGAGTCTTCTCCAACACCACAGTTCAAAGCACCAGTTTTTCAGTTCTTAGCCTTTTTATTGTCCAACTCTCAGAGCCATATATGACTACTGGAAGAACCACAGATTTGACTAGATGGACCTTTGTTGGCAAAGTTATGTTTCTGCTTTTTAATATGCTTCTTAGATTTGTCATAGATTTTCTTCCAAGGAGCAAGCATCTTTTAATTTCATAGTTACAGTCATCATCTGTAGTGATTATGGAGCCAAATAAAATAAAATCTGTCACTGTTTCTATTGTTTCCCGATCTATTTGCCATGACCTGATGGGACCAGCCAACAAAGGTCCGTCTAGTCATGGCTATGGTTTTTCCAGTGTCATGTATGGACATGCGAGAGTTGGACTATGAAGAAAGCCGAGGGCTGAAGAATTGATGTTGAACTTTTGAATTTTATACTAAACTACCTATATTTTGTTTTAGCATAGACATACTTGCCAGCATCTTGTATTTTAAGTCAATTTAATAAAATATAATTATGTATCTATTGTTAGAAGCTATCAATAATTATAAGATTGAGTAAATTTTTTCTTACACATTCTTAAGGTAATTTTGTAGATGAAGTTCTCTTCCCAGGTAGTGATTTAAAACATTCATGTGTTCATAGTTGATTTTTATGCAGTACAGTTATTTTATTTCCATTTGAAAATCCACATTTTAGTTGTAAAGAAAAAAGCAGACAAATACGATCTATTCTTCCATTGTACCTAAGTATAATAATAAATAGATTTAGCATTTTAACAAATTTTCTAAAAATATGTTCAATTAACAATTTCTCAAATATATGAAACTTTATAACTAAATTTCAAAAATATTATATTTATTATCATTGTGTCATAGCAACCTTCTTCTAAAATAAATCCAACAATTTTAATAATAATTTTATTTAATATGTTTCAAGTACTCTAACAGAAAATGCATTTTAATTTCTCAATATACTCATTTACCCAATATCTATAAGGATAATAGTTTAGAGCATAAGTAGTATAAATCCTGTTTCAGTTGTATTGGATAAGAGCATGAAAAAATATATTAATAAATGGTGTGGTTTAAATGGTTAAAAATTAATACCTTCACTTTCTGTCATAGAAAGTAATTGTTTTCTAAAATTTAGTGCGAATACAGTTCAAAGAATAGCAGAGTGTAAGTGTCTAGCATCTGTCTCCTTTGTGGAGCAACAGATGACCACACATTTGGGACAGTGAGAAGGGCATTGGATACTGCCAGCAACAGTCCAATTGTAAGAATCTCAATGGTACCTGTCAGTGTGATCAAATTGCTCTATTTTGAAGGATGATTCTCAGTGCCCTAGTTTTTCTGTTAACCCACTTACTGCCGTACTGCTCACTTGCCCTTCTCTTGGACTAACTGCTGTGTCCTGTCCTATCTTTGATACAGAATCTTAAATGCTTTCAGCTCTTAATTTAGGATCTCAGTACCACAGGAGGGGAGCACCTTAGAGAACTGAAGTACTGTTATATTTTTCCACCATTCAGAATAAAAGCATGCTGTTTGGATAAAAGCTGAAAATGGTTCAATAAAATAGTCCTACCTAGAAATAGATAAATAAATGAAGTCAAACGTGAAGAAATCTGTTCAAATGGTTCAGAAAACAATATGACATTATTTCATACATCTTTAAAAATTGAAGCATTTACACATGCCAGGTGGTCTAAGGCAAAAATCCTCTTGCTTATGAAATAAACATTTGTAGACAAGAATCTTTTTTTTTTTTTTTAATATGTTTTGGGAACATGATGGGAACTTAAACCTATTGTACATAAAACTTGGAATATATTAACATTTAATATAAAATGTTGCCATCTGTCCTCCTGTTCTTTACTAAATTCAGAAAAGACCAATATCCCAGCAATGCAATGAACCCTGTTTACAAGAAAGTATCACCTTTTGAACAAAACGTGTAAAATTAAGATTGATTTCTTCAAAAGGATATTTTAAGGTCTTAAATCTAAATAGAACCATAATTAATTTATTCTTAGCCATCAACATGTAGCTTAACGTAGTTGGTCACAACATATTTAAATTTTATTTTGGAGTCAATTTCCACTATCTGAAACAGAGATTGGCAAACTGTGGCTTATTTCTTGTTTTGAAAATAAGTTTTATTCTAACATAACCATGCCCATCCATTTACTTAATGTCTGTGGCTGCTTTGATAGAGCCATACAGTTGTATCAATGTCTGTGATACAACTCAGTTGAGTAGTCATATCAGAGACCATATGCCCAACAAAATTACTTACTCTCTTGCTTTTACAGAAGTTTGCCAACTTCCGGTATAAATCATAAATAAAACCATATCTGTTGAAGTTTAAATGTATTATAGTCTAAAGAGAATAACTATTGTAAAAGATTTATGTTCAATACTTTCTACTATGAAATTTTTCAAATAAATAAGTAGTGTACCAAAGTGAGTTCTGTGGAAGGTCTTTGTTATAGTTAAAAGAAAAAAAAGAATCTTATAGCTGAAAGGAACTAGATACTCTCTTTCCCCCACTTGAGAATCTGTCAGGATGATAAAGATCTGAGAAATCATTCAATAAATCAACCAATTTAACTTTTAAAGTCTAATATTAGCCAAACTTCTTTGACCTCCCTTTCTCCCCATCATAAGCCTGTTTTTAATATTTTTGTATGACAATAATGATCTCTGAAAGAAAGCGCTAAACATGCTACCCTAAAAAAATATGTGCTTCTAAAATGTGAGAACATACAGGTCAAAGCAGCTCAGCTGAATTTATAGAATCATTGACTGTAGATTTCAAAGAGCCATAAAGTTTGTTTAATCCAGTTCCCAATTATAGTAGGTTATAGAAAAATTAAATTAATTAATTCCAATATGCTAATCTTATTTTACTACATAAGATATGGCTAATCAGGAGTATCTTCAAGTTAACAAAGTACACTTAATGGATTGTATATGTACATTGGCTTCATCAATGTAGATGAAACATAATTATGCCATGATAAATGGTGAAACAATTGTGATTTTACATATTGTATTAAATCAGTTAGTGCTATCATTAATTTTAATAGGATATTTATGAGTCCCTAACTAGATTACTTTATAAGTAAGTAATGAATGCACCCTTAACATGTTTTGTTATTTTAGAGGTAATATAAGTTTAATTATGCAGATAATCCAAGTAGATTTTTTTGCCTCTGGGTTATCATTTTCATTTTAATGGCTTGAATGCTTCTTATCATATTTGTGAATAGGATTAATTAAATCTAAAATGATTCTTTTAATACTGTGTGATGAAATAAATTTATTAGGAAGGTTGACATCCATGTGTTGGTCAAAATTATTAGTCAATCTGTTAGACTCTGGTAAGTACAAACTCAAAAAGATAAATTGTTCTTTTCCATTTAGCATTTTATTTTAAATATAATCATTCTTTTATGGATTATCAGTTAATTCTAAAGTTAAAAATATTTTTCACATTAATTCATTTATTAAACAAATAACTTATTTAGAATTTACTGTATGTACTATTAGAATCTAAATTCCACAAGGCAGAAGTCTTGATTTGTTTATGCTGTGCTTATTGCTTGCTATATAATGGCTACTTAAAACTATATATTGAATGAATGAATGGTTCTAAATACTGAAGATTCAGCAACATAACATGAAACAGCCTCAATGCTCAATTTGCTTAGAGTATTAAAGGCATTTGTAGCACTTTGTACAAGATACATAATATAAATAAATACGGAGGCTATGAGTCACTTGGGAAGAAATTAACCCAATTTTTAGGAGAAGGTCCAGGGACGACTACCTTGCAACTACTAGCTTACTTTCTAATTCTATGAATTTCTTTATTCTGAACATTTAGTATAAGTGGAATAGTACAAAACCATATAATATATATGTAAAAGGAATAATAAAATATATTGTCTATCATGACTGGTTTCTCTCAGTATAATCTAATATCATATGTGATACACATTGTGAAAGAAGTGAAAATGAAGTCGCTCAGTCGTGTCCGACTCTTTGCGACCCCATGGACTGTAACCTACCAGGCACTCTGTCCATGGGGATTTTCCAGGTAAGAGTACTGGAGTGGGTTGCCATTTCCTTCTCCAGAGGATCTCCCCAACTTGGGGATTGAACCTGGGTCTCCCACATTGCAGGCAGACACTACCATCTGTGCCACCAGAGAAGCCTGATACATATGGTAGCATGTACAGGTATTTTATTCCTTTTTATTGTCAAATAATTTTCTATTATATGAACATCCCATATTTAGTTATCCATTCATTATCTGATAGACTTTTTTCTGCTTTATGGTTATTATGAATAATGCTAGTATTAACATTTATGTATAATTCCTTTTGTGTGTGGATACATGTTTTGAATTCTCTTGGATATCAAGGAGTAGAATTGGTAGATCATATTGAAATGATCTATATTTGAATTTCTTTTTTTTTTTTTTTAAGAATTGATGCTTCTTTTTTATTTTTTTTTAACTTTACAATATTGTATTGGTTTTGCCATATATCAAAATGACTCCGTCAAAGGTATACATGTGTTCCCCATCCTGAACCCTCCTCCATCCTCTCTCCCCATACCATCCCTCTGGGTCATCCCAGTGCACCAGCCCCAAGCATCCAGTATCATGCATCGAACCTGGACTGGTGACTCGTTTCATATATGATATCATACATGTTTCAATGCCATTCTCCCAAATCATCCCACCCTCTCCCTCTCCCACAGAGTCCAAAAGACTGTTCTATACATCAGTGTCTCTTTTGCTGTCTCGTATACAGGGTTATTGTTACCATCTTTCTAAATTTCTTAAAGAACATTCAAACTGCTTTTCAAAATGAATGCACATTCTACATTGCCACCAGCAATGTTGGATCAAATTTTACACACCAATTTTGGATCAAATTTTATGCACTTTTAAATGTTTTATTTTTTATCTGTATGCTCTGATTTGGGTTTCCCAGGTGGCACTAGTGGTAAAGAACCCCTTTGCCAATGCAGAAGACATGAGATGTGGGTTAGATCCCAAGGTCAGGAAGCTCTCCTCCAGTATTGCTTCCTCCAGAAGCAACCCACTACAGTATTCTTCCCTGGAGAATCCCATGGGCAGAAAAGCCTAGCAGATTACATTCCATAAAGTCGCACAGATCAGATCAGATCAGTCGCTCAGTCGTGTCCAACTCTTCGCGACCCCATGAATGGCAGCACGCCAGGCCTCCCTATCCATCACCAGCTCTCGGAGGTCACCCAGACTCACATCCATCGAGTCAGTGATGCCATCCAGCTATCTCATCCTCTGTCGACCCCTTCTCCTCCTGCCCTCAATCCCTCCCAGCATCAGAGTCTTCTCCAATGAGTCAACTCTTCGCATGAGGTGGCCAAAATACTGGAGTTTCAGCTTTAGCATCATTCCTTCCAAAGAAATCCCAGGGCTGATCTCCTTCAGAATGGACCGGTTGGATCTCCTTGCAGTCCAAGGGACTCTCAAGAGTCTTCTCCAACACCACAGTTCAAAAGCATCAATTCTTCGGCACTCAGCCTTCTTCACAGTCCAGCTCTCACATCCATACATGACCACAGGAAAGACCATAGCCTTGACTAGGCGAACCTTTGTTGGCAAAGTGATGTCTCTGCTTTTGAATATGTTATCTAGGTTGGACATAACCTTCCTTCCAAGGAGTAAGTGTCTTTTAATTTCATGGCTGCCGTCACCATCTGCAGTGATTTTGGAGCCCAGAAAAATAAAGTCTGACACTGTTTCCACTGTTTCTCCATCTATTTCCCATGTAGTGATGGGACCAGATGCCATGATCTTCGTTTTCTGAATGTTGAGCTTTAAGCCAACCTTGTCACTCTCCACTTTCACTTTCATCAAGAGGCTTTTTAGTTCCTCTTCACTTTCTGCCATAAGGGTGGTGTCATCTGCATATCTGAGGTTATTGATATTTCTCCCAGCAATCTTGATTCCAGCTTGTGTTTCTTCCAGTCCAGCATTTCTCATGATGTACTCTGCATATAAGTTAAATAAACATGGTGACAATATACAGCCTTGACGTACCCCTTTTCCTATTTGGAACCAGTCTGTTGTTCCATGACCAGTTCTAACTGTTGCTTCCTGACCTGCATACAGGTTTCTCAAGAGGCAGATCAGGTGGTCTGGTATTCCCATCTCTTTCAGAATTTTCCACAGTTTATTGTGATCTACACAGTCAAAGGCTTTGGCATAGTCAATAAAGCAGAAATAGATGTTTTTCTGGAACTCTCTTGCTTTTTCCATGATCCAGCGGATGTTGGCAATTTGATCTCTGGTTCCTCTGCCTTTTCTAAATCCAGCTTGAACATCAGGAAATTCACGGTTCACATATTGCTGAAGCCTGGCTTGGAGAATTTTGAGCATTACTTTACTAGCGTGGGAGATGAGTGCAATTGTGCGGTAGTTTGAGCACTCTTTGGCATTGCCTTTCTTTGGGATTAGGATGAAAACTGACCTTTTCCAATCTTGTGGCCACTGCTGAGTTTTCCAAATTTGCTGGCATATTGAGTGCAGCACTTTCACAGCATCATCTTTCAGGATTTGGAACAGCTCCACTGGAATTCCGTCACCTCCACTAGCTTTGTTCCTAGTGATGCTTTCTAAGGCCCATTTGACTTCACATTCCAGGATGTCTGGCTCTAGGTCAGTGATCACACCATCATGATTATCTGGGTCGTGAAGCTCTTTTTTGTACAGTTCTTCTGTGTATTCTTGCCACCTCTTCTTAATATCTTCTGCTTCCGTTAGGTCCACACCATTTCTGTCCTTTATCGAGCCCATCTTTGCATGAAATGTTCCTTTGGTATCTCTGATTTTCTTGAATAGATCCTTAGTCTTTCCCATTCTGTTGTTTTCCTCTATTTCTTTGCATTGATCACTGAAGAAGGCTTTCTTATCTCTTCTTGCTATTCTTTGGAACTCTGCATTCAGATGTTTATATCTTTCCTTTTCTCCTTTGCTTTTCGCTTCTCTTCTTTTTGCAGCTATTTGCAAGGCCTCCCCAGACAGCCATTTTGCTTTTTTGCATTTCTTTTCCATGGGGATGGTCTTGATCCCTGTCTCCTGTACAATGTCACGAACCTCATTCCATAGTTCATCAGGCACTCTATCTATCAGATCTAGGCCCTTAAATCTATTTCTCACTTCCACTGTATAATCATAAGGGATTTGATTTAGGTCATACCTGAATGGTCTAGTAGTCTTTCCTACTTTCTTCAATTTCAGTCTGAATTTGGCAATAAGGAGTTCATGGTCCGAGCCACAGTCAGCTCCTGGTCTTGTTTTTGCTGATTGGATAGAGCTTCTCCATCTTTGGCTGCAAAGAATATAATCGATCTGATTTCGGTGTTGACCATCTGGTGATGTCCATTTATAAAGTCTTCTCTTGTGTTGTTGGAAGAGGGTATTTGCTATGACCAGTGCATTTTCTTGGCAAAACTCTGTTAGTCTTTGCCCTGCTTCATTCTGTACACCAAGGCCAAATTTGCCTGTTACTCCAGGTGTTTCTTGACTTCCTACTTTTGCATTCCAGTCCCCTATAATGAAAAGGACATCTTTTTTGGGTGTTACTTCTAAAAGGTCTTGTAGGTCTTCATAGAACCGTTCAACTTCAGTTTCTTCAGCGTTACTGGTTGGGGTATAGACTTGGATTACTGTGACATTGAATGGTTTGCCTTGGAAACGAACAGAGATCATTCTGTCGTTTTTGAGATTGCATCCAAGTACTGTATTTCGGACTCTTTTGTTGACTATGATGGCCACACCGTTTCTTCTGAGAGATTCCTGCCCACAGTAGTAGATATAATGGTCCTCTGAGTTAAATTCACCCATTCCAGTCCATTTTAGTTTGGTAATTCCTAGAATGTCAACATTTACTCTTGCCATCTCTTAAAGTCGCACAGAGTCGCACAAAACAGAAGTGACTTAGCACACACCCATGCTCTGATTTATTCCATAAGTAGTCTCCCTAAGTAGATTGACCCTCCTTTTAAAGTTAGCAGTTCTGTTTTATACATTTCTAAGAGCTGTAAAGGGTCTGGGATTCTGCCTTCCTTTCCAGCTAACAAATGAGCCTGACAGTTTCATGGATGCTGGCAGAAGACACCGGCCTCCTCAGTCAGAGACAAAGGACTATTATTTTCCACAATTTCAGTAGCCAGAATATCAGCATTTTCCTTTGCCTCTTGCCCAGTTCCCAATTTGTTCAAGGTGATTTAAAGAGGGACAGATAACAGCAGCACACACAATGGGTTGTGTCACCCAAGAGGAACATTAAAGCTTGAGAGAAAGATATTTTTCTGTTTTCCCTGTCCGTTTACTATATAAACATCCTTGAAATGATAGCCTAGAACAAAGGCAGTCTGTGCTTCATTTTATACAGAACTGTGAGACACAAGAAGAGTTGACTCTATAAAATGCCTCTCAAAATGTTTTGCATCTAGCAAGTTATCAGTTTGTTGACGTTATTTTGTTTTGCCATGTGGCAAATATCAAATGATGAATTTGTGAAGGAAATATTTATTTTCTGTAATATTTTCTGTGATTAGGCCAAATGCTTCCTTTTTATATTAAGAATGATCTTATCAAGTTCTTTAACTTCTGTGATCATTGCCAAAAACTAGGTTAGCTTTTGTAATGCATAAAAAGTAACATATAATAGACATGTCACTTTCTTAAGAGATTATCAATTGAAATAAGTGATACAAAATCAAAGAAGTTATTTTTAAATTAATTGCAACAAACTAGAGTTCTTAATGTGAAGCTTCTCTCAGCTAAATCCATCCCTAGTATTAAACAAAAATTTGTATATTAATGTGAAAATATCAAAGGTAATAAACTGAAAGGAGATGAGCTGAAGGAATGAAGAGAAATCACTGACACCTTTTCTTAGACTCTGCTATTTCAGTCTCTGCTAACCACCTACCCATTGATCTACGAATAGCTAATGAGAAGCTGCAGTCCTGGTCCTCTTCTCCCATACTTAGATATTTGCTTTCTGGTAAGCAGGAAGTCACAAATACCTCTTATTTGTTTCATGTGGTTTAGTATATTACCTTTAATAATACTATATCACCTATCTCAAGAATTCAGTATATTTGTTTTTCAGTCGTGTCCAACTCTCTGTGACCCCATGGACTGCAGTACCCCAGACTTCCCTGTCCTCCACCATCTCTCAGAGCCTGCTCAAACTGATGTCCATTGAGTATGTGATGCCATCCAACCCATCTCATCCTCTGTCATCCCCTTCTCCTCCCACCTTCCATCTTTCCCAGCATCAGGGTCTTTTCTAATGAGTCAGCTCTTTGAAACAGCTCAGTCATATCTATTTGCAACTCCATGACTGCAGCACGCCAGGCCTCCTTGTCTATCACCAACTCATGGAGTTAACTCAAACTCATATCCATTGAGTTGTGATGCCATCCAACCATCTCATCTTCTACGTCTCCTTCTCCTCTGGCCTTCAGTCTTTCCCAGCATCAAGGTCTTTTCCAATGAGTCAGTTCCAATGAATCAGGGTTTTTTCCAATAAGTCAATACTTTGGCCCAAAGTATTGGAGATTCAGCTTCAGCATCAGTCCTTCCAGTGAATATTCAGCACTGATTTCCTTTAGGATGGACTTGTTGGATCTCCTTGCAGTCCAAGGGACTCTCAAGATGCTTCTCCAATACCACAGTTCAAAAGCATCAATTCTTTGGTGTTCAGCTCATATCCATGTATGACTACTGGAAGAACCATAGCTTGACTAGACAGACCTACTTTGTTAGCAAAATAATGTCTCTGTTTAAATTGGTCATAATTTTACTTCCAAGGAGTAAGTGTCTTTTAATTTCATGGCTGCAGTCACCATCTGAAGTGATTTTGGAGCCCAGAAAAATAAAGTCTGTCACTGTTTCTGTTGCTTCCCCATCTATTTGCCATGAAGTGATAGGACCAGATGCCATGGTCTTAGTTTTCTGAATATTGAGTTTTAAGCCAAGATTTTCACTCTCCTCTTTGCATTAGGAGGCCAAACTTTTGGAGCTTTAGCTTCAGCATCACTTCCTCCAGTGAATATTCAGGGTTGATTTCCTTTAGGATTGACTGGTTTGATCCCCTTGCAGTCCAAGGGACTCTCAGGAGGCTTCTCCAACACCACAGTTATTCAGCACTTAGCCTTCTTTATGGTCCAACTCTCACATCCATACATGGCTACTAGAAAAAACACAGCTTTGACTAGATGGAGCTTTGTCGGCAAAATGATGTCTCTGTTTTTTAAAATGCTGTCTAGGTTTGTCATAGATTTTCTTCTGAGGAGCAAGCATCTTTTAATTTAATGGCTACAGTCACCATCTGCAGTGGATTTGGAGCCCCCAAAAATAAAGTCTGTTACTGTTTCCATTGTTTACCCATCTATTTCCCATGAAGTAACCAGATGTCATGATCTTAGTTTTTTGAATGTTGAGTTTTAAGCCAGCTTTTACACTCTCCTCTTTCACCTTCAAGAAGCTCTTTAGTTCCTCTTTACTTTCTGCCATTAGGCTGGTGTCATCTGCATATCTGAGGTTATTGATATTTCTCCCAGAAATCTGGATTCCAGCTTGTGCTTCATCTAGCCCCAAATTTTGCATGATATACTCTTCCACAGTTTGTTGTGATCCATAGAGTCAAATTCCTTTTATTTCTTTTTCTTCTCTAATTGCTGTAGCTAGGACTTCCAAAACTATGTTGAATAATAGTAGTAAGAGTGGACACCCTTGTGTTGTTCCTGATCTTGGGGGGAATGCTTTCATTTTTTTACCATTGAGAATAATGTTTGCTGTAGGCTTATCATATATGGCCTTTACTATGTTGAGGTAGGTTCCTTCTATATCCATTTTTTGAAGAGTTTTAATAATAAATGGTGCTGAATTTTGTCACAGGCTTTTTCTGCTTCTATTGAGATTATCATATGGTTTTTATCTTTCAATTTGTTAATATGGTATATCACATTGATTGATTTGTGTATATTGAATAATCTTTCCATTGCTGGAGTAAACCCAACTTGATCATTATTAATGAACTTTTGGATGTGTTGCTGAATTCTGTTTGCTAAAATTTTGTTGCAGATTTATGCATCTATGTTGATCAGAGATATTGGCCTGTAGTTTTATTTTTTTCTGTTTTGTCTTTGTCTGGTTTTGGTATCAGGATGATGGTGGCTTCGTAAAATGAGTTTGGAAAGTGTTCCTTCCTCTGCAGTTTTTTTGAAAGAGTTTTAGAGGATAGGCATTAACTGTTCTCTAAATGTTTGATACAATTCTCCTGTGAAGCCATCTGGTCCTGGGCTTTTGTATTTTGGAAGATTTTTGATCACAGCTTCAATTTCAGTGCCTGTAATTGGGTTTTCCATAATTTCTGTTTCTTCCTGGTTTAATCTTGGAAGATTGAATTTTTCTAAGAATCTGTCTATTTCTTACAGGTTATCCATTTTATTGCCATGTAGTTGTTCGTGATAGTCTGTTATAATACTTTATAGTTCTGCATTGTCTGTTGTAACATCTCCTTTTTCATTTCTAATTTTGTTGATTTTATTATTTTCTCTTTTTTTTCTTGATGAGTATGGCTAAAGGTTTGTCAATTTTGTTTATCCTCTCAAAGAAACAGATTTTAGTTTTATTAATCTTTACTATTGTTTCTTTCATTTTTTTCCACTTATTTCTACTCTGATCTTTATTATTTATTTCATTCTACTAATTTTGGGGTTTTTTTTGGTTCTTCTTTTTCCAGTTGTTTTAGATGTGAAATTAGCTTGTCTATTTGATGTTTCTTTTGTTTCCTGAGGTAGGATTGTATTACTATAAACTTATCTCTTAGAACTGCTTTTGCTGCATCCCATAGGTTTTGAATTGTCATGTTTTCATTGTCATTTGTTTCTAGAAATTTTTTTTATTTCCCTTTTGATTTCTTCAGTAACCTGTTGGTTATTTAGAAATGTGTTGTTTAATTTCCATGTGTTTGTATTTCTTACAGTTTTTTTCCTCGTAATTGATATCTAGTCTCAGCATTGTGGTCAACAAAGATGTTTGATACAGTTTCAATTTTCTTAAATTTATTGAGATTTGTTTTGTGACCCAAGATGTGATCTATCCTGTAGAATGTTCCATGTGCACTTGAGAGGAAGGTGTATTCTTTTGCATTCAGATGGAATGTCCTAAAGATATCAATGAGATCCATCTCATCTAATGTATCATTTAAGACTTACATTTCCTTATTAATTAATTGTATGTTTTGATGATCTGTCCGTTGATGTGAGTGGGGTGTTAAAGTCTCTACTATTATTGTGCTTCTTCTTTTATGTCTGTTAGTGTTTGTCTTATGTATTGAGGTGCTCCTATGTTGACTGCATGGATATTTACAATTGTCATGTCTTCCTCTTGGATTGATCCCTTGATTATTATGTAGTATACCTCCTTATCTCTTATACTATTCTTTATTTTAAGGTCTATTTTATCCATTATGAGAATTGCTACTCCAGCCTTCTTTTACTTCTCATTTGCATGGAATATATTTTTCCATGCCCTCACTTTCAGACTATGTGTCTTTAGGTCCGAAGTGTGTTTCTTGTAGATAGCATGTATATCAGTCTTTTTTTTTTTTTTTTTTTAATCCATTCAGCCAGTCTGTGTCTTTTGGTTGGAGCATTTAGTCCATTTACATTTAAATTAATTATTGATATGTATGGTTCTATTACCATTTGCTTAACTGTTTGGGTTGATTTTTAGATCTTTTTTCTTTCCTTGTATTTCTTGACTTTATAACTTCCTTTAACATTTGTTGTACAGCTGGTTTGGTGGTACTGAATTCTCTTAACTTTTGCTTGTCTAAAAGCTTTTGATTTCTCCATCAATTTTGAATGAGATCCTTGTTGGATATAGTAATCTTGGTTGTAGATTTTTCCCTTTTGGTACTTTAAATATATCCTGCCATATCCTTCTGGCCCACAGAGTTTCTGCTGAAAGATCAGCTGTTAAGTGTTTGGGGTTTCCCTTGTATGTTACTTGTTGCTTTTCCCTTGCTGCTTTTAATATTCTTTTGTTGTGTAGTCTTTGTTAGTTTGATTAGTATGTGTCTTAAAGTGTTTCTCCTTTGGTTTATCCTATATGGGACACTGTGCCTCTTGAACTTGGTTGACTATTTCCTTTTCCATATTGGGCAAATTTTCAACTATAATCTCTTCAAAATTTTCTTATACCTTTTCTTTTTCTCTTCTTCTTCTGTGACTCCTATAATTCAAATGTTGGTGTGTTTGATATTGTCCAAGAGGTCTCTGAGACTATCCTCAGTTCTTTTCACTCCTTTTACTTTATTCTGCTCTTCAGAAGTTATTTCCACCATTTTATCTTCCAGCTCACTGATTCACTCTTCTGCTTCAGCTATTCTGCTATTGATTCCTTCTAGAGTATTTTTAATTTCAGTAATTGTATTGTTTATCTCTGTATGTTTACTCTTTAATTCTTCTAGGTCTTTGTTAATTGATTCTTGCATTTTCTCCATTTTGTTTTCAAGATTTTCAATCATCTTTACTATCATTATTCTGAATTATTTTTCAGGTAGTTTGCCTATTTCCTTTTCATTTATTTGGACTTCTGTGTTTCTAGTTTGTGCCTTCATTTGTGAAGTATTTTTCTGCTTTTCATTATTTTTTTGTATCTTATTGTGTTTGAGATCTCCTTTTCCCAGGCTCCAAGGTTGAATTCTTTCTTCCTTTTGGTTTTTGCCCTCCTAAGTTTGGTCCAGTGGTTTGTATAAGCTTTGTATAGGATGAGACTTATGCTGAGTTTTTTGTTTGTTCATTTATTTTTCCTCCAATGGGTATGGCTGAGTGATGTGGTAATGCTGTTTGCTGATGATGGGTTTGTATGTTTGTTTCGTTTGTTGTTTAGATGAGGTGTCCTGCACTGGGTGCTACTAGTTGTTGGGTGATGACAGGTCTTGTATTCAAGTGGTTTCCTTTGTGTGAGTTCTCACTCTTTGATACTCCCTAGGGTATCAAACGGAGAAGGCAATGGCACCCCACTCCAGTACCCTTGCCTGGAAAATCCCATGGACGGAGGAGCGGGGTAGGCTGCAGTCCATGGGGTCACGAAGAGTTGGACACGACTGAGCGACTTCACTTTCCCTTTTCACTTTCATGCATTGGAGAAGGAAATGGCAACCCACTCCAGTGTTCTTGCCTGGAGAATCCCAGGGACGGGGGAGCCTGGTGGGCTGCTGTCTATGGGGCCGCACAGAGTCGGACATGACTGACACGACTTAGCAGCAGCAGCAGCAGCAGCAGGAGGAGGATATCAAATACTCTTAGAGTCAGTGCTCCCACTCCAAAGGCTTAAGGCTTGATCTCTGGTCAGGAACAAGTTTTCCACAAGTGGTTTGTTATGGCATTAAGTGAGATTAAAGCAAATACCCAAAAACAAGAAACCAAACATGAATCCCAGACAAACTTCACTTACAAAATCAGGCAAATAATAATTAAAATAATGGAATATGCACGTATACATATACACCCATAAGCAAAGTCAAAATAGTTCAACAAAATAAAGTACAGTAGATTGACCCAGCGAACAAAGGAAATAAAAAATTGTGTTTACCAGTTAAGAACAAAACTAACTACAGCACAAACTGGAAAAAAAAACTAAAGCAAGGTGCCAATTGGGGAATAAAGCAATGAAAATAAAACTAAATTTGTTGAGATGAAAATAAAGAAAGAAAAACATGAAGAATAGATATGCAAAGTTAAATAGTGGTAGATAATGAAGATTTATATACATTAAAGATTAACTGCAAGGGGAAAAGAACAGTAGGAAAAGCAAACAAAGGAATAAATGTAGAAAAATAATAATAGGTTTAAAAAATTAAAATTTAGAAAAAAAGAGAGAGAGAAAATAGGAAAACTCCACATAACTGCAAAAGCCCAACATAGAGGCAGAGGTTTATAAAAACAATTTAAAAAAATGTGACTGACCAAAGGGGAAAAAAAAAGCTTAATTACATTTCATAGTGCCAATAAAATTGACAGTTGCAACAGAGAGGGAAAAAAACAATCCAAAAGAATCTACAGAACAAGTCAAAATGTAAGAGGAATAAATGTTTTTCTGGAGTCACTGCTGTCAGAGTTCTTTCCCTTCCTGAGAGTTACAGTCCACCTCGCCTCCCTAGTATACCCTCCAACACTTGGCTGATCTCTGGGCCTGTTGTGGGGGCAGCTCAGATTCTAATCTGCTCCTACTCTTGTGTGTTCTTGCCTCCATTGTCCACAGCTATCACAACTAGTGCATTTTCTTTTTGGGAGCTCTCCATTTCCAGTTCCAGTTCAGTCGCTCAGTCGTGTCCAACTCTTTGTGACCCCATGAATCCCAGCACGCCAGGCCTCCCTGTCCATCACCAACTCCCGGAGTTCACTCAAACTCATATCCATCGAGTTGGTGACGCCATTCAGCCATCTCATCCTCTGTCATCCCCTTCTCCTCCTGCCCCTAATCCCTCCCAGCATCAGAGTCTTTTCCAATGAGTCAACTCTTCGAATGAGGTGGCCACAGTACTGGGAGCTCTCAGTGTCCTTTTATATATTCCATAGACACAGCATCTGCCTAGTTGATTGTGTGGACTTAATCTGCAGCTTGTATAGCTGGTGGCCAAGTTTTTGGTCTTCTTCCTTAGCCACACTGGCTCTGGATTTCAACTGTGGTTTTATTTCCACCTCTGCATGTGGATCATCCACTGGGGTTTGCTCCTAAGACTGCCCTGGAGGACTTGGGTTTGCCCCTGTGAGGGCCAAGTGTGGAGGTGGTGCAGCACTTGAGTCAAGGGGTTCTGGCAACACCAGGTACTCAGGTGAGTTGGCAGCTAGGGCAACAGGAAATAGAGTGCTCTGGAAGAGTATGGCAACCAGTATGCCAATACACTCCAGTATTCTTGCCAACAGGGTCACAGAAAGTTGGACACAACCAAAGCAACCCTGTGTGCATAGATAGGAGAATATTTTTTTTGCCTGTTGCAGCTCTTCCCCAGTGAGAGTTGAGTGTGAGGGTGGTGCAGCTGCTTGGCTTGCAGGGACCCTGGCGGTGCCAAATGTGTTGGGACACAGCCTACATCTGCTTCAGGAGTTATGGCCCTATCAGAGTTGGTTTTTTTTTTTTTTTTTTTTTTGAGCTTCTTGTAGCTGGAGATGAGAAGGCCTCTTTGGCATATTTCTCTATAGCTCCTCCTGTTCAATTAGAGGGCTCCCTTGCCTGGGATCCTTCTCTGTTGTTTGGTGCATCAGGCACATAGAGGGGACCCCCTGGATGGGGTCCTACTCTGTAAATTGGTGCATCAGGCACTTAAAGGGGCACCCTGCGTGGAGTCCTACTCTGTAGTTCAGTGCATCAGGCCAGTGATGGGCCAGCCTCTCTGTTGTTCAGATGCTGGTGTGTTGTGAGAGAGAGGCTATGGTGATGGCTCCACCCACTATGCATGACTCAGCAATATCACCTTGCTTCCACGGTGGCCTGGCTTTTCTTCATAGGCAGTTCTCACCATAATCTCCTCCCTCTTAACCCCTTGATCCTTCTCTCTGCAGTCAACAGCAGCCCTCTCCTTGGAATTACTCCACAATCCCTAAACTCCAGCTCCTAGCTGAGGCATCTTCTAGGGGACCTGCTTCCCTGTCTGGGGTATGGATGGCTGGGGCAAGGACTGTCTGATTCTCATTCCATTTAGGCTGCTACAGATCAGCTGCTTCACTCTCAGCCTTAAATGTTTCTCCTCTGACTCAAACAGTTGCCCCAATATGGGGATCAGACCTCTGCTTCAGTTTCCCCACCCACCAAGGGCAGGCCCAGTCCTACTAACACTCCTGTTTCTCCCCTAGTTCCTTTGTCCTTCACTTTCATGCATTGAGGAAGGAAATGGCAATGCACTCCAGTGTTCTTGCCTGGAGAATCCCAGGGATGGGGGAGCCTGGTGGGCTGCCATCTGTGGGGTCGCACAGAGTCGAACATGACTGAAGCGACTCAGCAGCAGCAGCAGCAGCATATATTCCTTTCTGCTGGTCAGATACTCCTGTCTGCTCTCAGCTGGTGTTCTGCATGCACTTGTGTGTCTGAAGGTGCATTCCTCATGTATCCATGGAGAGAGATGTACTCCATATCCACTACTCCTCCACCATCTTGTTCTCCAGAAGATCTTACATTACTTTTAATAATTCTTTTATTCATAGTAAACTTTGAGAATCTTTATTCAACAAACTTTGAATATACTTTTGTTCTATGAGCTCTAATTGACACATAACTGTTTTATTCACTGTACTTCAATCAGTATATTTTTAAAAATTTCTATGTATCTACCAGACAAATCTTCTTTTTCTACTTCTATGCCCCTCTCCCCTGCTTTTCTCTCTCCCTCTCCTCCATATTGCTATTATTATTTACTTTTTTATTATTTTTTATTGAAGAAGAAAGGAGAAAGAAGAATGATGGAGATTTATTATGCTTTGTATTTATTGAATCAGTTTTGACTTCTTTGATCCCTACATACTTCTCTAAATGATTACATATCACATATTTAAATATGTGTCTCTAACTTTTCTAACTATGAATAATGGTTTCATTAGACCACAGTTTTCTACATTTATTGATTTTCTTATTTTGAAAATGCAAATATTTGGTTTTATTTATTCCATTGACTATGGCTTCTTTTTTCTTACTGAAATTGTTTCTTATAGAACAATTAATTTTAAAGAAATCTTATATCTAATGAGTCATATTCATGTTTATAATTTTTTCATTTTATTTTCTTCTGCACTTGAAGAAATCTGGTTTTCTAAAATATAGGGGGGCGTGATGGTCAGATGGTGCCATGGGTCTGTATTCTTTATTCTCACATCCTTCCAATTCCCTCTGGAATCACGAAACTGGAGAGGAGGACACAGGTTGCAAAGAAGACCTTAAGGTCCATTCACCACTCTATGGAATGGGAAGAAGACTCAGATCCTAGAAATGTCTTTGTCTCTTGGGGGTAGTTAGGTGGCCTTACTGCCCAAGGGGTGCCTTGACATAAATGGATCTCAATATTCCTATAAAAATGTACCTTACTCTCTTGGTTCCTGCAGCCCTAGGAAAAGTTCACAGGTACTTTTGATATCACATATAGATTAAAAAAAATTAAAACAACAAAGATATACAACAACACTGTTGGACTGAACTCTTTCTGTTCCATGTGCTTTTGAAAGATCTAAAATGAATGTCCACTAAAGGGAATATTTGTTAGAGCCATCCTGTAGAATGTAAACAGTTATTTAAAGGAGTAAGAAATAAATTGTTTCCAACTATGAAATATGTTCATGATATAATCAAATCAGAAAGATGAGATGAAGATCATTCTAATAATTTTCAAGTGAAAAAAGCACATGCATATATGCATGTGAGTATATGGATATGTGTATTTAATGGAAAAAATATAAAGGAAATTAAGCCCTATTTCTTTTCACAGTGGTTCCCTCTGGGTTTGGCAGTGGTGTACTTTTCCATTCAGCATTACTTATGTACCTTCATGTGTTATATAAAAAGTTCTGATTTTTGTGTGTGCCTTTTTCAATAAATTGCCATAAAGGACTCTGAATGCATAAATTGTATTCTTTAATTCTCTACTAACTTCAGAATTACTATTAGCCATTTCTGTTCTACTTTCTATATAGTTCTGAGTTGACTGTTATGTTTCAAAAGTTTCATTCTGCTTTAGAATTCAGTTAAAGCCTTTGATTGTAGCTTGAGACAAACATTCTTCCTTGTGCCTTGTAGGAAATGCTTTTCTCTTCCCTGGAGCTGGTTTTTCATGTCACAGATTATGCTCCTGACAAATCTAAGGCCTGTTCTTTGACCTGACCTCCATGGCCAGAATTTGCCCTTCTTCCATCCTTCTATTTTCCAGAGGATTAACTTTTAGTTTCCAGATTGAGACAATGTATTCTAGACTTGCATTCTCAAATTAAAATAGAAAAGATATATTCAGTTATTGTCTAGAAAAATGTAAAAGGATGAGTATACATTCATTTTCTAATATTACTCCTCACCCTGGACATTAGCAATGACCTCTTCAACAGAAAACAAAATAGATTCATTTAAGCAGAAAAAAAAAAAAAAAAAAAAAAAGCTACACAAGTTATTTAGATGAATGTTTAAATGTTGTCTATATTAGTGAGATAGTATTTCAATTCTCCACTTACAGAGACAAAGAGAGGGGAAAAGGGGGTGGGGATTGTAGTTGCAGTGTCTGTTCCTGCTTGGATCTTAATATTGACTCTGCCAAGGGTGGTCTTTGATAGGAAATAGATAATTAAAAACAAATTATATTCCATTGAAACAAATGCAACTCAATATTATCTTGGATTCACTGTAAACCTACTTTATATAACCTGATAAAGTTTAAATGAGCACACTATCTTTAATCCTAGTAATTTATATTTTACAGTTTCTGTACCATGCCAAAGAGTTGCTTACTCTAATTAGCTTATGGTCAACAGTATGCTTAATTAGAAATATTGGAAATCTGTCCCCCACGGCATTTCATTTAGGGTGTTTATGGTTCCAGGATGACTATCCTAATGAACAGAGTGATAAAAAGTACCATTAAGCAGAAATGAAATAGAATACCCATCAAGGCAAAAAGGTTTGTGTGTATGTGTGTGTTTTAGTAAAAGAATGATCTGTCCTTAGAATATAGTATTAAAACTGTCAATAAATTGGCATTGAAAATGTATCAGTAGCAAATGTCTGGTATTGTGGTTTACTTCTAAGAATTATAGATAGAGTCTAGGATGAAGGACAGAGAGTTAAATTTAAAAATGGCCAATTTACTTAAAAAAAAAAACACAATAGTTCAAATAGCACCAATAATATTTCTGAAACTGACTAAAATTGACAAGAATACTGTAAATAAAGTCAATGAGAAAATCATCAGCAGTCTTCTGCGTCTATTATGAAATTCATTGTTAGAGATGGTGGGAGAAATCAATCTTAGTTTATTCCTAGTATTCTCGCCAAGTTCATATATTAAAATGAATGGTGTTTATTTGTCATCTTAATTATTTAACAGTGATGATATTTTCCTCAAAAACATTTATTATCTGATATAAAGATTTCTTTTACAGTTAAATGCAACAGATTTTTGTATTTATTGCACTGACAGAGGTATACCTACTGAAACTTTAGGTCTAGATTATATAATATCTAGCAACATCTATGACTGAGAATTATTTGACATCATAAAAGCATCTTACAACTTCAGATCAGATCAGATCAGTCGCTCAGTCGCGTCCGACTCTGCGACCCCATGAACTGCAGCACGCCAGGCCTCCCTATCCATCACCAGCTCTCGGAGGTCACTCAGACTCACATTCATCGAGTCAGTGATGCCATCCAGCCATCTCATCCTCTGTCGACCCCTTCTCCTCCTGCCCTCAATCCCTCCCAGCATCAGAGTCTTCTCCAATGAGTCAACTCTTCGCATGAGGTGGTCAAAATATTGGAGTTTCAGCTTTAGCATCATTCCTTCCAAAGAAATCCCAGGACTGATCTCCTTCAGAATGGACTGGTTGGATCTCCTTGCAGTCCAAGGGACTCTCAAGAGTCTTCTCCAACACCACAGTTCAAAAGCATCAATTCTTCGGCGCTCAGCCTTCTTCACAGTCCAACTCTCACATCCATACATGACCACAGGAAAGACCATAGCCTTGACTAGGTGAACCTTTGTTGGCAAAGTGATGTCTCTGCTTTTGAATACGCTATCTAGGTTGGTCATAACTTTCCTTCCAAGGAGTAAGCGTCTTTTAATTTCATGGCTGCAGTCACCATCTGTAGTGATTTTGGAGCCCAGAAAAATAAAGTCTGACACTGTTTCCACTGTTTCTCCATCTATTTCCCATGTAGTGATGGGACCAGATGCCATGATCTTCGTTTTCTGAATGTTGAGCTTTAAGCCAACCTTTTCACTCTCCACTTTCACTTTCATCAAGAGGCTTTTTAGTTCCTCTTCACTTTCTGCCATAATGGTGGTATCATCTGCATATCTGAGGTTATTGATATTTCTCCCGGCAATCTTGATTCCAGCTTGTGTTTCCTCCAGTCCAGCATTTCTCATGATGTACTCTGCATATAAGTTAAATAAACATGGTGACAATATACAGCCTTGACGTACTCCTTTTCCTATTTGGAACCAGTCTGTTGTTCCATGACCAGTTCTAACTGTTGCTTCCTGACCTGCATACAGATTTCTCAAGAGGCAGATCAGGTGGTCTGGTATTCCCATCTCTTTCAGAATTTTCCATAGTTTATTGTAAGATAAATAAATAAAGATATTTACTTATCTTACAACTTAGGTACAAAATATATTTGAGGTTCTGTAAATTTTTATATATAAAGCCATGCATATTAGGGGCTTCCCCCAAAGACCCAAACAGTAAAGAATCCACCTGCAATTTAAGAGACACAGGAGACACAGGTTTCATCCCTGAGTCAGGAAGATTCCCTGGAGGAGGGGATGGAAACCCACTCTGATATTCTTTCCAGGAAAATCCCATGGACAGAAGAGTCTAGTGGGCTATAGTCCATGAGGTCTCAAAGAGTCAGGCATGACTGAAGTGACTGAGCATGCATGTACACATGCATTCATATATATATATATCAGATCAGATAAGTCACTCAGTCATGTCCGACTCTTTGCGACCCCATGAATCACAGCACGCCAGGCCACCCTGTCCATCACCAACTTCTGGAGTTCACTGAGACTCACGTCCATCGAGTCAGTGATGCCATCCAGCCATCTCATCCTCTGTCGTCCCCTTCTCCTCTTGCCCCCAATCCCTCTCAGCATCAGAGTCTTTTCCAGTGAGTCAACTATATATATATATATATATATATATATATATATATATATATATACATACACACATATATACATATATATGTATATATATATACACACACATATATACACAAAGAAAAGAGGCTAGCTACTGCCTCTAATATCAGGTAGATCTGTGAAATGTTTGCATAAATAAAATCAAATAGATTCTCAGTTTTCAATGTCTTCATCAAACTTTTGTTGATTAACCAAGATATTGATTGATTCTTTTGGGAGATCGTGGTTTCCCTTCAAATTTTGGTTAAAATTATACAAAGTCCCTCTGGAAAAAATGTGCATACACACAGATAAATTCAGAAGGATTGTAGGTCTCCTGGAGCTGTTCACAAATCCTCTAGGGATTTCAGGGACCCTAAAGTCCTGAAGAACCCTGAGACCCTAAGGTCTAAGGTTAACTAAGACATAAGTATAATATTAAGTGTCACTCGGTCTTTCTAACCAGACTAGATATTCTCAAATGTAAGTTATTAATATTCATTTTCAATATACATGAGCAAGGTAGATCATATAGAGTGTTTGGCATACATGTTGGCACATCATAAACAGATGAAACATTGTAGATCTGTAGAAATAAAATGTAGTGCAATTATATTCCATTTTATAAAATGGAATATAATTCCACTACATTTCTAAAGACTGGGGATTGTCTACTTTTAAACACAAACTGCATGTTCAGGAGTAAGAAATGTTGGAATTCATGAATGTCGTCTGATATTAAACAGTAAACAGGTCTGAGCCTGGCAGTCCAGGCCCCTGCTCCTTTTCCGCACTGCCTGACTTAACTGTCATAGTCACCCTGTGAAGCAGACACGGAGGCTTAGACAGTTTAAGGAACTAGTCTAAGTTTTGTATATTGAGCAAATCTAGAATTTTAATTTTATTCTTTTTCAACTGCAGTTATGGTCTTGGTTTAATTGTTTACCCTAAGGTAACTAAAATTGAATGTTTCACATATTCAAAGGTGAAACACTCTTGAATACATAATGATACTAAAAATATGAGTCTGTTGGGGACCATCAAAAGTTGCTAGAAAACCAAGTATTCAGCCTGAAAATGAATAAATAGAAGAAATACTTCAGAATTTAACTGAACTTTAAAAAAAAAAAAAAAAAAACTGGGCCACAGAATTTTCTTCTTTATAAAATATTCTAGCTAATATGTGAAGAAAAATGATAAATTTAAAATATTGCTATTTTGTAATCCCCCAGTGAAATAATGAATCTTGGCAGTAAGCAACAATGGACATCAATAAGAAAGAATGGGGAGAAGGAGAAGATTAGAGAGAAATAGGCATTACATGCATCAGGATGGAATTCTGTATCTATGAAGTATACTTGTAAAAATTCTGAATCTAGCCAAATCAGGACTCTGGACTTAACCATCAGGTTATAGGGAACATAGACATCAGGCAAATATTTTAAATGATACCATGAGGGTGGAAGCAACAAGATCCATATTGTGAAAAGCTCTATAAAACAAATGATCAATTTCTTCAGAAATCATAGGGACTTAAGAGAGGGAGGGCCACCTATAGAATGAAAGACACAGATCAACCAAATGCAATCTGTGGACCCACCTGAACTTTAGCATTCTGATTCAAAGAAACAGTCAAGAAAGAGCAAATTTATATTAGATATTATCTTAAATTTTTCATGGTGGCATAATAGTATCACAGTTGTAATAGAGAAAGTCTTTCTGTTTAATGATACATACCATGAAATATTTCCCCTGGAGAAGGGAATGGCTAAAGTCTCCAGTATTCTTGCCTGGAGAATTCCATGGAGAGAGGAGCTATAGTGGGACCTATCGTGGGATCTATAGAGGAGTCTATGGGATCTCAAAGAGTCAGACATGACTGAAAACTGAAGTAAAAGAATATGTAGGATTTTATTCAAAAGAATCCTGTTAGCTGGGGTATAGAGAAAAACAGAATGCTCTCAAACTGGTGAGTTTGTGAGGCTGGGCAATGGATACCTGGAGTTTTATTGATATGTTCTCTTTTTACCTGTTTATACATAGAAATTTTCTACAGTAAAATTTTTATAAAAATGAAATTTCACAAAATTTCATACTTGTCATAGAGTCATCAAAGTTTCCTAAGGCACATTGAAGCTACATATTCTACCTGTTAAGATTTGTTTACAAGGTATATGGAATGGTATTAATTTGTGAATGATTACCAAAACTGGTTTAGTAGCTTTTTTAAAATTCAAAACATCATGTTAACCTGTTTTATGGAGGAGTTGCTAATGTATCTTTTTTCCTATATAATATTACATAAATATTCATAAATAGCTAAAGAAATTATTTAGATAAATACACCTGCATAATAGATAATCTATATATTCATATTATATATATAAATTATATCTTTTTTGGATAAAGTCAAAGATCTATACAGAATATTAATATGTGTATGATTTCATAATAGAATTTAGTATTGAAGATTTCTTTGTATTTTAAGATAGATGAAGCAAGAATCAAATTTACTAACCAATTGGGGTAATTTGAGTGACATTTATGATAATGTAAGTAGCATCTCTTTCCCTTTTTGTATTTTATTGTACTTATGCTTTGAATAGAAGTTACTGGGGGCTATTTCATTTACATTAATGTGATCTATTCGGGGAAGGCAATGGCACCCCACCCCAGTACTTTTGCCTGGAAAATCCCATGGACGGAGGAGCGTGGTGGGCTCTAGTCCATGGGGTCCCTAAGAGTCGGACACGACTGAGCGACTTCACTTTCACTTTTCACTTTCATGCATTGGAGAAGGAAATGGCAACCCACTCCAGTATTCTTGCCTGGAGAATCCCAGGGACGGGGGAGCCTGGTGAGCTTCCGTCTGTGGGGTCGCACAGGGTCGGACACGACTGAAGCGACTTAGCAGCAGCAGCAGAATGTGATCTATTTATACCCATCAATGTTTTCTCTTAATATAATTAAAAGTAAAATAATGAAATAAGAGCTTAGAGCTTGACAGATTAATCAGATTAGTAAATGGTCATTCAGTGACCACACTTAAAGTATCCTCCTGAGTATGAAAAGATGTGACTTGGTGGGAGGTGCCTAGTTTGACGCTTGCTTTCTGCTTGGCCATAGTCTGTTCAACAAGATCTAGATGACCTCACTTCAATCGCTCAGTCATGTCTGACTCTGCAACCCCATGAACCGCACGCAGCACGCCAGTCCTCCCTGTCCATCACCAACTCCTGGAGTTTAACCAAACTCATGTCCATTGAGTTGGTGATGCCATCTAACCATCTTATTCTCTGTTGTCTCCTTCTCCTCCTGCCTTCAATCTTTCCTAGCATCGGGGTTTTTTCCAATGAGTCAGCTCTTCACATCAGGTGGCCAAAGTATTGGAGTTTCAGCTTCAGCATCAGTCCTTCCAATGAACACCCAGGACTAATTTCCTTTAGGATGGACTGGTTGGATCTCCTTGGCATCCAAGGGACTCCCAAGAGTCTTCTCCAACACCACAGTTCAAAAGCATCAATTCTTCCGCATTCAGCTTTCTTCACAGTCCAACTCTCACAGTCCACTCACTCTCCACCCATGACTACTGGGAAAACCATAGCCTTGAATGAATGGACCTTTGTTTACAAAGTAGTGTCTCTGCTTTTTAATATGCACTACTGTCTCTGCATATTAATTTAATATGCTGTCTAGGTCATAATTTTCCTCCCAAGGAATGTCTTTTAATTTCATGGCTGCAGTCACCATCTGCAGTGATTTTGGAGCCCTCAAAAATAAAATCTGACACTGTTTCCACTGTTTCTCCATCTATTTGTCATGAAGTAATGGGACTGGATGCCATGATCTTAGTTTTCTGAATGTTGAGCTTTAAGCCAACTTTTTCAGTCTCCTCTTTCACTTTCACCAAGAGGCTCTTTAGTTCTTCACTTTCTGCCATAAGGGTGGTGTCATCTGCAAATCTGAGGTTTTTTGATATTTCTGGCAATCTTAATTCCAGCTTGTGCTTTATCCAGCCCAGTGTTTCTCATGATGTACTCTGCATATAAGTTAAATAAGCAGGGTGACAATGAGAGATTCCTTTTTTTTTTCCTTTCTTTTACCTAATGAGAGAAAAGAAAACTGCATTTCCTGCTTATATCTACTAAATATTCTCCCATGGAAAATAAAATTGATGATAACAATGATGTTTCATTGTACAAACAAATTGAGAGAAATTATGATTTAGCAGTGAGAGAATGAATAATTCCTATTAATCTGCAATACATAAATTTAAAACTTCATTTTTGTATAAAATGTAGGGCTAAATGATACATCTCTACTCATACTTTTGTTAATGGAAGAACCAAAGAAACTTGAAACCTAAGTTATAATGTTGTGGTCAGATTCATTAAGAAAACAACACATCTTTCCAAACTGCAGGTACTTTTCCAATTTTCAAATATAACATTCCAGGATGACTGCTCAAACAAATACAGGATAAATATCTTCAATAACATTAGGAGATTTTAGAATACCAACAAAGATCTTTATCCAACTCACATTCAAAACAGGAAACTATTTTCATAGTAACTAAGAGAATACAGAGTAGGAATATTTGCCATTATAGTAAAAAGAATACAGTTGGTGATTTCAGGCAAAGAATTTCTTTACTACAGACAAAATCTCAGCATAAATACAATCACAGTGCATTCAAGCAAGAGAGAAAAAAAAAAACAAAAAAACTTAGCATTGCTCAGTTATTACCAAATAGATAGGTGTTGAGGAAGAAGAAACTTTTTCTCTTCTAAATCTGTCTAGCTGGTCTAAGAATTAAATTGATTTGAGACTGATTAACAAAATAAAATCAAATAATTGTTTGATTGTACACATAGGAGATCCAGGGAAAGGGAGTAAATTGACAAAATGGTCAAAATCCTCACCTTGAGTACCACCTTCAGCTAAAGTCAAAAGATGTTAGGGGTAGTGGTTTGCAATTTCAAAGTGGGGAGAAAGACAATTCTCATGGAGAAAAAAAAGCAAATGTTTGGTAACAAATATTTCTGGGCCCTGCTCATACACGGGGACACAGAATAGACTGATCTCTAGGCCCTGACACATTTCACCTATTTTTCTTAGCCCTTAGTATTTGCAGATACTTCTGGTGATAGCTCCAGGAATAGGACCTTTATCTAAGACTATCTCAGGCATTAAGGAGAGAAAACAAGAAAAACTTCCCAACTCTTGTTTCTTAAAAATATCTTAAATTAATTCCTAAGCCAAAGAGGCACATTTTGAGGTGGCAAGTTTTGTTGTTCAGATGCTCAGTCATGTCCAACTCTTTGCGATCCATGGACAGCAGTACACCAAGCTTCTTTGTCCTTCACCACCTCCCAGAGTTTGCTCAAACTCATGTCCATTGAGTTGGTGATGCCAACCAACCATCTCATCCTCTGTTGGAGGGAAAGTAAGCAGATTAGAAACCTACTGAGTAATAACGAGGGGTAGGAAGGAGAATACCCAGATACATTTTATTTAAAGTCCATACATTATCAACATCATAGACATTGGAGATCATCTGAAACATTACATCATTATCAAAGTTTGGTAACAAACTTTTAACAGGCCTTGTCTCAATATCTTGGGAAAGCTGTCTCCTAAGATGTCAACTGCTTCAATTGCAGGAAATTTTTATTTTCAGGCCACCAGAGGAAGTTCAGTTCCAGTCAAGACGTGATACTTTCTTTAGATTTATCATATGAATCCAATAGTCTATTTTTTGGAGTTTGGTAGTACAAGAATAGGTTAGCAGTACCTGATATGTGCCTGTCCAGTAAGGTTGTAGAGAGTTCTGGAGATGTCTTTTCCAGTAGATGAATTTTCCACGTTAAAAGGTGTGATGCTTAAGGTCTTCATCTTCTGAGAGCTCACTGTGAAAAGATTGCTCTACCAGAGCATGTTTATTTTTAATAGAAGCAGTTAGGCCTTTGCAGTATTGGGATATCTTTCCTTTTATCAGTTGTGGGTCAAAAGAATCAAGATTCAAATGCATTGGGCATCCTGTGAGTGTCTCAAAGGTTGTACTTATGAGTTTCAGAAGTGGTAGATCTCAGATTCTGAAAGACCAATGGTTATGCATTTGCCCAAGGTACTTGGAGGGTTTCTACAGATTGCACTGAGTCTTGGTGCCATTAGTGCATTCCACTAAATCAGGAAAAGCATTAGAAACTGGCCAAAAAACACAGACTTGTCAAAACAGTAAGGAAAATATGTTCCTTAATCACTATGAAGTTTGAGAGGAGGCCTTCATGCAGGGATAATCTTTTCTAAAAAGATTTTTGAAAGAAAAGGCAGTAAAGTATTTCATTCCAATGTGAAAACATTACAGACCAACACTAAAATGTATTTATATCCACAAGACAGAGGAAGTTCTGTGAAATTCATTTGCTAGATCTCTAATGGTCAATTAGGCTGTGTAAAATATCTGGGAGCAGTATTAACAGGCTTCCTGATGTTGTACTTTGTGGGGCAAGTGAGGAAGGCATTTTTGTGGCCTTCTTAATGTTTCCCACTAATGTTGATTCATGACGGTTATTGTTTTGTCAGGAGAATAATTTCATGCATGTAGATAGGTGATGAGTGGTAATTTTATAATCTCCAGTAGAAATGGGTTATTATTTGGCCCAATCAAGAACTGTTTTTTTTTTTTTTTTTAAATAAAACTGATAATTGTTAAATTTCCAATCTTGATCTTTTCCTCTTCTAGGGCTAATTCTAAGTTTTTTCTAGCCAAGTTTTCTAAGTTATCCTTTGCAGAAATATTCCTTTGTATCATGACAGAGCTTTGGCTGCTATCAGTCCTTTTAACAGCAGCATTACTTGTAGAAATGTCAGTAAGCTGATTTTCCTTAGCTTCTGGATAGTCAGACTTAGAATGTCTGGGAATCTTAATAATAGCTAAAGCAGCAGGTAAAATATTGCGTCCAATAATTCCTGAACATAGAATCCATTTAAAAGTTTATTTCTACAGAAAGTAAGGAAGGCACATTGCTTCTACAACATCCAAAAACTGTGAACGACTTCAAAACCATACCTACTATCAATAGAAATATTAGCAATTTTGCTGTCAACTAAAGTACAACCCCAAGTAAGAGCATATAACTCAGCCTGTTGGGCTAAAGTAGCCTTAGGTAAAGGTGCCGCCTCAATAATGTAAGAAGGAGTTGTAATAGCATACCCAGCACAGTATTTGCCACTGTCAACTTTTAAATAGGAGTGATCAGTGAACCATGAGAATCAGCATTACCCAGAGGAATTTCCTGTAGATCATTAAGTGGAGTCAGGAGGTGATCTGTCACCATTAAACAGTCCTGAGGGCTTTTGTTGGTAACAGAGGGAAAAGAGGAGCAGGGTTAAGGTTACTACAATTTAGAAGAGTTACATGAGGAACAGTTAACAAAAAGACAAACTAGGAGGTGAGATGGCTGGCTGAGAAATATTGAATGTCATGAGAATTCAGGAGGGCATCTACATTGTGTGGCACGTAAGTGATTAAAAAAGATCACATAATGGTTTTCTCTGTGACCTTAACCAAAAAAGCAATGTATGTAATGACTTTAGCACAGAGAGGGTATCCTTAGGCCACAAGGTCCATTTGCTGGCTGTCATGCCCTTTGGGTTGCTGCTGCTCCCCAGGATTTTGGTAGTACCCAAAGAACATTCCCTTCCTTTTCATATACAAACAAGAAAATGACAATCTAATAATTAAGATGCCCAGGGGAATGTGGATTCTTCACAGTTTGCTTTAAGGCCTCCTTGGCTGTGTCATTTGGTGCTTCCCATATTATTGGGCTGGTTATTATTTTGTAAAATATACAAAGGTTTTGCCATAAAAGAGAAATTGGAATTCAGTTTTGGCTATAACCAACTAACCTGAGAAAACCTCATGACTGGTGTTTAGTTTTGGGTTTGGGAAAGCATACAACACAATGAAGCCTATCTGGATCCAGATGTAACCCTTGTTTTGATATCAGGCACCACAAATACTAAATCTGGGATTGGGCAGACTGCAGTTTTTCTTTGGGAACATTATGTCTATTTAAGGCTGAAAGTTTTGGTAAGTGGATTCTGTCTTCTGTGAGGAGGTTTGAGAAAGAGATCAAAAAGGCAAATCACCCACATATTATAATAAAGTAGAACCTCAAAGGAACTTTATATCCTCCAGATAAGCTTGCAGGATTTGTAAGAAATTAGAAGGAAATTTGTAGGAAATTATAAGGATGCTGTGAACATGCTGCACTAAATATGTCAGCAAATTTGGAAAACTCAGCAGTGGCCACAGGACTGGAAAAGGTCAGTTTTCATTCCAATCCCAAAGAAAGCCAATGCCAAAGAATGCTCAAACTACAGCACAGTTGCACTCATCTCATGCTGTAAAGTAATGCTCAAAATTCTCCAAGCCAGGCTTCACAGAACATGAACTGTGAACTTGCAGATATTTAAGCTGGATTTAGAAAAGGCTGAGGAACCATAGATCAAATTGCCAACATCTGTTGGATCATCTAAAAAGCAAGAGAGTTCCAGAAAAAATCTACTTCTGCTTTATTGACTATGCCAAAGCCTTTAACTCTGTGGATCACAACAAATTGTGGAAAATTCTTAAAGAGATGGGAATACCAGGCCACCTAACCTACCTCTTAAGAAATCTGTATGCAGATCAGGAAGCAACAGTTAGAACTGGACATGGAACAACAGACTGGTTCCAAATTGGGAAAGGAGTACGTCAATGCTGTATATTGTCACCCTGCTTATTTAACTTATATGCAGAGTACATCAAGAGAAACACTGGGCTGGATGAAGCACAAGCTGGAATCAAGATTGCCAGGGAAATATCAATAACCTCAGATATGCAGATTGTCATCTGCATCACCCTTATGGCAGAAAGTGAAGAACTAAAGAGCCTCTTGGTGAAAGTCAAAGAGAGTGAAAAAGTAGGCTTAAAACTCAATATTCAGAAAACTAACATCATGGCATCTGGTCCTTCACTTCATGGCAAATAGATGGGGAAACAGTGGAAACAGTGGCTGGCTTTATTTTCTTGGGCTCCAAAATCACTGTAGATGGTGACTGCAACCATGAAATTAAAAGACACTCCTTGGAAGGAAAGTTATGACCAACCTAGATAGCATATTCAAAAGAAGAGACATTACTTTGCCAAAAAAGGTACATCTAGTCAAGGCTATGGTTTTTCCAGCAGTCATGTATGGATGTGAGAGTTGGACTATAAAGAAAGCTGAAAGCCAAAGAATCGATGCTTTTGAGCTGTGGTGTTGGAGAAGACTCTTGAGACTCCCTTGGACAGCAAGTAGATTTAACCAGTCCATCCTAAAGGAAATCAGTCCTGAATATTCATTGGAAGGACTGATGTAGAAGCTGAAACTACAGTACTTTGGCCACCTGATGCGAAGAGCTGACTCACTGGAAAAGACCCTGATGCTGGGAAAGCCTGAAGGTAGGAGGAGAAGGAGATGACAGAGAATGAGATGGTTGCATGGCATCACTAACTCAATGCACATAAGTTTGAGTCAACTCTGGGAATTGGTGATGGACAGGGAGGCCTGATGTGCTGCCGTCAATGGGGTTGCAAAGAGTTGGACACAACTGAGTGAACAAAGTGAACTGAAATGAACTGAGAAGGATTCTCAGTAAAACACTGCAGCCTACTGTCCAAGTGATTTGTTTTGTTTTGTTTTTTTCCAAGGGAAGGCAAAAATGTTGACTAGCTTCATCAAATGAAATATCAAGGAATGCACTGCGTAAATCAATTACAGTATTTACTTTTGGTGGAAATAGATAGTAGTAGCTAAGTATGAGGTTTAGAGACAGCAAGATGTCAAGAGATAACAATTTTTTTTTTTTTTTTTACTTGCTCAGAGATCCAAGAAAAAACTTCACTCTCAGTATGAGGTTTTTCTCAATTGTAATGTGAGTGTTACAGGTGATGGTACAAAGGAGTATGAGGCCATAAGACTTGTAAACTTCTACTATGGGCTTGATGCCTTGAAGGGCTTCCTTGCTTACAGGATATTAATTAATTATGGGAAGAGGTTTTAACAGGTCCATATGAATCTTGATGGGAGGTATGCTGTGAATTCTGCCCACTTCATTTGGAGATTTTACTCATAACAAAGGTAGAAAGTGATTAAATAGGGGCAAATAATCAGTATTTCAAGAATCATCTCTAGTACTGTCAGAGATGGAACAAATAAAAGTTGTCAGAGGATTATTTAATTCATCTGGTTGGTCACTTTGATGAATACTGTCAAATTCTAGAATTATTTCCCACTCTTTGGGGAAATTCTGGCATGATACTTTTCTACAAAGACTGCCTAATGCATGTATGGGGCAGAGAAACTAAGGAGAAAAGAGTGTGTGTTTCTCAAAGGACCTAAACAAAAGGGAATAGATTCAGAGATGGACACCTTTTGTGGTGCATTAGAGATCCCCACTATTTTAACTACTTTAATACTCTGAGGCAGGGGCTGTTTTATAGTAGTGGAGTTGAGTATCTGGAGTATGGTGATTGTGTCAGTTAGGACTAGCAGAAATTCATTCACAATTTGGAGTTCACAGTATTTATTTATTTGGTTTTGTCAGGTCTTAGTTGTGACACATGGAATCTTTGCTGTGTCATGCGGCATCTTTTGCTGAGATGTATGGACTCCCTAGTCATGCATGGCACTTGAGGCTCAGTAGTTGGTAGTAACACTGCAGTGCATGGGATCTTAGTTTCCCAACCAAGGATCCAAATCAAGTACCCTGCATTGCAAGGAGAATTCTTAAATACTGGACCACTAGGGAAGTCCTAAGAAATGTTTCTTTAAACTGATTAAGAGGCAGGATTAGGAAGGATCACTGTAGTTCATCAGGGACCTGACATTAAGAATTGGGAGGACATTGGAAAGGCTGGTTAGAGGGCTGAAGGCACCTAAAGTGCTTACATTTGTAATACAGTAAGTCTCCTACACATGAACAGGTTTGATTCTGAGAACATGTTTGTAAGTTCAATTTGTTCAGTAGTCCAAAAAGTTATCTCAGTTACCTAACTAATGCAATTGGCTATATCACCACTGCTTTTACACTTGATTCCAGACATCCTCGACTTGAAACAAAGATACTGTCCTACTGCACTGTATAGATTACTATACTGTGAAGTACACAAAAGCACAACCACTTGCAGAGGATGCACACGTGTGGCAGTGTACACCAAACTTGTGAACTAACATATGATTGAACATGCAAATTCATAATTACACCCTTGAAAGTTCACAACTTGAAGACTGGCATGTAGTGAATGTGTTGTAGTCAGATTTCCAAAGTTCTGTTTGTAATAAGAGCAGAAACTGGAGGACTTTTTTTTTAAGAGCTTTTGTGTGTTAGAGTTGACTTTTAAAAAATTTTGTGTTCTTCCTTGAGGGTAGCTCATTTAGAGTATAAAAAAGCTAGCCTACCAGATTAACTAAATCTGGATTGGACATAGGTTCCCATTCCATTCTAGGCCTTATTACCTGAAGGGAAGATCTCAGTTCAGCTAATTAATGAACATAGAGTTAAAAGCTACCCTGGTGTGATCTACCTCTAAGGGAAGCTCAGAATTTTATTTCAAAATAATATTAAATTGATTGTAGTAGTCATGAGCAGATTCATGAGATTTTTGGTGTGCAGGCCTGAATTTTCTTCCAATCAATGGGCTTTAATTAAACCCTAGGAATTGCTCAGTGAGGGCACCTAGTAATTACTTAAAACTGCTTCTATAAGAGTTAGTGAGTTTATCTCAACAGTTGTAATTCAAGATATCTTCCAGGATTTTCTCAATTAATCACATTCATTCAATGCTAGACCTGGCCTTCACCCACAAGCATATGAACTAGATGATGTAAGTCAGAGAAACAAGTTTGATAATGAATTAATATATTAAATTCCTCAGCAAATTATAAGGATCTTAAGTTACTTTGGGAAAATCTTTGACAATGGCTGGAAGTTCAGCTTTGTATACTATACTTAGTCACTCAGTCATGTTCGACTCTTAGTGACCCCATGAACAGTAGTTCACTAGGCATCTCTGTCCAGGGAAATTCTCCAGGCAAGAGTACTGGAGTGGCTTACATGCCCTCCTTCAGGAGATCTTCCAAACCCAGGGATCAAATCCAGGTCTCCTGTATTGCTGGCAGATTCTTTACCATCTAAGCCACCATTACTTCAGAGAAAATAAGAAATCAGGATTTTAGCCTCTGGATCCTAAGAAGGCGTAATTTTAAAGAGACAAATCCTGGTAATTTCAAAGGAAAGGGGAGTGTTGAGAGAACAGGGGAGGTTTGGTGACAGAATTTGCATTGGGAAGTTGAAAGTATAGAGGAAATGTAGAAGGAAAGCAGGAAGGTGGAGCCAGAGGTGGAGTCTGGTCACAAGAAGCAGAGGGAGACAGAGATGATGGTGCAGAAGGACAAGCCTGAGACAAAGAAACTGAGGAAGATGAACCTGAGGCTTTGGTAGCCATTTTATCTTCCTTTAGTCCTTTGGGCTTCATTTGTGGCACAGCTTTTTTTCTCAGAGCTTTTTATTTTTTTGCTCAGAGCTTGTGGTTCGGAGTTTTGCCAAGAGAATGCACTGGTCATAGCAAATACCCTATTCCAACAACAGAGAAGACTCTACACATGGACATCACCAGATGGTCAACACTGAAGTCAGACTGATCATATTCTTTGCAGCCAAAGATGAGGAAGTCAGCAAAAACAAGAGCGGGAGCAAACTGTGGCTCAGGACATGAGCACCTTATTGCCAAATTCAGGCCTAAATTGAAGAAAGGAGGGAAAACCACTAGACCATTCAGGTATGATGTAAATCAAATCCCTTACGATTATACAGTGGAAGTGAAAAATAGATTTAATGGACTAGGTCTGATAGGCCTGATGAACTATGGATGGAGGTTTGTGACATTGTACAGGAGACAGGGATCAAGACCGTCCCCAAGAAACAGAATTGCAAAAAAACAAAATGGCTGCCTGAGGAGGCCTTACAAATAACTGTGAAAAGAAGATAAGTGAAAAGCAAAGGAGAAAAGGAAAGATATAAGCATCTGCATGCAGAATTCCAAAGAATAGCAAGGAGAGATAAGAAAGTTTTCTTCAGTGATCAGGGCAAAGAAATAGAGGAAAACAATAGAATGGGAAAGACTGAAGATCTCTTCAAGAAAATTAGAGATACCAAGGGAACATTTCATGCAAAGATGGGCCCAGTAAAGGACAGAAATGGTATGGACCTAACAGAAGAAAAAGATATTAAGAAGAGGTGTGAAGAATACACAGAAAAACTATACAAAAAGATTTTCATGACCCAGATAAAGGTGTGATCACTCACCTAGAGCCAGACATCCTGGAATACAGTCAAGTGGGCCTTAGGAAGTATCACTATGAACAATGCTAGTGGAGGTTATGGAATTCCAGTTGAGCTATTGCAAATCCTAAAAGATGATGCTGTGAAAGTGCTGCACTCAATATGCCAGCAAATTTGGAAAACTCAGCAGTGGCCATAAGACTGGAAAAGATCAGTTTTCATTCCAATCCCAAAGAAAGGCAATGCCAAAGAATGCTCAAACTACTGCACAATTGCACTCATCTCACATGCTAGTAAAGAAATACTCAAAATTCTTCATGCCAGGCTTCAACAATATGTGAACCATGAACTACCAGATGATCAATCTGGATTTAGAAAAGACAGAGGAACCAGAGATCAAATTGCCAACATCTGCTGGATCATTGAAAAAGTAAGAAAATTCCAGAAAAACATCTATTTCTGCTTTATTGACTATGCTAAAGCCTATGACTGTTTGGATTATAATAAACTGTGGAAAATTCTTAAAGAGATGGAAATACCAGCCCATCTGACCTGCCTCTTGAGAAATGTGTATGCAGGTCAGGAAGCAATATTTAAAACTGTACATGGAAAGAGACTGGTTCCAAATAGGAAAGGGAGTATGTCAAGGCTGTATATTGTCACCCTGCTTATTTAACTTCTATGCAGAATACATCATGAGAAACGCTGGGCTGGATGAAGCACAAGCTGGAATCAATTGCCAGGGAAATATAAATAACCTCAGATATGCAGATGACACCACGCTTATGGCAGAAAGTGAAGAACCAAAGAGCCTCTTGATGAAAGTCAAAGAGAGTGAAAAAGTAGGCTTAAAACTCAGCATTCAGAAAACTGACATCATGGCATCTGGTCCCATTGCTTCTTGGCAAGTGATGGGGAAACAGTGGAAGCAGTGGCAGAGTTTATTTTCTTGGGCTCCAAAATCACTGCAGATGGTGATTTCAACCATGAAATTAAAAGATGCTTACTCCTTGGAAGGAAAATTATGACCAGCCTAGACAGCATATTATAAAGCAGAGACATTACTTGCCAAAAAAGAATCGTCTAGTCAAGGCTATGGCTTTTCCAGTAGTGCTGTATGGATGTGAGAGTTGAACTATAAAGAAAGCTGAGTGCCAAAGAATTGATGCTTTTGAACTGTGGTGTTGGAGAAGACTCTTGAGACTCCCTTGGACAGCAAGTAGATTTAACCAGTCCATCCTAAAGGAAATCAGTCCTGAATATTCATTGGAAGGACTGATGTTGAAGCTGAAACTCCAATACTTTGGCCACCTGATGCAAAGAGGTGACTCATTTGAAAAGATCCATATGTTGGGAAAGATTCAAGGCTGGAAGAGAAGGGGAAACAGAGGATGAAATGGTTGGATGGCATCACCGACTCAATGCAAATGAGTTTGAGTAGGCTCTGGGAGTTGGTGATGGACGGGGAGGCCTGGCGTGCTGCAGTCCATGGGTTCACAGAGTCAGACACGCCTAAGCCACTGAACTTAACTGACCTAAGCTGTGGCTCAGCTAATGAAGAATCCCTCTGTAATGCGGGAGACCTGGTTTCGGTCTCTGGGTTAGGAAGATACTTTGGAGAAGGGAAAGGCTACCCACTCCAGTATTCTGGCCCAGAGAATTCCATGGGCTGTATAGTCCATGTTGTCACAAAAAGTCAGACACGGCTGAGTGATTTTCACTTCACTTCATTTCAGTTCCTTAAAATCTTATTTGACAGAGAGGTCATTTTAGACTCCTGAAGAGGCTCAAAATACATATTGACATAAGTATTTCACTCAATTCTCGAAATTTTCGAGCTGTTTTTGTCCAATTCGATTTTAAGAGCATTGAGTTGGGGATTTCAAAAGTTCCTTATAATGGTCATTGATATTCTAAATTGCGTTTGGTCAGGGTGGCCCATTTAATTATAAATGCACATGAAGAAGGACCATAGGTTTTAAACATAAAATCAGCCAGCATCCCTGTTATGGGATGCTCTCACAAAGTGTTTAGATAACTGAGATCCTGTTTCCTAAAATTTTTTTCTCTAGAGTTAAAGAACAATGTTCAAACAGCTCAAACAGCACAGTTTAAACAGCTTGTAAGCTATACCAGCCAATTCTAAGAAATGAGAAAAGCCAGACTGATGGCTTTTCAGCTAGTATCCAGGGAATACCCTATTCCAAAGGAATATACTGAAGGCTGAAAAATGGACATAGTTTTAGTAAAGCAGTCCCTGTTTCTGAACAAATGGGCTGAAGATATTTTTAATCATCTTCAACTGAATCAGACATATCTGAAAATCAGACCAAAGTGTCAAATTAATACTTGCACAGAGAACAAGGCCTTAACCAGAAACATAAAAGCTTAGAGACCCGCCCTTGCCACCCCCCCCCACCTCCAACAAAACCTGGACAGCTTCACATGCAAAGAGGGTGGAAACTTGAATCAGTGAGAAGATGCATCTTCAAAGTCCAGAATTAGCAAGAAAAGTGGTAAGGATAAGGGGTTCAACTGTGGGTACAACACCTGTTTGCTCACCAATGCTGGAACAGTTGGGAGTCCTTCCTGGTTGCTATATTGGTCACCACAGTGTTGAGTTGAAATAAATAGACTGCTAGATATTCTCCATCAAAGACAGGTTTATCTGAAATCAACAGAGAATTTCAGTTCAGGGTCTATAAACTTGGTGAGTCACAAGCAAGCTGCACCCCATCCCCATCCCCCTTACCCGCCTTGAAATGGCAAGGGAAGGAGAAGTTTTTATAGGGATGAAAGGGAAGTTGTGAGGGCCGCAGTCAACAAAGAGTCCAGGGCTTTTCATTGACTGAGTCCTTGCCAGGAATGAAGAAATGTCTCTTCTTCCTCTTGGGCTCTGCTACTGTTGCAGAGTGTAAGAACTTCAGTTTCTGGTCTCCTGACTCTATTTAAGTTTCTATTTATTAATTTTTTATTTATGTAACACTTAGATTTACATATTTAATGTTAAATTTTAGTGTTCTTTATTTCCCTTTAATAGCAAACACTACTTAAGAATGCTAAAACTGTGGTCTCCAAAATACATTATGAACATTCCATTTGTTTATTGACCAAGTATTTTCAACACATGCACATATATAAATTTATGTAAGTAAATAAAATATTGCATGTTATTACATTAATATGTAATTCATAGTCCATTACTATTATATTAATGCTATGCTATGCTATGCTAAGTCACTTCAGTCGTGTCCGACTCTGTGTGACCCCAAAGACGGAAGCCTACCAGGCTCCCCCGTCCCAGGGATCCTCCAGGCAAGAACACTGGAGTGGGTTGCCATTTCCTTCTCCAATGCATGAAAGTGAAAAGTGAAAGTGAAGTCGCTTGGTCGTGTCCGACTCTTAGCGACCCCATGGACTGCAGCCTACCAGGCTCCACCGTCGGTGGGATTTTCCAGGCAAAAGTACTGGAGTGGGGTGCCATTGCCTTCTATTATATTATGTAGTAGTCTAGTATTAGTCTCTAAAGTTGAATGCAATTCGGTGGCTATACAGATAATCCACTGAGCATCAAGTGAAAAAATATATATATCCAGATAGATAGATATGGAATAGTTTGTTTTTACATATTATATTAATATATTTTGTAAAAACAAACTATTCCATATCTATCTATCTGGATATATATTTTTTTCACTTGATGCTCAGTGGATTATCTGTATAGCCACCGAATTGCATTCAACTTTAGAGACTAATACTAGACTACTACGTAATATAATATAGTAATATTTTTAAAAAGTGCTAACATGGAGAACTTTATTCTCTTACATCTGCCTTCATACACAAAGAATCCAAGATACATCAAGTAATTTTAAAGAAAAGTTTTCTCAATTCAGAAGACAAGTCGTACATTCTCATGAGATACGAATTTTGGAAATATGCATTCTTAGACCCTCCCTTCTTTTTTGCTTTCTCTCCCCAAAGAACACCTATACCTTTTCAAGTAAAATATGTACTCTTTGATGTAATTCTTGAAAGCATGAAAATGGAATTTATTTCCCTAATGACTTTCTCTATTCTACTTGTCTCATATTGATTTTTTTTCTTCCATTTTTTGTTTATAATGCAGCATAAGCCAGTAAAGTTTCCTATTGTTTCTTTCCTAAAACTGTGCACCTGCACTATCGATCATGCCAAGAAGAGCTAGCACAGCTTTGGGATGAAAACCGATAACATGCTATGAAAACAGAGACAAGACAGCTTAGAAGATTGATTCTAAATTATAGAGCTGCTTACTGATCTGCAACCACCCAAATTCTTCCAGCTTGACAGCTGGTTAGTGAGCATAGGACAAACCACAGGCTTGCCTTCATGACCTAAATGAGGGCAATTTGCACAGTTTGTGGTGTAGTTACTTCAAAAAGGACTACAAATCAAAGGCTTTCATACTGAAGGGTTGAAGTAGTTCTGTTTCTCTGTCTTTAAAATGGGACTATGGACATCTGTAGTCTTAGGTTTGTTCCAATGATAATGTCAAATAAAGTAGAATTTTAAGAAGCTTTATTAATGGTTCATGACTATGCAAAAACAAAGTAGTATATAAATTATTATGATTGTGAGGTAACACTCATTTAAATTTTACTACTATAAATTTGTCTATCATTTTTTAATAAAATTTTAATTTTACAAGAGATTTTCAAGAATATCACAAAAATACATACTATTTACTTAGATTCACCAGTTGTCAACATTTTGCCTCATTTGTTTAATCATTTTTATGCTCATTCTGTATACTCTTTCAAGCACACTTTCTCTCTAAATTATTTGAGCTAATTGTCTCAATAATCTGACAGTAAGTTGCAGACACATTCACTTTTTATCTTACATATTTCATTGTGTTTTTCTTAACCTAAAGACATTCTTTTATACAGTACATTTTGATGATCAAATCAGGAAATTTTAATACTGATATAATACTCTTGTTCAACCTGCTGACCATCCTCACATTTTGACAGTTATCCTAAAAACATCCCTTAGAGCTGTCTCTCCATTCCCAGCACTCTTTTGGAAGAAAGTGTCAGCTTTTTAAAAATGTTATTGGTTTTTCATGACCTTAATATTTTTTTTAGAGTACAAGCTGACTTTCATATAGGCCGTCTCTCGGTTTGTCTTCTATCCGGAGTCTTGATTTACATATCTTCAGGGAATGTTGTAGGGGTAGAATTTTAAAGTTTATTTTGAAGATACCCAGGAAGTAGACAGCCAATATGCTCTTTGCTATTTTGAGGTAAAGGAAAAGTAGTGCATATCTCTTTGGATTTTTTTTTAAACAAATCCATTTCATTTTGGTTCTTTTAGAAAGCTGTTAAGATTTTCATAAAAACAAGATACACACACACACATATACCAAAAAAAAAAAAAAAAAAAGGCAAAAAGATGAGGTGTGATACTGACTTACAGGCCCTGTGTTTTACAAAATACATTTAAAAACTGAAACTAGAGTTGTGCACAAGTCTATAAACTGACAGCTATATTACTTAATGTCTTCTGTAGCCTTAGAAAACCTAGTGTTTTCTATGAACTAGATTATACTGTACTCATCTTTATCATCAAGTTCTGAAGAGATGGTCATTCCCACAAAATGCTATACTGTAGATAAGTGTAGCCAAATTTCTTAAGAGCTCTCCTATAGCAAATTAAAATAGAGTAATGAAAAGAAGGCAGTCCATTAAGGATATGGTCGTTTAGGGATTCCTAGAAACAATGGCCTTGATTGAGTTGCTAGAAAACTGTTCCATTATTGTGAGATAAAGAATTCAAGATGACTACATGCCTGGGATGTATTTTCAGCAAAGATCAAGGAAAAACTTCAGGTGACACTTTCATTTAATGTTGTTAAGCATAAATTACTTAACATGTAATTACTTAAAATGATGTCTGTGTAATCTTTGGTTACACGAGATAACAATTGCAGCTGAACCCACTTGTAAAAAAGACGATTACTTCCAAATATTGTAACTTGCTACAATAATAACACCTGCCAGTCTCATACTAAGCTTCTCTGTATTATATTTTATGGGCAGTATGAACCAGTCCTTAACCTCTGACTCCTAAGAAATTCATGGACTCTTTCTGTTCGGGTTCCTTTGTTGCTTTGCCGATTACCAAGCATTGCAACAAACAGAGCATGGTGTTCATTTTCACCTGCCAAAACAAGCTAAAATCAATCTTGCTGTATTCAATAAACAACTCACTGTGGATTTAAGGATAAATTTTATTTGCTGATGAATAGCAATGGAGTCTTGCTATTCAGTCATAAAATAAAAGCCATATATGTGACAAATATCTTTTCTTTCATGACCATCTTCCTAGGTAATCATATATAATATGAAAGATGAATTTTTAAGAAAGATTAATATGTCTCATGACCTTACACATACAACATACACAATGATGTTGTAAGTCATAATATTCATTCAATGTCATTTATTTTCAATCAAGTACTAGAAAATATCCCCAAAGCTGGGCCACCATTCAGTGCCGATTTGACCTATTGGTTAATCAAAGGCACTCTCCTTATTTATTCAGTCAGCAAAATCTTCTTTGCTACCTACACTGTACAAGATACACCCTAAGGCATTAGAAAAATAAAGCTAGATTAAGACACATTAAAGACTTCAGGAGACTGACAGCTTAATTAGGGAAGATGACATACCAGTAGATCATCAGAACACAGTGTAATAAATGCACAGATTACCTGACTTGGGAAGAAGGAATATGAAGTTTCATCTTCTTTGTGACCTTCTCCTCCCCAGTCTAGGTTAGGGAGTCTTTCTCACTAGCCCCACGTAAATATGTGTTTGTTTCCAACATGGTGTTTACCACACTCAACTAAAGCTTGAACTCCTGCAAACTGAATGACTTTGACCAAGAGAAACCACTAAATCAGCTTCTTCCTTTGTATATGGGGATAACTTATCCATTCATTACTGATTGAAAAATCTCTGTGCTGCATATTGTTTTAAGTGTAATACTATGTTTAATATTACCTTACTGAAGAGGTTAATGTGACGACTAAATGAGATAAATCATATAGAGTATTTAGATCAGTATTTGGCACACACAAAAGTCATAAGTCTTAGTAAATATTAGCAATATAATTACTGCATAATTTTGATGACAACTATTTTAGTGGTTTTCTGTGTTCTGGCAACATATTCTAAATATATTTTTTAAATCCATGTAGTCTTTTTTTTTTTTTCCCTTCTAACATAAAAACATTAACATCAGGAAAAGACTCAAGTTAAGCTCAGATACACGAAGAGGTCTCTTTATTTCCAGACCTCTGTTTATTTCCATTTAACCTATAGTAGTTAAATGGTCTTTAACTACTGAAACTGTGACCAGCCTCTTTTAGACTAGATCCTACCCCATTACCTGGCATGCAGTAGGAGGTCAATACATATTTGCCAAATTCATTTTATTTATTTTATGAATTTTAGCCATCCAGGATTTTAGTCTGAAGGTTAGTAATCTTCAGCTTAAGGATTATTAAACCATTTATTGAACAATAGGTTTTTCTTCTTATATATGCTTTTCCCTCTGTCACCTGCAGAATTATTTTCATCTGAAAAGAAAAAAAAAATAGCTACTGAATTCTGAACCTCTCCAAAATTAGGTAAATGGGCTTTACTTTTACCCTTCAGTCAGAAGTTAGGGAAGACTTTTATTTTAGAAGTAAACATCCTTGGGTTACAGGCAACCAAGAAAATAACACCTGAAATAAATACTTTATCATGAATTGTTTGATTTTAAAAGTATGCTGTCTATATACTAAATTATGCCTTTTAATATCATTTGCAGAACTTTAAGAGGCATTTTAGTGTGTGATTTCTTACTGTCTTAATGGATTCATGTATCTTAGGTATTGCAGTCTTGCTACAAATATGCCAAGATTTTAATATGACCAATATTTGATAAGTAATATTCAGTGTATTTAAAACACACACACACATAGATACATGTACACCCATGTTGTCTTTTGTTTTCAAGAGATACACCACTAACTTTTTATTACCTTCTTTTCTTCTGGATAAATAATTCTTCTCCCAGTATAAACTTCAGACTTAGTCATTAGACCAGGTAGATTAAAGCAAGTATCACCAAATAATAATACATTTTTTTCTTACTCTAAGTTCCAAAGCAACTATTGTCATGCTCTAAAATAGCAAGAATCTCATGGCTGTGATTACATTTACTGACTGCATTTGAGACCCAACTTATATGTTTTGAGGCTTCCCTGGTGACTCAGATGGTACAGAATCTGCCTGTGATGTGAGAGACCCAGGTTTGATCCTTAAGGATCCCCTGGAGAAGGGAATGGCTACCCACTCCAGTATTCAGGGAGCCTGGTGGGTTACAGTTCATGGGGTTGCAAACAGACACGACTGAGTAAGTAACACTTTTACATGTTTAAAAAAAAATATGATGCCTTGCCACCCAGTGATGTGTTCATATCATCATGGCATTAAGAGTGATCAGTACTTTATAAAGGAGAAACCATAATTACCTATTTAGTAAACATCATCATTGTATTGTATGAAAGCCACCTGACTCACAACCCTTCCTTTCCTTAGCCTCCTTGAGCACTGAAGGGTTCATATGAGCATGTGTCTGCATAGCAAGAAGGAAAAGAAATCCCATAGACCTGATGAGCAGCTGTGATGATTCTAAGGTTAAACATGAAATGAAAATACCAGAGTGAACCCCTCAAAATTCAGAAAAGCCTTCCAAGTGGGATCCAATCTTCATCTGAATTAACTTTGAGTTATTCTTCTAAACCTATTGGTTCAAACAAGTTGTAAATATCCAGGGCAGGAGGCCTAATTTAAACTCCTTTTTAAAACCTCTGAAATGTAAGTTTGGGGACACAAAGACATAGATTCTAGTCATATTATTATTCTATATTGTTTATGTTGTTATCTAAGACAGTGCTAAGCTATATGCATTGTTTATCCTAGTTTCAATTCTTTGTTAGTGAGACGCTCTCATCATTCTCACCTCCATTTCTAAATCCTTTTCTGTATTTCTGAACAGCTGTAGATTCTCTGTTTTGGAGAGGTGTGTATAGGGGAGTGCGGGGCACAACTGTAACAGAAAAATTTGCCCTATATCCAATCTTTGATGTCGTGTTGGGGTCACAGCTTCATGGAATGTATGTGTGTTTCTGATCTTGTTGGTTTCTCCTCAAAACAGAAATGCTGAGCAGTACTGACATCCAGTCATACTTTTTACCTGGTGGATAACAGATTCAATGCTGCTGCTGCTGCTAAGTCGCTTCAGTCGTGTCCGACTCTGTGCGACCCCATAGACGGAAGCTCACCAGGCTCCCCCGTCCCTGGGATTCTCCAGGCAAGAACACTGGAGTGGGTTGCCATTTCCTTCTCCAATGCATGAAAGTGAAAAGTCAAAGTGAAGTCGCTCAGTCGTGTCCGACTCTTAGCGACCCCACGGACTGGAGCCTACCAGGCTCCTCCGTCCATGGGATTTTCCAGGCAAAAGTACTGGGGTGGGGTGCCATTGCCTTCCCCGAACAGATTCAATAGGTGGGATAAATCTTTCCTTATTTTCTGATGGTCAACATTAAGCAAGTATAACTCCTGGAGAGAGATCCTCATGAGAATTCGGTGGCATTACATGTTCCATTTGATGTAATATGTGTTCTTTAGCTTTCTGTGCAATGTGCATACATATCACCAGGTGAATTTTGTAAGTATAAGGGACAGAAGTCACAATTTACTGTTTATAGTCTCACAAGCCATGCTATGTTATGCTATGCTAAGTCACTTCAGTCGTGTCCGACTCTGTGTGACCCCATAGACGGCAGCCCACCAGGCTTCCCCGTCCCTGGGATTCTCCAGGCAAGAACATTGGACTGGATTGCCATTTCCTTCTCCAAGGCATGAAAGTGAAAAGAGAAAGTGAAGTCGCTCAGTCATGTCTGCTTCTTAGCGACCCCATGGACTGCAGCCTACCAGGCTCCTCCGTCCATGGGATTTTCCAGGCAAGAGTACTGGAGTGGGGTGCCATTGCCTTCTCCGTCACAAGCCATGAGAAAGGGGCAAATCATTAACTTTATGCTGAAGGTTAGGGGACTGTTGTGTTTGTTGTTTTGTGTGTGTGTGTGTGTGGTGGGATTTGACTAAGAATTTCCCTAAACACTCAAGTTGAACCCCTGCCCATGTTACACAATGAGTTGTGTAACGATAGTCAAGCCAGTTTACCTCTTTAGTCCTGTTTCTCACTCACAGTTGTTGAACTGGATGTTCTCGAAGTTATCACTCTTCCAAACAAATTATAGCTTTGTTGTTGTTCAGTCGCTCAGTCATGTCCACATATTTGTCACCCCATGAACTGTAGCATGCCAGGCTTCCCTGTCCTTCACTATTTGCTGGAGTTTGCTTAAACTCATATCCATTAATTTGTGATGCCATCCAACCAGCTCATCCTCTGTCACTCCCTTCTCCTCCCTTCTCCTCAATCTTTCCCAGCATCAGGGTCTTTTCCAATGAGTTGGCTCTTTGTATTTTATTTCTTGTTAACTATTTCAGTAAGAATGTTTATTCAGTTGGTGTGAGGGGAAGTATATTTCTGATTTTTCTTGTTTAGAGGTGGTATAGACTGAGATCTGTCACTGAGGACAACTTCTCTGTGCAGTAGGAGTACATGCAAATTAGATCTTCCAGTGATGGAACACCACCACTAATTAGAAACACAGAAGGGAAGAAAAGGATAGCCCCAGACCGGATCCTCAGCAGGAGGTTGAAGTCCAGGACACTTTCACTCAATCCTTGATGCTTCTGCTGCTTTTATTGTTTCTGTCCTTTCCAAGCACTCACTGCCTCTATTCTCCGTGCAGCCTTTGCAGCCTGAGTGCTCACTGAGGAAAGTGCTGAATAGTTTACATTGTGATGTTCTCAAACTCTATAACCTGCTTTAAAATTAAGTTATTTTAATAGAGAGAATTAAGAAAATTATAAGCAAGGCCTTTGGAAAAAGTCTTCTTAAGGTACATTTTTAGTAAAGAAACTGCTGGATTGAAATATATGACCCTTAAAAGTATTTCGTTTTAACACTTTGTATTATTAGCCTCTAGGAAAGAGTATACCCCCATGGGGAAGTACCTGCTTCCCTGAATTCCAATTCATTTTATTTAAAAAATTTTTAATGATGTTTCATTTTGATATGTGTTTCTTTGATGACTAGCAAGGTGGACTGTTTGTCTATCTTGGTCTATGAACAGACTGTTCATTCCTTTCCCCATTTTCCTATTGGTGTATCTATCTTTTCTATTAGATCTTTTCTTTATTTGGCTTTTTATAGTAATGCCTTAGAAGTTAATTCAGCATTAAAAGTGATAAATCTCTAAAGAAATGTTATTCTAGTCTGTCAATTGATGTGCTCCAGCTATCAAGCATGTTAGAAGCAAAGTTATTTTTATTTAAAAGATAAAAGGGCTGATTTTCATGTTTTCGAACAAATGAAATATTATTCCCTTTCTTTACTTGAAAGGGGCCTGGGCTGAGCATTAAGTAAATACTTGAAAGAAGGTTGGATATGTGAATTTTAAAAGAGAAAAATATGATTAACCTGCATTATTCCTATAAATTCTTGGACATTATTTCATCGTAGATAATTTGATCTGCTTCTCCTAAGCCACAGCGATGAGTGATTTTCAAGGTATTGCTGTCCATCTCCCTGAGTCAATGAGCATAGGGCCAAGGGTTCATTAACAGTGGTCTTGGGATTTCTTTTGAGTTGCAGAAGCTCTTGTGCAGAGCTCACAGGAAAAGTGTACACATCCAGCTTCCTCTGGCACCAAGGCTATGTTCTTTTATGTCCTATTATGTGGTTACGTATCAATCTCTACTTTAAAGTCAAAGATAGATGGAAGTAAAATCAGCTGGAGATTACCTGATGAATAGAAAGAGATACATGAAGGTTTGCCACCTAAATTATTTGTAACCCAAATCATACAACAAATCTAGGATATAAAGCCTGTGCTTCAATTCATAAAATTATTTTAAAGAAAGGGTTGCAGAATATATGTTGTCCAATCAACTTTATGTTCTGGGTAAGCTAATAATGCTGCTCTCTTCCACTTCACCCATGGTTGATGTCATTAATCAATCCAGTATTATATCTGACTGTGCCTAGACAAAGCCTGAGATTGTTTATCCAAACAAAATTCTCCAATTAGCCATTATTAATCAAGCATTTGGCATTTGGATGGAAAAATTATTGCCATCTCAGTGCTTGACTCATCGGCTGAAGGCATATGCAGCTTTATCAACTTAGAGTTAGATGGGCAAGCAGCTTGTGTACAACACATCTGTCCTTTCCCTAAAGTCAGAAGATTTCTGGAATGGTCTCTTTTCTCAGCTTTTGAGTCTCTAAAGGTAGAGCTTCCAAACCAAAACACTAAGATACATTAGTAGGTCAAAATGGCTACATTAAATATAGGGGTTAATGTCCCAGCACTCAGGGATCACTTGGAAACTAAGATACTGGAAATCCTCATTTGTTACCTCTAGACAGAAGCAGACACATGTGTTTACTCTAGTGTGTCAATATTAAATTTTTCTATATGTACTATGGAAAAGAGGAAACATTTTGCTTTAAATAGTAGCCAACAAACCTTGTCCTAGTTAGAGACATCTTTTAGTGCCTGGGTGGTTTCTCTTTTTTAAAAAAACTTGCCCCCAAATTTTAGTTATTTTCGAAGTCAGAGATTATCTCTTTTTTAGATATCCATTTATATAGAAGATTTATGTTTTAAAATGTGTATTTGTATACACACATATCTAAACCCATATATATCATAAATATCTCATTCTGAGATTCAACTGGCCCTATTTGAAGTAGGAATACGTTATTGTGTGTGTCACTTTCCTGGGGTATAGTAGGTTCTTGGTACACCTCCTAGCATTCTAAGAATTAGGATCCAGTAGAAAATCCCGAGTATTTGAGGAGAATCAGCTTTTAATATACTTTATTTTGGTGGCAGGAGATAAGCTACTCATGCAATGACTTCTCTTTCTTATTCAAACCTTCCTAACATGTATCCTTTGATTTCTGGATACTTATAATCATGGTGCTAGATTGAATTGAATTAGTATGTTGATAGAAAATATATTGTATCTTCTTAATATACATAAATTTTTCAGGTACAATTGATCTTTAACTTAGAGGTGAGTGTGCGATACGAGGAACTGAAGGGGATCCAGCTGGAAAAATATAAAACCAAGTATAATTTGCATATTATATATATAAGCAAAACTACAAATCCAATAAAAAGCAAATTGAAAAAATTAATGTGATGGATGATTACTTTTTTTTCAATTTTATTTTATTTTTTAACTTTACAATATTGTATTGGTTTTGCCATATATAAAAATGACTTCGCCACAGGTATACATGTGTTCCCCATCCTGATGGATGATTACTTTTTAAGAAAGCAAATCATACCTGCATCATAAAAATGAGCTGATTTCTATGGAGCAATTCTTTGAATCAAGAAGACCACATTTCTCCCTGCCTCTTGTTTGGGTCTCCTTCAGTTCTTTTTTTGAGAAACTCTTTTGGAATGATCATTGTAAATTACCTGTTTGCGATCTTTGAATGACTCCCCACTGCTTACTTAAATGACTAAAACTTCTCAAATTAGTAAACAAGGTCATTTTCATTTGAGTCCTGCGTACCTCTGCTGCTGCTGCTGCTAAGTCGCTTCAGTCGTGTCTCTGTGAGACTCTGTGAGACCCTATAGACGGCAGCCTACCATGCTCCCCTGTCCTTGGGATTCTCCAGGCAAGAACACTGGAGTGGGTTGTCATTTCCTTCTCTAATGCATAAAAGTGAAAAGTGAAAGTGAAGTCGCTCAGTCGTGTCTCTGCTTACTTCTAGCCCCCTTCATATATGGTGAAAAGTGAAAATGTTAGTCATTTGGTCATGTCTGACTCTTTGTTACCCCATGAACTGTAGCCTGCCAGGCTCCTCTGTCCATGCAACTCACCAGGCAAGAATACTGGAGTGGATTGCCATTTTCTTCTCAGGGGATCTTCCAAACTCAGGGATCACACCCAGGTCTTCTGTAATTCAGGCAGATTCTTAACCATCTGAGCCACAGTACATTTATAGTCCATAATTATTTAGATACATCTATGTTATTTGTTCCAGCCATACAGTACTGAGTGTTTGCAGTTCTCAGAGGCGTCATCCTGTTTCTCACATCAGTGCCTTTCCAATATGCTGTTCCCAGCATCATTTGAATTGATACCACCAAATGGTCACTTCTTTAAGATTGGGTTTGAGCATCTCCTTGTCATATGTTGTTCGTTGTTCTTCTACTCTGAATAAATTGACTCTTCCAGCACCCTTTGTATTCCTCTTTGAATGGACTTAACACTCCGTGGTCTAAGTAGTTGATTTACTCTATTTGTCTGTAAGCTCTCTGGGAAAGGTAAATACCATGATTATATCTCTGCTGCTGCTAAGTTGCTTCAGTCGTGTCCGACTCTGTGCGACCCCATAGACGGCAGCCCACCAGGCTCCGCTGTCCCTGGGATTCTCCAGGCAAGAACACTGGAGTGGGTTGCCATTTTCTTCTCCAATGCATGAAAGTGAAAAGTGAAAGGGAAGTCGTTCAGTCGTGTCCGACTCTTAGCGACCCCATGGACTGCGGCCCACCAGGGTCCTCCGTCCATGGGATTTTCCAGGCAAGAGTACTGGGGTGGGGTGCCATTGCCTTCCTCGGATTATATCTCTAGCACTTAGCAAAAAGAGCCTGATAATTGTAAATCCTTTATGAATAGCTTTGGAATGAACAAATGAATGTGTTCACACTCTTATAAAGTTACTTTACACACTATTTTCTGGCTTAAGCTTTGATTTTGGCTTGCTTTAGCTCATGAACATATGTGTGTGTGTGTGTGTGTACGTCCTCATAGCACTGAATGGTGAAGTAGGATAAAAGGTTTCCTGTGAATGAGTTTCTTCCCTCAGGTAATTTCTGTGAGATGTTTTTCTTTCTTTCTTTGCTTTCACTCACTCTTGTGTTTGTACTCCCGAACTCTCTCCATCCTATATGACCTGTGCTAGATCTTCTACTGTCTCAGTCTTTCTTTTGAAGCTGTGCAGTAGAGGCATCCAGAAATGAATTGTCCCTTGGAGCTCAGTAAACTGTCAAAGTCCAGGAGATGATTTTATTCAGTGGTCACAAAATGTCAGGTCAGGCCAGTGTGTGGGTATCCATTTCATACTTTGAGTGGATGCCAGGTACGTATGCCAACAAACAAGCAAACGAAATGTTAAAACATTCACATCTAAAATAGATATCAGTAAATTTTACACTGATTACCAAATATACTTTTTATTTCCCATTTTATTTTACTAGTCAATAAGTTTTCCTTAAAAGTTCAGAATAATCAATATTGTTAAAGAAAATAAGATAATATTTGAGTTATTTTTGACAAAAATAAAGTATGAAATGTCTACTAAAATCACTAATGATGGGGGATATATATCTTTCATTTTAACTTTATTGAATTTGGTGGAAGAGAATAATTTTTAAAGAATTTACCAGATATCATTGACATCATTCAAAATAATGGTCTGCCACAAAAATTTAGTTATTACAAATTCCCAAGCGCATCCAATATTAGAATGGAACTAAAATTGGAGACTATTCTATGAGGTCATTACTTTTTAAATTTGACTTACTTGTTTATGCAACAAAATTTATAAAGTGTGAAACATGTCCCCAGCATCCTTTTGGGTCCTTGGAATAGCAGTAATAAGGGGCAAGCCTACTCTTTTACTAAATACAGGTTTCCTTAACCATGTTGGTACATTTCTGTATCATCATAAATTTAATTATACATTCTCAATCATTTTGGAGAGTAGACAGTGAAAATCAGAATATCTCGTTTGGTTTCTGGGACGCAGTCTGAATTTTGTAAAACCACAATTCCTCACCAGTTACCTGGGAATCATTTTCTGGCAATCTCCGAACACAGTGTAGTGGAAACAGCAAGCACTGTCTTTGGAGCAAAAATGCTGGGTTCTGGTCCTCACCAACTCTGCCAGAGACTGGTTTTAGGATTCTGGACAGTGACTGAACCTCCCAGATTTTTTGTGAATAACATTAGATTTTCTTTAAATGTGCTTCCTATTTATGACTCTACTTTCATAATCTAATAATTTGCTAATGAAAGATGTTCCTTAATTGCTAAATAACTGTCACCTCACCTGTATTTCCAAGCATGTAAAAGTTACAACTTACCAGGAAGGATCATTTGCAAAAGCCATGTGAGTTTAAGTATTCCTATAAACAAGAGCACAGTCAGGGCAAGTAATGGAGAAGGTCAGCAAGTGTTTGTGTGTTGACTGGCAGCACATCTAATCTGTTAGTGGCTGGACACATAAGACAGAATTAGATTTAAGTGCTTAACAAGTGACATAAGACCTTCAATCTAAAGATAAGAACAATAGATATGATGAGTTGGGGAAATGTATTAATATAATGTAAAATCTTTTACTCTTGCTTCTATAAAATGCTGAGAAAATCTAAGGTTATACTTTTAAATGGAATTTCATTCCAAACTACATCTGAACTAAGTGGAAGCTGACTTCATATATCAAGGACCATCAATGCTTCACTACTATCCTTGCCACAGGATAAATTATTTTGACAACACATACTTCTGGGAATATCATATTTACTGAGAATAGTGATTAATCACTTAAATTTATATTTGAACGAAGTGTGTTTCCTGGAAAATGTTTTAATTTTATTGTGCCTTTTATTATTTCACTAGGCAAATTAGATGAGTTGAAAGAGAAAATGGATTTTTCAAAAAAAAAAAAAATTATTACTTTATATTACAATCTACACAATCACCAAAATCCAGCTTTATCTTGTGAGGCTTAATTTTACTGTAACTTATGCATGTATAGCTATATTTATTTTGATCCATTTTAATCTTGTATAACATGTTTGCATTAGCAATATAAAGTTGTATTATTTAAGATTTACAATGCAACTTTAAGAACCTTTTTAAAAATAAACGTAACTTGGAGATTTCTTTTTATGTGATCATTTCCTATGCTTTGATTTATAACCTTTATTTCTTTGACAAGTTATTATTATATGACTCATTCACAACTTAATGTAAAAAATATTATGTGATTTTGTTCAAGCAAATACATAATTTTAAGCTAATAAAAAGAGGACTTGTGTATGCTTTATTGAGCTAATTTTTAGTAGGACATGTAACAGTAGTCTAACACCCCTGATCATTAGTAAGTATGCCAAACTTTAACTTGCTGAGATGATTTTAAGCTTTACATAAAATATTTGCAAGTATGAAACTTTGCTATAAATTATTAATTTTGTTTAAAAACTCAGTGGACTTCATGATAATTTCTTATGCATAATTAAATGTGTTAATATTTTCTTTCTAATTTATTTTGCATACATTAAAATTTATGAAACCTAATGCCTTAGTAATTTCTTTACATATATTTTGTTGGAGAAATAACTAACAATGGTAAGAATCTTTGCTAAGCACCATCTATATGCTTAAGCTATAAGGCCTTGTACTAAATCATTTGTGAATGTTGTTTCATGTAATCTGCCAATGACCCTATATTTTAATATTTTGGTAGTGATATAAGTATTATGTGGAACATTCTCTTATACTTTATTATTGATACTAGAAATTATTTACACATTTCATTTGTTTATATACTGAAAACCTATTAAAATCCAGGCTAAGGACGATATTCTATAGGATCTTCTTATGTTCTATCTACCTGGTGTTCATAAAATCTTATCCCAAGTAAAACATTCTATATGCTTTACATATGTACTTCTACACGACAAACCTCAGTAAGTACTGTTTCTATGATGTGTCCTTATATTTTCTATACATTTACCTAGGAAAAAGTATAATGCAATATCACTTTCCCTTTTTCTTCTACTCATTTTTTAGGAATATAGAGGAAAAGATATTTGGTAAGGAGCAAAGAAGTGAGATAACCACCTTACTTGCTTTAGAGAGATGCAACTGAAGAATAATAGTTTCTGAATAATATAGATTTTATTTCTAAAGCTAAATGCATAAAATTGGCAATTTGGTTTATTTTCTATCAATAAATCATAGTAAGTGTCCAACTGATTCCATGAATAAGTTCCCTTGGTCTTCTTTTTATGGCCTAAGTTATCTATCAGTCCTAGTTTTAAGCATTGTAATGAGAATCTAAAAGAAGTATGTTAGCATCTCTCTATAGAATGCTATTTTTACAGTTTGCCAAGAATTTTAATTTACTTGCTAGTGAGTTGATGATTGAACATTGTTTAATATTTAATTTTTTACTTCCTCCCTCAATTTTGTACAGTAAGTCACAAAAGCTTAAAATATTAAAACTAACATAAACGGTTTAAATGTCATAATTGGAATAACATTCTAACTGCCATGGAATGACCATTTATTGACACCTTTGTTTGAAATGATAAAGGGTCTGAATAATATTTGGAGCCCATTCTGAAAGATTTTAAAAGGCTATAGTAAGCTAGAATGTACAGAATGTTCCAGAATGAATAGACAATTGATGCCATTTGAACAATCATAGTGACTGCCTTATGGTAAATAGGTCACTCTGGTTTATTTATTTGAATATAAAATGTGCTATCTATCTAATGACTTTGTATCACCTTTATTAAATTAAAAAATGTACCTCTCCTCTTTTGGGGGCCTTATTTGAATAATTGTCTTTATAGACATTATGTTGAGCATCAATTACTTATTATAGAATAGTCAAAGAATTAAAAACTAAAAGAATTGGGAAAATTTGGGTTAATGTATTCTTGAGTTTTTATAGAAGTGTAAATTTATTCACAAGCAAGAACAAGTCTCATTTTCACTGATCTTGTGTATATTTACAATGTGCCCATGCCCACACATCTTTGTCAATCAAAAATTAGTTTTCTTGTTTACATTAAATTTCTTAGTTTAAGATATATGTGCATTCTATTTTCTGAATATAAAATATTCTATTTTCTTAAATAATTTAGTTGCATATGAAGATACTTTTTCTATGTGAATCTAAGTTATCTTCTGTGAATTCTGAATGTCAATGTTAGATATTCAATTATAAATGCAAAATTCTATCAAACCCCAATCCTATGGTCATAAAGGTATACAAAGTCATTTCAAATTTCCAAACGTCATTACAGACGCTATTTTCTACTCTGTTAATTTAAAGAAAAGGGAGGAAACAAAAAATATAGCTTGAACTATCTATCTACTTCTTACAAAAATTATCTGAAATGTTATTGATTTAGAAATGTCTATTTTTACTTCTAAAAATATTTGCAACAGTTACTTTGAGTAATTTGTCTCAATGAATTCTTAGGTTGGTGAATCTCACTTAGATTTTTGACTCATCTTGCTAGTGAAATTCTATATCTATGTTAAATTTAAATTCAAGTAGGATTTATAATTTGTGATGTAGTGTATAAAGTAAAACGATAGCAAACCAAGGCATAATTTAGCTTTATTTAATCAAGTCAGAAGTTTTTCCTTTTTTTATTTTACCCTCTTTGTCCCAAGAAACTACCAAATTTTATCAGATGGTTTATAAATATATTAATTTACATAGGTCAACATTTTTCATTTATAAAAAGGTAATTGTATATGAAATACTGAATATATTTTAACCGATACACTTTGGGAGCAAGTTTTCCCTTGTTTTTAGGCATACTGTAATGTGTAAACTTGCAGAAGGAACACTAGAGCATAATCAGATTATGCATTTGTTAATGCACCCTTTTGGGAAATACAAAATATAAGAATAAAACTGCACAATTTTAAAAATAAAAGGTATTTTTCAAAGTGAAAACTTGAATGATACTGCTGATATGTAAAGAGTCAGATATTTGAAATTAGAACTCAGCATAATTGTATGTGTTAAATTTTGAAAAGAAATGGGGATGGGTTGGGTAAATTAAATTCTCATTTTTTTAATATCAAATAATCAATTTATATTATTCAAATATTTGATAAATCTAGAAATAGTGCTGTGAATATAAGTACCAGAAATACTCTATGGAGGGACATTTGAAGAAAGTGACTGTGGGAAGTGCGTTTGGGGAACAAAAGAGATTGGACTCAACTGCTTTTCATCATAATCTCAGCTTTTCCTTTCATTTGCTCTCATGCACATATACTGTTTGAATCATGGCATTTTTAAAATTTGGATCTCTTTGGAAATTATCTCTTGTTTGATTTAAATGATCCCAAACAGCTGAGTTGTAAGCCACCAGAAGCAAGCACAGAGAATGCCTGCATGGATATCACTTGATGTGGAATAGTATTACAACAGAACTTTCAGGAAATGACAGTCTTCCCCTACACTCATTTGCTAGTTTACTTGACAGATATTTTGGATTACCTGTTCATTGTAGGCATTTTCTTAAAGCACTAGAAAACTCTGGGCAAAATACACAGTGTCGCTGTCTCATGGAGCTTCCAGTCTAAAGAATAAGATGGTCAGTCAAATAATTTCACAAATAGATATAGAATTTAAGGATATTCACGTGGTATCATGAGTAATAAAAGCAACAGATCATCTGAGGCATAATCAGGCCTTCACTTAAACTTGGCAGTCTTTCAGATACCGAGTGAATAAAATAGGCTATTATCCTATAAGTGGAACAAACTTGGGACAAGTGGAGTAAATTAATGAAACCTTTTCTATCCTTTGCAAAGAGTGACACAGGGATGGCGGGTGGGTGGGCAAGTGCTGGGGACCAGCCCCAGCTGATCCAGGGACTTCAAAGCGAGGATGGCATTGGTGGGGGTCAGGACACGATAGTTATAATTAGAGATATAAAGAATAATAGAACAAGGATAACTCAGTAGGAAAATTCAGTGGAGAAGAGGCTGAGTAGCTTGGTTTATGTGCGGGACCAATAAAACTTCAAGACAAGAAGTTTGCACCACTTACGTAGGCCGCAGGCATCTTTCTGTTCTCCCGAAGGAGAGGAGACACTGAGGCCTCCCCGGTCCAATCTTAGAAGCCCAGGCATAATTAGTAAGCATGGTGGTTCCCGCGCTCCAGATGGAGACTCAGCCAGAATTTGAGAGAGAGAGCGACATGGGGAGACCAGTCTTTCCAGGAACTGATCCCAATTCTTTATTTTCCCTGGTTTACTTTTATACACTGAGATGTTATACAAAAGTCACGCGGGGTCAGCAGCCCTGACTTTTATCAAAGTCAGGTGCTTCTTACAAATGTATACAGAGGTCTTAGGGGTGTTACATCATCTTCTGGCCAGGGGCATGTTGACAATTTATGACCCTCTCCTTGTGACAGCGGTCAATCCAGGACGTTTATTTCTCCAGGGGTGATTATTCTTAAAACAGACTCCACCAGATAAATTTACATTCCTATAGGGTGAGGGTGGGTTTTAATTAAAGAAAGAACTTACTTAGCCTAAGGTCTAAGGTGATTAGTATCAAGGGTTAATACCTATTTCTTCTATATATTCATTAATGTGTGTAAGGGCAGGGGAAGTGGAGACTTAGCACCAATCATTGGCTCAACAAATGAAAAACCATTCACCAATACAATTTCTAATCAGCCCACTATACTTATCCTAATAGTTTTCTGACTTCTCTAAAGAACCTGTTTTTAGAAGCACATGTGGCCGGACAAGCCTGTCAGGTGGGCTAGAGAACCTTCAGAGGAGTTTGTAGGTTAAAACACTCCTGTCACGCCCAGGAATTTTTATTAACTGAAGCTTTAAGTTAACTCTTCTTTCAGAGAGAGGTAGTGGGGGACAGCCCCCCGTAAAGTCAGAAGTGTAGGTGAGAGCACAAGTAGTAAGGCAGGCAGGCTCTGGTTTTGGGGGTAGATGCTCGAGAACCTCCAAGGGGCTCCTGAGGCTTGATCTTGCGCCCTTGCATTATTGCCAAGCCTCCTTCCTCATGACCTTTGTCACGGGCGGAGCGCTAATCCAAAAACTGGCTCCCAACAGGCAAGGTAAGTTGGACAGTTTAGAGCTTAGGATTCCAGGTACATAGGTACAATGAGAAGCATGAATTAAGAAGGGACTATAGGAAGAGGAGAGGCTTTGAGTTATGCTCTCCCTTCTACTGTTGTGGATATGTATTATGATACCTGCAAATATTCAGGGAAAGAGGGGAATTCCATCAGTCTGGAATTCAGAGGAGAGTATGGACTGGGGGTAAAATTTGAGTCCCTTCAGATCAGATCAAATCAGTCGCTCAGTCGTGTCCGACTCTTTGTGACCCCATGAATCACAGCACGCAAGGCCTCCCTGTCCATCACCAACTCCCTGAGTTCACTCAGACTCACGTCCATCGAGTCAGTGATGCCATCCAGCTATCTCATCCTCTGTCGTCCCCTTCTCCTCCTGCCCTCAATCCCTCCCAGCATCAGAGTCTTTTCCAATAAGTCAACTCTTTGCATGAGGTGGCCAAAATACTGGAGTTTCAGCTTTAGCATCATTCCTTCCAAAGAAATCCCAGGGCTGACCTCCTTCAGAATGGACTGGTTGGATCTCTTTGCAGTCCAAGGGACTCTCAAGAGTCTTCTCCAACACCACACTTCAAAAGCATCAATTCTTCGGTGCTCAGCCTTCTTCACAGTCCAGCTCTCACATCCATACATGACCACAGGAAAGACCATAGCCTTGACTAGGCGAACCTTTGTTGGCAAAGTAATGTCTCTGCTTTTGAATATGCTATCTAGGTTGGTCATAACTTTCCTTCCAAGGAGTAAGCATCTTTTAATTTCATGCCTGCAGTCACCATCTGCAGTGATTTTGGAGCCCAGAAAAATAAAGTCTGACACTGTTTCCACTGTTTCCCCATCTATTTCCCATGACGTGATGGAACCAGATGCCATGAGTCCCTTCACCTATGTTCAAATTAAAAACTGGGTATTGATGAGACGTTTTAGGGGGAAAATAAAGTGAAATATAATATGTGCTTAAGGAATTGAGGGATCTCTAATATGTGATAAAAAAAATAATTTATAAGAGAGAAGTTGAAAAAGCAAGCCAGAAGTGTGTTCATAATCAGAGAATGTTTAATGGGAAGCAGTTTCATTTGATGACAATGGTGGGGGGTGGCATGGAATATGACTGTGTCTGTCTGAAAAGTAGTCATAGGTTAATATATCCAGAAGTCAGGAACAAAGTGATCAATTTTCTTTGTTAATGAGTTATTTTTAAAATAACTTTGTAATATCACTGACTAATTGGTCGATGACTTGCTCAACTGTAAGAAAACTGATTGTCAGAGCCACCAGTAGACTAATTGTGTGGGGCTATAGAAGATTGTGGGCAAGAAGCCAGAGATTGATCTGAAAATTCCAAGTGCAGGAAAGATCAGAGCCTAATGATGAGTTCACAATGGCCAGATTCTAAAAGACAAGAAGAGTTCTGCAAACAATGGTTTATGATATCAAGCTTCTTCTAAATGCCCAAGACTCTGCCCAAAGTCTGTCTAAATTCTGATACTGGTAAAAGTCATCTGACTGTCTGAATTCAAGTCATTTTCTGTGTATTTAAACCACTTTTAACTTGAACGTTAGGTTGATGCCTAAACAACTGTTAGAACACGCTTTAAATCCTTACAGTTTTTACTTTCCTCTTTTTATGCAAAGGATGACACAAAAGAGATTGTATCTGTGTATAGTTCATATACTTCTTTGTGTGTTGAAATTTATATTGCTCAAATAAGCAAAATATTAAATAGGTGAATAGATTTTAGAGACATTTACTTAAATTGGTCTTTACGATAAGGAAGCTTTTAATTTTTGTGTCCAATGACAAAGTAGGAAAAAGTAAGTCTTTTGTGTTTGGACAACTATTCACTAAAGAACAATTCCATCAAGCAGAGTGGTAGTTTGGATTGCTATCTTTGGGATGGGTGTAATCTCTTGCTAAGTCACTTAAGTTGTGTCCGACTCTGTGCGACCCCATAGATGGCAGCCCACCAGGCTCCTCTGTCCCTGGGATTCTCCAGACAAGAATACTGGAGTGGGTTGCCATTTCCTTCTCCAATGCATGAAAGTGAAAAGTGAAAGGGAAGTCGCTCAGTCGTGTCCAACTCTTAGCGACCCCATGGACTGCAGCCCACCAGGCTCCTCCATCCATAGAATTTTCCAGGCAAGAGTACTAGAGTGGGGTGCCATTGACTTCTCTGGTGTAATCTCTTAGATGTTGATTATTCTTTCCAAGAAGTGAGCTATTTTTAAATAACTCATTGGTTGGCATTATCCTTATTAAACATTAAAATATGAGGGAAGAGTTCCTTGAAAGGTGTTGTGAATATTCCCATTGATGAGACAGCTCTTTTGCTACAAGAAGAGACCCAAGTTAATTCTTGGAAAACAGAGGCATTCTTCATTTTTCTGTCATCAAATTCTTTATAAACTTTAGCCATTCTTGAAATTCAGCTTCTGATTATTTGAAGTACTGGGAAATACTAGTTACTGATACACCTAGTAAATATATAATTTATTTGTAATTAAAAACCCAAAGCATCCACCTGCCAATGCAGGAGATGTGAGTTCAATCCCTGGGTTGGCAAGATTCTTTGGAGACCGTAATGGGAACCCACTCCAGTATTCTTGCCTGGAAAATTCCACAGAGCAGGAGCCTGACAGGCTACAGTCTGTGGGGTTGCAAAGAGTTAGACACAACTGAGCACACACACACTCATACAGATGCTAATTTTTAGGGTGTGATCACTATCTGAAATGAAACCTTTCATTTAAACAAATTACCTTATAGAAAATGTAGCCTCCAATTATAGTTAAGGCAAACTATCCCAGTGGTCATAAAACAGAGAGCCTCACAAATTAAAATTGCTCAATCACATATTTAAAGAAAAATAAATTTAAACACATATGGAGAAATGAGGAGAAATATGAGATAGGTTAATATTCTCAGGATAAAGTGCAGTCAGGTTAGAAAGGCCACAATACCTGAATTCTGATGTATACAATCATCTTATCTCTCTGTCACATCAGCTTTCCTCAGTGATTGTAAGGTTAGGAGGCCCAGAGTTAGGTTTCAAGCAAGGGGCCCATGAGGGGGATGTACTATACATTTACTCTATGGGAAGGACACGGGGAAATATGCCTGCCTAATACTTATAGCTTTCCCATTAGCCTGCTGAGCAGTCAGCGATTTTGTGTTTCTAAGGCCCCAAATCCTTGTGAGCAATAACTCGCAGAATTAAGGACTTAATAAATATTAAGTGCTCATATATTTTTAGTATATGAGTATTTAGTGCACAGATGCCTTATGTGTTGCCAAAGAATGCTCAAACTACCACACAATTGCACTCATCTCACACGCTAGTAAAGTAATGCTCAAAATTCTCCAAGCCAGGCTTCAGCAATATGTGAACCGTGAACTTCCTGATGTTCAAGCTGGATTTAGAAAAGGCAGAGGAACCAGAGATCAAATTGTCAACATCTGCTGGATCATCGAAAAAGCAAGAGAGTTCCAGAAAAACATCAATTTCTGCTTTATTGACTATGCCAAAGCCTTTGACTGTGTAGATCACAATAAACTGTGGACAATTCTGAAAGAGATGGGAATACCAGACCACCTGACCTACCTCTTGAGAAATCTGTATGCAGGTCAGGAAGCAACAGTTAGAACTGGTCATGGAACAACAGACTGGTTCCAAATAGGAAAAGGAGTATGTCAAGGCTGTATATTGTCACCCTGTTTATTTAACTTATATGCAGAGTACATCATGAGAAACGCTGGACTGGAAGAAACACAAGTTGGAATCAAGATTGCCGGGAGAAATATCAATAACCTCAGATATGCAGATGATACCACCCTTATGGCAGAAAGTGAAGAGGAACTCAAAAGCCTCTGGATGAAAGTGGAAATGGAGAGTGAAAAAGTTGGCTTAAAGCTCAACATTCAGAAAACAAAGATCATGGCATCTGGTCCCATCACTGCATGGGAAATGGAGAAACAGTGGAAACAGTGTCAGACTTTATTTTTCTGGGCTCCAAAATCACTACAGATGGTGACTGCAGCCATGAAATTAAAAGACGCTTAATCCTTGGAAGGAAAGTGATGACCAACCTAGATAGCATATTCAAAAGCAGAGACATTACTTTGCCAACAAAGGTTCGTCTAGTCAAGGCTATGGTCTTTCCTGTGGTCATGTATAGATGTGAGAGTTGGACTGTGAAGAAGGCTGAGCGCCGAAGAATTGGTGCTTTTGAACTGTGGTATTGGAGAAAACTCTTGAGAGTCCCTTGAACTGCAAGGAGATGCAACCAGTCCATTTTGAAGGAGATCAGCCCTGGGATTTCTTTGGAAGGAATGAAGCTAAAGCTGAAACTCCAGTATTTTGGCCACCTCATGCGAAGAGTTGACTCATTGGAAAAGACTCCGATGCTGGGAGGGATTGGGGGCAGGAGGAGAAGGGGACAACAGAGGATGAGATGGCTGGATGGCATCACTGACTTGATGGATGTGAGTCTGAGTGACCTCCGGGAGTTGGTGATGGACAGGGAGGCCTGGCGTGCTGTGATTCATGGGATCACAAAGAGTCGGACACGACTGAGCGACTGATCTGATCTGATCTACCTTATGTGTATTTCATGCCTTTCAAATATTCGATATCTCTTGGTCTATCCATCTTTTTCCATCTTTATTTAACACACACGTGATCTACTTATTAACTGCTTATATGTAGTTAACAAACCTTGAAATATTTTATGTTTTCTGAACAACAGACTTATATAAGTAAGGTATATATTTTAATTGATGAAGTGAATATTCTCAAAAGCAAAGGCTTTTCCCAAAAACTTGAAGCAAAATGTCTTTCTTTATTGTGACAAGTCAGAAAAAAAGGCTGACATTTCAGTGCAGGTTTTAGTCAAAAATATATTATTCAAAACATGGCTTTGTAATGTGTTAAAGTAATATTCCTTTGACTCTGGTAACTATGATTCGATAGGTACAGATACATCAAAAGAGCAAACATTAAAGCGGTCTTGATTTTAGTGTAGATCCAAGTTCAAAACTGGTTAAAGTAAAAGATCTACAGAGTTACAAGATTAAAATATATAGTGAAGTTATGCAGGAAAATGCTTACAGTTCACTTGGCTGAGGAAAAAAGGTATGGGGAAAGTTTTAGAGATTGAATATTGATGAGTTCTCCTTTGGGGACACTGAGTAAACTTAGAATAAATGATGAACATTACAACTTATCAAAGGAAGTACTTTTAAGTAGAAAAGTTTTCTTATGGGATGATAATTATTAAACTATTCTTTCTTGGTTCTTTAGCTTTTCTCTCTAAATACCTGTGTAAATGTAGATCAATGGACTCATGTTTACAAACATGTATATTTTTAATGATAAGATAAAGTGAAATAGAATCTAATATGCTAACAGAATAAAATAGCTCAACCATAATTTATACAGAAAATGTATGAAAACAATAACACTAAATACTAAATACACTAAAATAAACTAAATACTAAAATAAACTAAAACCTAAGCAAAAACCCTCACAAGACATGAACTCATACAATTCTATCCAGCCTTGAAAGAGCTTTTTAAAACTACCAAAATAGCACAATGTAATACAAAACAAAACTAAGGGGAAAAAAATCTCAACATTAAATTTTGATAAAATTGTTTTTAAAGTGTATATGCTAATTTATTTTTATTGATATTGTGAATAAACATAAACCTTTTAGAAGACTAGATGAAAGGCAAAACCAATACAATATTGTAAATTAAAAAAAAAAATAGAAAGAAAGGCAAAAAGTGGTGAGAAACATAAAGATGTTTACACCCTTAGAAAAATTACTCCAATCAAGAATTTATTTCAGGAAAATAAATTAACAAATGGAGAGAACTTTTACAAATTTATTCTTCCAGTTTCTAGATTCATCTGCCACCTTAGTGTAATAGGGCTTCCCAGGTGGCACTAGTGGTAAAGAATCCACTTGCCAATGCAGGAGATGTAAGAGACGCGGGTTCAATCCCTGGGTCGGGAAGATCCACTGAAGAAGGTCTTGGCAACCCACTCCAGTATTCCTGCCTGGAGAATCCCTTGGACAGAGAAGCCTGAAGGGCTACAGTCCACAATGTCACAGTCAGACACAACCAAAGCATGTGTGTGTGCAATACAGTATTGTGATGAGAAATAAAATAGAAAATGGTGCAGATACCTTTTTAATGTGTATATATTTGGGCTTCTTTCCAAATTACTAGTTCTCACAATTAGGTATAACAAAATTAATTTTGAAACATAATTTGCTTCTGAAGAGAGCATTTAGTATTATAGTAATTGAATCAGTAGTTTGTTGCTAGAAACAATGTCTTTGCTTATATAACTTTGAAATCTATCATGATGACAAAGGTGATGTAATGTAAGAAGTATTATGCTAGTGACAAGATTACTGATATTAAAAATGAGAAAGGCTTGCACTTTTTAAAAAGTTAGGTGCAATAAAATGCTGAGTCTTCTCAATGATATGCAGTTTCCATAACTGTATACACTTAGCTGAACACTTATAAACTCAACAAAAGAACAAAGTTATGGCTAGCATGAAAATTAGCTCCTATATCTCTCTTCTCCATTCAAGCAGTTCTTATTACATGATTTTTAAATAATTTAAGACTTTAGCTATGCAGGAGAGAATGCATTAAATGAGATGACTATGAAAAAAGTGTGAAAATTGTGCTTGAGACAATACATGAATGTATGTGGATGATAATGTGTGAAAACAAGTAAGGATATGAATTTGTGTTGCTTAAATTGGTGCATTTAATGATCAATAATATTCTTTGAAATACAAAAGATTTAAAAATATAAAACCCAGGGGTAAATCAGCATTAATTTGGATTTTACAGAGTGCTAAGCAGCGCCCTCGCCATCCCCCTGCCCCGCATCAGGGTGCATTAAGTAAAAAAAAAAAAAAAAAAAACACTGAATGAATTTAGTAGAATTGGAATCCAGCTGAATAATGAATGGCAGTTAAGTTTTAGTTACAAAATTAGCAGGCAAAATGTAGGAAAAAAAGAAAATAACCTAGACAGTCACCAAAACTGTCCAAAATGTAGTGATTTCTAAAATGTCCAATAAATAATGCTAAGTCCTTTTTATGAGACAAGGCAACATAAACTAAGATGTATCTGGTCTAATTAATTACTCAGAAGCAGAGGAGAGTAAATAATTATTGAATAATTCTGAAACTGGATATAATTAGCACTGTTATTCATTGGCCATAAATTATTTAATTCAATAATCTTGGAACAAAAATTAGTATTATAGTCAATTTTACATTTTAAACTCATCATCACTATGCTGTCAGCTGAAATATATGATGCCTTCAAATTAAAAAAAAAAAAAAAAACTGTTTTGGTTCAATTAATATTGTGAGAATACATTAACTTCTACTGAGTAGGATAATGAGTTGAAGAAAGCCAATTCAGTAATTATCTCAGTTCTCAAATTTCTATTAAACATAAACCCATTAGCTCTCCACACCCCCACAGAAGCTTTAACTCACTAATACTATGCTATGCTATGCTAAGTCACTTCAGTCGTGTCCGACTCTGTGTGACCCCATAGATGGCAGCCCACCAGGCTTCCCCGTCCCTGGGATTCTCCAGGCAAGAACATTGGAGTGGGTTGCCATTTCCTTCTCCAAAAATAGAAATTCTAAATAGAATATCAAAATAAGGAAGAAGGAACATATGTAAAATGAGGTTATAATATCAGTTCTTTTTAAAGGCACTTTAGACCTGTGTGACAAGAAAAAAGTTTCAGTGTGTATGTGTATCTAATTCTGAAGTGAAGTGACGTTGCTCAGTCATGTCTGACTCTTTGAGACCCCGTGGACTGTAGCCTACCAGGCTCCTCAATCCACGGAATTCTCCAGGCAAGAATACTCCCTGTTTGTTATCAAAAACCCTAGTGTTTACTAATAATGATGTTCACAATGACAATGTCTTATAAACATTGTGATTAGATAAAACATCTGAGTATTGAGAGCCAGTGTAGAGGAGGAAACATAATTTTTTTCCTCTACCCTCTTGGGTTTCCTTGGGGCCTTGTAAATTAGCCTGACAGAAGAGATTAACAAGAGAAAAACAAACAGAAGCTTGTTAACACAGACATGGTGCATACACAAGGATGACCTGGGTGATGAATAATTAAAAATAAAACTTGGGCTTATATGGCATCTTAATGAAAGAGCAATACATAGTATTTAGTTGACAAAGGATAAGGATTTTGAATTTGCAAAAGAGACAAATGTGGGATAGACAATATAATATAGTCAATAATGGAATACAAAGGCTACTTAGTTATGGAGATCCCTCTGGTGCCATCTTTGAGCTGATAAAGATCTAGAGTTGTTTTGGTAATTAACCTCTGTCCTTTTCAGTAGACAGGCGAGGGTGGATACTTTTACAAATTTATGTCCTGTTTTTAAGCAGAAAAGGGCAGAGAGTTTTTTGTTTTGTCTTGTTTTTTGGTATTAGCTTCTTTTCAGTTGCATTCAATTCAAAATAATCCTTATGGCAAAGTGTTACAATTTGAGGTGGCATTTCTGCTGTCCTCCAGCAGCTATAGATAAATATGTCTGGCCTTATGGGCTCACTGAAAGATGAACTCCTCAGGTTGGTGGGTGCCCAATATGCTACTGGAGAAGAGCAGAGAAATAGCTCCAGAAAGAAAGAAGAGGCTGAACCAAAGTAAAAATAATGCCCAGTTGTGGATGTATCTGGTGGTAGAAGTCCAATGTTAAAGAGAACAATATTGCATGGGAACCTGGAATGTTAGGTCCATGAATCAAGGTAAATTGGAAGTGATCAAACAGGAGATGGCAAGAGTGAACATTGACATTTTAGGAACCAGTGAACTAAAATGGCCCAGAATGGGGGAAAGACCATTATATCTACTACTGTCGGCAAGAATCCCTTAGAAGAAATGGAGTAGCCATCAGAGTCAACAAAAGAGTCTGAAATGCAGTACTTGGGTGCAATCTCAAAAACATTAGAATGATCTCTGTTCATTTCCAAGACAAGCCATTCAATATCAGAGTAATTCCAGTCTATGACCCAACCACTAATGCCAAAGAAGTTGAAGTTGAACAGTTCTATGAAGACCTGCAAGACCTTCTAGAATTAACACCCCCCAAAAAGATGTCCTTTTCAGCATAGGGGATTGGAATTCAAATGTAGGAAGTCAAGAGATACCTGAAGTAACAGGCAAGTTTGGCCTTGGAGTATAAAATGAAGCAGGGCAAACGCCAACAGAGTTTTGCTGAGAGAATACATTGGTCATAGAAACACCCTCTTCCAACAACACAAGAGACAACTCTACACATGGACATCACCAGATGGTCAATACTGAAATCAAATTGACTATATTCTTTGCAGCCAAAGATAAAGAAGCTCTATACAGTCAGCAAAAACAAGACCAGGACCTGACTGTGGCTCAAATCATGAACTCCTTATCACCAAATTCAGACTTATGTTGAAGAAAGTAAGGAAAATCACTAGGCCATTCAGGTATGACCTAAATCAAATCCCTTATGATTATATAGTGGAAGTGACAAATAGATTCAAGGGATTAGACCTGGTAGAGTGCCTGAAGAACTATGGACAGAGGTTTGTAACATTGTAAAGGAGGCAGTGATCAAAACCATCCCCAAGTAAAAGAAATGCAAAAAGGTAAAATGGTTATCTCGGGAAGCCTTATAAACAGTGACTAAGATGAAGGAACATAGAAGAAAAAGTTGGTCCCTTTCTCCTCCTCGAGCACCCTGGACTTATTATCAACCTACCTAGGAATTAACTCTCTCAGAATACTATGCAGTATCCAAAAAGAGTAAAATACATCTCTGCAAACTTCCATTAAAAAAAGTCTTTAAGAACTGTTGAGTGCAAAAAAAAATCCACAATGATAAGTATATTACAGTATCTTTTAAGTAAAAGAAAGGAAAAAATGTTATATAGTTAGTTTAAAATTTGTATGTGTGAAAATATTAGTATTATAAAGTTTAAGATATGTTGGTGGTACAGGTATTGAAGTTTGAAATGTGGGGGATGGTCAGAATGACCCTTAGCTTTATTTACAATGTCCTTGTTTTTGTAATAAAAATGCATTAATGTATTCTATTTAGATAATTAAGAACTGGTAAAGTCACCTATTAGCCCCAGAAGAGAAATAGAGATTACTATTCTCTGAAATACATTATCTTCATTATTCTGATTTTATACTTTTTGTTCTTTAAATTATGCTTCTGAGAACCACCATTTTAAATTGTACAATTTTCCATTAATTAATCTGCATGTTTTCAAAAACTATAATTTAATTTAGTTATATATGAATTACGCATATGTTTGTGCCTGAGTGTATACATGTATATATGCACATGTGTATGTTAACATTTACATGTACGTTAATTTGGGAACTTGAAAGCAATTAAAACTGTAAAAGTTTCAATGATATTATTTTAAAATATACTGTAATTGAAAATATTCCATACAGAACTTAGAGATTTCAATCTCATTGTTACAGAGAATCTTTCATTATGTGACTTCTGATTCCCACTTATTTTATTAACTAGATTATATATAAAACTCTAGTTTTTCATACAGCTAAAGTTAGTATGATGAGTGTCACCAATACTATCATCTTATATCTTACTTACTTCTCTATTATCCAGAGATAGGCTCAATGAATAACTAATTCTTTTCTCTACATATTATTATTTCCCCACAGAGTATTACCCATCTCAATATTATTTAAATTGCTAAATCTAGAAGATTAGCATAGAGGTGAATTCATGAAAATTTATTGCAACTATATTTAAAGAATCTATGCATTTTCGTTGATAACTAAAACAGATTTAGACTATTGAAGCTTTATATTATGATATGGCATTAGTGTGACATTAGATAATATTTTTAGAATTTCTTATTGCTTATGGAAAACTAGTAAATATTAAGGTCAATGCTGGATCAGTATAGACTGTGTAGATATACTAAGGGATCTTATAAATCTAGCATGTCATTGATTTTTTTTAAATTGAAACTTGAAATAATTTTGAAATTTCAAATAGTTCAAATAAATCCTGAATTCATGCAGAAGGTAGTTGGTATCTTCTATTGTACTAAAAAAATAATAATGACTTTAATATAAAACATTCTAAAAATAACCATCTAGCTTTCATATGATTCATGTGTTCTTAGAAGCAAGTGTGGCTCTTTTTAATTCTTTTAATTCCAAAAGGTACTATGAGAAAGTGGGTATAGAGTGTCCTATTATCTAATTTGTGTATCCCAGCACACTCCATAGGTTGGGCATGAAGCAGAAATATTTTTTTCTCCCCCTCAGGGAAATCTCAAAAGAATTAAAAGAAGTGATGGTAGGACAGCATGCAGTATCAGAAGGAGCAACAAGAGAGTGCATTTTTCGTTTATTTTTCAATTCTTTTGGACAGTATATGGATAGTATTTGTCACTGGTATAATGCAGCTCATTTGTATTGTGCCTGTTCTTCTGTGGAGCTCAAAGCACTTTATGGTCACTCTCATTAATCCTAAAGCCTTTCTATGGGCTGGATATGTGACAGCTTTTGTCCTCATTTTATGGCCTGGGAGACTATAGTTTTAGGATGTCATTGTGCAGGCACTTGTAGTGTTCAGAACACAACCAACTTTAATGTGAGCAGGTGAGGATTTCTTATTTTATCTATAAAGGCTTTATAGTAATAACTGTCCGAAGAATCCAAATGCTAAATATAATTAGTTAGACTATTCTGACCTCTCTTACTACTTGGAAGGAAAGTTATGACCAACCTAGATAGCATATTCAAAAGCAGAGACATTACTTTTCCAACAAAGGTCTGTCTAGTCAGGGCTATGGTTTTTCCTGTGGTCATGTATGGATGTGTGAGTTGGACTGTGAAGAAAGCTGAGCACCGAAAAATTGATGCTTTTGAACTGTGGTGTTGGAGAACTCTTCAGAGTCCCTTGGACTACAAGGAGATCCAACCAGTCCATCCTAACGATCAGCCTTGGGTGTTCTTTGGAAGGAATGATGCTAAAGCTGAAACTCCAATACTTTGGCCACCTCATGCAAAGAGTTGACTCATTGGAAAAGACTAATGCTGGGAGAGATTGGGGGCAGGAGCAGAAGGGGATGCCAGAAGATGAGATGGCTGGATGGTATTATTGACTCGATGGACGTGAGTTTGAGTAAACTCCAGGAGTTGGTGATGGACAGGGAGGCCTGGTGTGCTGAGATTCATGGGGTCGCAAAGAGTCGGACACGAGTGAGCAACTGAACTGACCTCTCTTTACCTCAGGGACAGTTTTCATTCTGACTCCGGTGGTTAATAGGACTTTCATTCCTCTATACATCCAGAATTGAGACCTTAGTTGCTTACTCTATTACCTTATTGCTATAACTCTATTCAATGGTTTGCCAAGTTTAGCAGTCATGTGGAGAATTTTCATGTGAACCTTCACCTTTCTGCTTCCAGAGACATCTTTTTTTTTTTTTTTTTTTTTAATGAAGATATTACTTTTTGTTGAGAAACTGCAGGACCTTAATTTTATTTTTTTTATTTTATTTTGCTTAACTTTACAATATTGTATTGCTTTTGCCATTCACCAAAATGAATCCACCACAAGTATACATGTGTTCCCCATCCTGAGCCCTCCTCCCTCCTCCCTCCCCATACCATCCCTCTGGGTCGTCCCAGTGCACCAGCCCCAGGCATCCATTATCAGGCATCGTGCCTGGACTGGCGACTCATTTCAAACATGATATTATACATATTTCAATGCTATTCTCCCAAATCATCCCACTCTCTCCCTCTCCCAGAGTCCAAAAGACTGTTCTATATATCAGTGTCTCTTTTGCTGTCTTGTAAACAGGGTTATTGTTACCATCTTTCTAAATTCCATATATATGCGTTAGTATACTGTATTTGTGTTTTTCCTTCTGGCTTACTTCACTCTGTATAATAGGCTCCAGTTCCATCCACCTCATTAGAACTGATTCAAATGTATTCTTTTTAATGGCTGAGTAATACTCCATTGTGTATATGTACCACAGCTTTCTTGTCCATTCATCTGCGGATGGACATCTAGGTTGCTTCCAAGTCCTGGCTAGAGTCTAGAAGAACCAGACTCTGAGTCCACTTCAGTTGCTTACTAGCTATTGAGCATCTCTAAGTTTCTGAGCTTTAGAATTATTTCCGTAAAACGGAAATAACAATAGCTAGTTTGGGAAGTTGTCACATATAAAGTATGGAAATAGTGTGAAATAATATATACTAAGTACTAAACTCTGTGTCTGGCAAAAATATAATCTATTTGTGTTGTTTTAATTGTGGTACCAATTCTCTGCTCAAAATCCTTTCCAAGTGCCCAGTATTTATTTAATATTCTTCACACTTATCTGTCATATAAGGCCCAGCACAATAAGTACTCTATAATTCTAATCTTAATCTGCCACATACATGGTGATCTCAGTTAACTTGGCTGCTTACCACACTCCCTTTTCACACCTCTGTTTTTCCATGATGGCCATTTAATGATGTTGATTTTTTTGTCTGGAGTCATCTCTTTCATTCACATTTTCTTTATAGTTTGAAACTTGCGTTTTGCATAAAAAAAAAAAAAAAAAATCCTACCAAATCCAGAATCATTCGAAACCACTTGTAGGTAAAGAGAATAATTCGAGTCATTGTTTCATAGCTCATCTCTGATATTCTGCTCACTGACTGGTCATCGGACACTGCTGTGCTACTCACCCTACGGTGGTTTATTTCTTGTTCCAATGAATCCGTCATTGTCCTTTTCAGAAATTGGTTTCTCCCTTATTTCTGGGGTTGCTGTTCTTTTCAGACCTGCCAAACCCTCTTCAGCTCACTGCTTCATTTCACATGTCCTAATCAAAGACCTTGGGTTTTCTGGCCACTGTGAAGCTCATTCATTCACTGACTAGCTCCAGCTGTGAGGCTGGACTTTTTTTTTTATTTTCTCTCTCCTCCTAGGTCTTCTACTGGGCTCCCCATTTCCACCCCAACCCACCTGCCACCAAAATGAAGCTAAATAGAGGTGTTATACAAGGATCTGTTGTTCTGGAATAACTTCTTGGACTTTTTTATTTTCTAGTAATTTATGATCCCATTCATTTCCTACCTCTTCTAGGAAATATTCCTGATGCTGCCTAAGACCAACCCAAAAGATCCTTGACATGTAGCTCAGCATATGATATTGTATCATTTAATTGTTAGGAAGAGTTAAGTGCAGAAACTAGAAAGAATTTTAGAATTTCAGCCAGAAATTAGGCCAGAATGAATAATCTTGAATTTTTTTAATCTCAATTATCATGGAAAAGCTTTAAAAATATGACTATGCATGGTACTATTTGAAGTCCTATATACAAGGACTAAGACATCATTTTTATCCTTAAAAACATCCTCATTTATTAACTAGACCCATTGTACTATACTGGAGAAGGCAATGGCACCCCACTCCAGTACTCTTGCCTGGAAAATCCCATGGACAGAGGAGCCTGGTAGGCTGCAGTCCATGGGGTCGCTAGGAGTCGGACACGACTAAGCAACTTCACTTTCACTTTTCACTTTCACGCATTGGAGAAGGAAATGGCAACCCACTCCAGTGTTCTTGCCTGGAGAATCCAAGGGACGGGGGAGCCTGGTGGGCTGCAGTCCATGTGGTCGCACAGAGTCAGACACGACTGAAGGGACTTAGCAGCAGCAGCAGCAGCAGCAGCAGCAGCAGTAGTACTAGACTGTGTCTTGCTGTGATATTACAACCTGTGCCGTGACTTCAAAGAAGACATTATTTAGTGAGATAACCTTTCAATACACTTAAAAATATCACCTAAGAGAATAGACAAAGCACTATCCTAATGTTTTTTTCTTTTTTTTTTTTTTTTTGGATGTGAATTTAGATTTCATTTCATAAAATACTTTGAGGAAAGGTAAATCCAAAACAAATTGATTAAGTTATGTTCAAGTTATAGGAATAGAACTCTTCTTTAAGAAACCATTCATAAATATAAATTCAGAAGAAGCATTAATAAGAGCATTTCTGACTAGAGTTCTGTGCAGATAATTCTTAAAGATCAATCTGTAGCTTTTTAGTTGAGGGAATTTTTTTCCATGGTATATATCTAAAAATCTCTTCCAGGTGTATCTTTTTTTCTTCTACATGTATCTTCTCTGAAGAGACATTAACAATATGGCAAGATACTATAATGAAAATTTTCATCACAATTCTATACATAATCAACAGTAAAATATTTTTAATATTTTAAGAAAAATAATACACTAGAAAGATAATTTATTGAAATCTTTCATGTTACTCACCCCAAGTATGAAGAATTTATCTATAATTACAGTGGAATATTCACCTAAAATATAGAAGTAACCATGTAAAAACAGAGAGTCTCTTTTAATATAAAGATGTGAAAGATTTCTATTAAATTACTATCAGGATTTGCTGGGGTCCAGTCCCAGTGGATCCAGGGATTTCGAAGGGGAGACCGCATAGGCGATCAGGAAATAATTGCTTATTAAAATATTAATTAAAGATATAAAGAGTAATGAAAATGAAGATAGCTCAGTGAGGAGGAAATTCAGTGAAGAAAAGTGGATGAAATGATAGCTCAGTGAGAAGGAAATTCAGTGAGAACATTTTGTGGAGAGAGGAGGCTGAATAATTCAGCCAGAAGGTAAGAGAAAGAACGACATGGGGAGACCAAACTTCGGTGAACAAGGCCCCACACTTTACTTTTCAAAGTAGTTTTTATCCCTTAAGTTATGCATAGAGGATAATGGAGGAAGGGGTGGAGTCATGCAGGGACAGTAGTCCCTGAGCCAGGCTTTCAAACCTATCACACACAAAAGTTTAGGTGAGTTACATCATCTTCTGGCCCAGAGGCCTATTAACATTTTAAGGAACTTATTTTCTCTAAAGGTGATTATTTTAAAGTCAGGCGCCACCCTCCAAAAGCATTGGTGTTGCATATCAAAATCACTGCAGATGGTGACTGCAGCCATGAAATTAAAAGACGCTTACTCCTTGGAAGGAAAGTTATGACCAACCTAGATAGCATATTCAAAAGCAGAGACATTACTTTACCAACAAAGGTTCGCCTAGTCAAGGCTATGGTCTTTCCTGTGGTCATGTATGGATGTGAGAGCTGGACTGTGAAGAAGGCTGAGCGCTGAAGAATTGATGCTTTTGAACTGTGGTGTTGGAGAAGACTCTTGAGAGTCCCTTGGACTGCAAGAAGATCCAACCAGTCCATTCTGAAGGAGATCAACCCTGGAATTTCTTTGGAAGGAATGATGCTGAGGCTGAAACTCCAGTATTTTGGCCACCTCATGTGAAGAGTTGACTCATTGGAGAAGACTCTGATGCTGGGAGGGATTAAGGGCAGGAGGAGAAGGGGACGACAGAGGATGAGATGGCTGGATAGCATCACTGACTTGATGGGTGTGAGTCTGGGTGACCTCCGGGAGCTGGTGATGGACAGGGAGGCCTGGCGTGCTGCGGTTCATGGGGTCGCGAAGAGTCGGACACGACTGAGCGACTGATCTGATCTGATCTGATCTATAGGGCAAAGTTGTGGTGGGTTGTACTCAAGGGTCCCAGGTTACAAACATTAAGGCTACTACTTACATTTCAATACACTGCCAAAGACACAGTAGGTAAGGTATATGGAGACTTAGCAGCAAACATTGGCCCAACAAGTGAAAAACCCTTCACCAATACAATTTCTAATCAATCTTTTAACTGCTCAAAGGAATCTGTGTTTAGAAAGTTTAGAACAGCTCATGCCTCTCACAGTTGGGAGGCTCTAAACAATCACATGTGGCCCGAAAAACCTATTCAGGCAGGCTAGAGGATTTCCAAAAGGAGTTTGTAGGCTGAAACACTGTCACACTCAGGAATTATTAACTGGAGCTTTAAGTTAGCTCTTTTTTCAGAGAAAGGTAGCGGGGGACAGCCCCCTGTAAAGTCAGAGGTGAGAACACAAAGCAGAAAGTAGGCAGACTCCGGCTTTTTGGGGGTAGATGCTCGAGAACCTCCAAGGGGCTCCTGAGGCTCAATCTTGCCCTTGCGTTATTGAGCCTCCTTCCTCACGACCTTTGCCATGGGTGGAGCACTAATTCAAACCGGCTCCCAACAAGGATTATAAAGTGCCATATGTTATTTTGAAACCCATTTTTGAGAGGAAACTGTGTGCTTATTTAAGTGATCACTCATGGCCAAGTTTGGAATCAAAATCTTAGAAATGGTAATCCTAAAACAGTATACATAGGATGAGTTTAAGGCTGCAAAAGAGGAGAACTTCTCAGGGTCCCTTTCCAGTTACAGATAGAGTACAAAGTAGATATTGCTCTCTGGAATCCAGATCACTGTTCCTTTGTTGTGTCAGTGTGTCCCTTGCAACAACAGAAAATACACAAGAAACCATGAAGATCTGGAAAGTGCTTCATATAGATGGCTCATTTAATCTGACATCTATACCAGAAGAGCAAGAGTTAATTTTTTTTTTACCTTTGCTGTCAGAAAACATATAAAAAATAAGTTATCCAGAAATAACACATTTGATTTTCTGCCTTTTTATCTAATAAGTTTCATAAAATAATGTGTTCTCATCACAGACTGGTTAGAATTTTATTGTAAATTAATGGTTTCATACTTTCACAACAACCACAAAGCAGACAGAACATATCTACACAATTTATTTGCTGTCTTTTAAAAAATGCAAACTATACTTTTTCTAAAACAAGAAACTTTGCAAATCATTCCAATATTCATATACTTCAAGTGTGAGATAGGAAGCTTCTCAGGGGAATGCCTCTGAAGAGGATTGTTTCCTTATCGTACATGTAGTGTGCAGATGGCAAATTATTCCAGTTATGATTCTAGACTACTCTTCAATGTAAAAAATAAACAAAATATTTTATCTGTCTGTTAGTTTGTTTTCCTTATGATATAGTTTATAGTTCATTTCCAAATGTTCATGTTCTTAAAATGCTTATAGTATTGGAGTAGACAAATGATGAATACAAAAAAAATGAAACACTTAGAGTTACATGAAAGAGGGAATCATTTCTCATATAACCAACTACTCTTCTAAAATAGAATTAAGAAAACATTTGTCAGTATCAGAATAAAACCACGACATATATTTTCACTTAAAATGGAAATTTATAAATATAAATTCTGTGAGGTAAAAGCTTATATCAAAGGTAGTACTATTTTTTGGAGCAAAAGGATCGTATTCCAAAAATACCTTTATAAAATGTGTTGTTAAAGATGACCACTCTTTACCTGAAGTATAGCAATAGATTTTGTCTTTGAAGTAATTATATCTATGTGCTCTAAAGTTATTAAAATGTTTATAAAAATATATTCTTATAATTCTATAAATAATAATCAATTAAACTATAGGAAACACCAGATTTCAACTTACAGTAGAATTCAATACTATTCTTATGTCCTGTAAATTCATCAAAAGAAGCATAGTACCTTGCTTCAGTTCAGTTCAGTCACTCAGTCATGTCTGATTCTTTGTGACCCCATGAACCACAGCACGCCAGCCTCCCTGTCCATCACTAACTCCCGAAGGAAACCCAAACCCATGTCCATTGAGTTGGTGATGTCATCCAACCATCTAATCCTCTGTTGTCCCCTTCTTCTCCTGCCCTCAATCTTTCCCAACATTAGGGTCTTTTCCAATGAGTCATTTCACCACATCAGGTGGCCAAAGTATTGGAGTTTCAGCTTCAACATCAGTCCCTCCAATGAACATCCAGGACTGATCTCCTTTAGGATGGACTGGTTGGATCTCCTTGTAGTCCAAGGGACTCTCAACTTTTGTGCTCAGCTTTCTTTATAATCCAACCCTCACATCCATACATGACCACTGGAAAAACCGTAATCTTGACTAGACAAGTCTCAAAAATGACAGAATGATCTCTGTTCGTTTCCAAGACAAACCATTCAATATCATGGTAATCCAAGTCTATGGCCCAACCAGTAACACTGAAGAAGCTGAAATTGAACAGTTCAGTGAAGACCTACAAGACCTTCTAGAACTAACACCCAATAATAGGGACTGGAATGCAAAAGTAGGAAGTCAAGAAACACCTGGAGTAACAGGCAAATTTGGCCTTGGTGTACAGAATGAAGGAGGGTAAAGACTAATAGAGTTCTACCAAGAGAACGCACTGGTCATAGCAAACACCCTCTCCCAACAACACAAGAGAAGACTCTACACATGGACATTACCAGCTGGTCAACACCAAAATCAGATTGATTATATTCTTTGCAGCCAAAGATGGAGAAGATCTATACAGTCAACAAAAACAAGACCGGAAGCTGACTGTTGCTCAGATCATGAACTCCTTATTGCCAAATTCAGACTTAAATTGAAGAAATTAGGGAAAACCACTAGACCATTCAGGTATGACCTAAATCAAATCCTTTATGATTATACAGTGGGAGTGAGAAATAGATTTAAGGGACTAGATCTGATAGACAGAGTGCCTGATGAACTATGGACAGAGGTTTGTGACATTGTACAGGAGACAGGAATCAAGACCATCCTCAAGAAAAAGAAATACAAAAAAGCAGAATGGCTGTCTGAGGAGGCCTTACAATAGCTGTGAAAAGAAGAGAAAAGCAAAGGAGAAAAGGAAAGATATAAACATCTGAATGCAGAGTTCCAAAGAATAGCAAGAAGAGATAAGAAAGCCTTCCTCAGTGATCAATGCAAAGAAATTGAGGAAAACAACAGAATGGGTAAGACTAGAGATCTCTTCAAGAAAATTAGAGATACCAAGGGAACATTTCATGCAAAGATGGGCTCAATAAAGGACAGAAATGGTATGGACCTAACAGAAGCAGAAGATATTAAGAAGAGGTGGCAAGAATACACAGAAGAACTGTACAAAAAAGACCTTCATGACCCAGATAATCATGAAGGTGTGATCACTCAAACTCACCTAGAACCAGACATCCTTGAATATGAAGTCAAGTGGGCCTTAGGAAGCATCACTATGAACAAAGCTAGTGGAGGTGATGGAATTCCAGTGGAGCTATTTTAAATCCTAAAAGATGATGCTGTGATAGTGCTGCACTCAATATGTCAGCAAATTTGGAAAACTCAGCAGTGGCCACAGGAATGGAAAAGGTCAGTTTTCATTCCAATCCCAAAGAAAGGCAATGTCAAAGAATGCTCAAACTACTGCACAATTGCACTCATCTCACACGCTAGTAAAGTAATGCTTAAAATTCTCCAAGCTAGGCTTTAGCAATATGTGAACTGTGAACTTCCAAATGTTCAAGCAGGTTTTAGAAAAGGCAGAGGAACCAGAGATCAAATTGCCAACATCTACTGGCTCATCAAACAAGCAAGGGAGTTCCAGAAAAACATCTATTTCTGCTTTATTGACCTCCCAAAGCCTTTGACTGTGAGGATCACAATAAACTGTGGGAAAAGTACCTTGCTTAACTGCACATTAATCAAAACTTTTTAATATAATAAAAATTCTTCTTTAATTGAATATTTCCAAAGTTTAGGATAAATTTCCAAGGCCACATAACCACAGATATAAAGTTGAACAAGCATATTTGCTTCAGGGAATAAAATGCTGGTAATTTATATTTTAGGGCTCTGTGCCCCAAATAATTTCACTTTACTGATATAAATCTTGAATTTATATATCTAAATATAAAAGAAAAATATTTTGGATATGGGAAAGATTGTCTAGCTTTTTCTGAGCCTGTGTCATATCTGTGATCAATATCTTTGAATAAAGGTAGAACCCAAATTACATTAACAATGATTAGTGTAAATTCATAAATTATTAACAAAGATGATTCTTATGTACTTTTTAAAAAAATGAAATTGTAGTCCACATAATCTGCATGCTCTTTTAAAGTCAGAAGATACAGATCCTGATTTGTAAATGAGTGTTATTTTCTACTCTCTTTAATGTAAAACCAAATATGAATGTTTTTATAATGCATTAGATGAAGAAAATAAATACTTTTTCTTCAAATTTAATTAAATAATGAAATGTTATGATGTATACTAGGTAACATGGCGGAATTCTTTAGCTTGAGAGAGAACCATGAAAATAAGGAGATGAGGCTATCTGAGTCTACATTTTTAGCATTTTGTGATTGTAAGTGTTTATCATGAGTCATGAGTTTTAGGCTTATGATTAGATAAAACAGTTACTTGACCATTGATATGAACATTCATTCAAAAAATAATCACTGAACCCCTAGTTTTTACTATGCAGTGTGCTAAGCTGTGGCAATACATCAGTGAATGAACCCACAAGATGTTTATACTCTGGTCAGTGAGCAGAAAGAGAAAAGGAAATTAGAGCAGAGTAGACATATTAGTGTAAAAGTAGGGACTTATGTGGGCTTTCCAAGTGACGCTAGTGGTAAAGAATCCACCTGATAATGCAGGAGATATAAGAGACACCTGTTCTATCCCTGAAAAGATCCCCTGGAGGAGGAAATAACAACCCACTCCAGTATTCTTGCCTGGAGAATTCCATGGAAAAGGAGACTGGTATGCTACAGTCCTTAGGGTCACAAAGAGTCAGACACAGCTGTAGCAAATTAACATGCACACATGCAAAGGCTTACATGGGGGCACACACAAGGATGAAGCTTTGCAGTGTAAACAACTGCAATTTAAACAATTTAAGAGTTGAGTAAACTGGCGTTAGCTGATATTTATACCAGAAATTTATGTTAGTTTGTGAGAAGGCAAGAGATATGATGTCATGTAATGAAATAATCTTTGCAGCGAAGAAGGAGAAGTTCTATATAGTTGGCAAAAACAAAACTGGATGTGGCTAAGATCATGAGCTCCTTATTGCCAAATTCAGACTTAAATTCAAGAAAGTAAGGAAAAGCACTAGCCACTCAGGTATACTCTAAACAAAATCCCTTATGATTATACAGTGGAAGTGATAGAGATCCAAGGGATTAGATCGGATAGACAGAGTGCCTGAAGAACTATGGACGAAGGTTGTAACATTGCAGAGGAGGCAGTGATCAAAACTATCCCCTAGAAAAATAAGTGCAAAAAGGAAAAAAAACATTATTTGAGGAGGCCTTACAAATAGTTGAGAAAAGAAGAGAAGCTAAAGGCAAAAGAGAAAAGGAAAGATATACCCATCTGAATGCAGAATTCCAAAGAATAGCAAGGAGGACAAGAGAGCCTTCCTCAGGGATTAATGCAAAGAAACAGAGGAAAACAATAGAATGGGAAATACTAGAGATCCTCTCAAGAAAATTAGAGCTACCAAGGGAACATTTCATGCAAAGATGGGCACAATAAAGGATGGAAATGGTATGGACCTAACAAAGGTAGAAGATATTAAGAGGTGACAAGACATAAAAACTGTACAAAAAAGATCTTCATGACCCAGATAATCACGATGGTGTGATCACTCACCTAGAGCCAGACATCCTGGAATGTGAAGTCAAATAGGCTTTAGGAAGTATCATTATGAACAAGGCTAGTGGAGGTGATGGAAGTCCAGCTGTTCTATTTCAAATCCTAAAAGATGATGCTATTAAAATACTGCACTCAATATGTCAGCAAATTTGGAAAACTCAACAGTGGCCACAGACGGGAAAAGGTCAATTTCATTCCAATCCCAAAGAAAGACTATGCCAAAAAGTCTTTAAGCTACCACACAATTACTCATTTCACATGCTAGCAAAGTAATAATACTCAAAATCCTCCAAGATAGGCTTCAACAGTACATGAATTGAGAACTTTCAGATGTTCACACTGGATTTGGAAAAGGCAGAGGAACCAGAAATCAAATTGCCAACATCAACTGGAACATAGAAAAAGCAAGAAAATTCCAGAAAAAGATCCACTTCTGCTTCATTGATTATACTAAAGCCTTTGTGTGGATCACAACAAACTGGAAAATCCTTAAAGAGACGGCAATACTAGACTACCTTACTTGCCTCCTGAGAAATCTGTATGCAGGTCAAAAAGCAACAGTTAGAATTGGACATGGAAAAGCAGACTGGTTCCAAATTGGGAAAGGAGTAGGTCAAGACTGTATACTGTTACCCTGGTTATTTAACTTATATGCAGAGTACATCATGTGCTATTCCAGGCTGGATGAAACACAGGCTGGAATCAAGATTAAAGGGAGAAATATCAATAGCCTCAGAATATGCAAATAACACCACCCTTATGGCAAAAAGCAAAGAGGAATGAAACAGCCTTTTCATGAAGGTGAAAGAGAAGAGTGAAAAAGCTTAAAACCCAACATTCAATAAGCTAAGATCATGACATCCAGTCCCATCACTTCATGGCAAATAGATGGGGAAACAATGAAAGATTTTGTTTTCTTGGGCTCCAAATTCACTGAAGATGGTGACTGCAGCCATGAAATTAAAAGCTGCTTGCTCCTTGGAAGAATAGCTATGACCAACCTAGACAGCATATTAAAAATTATAGACGTTGGACCTAACTGGACCAAAGTTGACCTTTGCCAACAAAGGTCCATCTAATCAAAGCTATGGTTTTTCCAGTAATCATGTATGGATGTGAAAGTTGGACCATAAAGAAGGCTGAGCACCAAAGAATCAATGCTTTGAACTGTGGTGTTGGAGGAGACTCCTGAAACTGAAAGGAGATCAAATGAGTCAATCCTAAAGGAAATCAATCTTGAATATCCACTGGAAGAACTAATGATAAAACTGAATATCCAACACTTTGGTTTCCCGATGTGAAGAGCCAACTCATTGGAAAAGATCCTAGTGCTCAGAACGATTGAAAGCAGGAACAGGAGGGACGACAGAGGATGAGCTGATTGGATGACATCACCAACTCAACTGACATGAGTTTGAGCAAACTCCAGGAGGTGGTGAAGGACAGGGAAGTGTGGCATGCTACAGTCCATGGGGTCACAAAGAATAGGACACGACTGAGTGGCTGAACAACAATAACAACATGGGCTCCTGAACCTTTAATGCAGATCAGCTTAATGGATGAACTTGAGTACTTAGAGAGTCTCGGAATTTGCTTGATTCATATTGGATATGGTGGGGGTTTATGGTAAAAGGAACTAAAATAGAAAAAAAGATAAAAGGGGAGAGTCAGAAAAGTGCATTGGGTGTTCTAGATTGGTTAGGTTTGGCAAGATTTGGGGGGAATCAGAAGAAGTAAAGTAATACATGTGATATAAGAAGAGATAATAAAAACTATTGTAAATATGAATAAAATCACCTTTTAAATATTTTGGGAAATCTTCAGTAAAGATTGAATAGACTTTATCTGCTCAGCACTAGACCCAAAATAGAAGGGCCTCTAGGACAGTGAAAGAATCCTTTCCTGGGTAACAGACATATTTTCTGATTTGAGGCATCTGGTAAATTACCCAGCTAAATTCTTCTTTTTTTTTTTCAAGATGTTTCACTTTTGTAAGATTATTGTGCAATACGTGGTTATAGATTCAATATAAGCTGTTGTACAAGTAATACATGGTTGGATTGTATTTCTAACATGCACTGAATGTTTATTATCCCTCACTAAAGACCCTAGAAGTGGAAACTTTACAAGGTTGAATGGTAGGCACGATTTTTCTCCCTCTCAGCAATTCAACACATGAAAGAACTATGTATGAAATCTGTAACATTGCTTTGGTTGTTCACTTTCTCATTATCCGTGGAAGATGGTGTATCAGGCTTCATTTTGAATTCAGGAGTGATTGGTACATAATAGCCTAATTGGTGTTGGTTGTTGAAAAACACTGGTGTCAGTGACAGTGATTTTCATAGTGGAGAGGGCAAATAATAGAAAAGGAAGGACAACATAGATCAGAGGAGTCTATTTTTTCCACTTGGTTTGATATTGTTTGAAAAAGGAGAGACCATACAATAGTTCAGCTTCAGGCACTCAAATTAAATTGTTATAGTTTTGTAGCTTGTGTTAGGACTCAAAGACACTTGAATTTTTGCTCTGTTGAGAGCAATGGAATTTAACTGAATGCTTATCTATCTTAGTCACCTGTATCTAATGGACTAAACCTTCTACCTACAATGGTGATCACACCATTTTTTTGTTTGGTTTTTAAAGATTTGAAGTCACAGATGCACAGAGAGATTGCATAAATTACTCTAGTTCACACATCTGTTCGGTGTAAGAGTCAAAGCATTCTAGTTTCAGAGTGAATTCTCATAACCATTATACATGTTGCTCATGGGTAGGGAAGAGGGGAATTCACTGGGAGAGGTTCCATCTCTGCTCAAACAGCCTTCTTCTCTGTTCTATGTAAAGAGGGTTCTTGAAATTCTTGTCTTGAAAGATTTGGATGAATTGAATTAGATTTATCATAGAAACAAGTCAATATGGCAGTCATTCTAATTATTGCTGTTTCATATTTCTCAAAAATTTTTTTAAAAAACCACAAAAGCCCAAAGGCAGGTTAAATTATCAAGAGATTGTCTAAGAATTGTGCATTGGAGGGCCCCTGGAGAAAATTATCCAGTTATTCCTTTCTTCCAATGTAATGCAAATTACAGAGCAAATGTGTGCCTGTCTCATGAAGGATTCATTTTGATTCAAGTGTATACTCAAACGGACTTGTGAAATATCAGGCAATGAAATAATGTCTGCATATTCTCCTTTTGTTCTTGTGAACCTTCTCTGGGTGCTTTTATCACTGCTTAATTTTTCCCAGGATCTGAATATTTTTTCCATGATAATCTACTATATTAATTGTAACAGCCTGGATAAAATTTCTGTTGGTAAATATTATTAACTCAGGTGAGGAAATTGCAAACCTATTGTCAGAAACAAGATTGGAAATTTTGTGAGGGAATAACTGGGCCTGAGACTTGGCTTTTGTGAACAATGTAAATGACCAGATCCTCAGAGCCATTCTTCTTTTGCTTTGAGTGTTTAGTACTATAGGAAAACTGCAGAAAATATGTATTAGAAAAATATGTTACTGCATAATATTCAACTTAAAACCAAATCTGGTCCATAGAGGTATTGTAGTTGACTGTCAATAAGTTATTTTTGTCACTGATGTTTTGAAATAGAAAAAGAGCCCTAATGCTGTAGTGTTCTTTTTGGACTTGAGTTGCCCCTGGCCTTATCATTTTTTCATAGTCGTAGAGAAGTCTTTTCCTCCTTTGCTTTTCGCTTTTCTTCTTTTCACAGCTATTTGTAAGGCCTTCTCAGATAGCCATTATGCTTTTTTGCATTTCTTTTCCATGGGGATTGTCCTGATCCCTATCTCCTGTACAATGTCACGAACCTCTGTCCATAGTTCATCAGGCACTCTATCAGATCTAGTCCCTTAAATCTATTTCTCACTTCCACTGTATAATCATAAGGGATTTGACTTAGGTCATACCTGAATGGTCTAGTGGTTTTCCCCACTTTCTTCAATTTAAGTCTGAATTTGGCAGCTTCTTCAGCGTTACTGGTTGGGACATAGGCTTGGATCACCATGATATTGAATGGTTTGCCTTAGAAATGAAGAGAGATCATTCTGTCATTTTTGAGATTGCATCCAGGTACTGCATTTCAGACTCTTTTGTTGACCATGATGGCTATTTCATTTCTCCTAAGGGATTCCTGCCGCAGTAGTAGATATAATGGTCATCTGAGTTAAATTCACCCATTCCAGTCCATTTTAGTTTGCTGATTCCTAGAATGTCGACATTCACTCTTGGCATCTCCTGTTTGACCACTTCCAATTTGCCTTGATTCATGGACCTGACATTCCAGGTTCCTATGCAATATTGTGCTTTACAGCATTGGACCTTGCTTCTATCACCAGTCACATCTACAGCTGAGTATTGTTTTTGCTTTGGTTCCATCCCTTCATTCTTTCTGGAGTTATTTCTCCACTGATCTCCAGTAGCATATTGGGCTCCTACCGACCCAGGGAGTTCCCCTTTCAGTATCCTATCATTTTGCCTTTTCATACTGTTTATAGGGTTCTCAAGGAAAGAATACTGAAGTGATTTGCTATTCCCTTCTCCAGTGGACCACATTCTGTCAGATCTCTCCATCATGACCATCCCATCTTGGGTTACCTCACACAACATGGCTTAGTTTCATTGAGTTAGACAAGGCTGTGGGCCATGTGATCAGATTGGCTAGTTTTCTGTGATTATGGGTTCAGTGTGTCTGCCTTCTGATGCCCTCTCGCAACACCTACCATCTTACTTCGGTTTCTCTTACCTTGGATGTGGGGTATCTCTTCACAGCTGCTCCAGCAAAGCACAGCCACTGCTGCTTACCTTGGATGAGGGGTATCTCCTCACAGCCACCCCTCCTGATCTTGGTCCTGGAGTAGCTCCTCTTGGCCCTGTTGCACCAGTGCAGCTGCCAAGAATAGCAAGGAGAGATAAGGAAGCAAGGGAGAGATAAGAAAGCCTTCCTCAGCAATCAATGCAAAGAAATAGAGGAAAACAAAAGAATGGTAAAGACTAGAGATCTCTTCAAGATAATTAGAGATACCAAGGGAACATTTCATGCAAAGATGGGCTCAATAAAGGCTAGAAATGGTATGGACCTAACAGAAGCAGAAGATACTAAGAAGAGGTGGCAATAATACACAGGAGATCTATACAAAAAAGAGCTTCACAACCGAGATAATCACAATGGTGTGATCACTCACCTAGAGCCAGACTTTCCGGAATGTGAAGTCAAGTGGGCCTTACGAAGCATCACTACGAACAAAGCTAATGGAGGTGATGGAATTCCAGTTGAGCTATTTCAAATTCTAAAAGATGATGCTGTAAAAGTGCTACACTCAATATGCCAGCAAATTTGGAAAACTCAGCAGTGGCCACAGGACTGGAAAATGTCAGTTTTCATTCCAATCCCAAAGAAAGGCAATGTCAAAGAATGCTCAAACTACCGCACAATTGCACTCATTTCACATGCTAGTAAAGTAATGTTCAAAATTCTCCAAGCCAGGCTTTAGCAATACGTGAACCATGAAATTCCTGGTTTTACAAAAGGCAGAGGAACCAGAGATCAAATTGCCAACATCTGCTGGATCATGGAAAAAGCAAGAGAGTTTCAGAAAAACATCTATTTCTGCTTTATTGATTATGCCAAAGCCTTGGACTGTGTGGATCACAATAAAATGTGGAAAATTCTGAAAGAGATGGGAATACCAGACCACCGGACCTGCCTCTTGAGAAACCTATATGCAGGTCTGGAAGCAACAGTTAGAACTGGACATGAAACAACAGATTGGTTCCAAATAGGAAAAAGAGTACGTCAAGCCTGTAGTATATTTTAACGCTGCTTATTTAACTTCTATGGCAACCCACTCCAGTATTCTTGCCTAGAGAATCGCAGGGGTGGGGGTGTCTGGTGGTCTGCCATCTATGGGGTCACACAGAGTCAAACACGACTGAAGCGACTTAGCAGTAGCAGCACCAGCATGCAGAGTACATTATGAGAAATGCTGAGCTGGAAGAAGCACAAGCTGGAATCAAGATTGCCGGGAGAAATATCCATAACCTCAGATATGCAGATGACACCACCCTTATGGCAGAAAGTGAAAAGGAACTAAAAAGTCTCTTGATGAAAGTGACAGAGGAGAGTGAAAAAGTTGGCTTAAAGCTCAACATTCAGAAAACTAAGATCATGGCATCTGGTCCCATTACTTCATGGGAAATAGATGGGGAAACAGTGGAAGCAGTGGCAGACTTTATTTTTTGGGGCACCAAAGTGACTGCAGCCATGAAATTAAAAAAAACACTTATTCCTTGGAAGGAAAGTCATGACCAACCTAGATAGTATATTGAAAAGCAGAGATATCACTTTGCCAACAAAGGTCTGTCTAGTCAAGGCTATGGTTTTTCCTGTGGTCATGTATGGATGTGAGAGCTGGACTGTGAAGAAAGCTGAGCACTGAAGAATTGATGCTTTTGAACTGTGGTGTTGGAGAAGACTCTTGAGAGTCCCTTGGACTGCAAGGAGATCCAACCAGTCCATTCTAAAGGAGATCAATCGGTGTTCATTGGAAGGACTGATGCTGAAGCTGAAACTCCAATACTTTGACCACATCATGTGAAGAGCTGACTCATTGGAAAAGACCCTGATGCTGGGAGGGATTCGGGGCAGGAGGAGAAGGGGACAACAGAGGATGAGATGGCTGGATGGCATCACCAAGTCAATGGACATGAGTTTGATTGAGCTCCGGGAGTTGGTGATGGACAGGGAGGCCTGGCGTGCTGTGATTCATGGGATCACAAAGAGTTGGAAATGACTGAGTGACTAAACTGACCTGAGAGAGGTCCTGATTTACACATTTTTGTTATAATATAGCCCAACAGGCCTTTGAATCCATGATTCTCATTTCTGTTTGTAATTGTGATTTTAGGATGACAGATCATAAGAATTCAGATAAAATCTTATAAAACTGCATTATATAACTTCCATCTTGTTAACAATAATATTTTCTGATAATTTTTAGATAATTCTGAAAAAAAGACATAGAATCATATATATTGTAGCTAATATGTGGAAATAGTAAAAATATTATAGTTGTTAGAATAAAGATGCATATAATCATTCTCTGACTCAATCCCTTGATTTACTGTTGAGGGAAAAAGTGTTCATCATCATGGTGGGGATGGCTTCTGAGACTGATACAGTTGAATGGAGGTCAACAACATCAGACTTTTGTATTCTGGAATATGAGCGAGCATAAGGTCTGTCACAGAGAACTGAAATGTTACTTCTGATATTCAGTGGCCAGGTGAAGACTATTGTGGCTCAGCAATGACGTATGTTTTGTCATTGTTACACCTCTATAATGTTAGGCCCACTGAAAATGGGGATTTTATCAATTCCTCCTTCCCATGTTCTTTTTATTTACATACAGATTCATCCTGATGCACTCACACACATAGACTTAAATGAGTATGCATATATATGTATCTGCAAGAGTGCCCACAGGTCTGTAGTGTTACAGTATTTATGACCATTGGTTTTAAGGTAATTACTGTTTGAATCTGTGATTGCAATTACAAAGTAAGCCAACTTTAACTATGATAAAATCATATTCCCAACTTATCCTTTCCCACTCACAGAGTTCAGTGTACAATATCTATGGTATAATGAACATGCATTTATCATTTCTACTGACAAGGCTTTTCTTTCCCCTCAACTTCCCATTTTCATACACATTTGCTGCTTTAAAAATAATTAGCAGCTGAATCATTCTAATAGCACCTGTGCAGCTGACAGGGTATCAGGGAATGTGCCATGTTTTGTGAAGATAGAAACCATCCCTGGATATGGGATGCATTGACGCTGTGACCTGAACAACCTTGTGATAACGTGATGCCCTGTTCAGACCTGAGATGAGTTTTAGGAGGTAATTAGTTTTGAAAGATTGCCAGACTGGTTTTGAACTCTCTCAGGCATTTAAGACCCCAAATCCTCACTTCTGGTCCTCTAAGGCTTAGGACAGAAGACAAAACAAAACAAAACAAAAAATGTGACTGATGAGCTTACTCCTTAACTATGTACTGCTCTCCACCTGCTTTACCATTTTAAGGCTCAGAAACAGTCTATCTGCTGAATCAACTTAGGGAAAAAACTCCTGAAAGCCTATTTTAAAAGATTAACAACATGGATGAAAGAAATTATTTCAAGTAGTTTTCTGGGGTTGATTCTCACATAACATAGTGCAATGGTAATTGTGCATTCAACACTTAAGCACCCTGAATACCCTAAATTTATGGAAATAGAATATAAAATAAAGTTTTAAAAAATAATTTTTTGCATTTTTTCAACACTGATATACTTATTAAATAATTCACTCCTTTTCCCCCATATATTATTGTAATTGCTGATCCTAGGCAAATATAGTCCATATATACATACTATGTGTGTGTATATATATATATATATATATACACATACATACATACATATATAACTTTCAAGCAATACAGTTATAAAACATATTCATATTGTGAAACTTCCAGAGCAATACAAGTATATTTCCACAACACTGGAAGGTGATAGTTTACTTGGTATTAATTACTTGAAATAATTTTGTTTCTGTCTTTGAATAGCTCATCATTTTGTTTGATGTACACTTTTATACTCTGAAAAATATTAGATTTCTTGTTTTACAGACTGATCATCATTTCTTTAGCCTTTTACAGTAGACATATTATCTAAATTTGTCTAGTTCTATACCACTCATCTCAGGTATGAAAACATTCAAGTAATTCAACTGACTTTCACCTATACTCAAATGCTGATTAATGTTCCTTTTGCCATTATTTTGATACTCTTACACAGAACTCCAGGAGTTGGTGATGGACAGGGAGGCCTGGCGCACTGCAATTCATGGGGTTGCTAAGAGTCAGACACGACTGAGCGACTGAACTGAACTGAACTGAATAAAATTAAAAATATACGTATTCTCAGACTTCACAGCTGCGCAGTGGGTAAAACTCCATGCAGGGTGATCAATGTGAGTTGGATCCCTGATAAGGAAATCAAGATCCCACATGCCATGAGCAACCAAAAATAAATAAAATTTTAAAAAATTACATATTCTCTTACCCCAAATTGGTTTATCTGTCGTAACCTTGTAGAAACACTCATGGGTATAAAAGTTGATTAATGTACAAATTTATTCATGAAGATTTTGATAGCAGTAGAATAATTTAAAACTGACCAACTCTATCAGATCAGATCAGATCAGTTGCTCAGTTGTGTCTGACTCTTTGCGACCTCATGAATTGCAGCACTCCAGGCCTCGCTGTCCATCACCAACTCATGGAGTTCACTTAGACTCATGTCCATCGAGTCAGTGATGCCATCCAGCCATCTCATCCTCTGTCATCCCCTTCTCTTCCTGCCCCCAATCCCTCCCAGCATCAGAGTCTTCTCCAATGAGTCAAATCTTCGCATGAGGTGGCCAAAGTACTGGAGTTTCAGCTGTAGCATCATTCCTTCCAAAGAAATCCCAGGGCTGACCTCCTTCAGAATGGACTGGTTGGATCTCCTTGCAGTCCAAGGGACTCTCAAGAGTCTTCTCCAACACGACAGATCAAAAGCATGAATTCTTCAGCACTCAGCCTTCTTCACAGTCCAACTCTCACATCCATACATGACCACAAGGAAAACCACAGCCTTGAATAGACAAACCTTTGTTGGCAAAGTAATGTCTCTGCTTTTCAATATGCTATCTAGGTTGGTCATAACGTTCCTTCCAAGGAGCAAGCGTCTTTTAATTTCATGGCTGCAGTCACCATCTGCAGTGATTTTGGAGCCCAGAAAAATAAATTCTGACACTGTTTCCACTGTTTCCACATCTATTTCCTATGAAGTGATGGGACTGGATGCAATGATCTTTGTTTTCTGAATGTTGACCTTTAAGCCAGCTTTTTCACTCTCCACTTTCACTTTCCTCCAGAGGCTTTTTAGTTCCTCTTCACTTTCTGCCATAAGGGTGGTGTCATCTGCATATCTGAGGTTATTGATATTTATCCTGGCAATCTTGATTCCAGCTTGTGTTTCTTCCAGTCCAGCATTTCTCATGATGTACTATGCATATAAGTTAAATAAACAGAGTGACAATATACAGCCTTGACATACTCCTTTTCCTATTTGGAACCAGTCTGTTCTTCCATGTCCAGTTCTAACTGTTGCTTCCTGACCTGCATACAGATTTCTCAAGAGGCAGATCAGGTGGCCTGGTATTCCCATCTCCTTCAGAATTTTCCACAGTTTATTGTGATCCACACAGTCAAAGGCTTTGGCATAGTCAATAAAGCAGAAATAGATGTTTTTCTGGAACTCTCTTGCTTTTTCCATGATCCAGCGGATGTTGGCAATTTGATCTCTGGTTCCTCTGCCTTTTCTAAATCCAGCTTGAACATCAGGAAGTTCACGGTTCACATATTGCTGAAGCCCGGCTTGGAGAATTTTGAGCATTACTTTACTAGCGTGTGAGATGAGAGCAATTGTGCGGTAGTTTGAGCATTCTTTGGCATTGCCTTTCTTTGGGATTGGAATGAAAACTGACCTTTTCCAGTCCTGTGGCCACTGCTGAGCTTTCCAAATTTGCTAGCATATTGAGTGCAGCACTTTCACAGCATCATCTTTCAGGATTTTGAATAGCTCCACTGGAATTCCATCACCTCCACTAGCTTTGTTTGTAGTGATGCCTTCTAAGGCCCACTTGACTTCACATTCCAGGATGTCTGGCTCTAGGTCAGTGATCACACCATTATGATTATCTGGGTCGTGAAGCTCTTTTTTGTGTAGTTCTGTGTATTCTTGCCATCTATAGAATATTATAATTACAGAATTGACAACTTATGGTGAACGTTGTCAGATATGTGAACTCCAAACAAGAGAATTTATCTTCAGGACTATAGATGAGGCTTGATCACACAGAGCTTTTTGTAGCAGAGTTTTATTACAGTTAAAAGGGGTTAGAAAAAAGCTTCTTACATAGACATCACAAGTAGGTGGGGGAGGGGGTGGGGAGTACCCCACTTGCTAGTCTCATCAAGGCCTTATATATGTTTTCAGTTGGTTACTAACAATAGAAAGGTCTTAGCAGATCCACTTCCATGGCATACATTTGAAAATAACAGGATTAGAACTAACATAGAAATATCTTACTAGACCCATTACCACAACAAACTTTTTAAGATAAAATGTATATTTAGAAGGTTATTCAGTTCAGTTCAGTTTAGTCAGTCCTGTCTGACTCTTTGCAACCCTATGGACTGCAGCATGCCAGGGTTCCCTGTCCATCACCAACTCCTGGAGCTTGCTTAAACTCATATCCATCAAATCGGTGATGCCATCCAACCACCTCATCCTCTGTCGTCCCCTTCTCCTCTTGCCTTCAAATTTTCCCAGCATCAGGGTCTTTTCCAATAAGTCAGTTCTTTGCATCAGGTGGCCAAAGTATTGGAGTTTCAGCTTCAGCATCTGTCATTTCAATGAATATTCAGGACTGATCTCCTTTAGGATGGAATGGTTGGATCTCCTTGCAGTTGAAGTGACTCTCAAAAGTCTTCTCCAACACCACATTTCAAAAGCATCAATTCTTTGGTTCTCAGCTTTCTTTATGGTCCAACTCTCACATCCATACATGACTACTGGAAAAACCATAGCTTAAGGAGAAACATGTCCTTGAACAGGATACATTGTTGTTATATAATCATTAGTAGAGAGTTTAAGGAAAAACACCCTTGAGCAAGATGCGTTGTTTTGTGGTGTAATCATTAGCTCTGGGCTTAAAGAAAAAGAGAATGCCAGAAAAACATCTACTCATGTTTCATTGACTATGTTAAAGCCTTTGACCATGTGGATCACAAAAAACTGTGGAAAATTCTTAAAAGAAATGAGAATACCAGACCACCCTACCTGCAGCCTGAGAAACCTCTATGCTAATCAAGAGGCAATAGTTAGAACTGGACATGGAAAAATTAACTGGTTCAAAACTGGGAAATGAGTATGTAAAAGCTGTATACTATCACCCTGCTTATTTAACTTATGTGCAGAGTACATCATGAGAAATGCTGGGCTGGATGAAGCACAAGATAGAATCAAGATTGCTGGGGGAAATAGCAATAATTTCAGGTATGCAGATGACACCACCCTTATGGCAGAAAGTAAAGAGGGGCCAAAAAGCCTCTTGATGAAGGTGAAAGAGGCTTAAAACTCAACATTCAAAAAATGAAGATCTTGGCATCTGGTCCCATCAGTTCATGGCAAATTGATGGGGAAACAATGAAAACAGTTAGATATTGTATTTTCTTGGTCTCCAAAATCAATGCAGATGGTGACTGCAACCATGAAATTAAGACCCTTGGGGCTTAGAAGGAAAGCGATGACAAACAAAGCATCTGCCTGGAATGTGGGCGACCTGGGTTTGATCCCTGGGTCGGGAAGATCCCCTGGAGATGGAAATGGCAACCCACGCAGGTACTCTTGCCTGAATTCCATGGAGCGAGGAGCCTGGTAGGCTACAGTCCATGGGGTTGCAAAGAGTCAAACACAACTGAGCAACAAACCTAGGCAGTGTAGTAAAAAGCAGAGACATTACTTTGCCAACAAAGGTCCATGTAAGTTAAAGCTATGGTTTTTCCAGGAGTCATGTATGGTGTGAGAGTCAGATCATAAAGAAGGCTGAGCACAAAAGAATTGCTGTTTTTGAACTGTGGTGTTGGAGAAGACTCTTGAGAGTCCCTTGGACTTCAAGGAGATCAAATGAGTCAGTCCTAAAATAAATCAATCCTGAATATTCATTGGAAGGACTGATGCTGAAGCTTCAATATTTTGGCCACCTGATATGAAGAGCCAACTTATTAGAAAAGACCATGATGCTGGGAAAGATTGAAGGCAGGAGAAGAGGATGACAGAACACAAGATGATTAGATGGCATCCCTGACTCAATGAGAATGAGTTTGAGCAAGCTCTGGGAGATGATAAAGGGCAGGGAAGTGTGGCATGCTGCAGTCCATGGAGTCACAAAGTGTCAGACACGACTGAGTTACTGAACGACAATAACAATGAAATAAGCACTTTCACTTAAATTATGAGAGTAGCCATCAGTAATACAATCCTATTTCCTTAAAAATAACTATATGCATATATTCATATATGTATGTGTGTGTATGCATGGATGTATACACAGAGAACATGAATGCGCTCTGAGAACTTGTATAGCACAAAGCACATTTAAATTTTAAGCATTTCATTTTTATCAATAACTTGAACAACACAGTGCTGAACTTGACTAGCTTGAAGGAACCAGCAGGTTATAAGATACTGAAATAATAAAGAATCAGCTGTATTTACAAGGAAAACAAAATGACTAGCCAATTTAGTGCACTGGTCATCTCAGGGAAATAACTGTAAATTTAGGAAGCTATGATAAAAGTGAAAAAGCATTCATGACAGTTATTTAATGGTCTGATTTCTGTCAAAGTGGCAGTCCTCTGGAGAAAGTCAAATCAAATATTCTGGGATAATATTGCTGAAATCAGCTTGTTCATTTGATATTTGAGTCTTTTTCATAAAAGTGTAGCACAAAATATATTTTTAAAATCTCTGCTTTTTAAGCTCTTTGATTGCTTGGCTGTCTGGCAAGTGGGAAGTATTTATACTTCCAATTTGTCAGTTTTTTACTATAATGAATTAGAATAGTTGAAAATGAAGAAAAGTCAAATCAGTTAGCTATTTTAATATTTATTCATGACTGAAATGAAGTGTTGTAAATATAGTTTTGATCTTTACATCACCAAATTTATCTTTAAGAAAAGGTCAGAACCAAAAAGAAAAAAAAAATGCTGTCAGTCCAATTGGAAGTTACTGTTTAGTACTAGCATATGCACAGACTTGTTACACATTTTGAAGGAGACTTTCTGAGAAAATTGTTGATTTGGAGCTTATTAATATAATCAGACTCTGTCATACTTAATCTGGAGTAAAGTAAGCAAACATATTGGAGAAGGCAATGGCACCTCACTCCAGTACTCTTGCCTAGAAAATCCCATGGATGGAGGAGCCTGGTAGGCTGCAGTCCATGGGGTCACTAGAGTCTGACACGACTGAGTGACTTCACTTTCACTTTACACTTTCATGCATTGGAGAAGGAAATGGCAACCCACTCCAGTGTTCTTGCCTGGAGAATCCCGGGGATGGGGGAGCCTGGTGGCTGCAGTCTATGGGGTCACACAGAGTCGGACACTACTGAAGTGATTTAGCAGTAGCAGCAGCAAGCAGAGTCTATATTCTTCATCCTCTTCATCTTGCTTTGTTTTATATCTTCTTTGCTATAAAAATTATATAAATTATGCAACAGCTAAATATGTAATGATGGTAGGTTATTGCTTATCTAATATGCATATAAATCACCTGGGGAATCTTCTTAGGCTTCAGATTCTGATTCAGAAGGGCTGAGGTGGTGGTGATGGTTTAGTCGCTCAGGTGAGTCTGACTCTGTGACTCCATGGACTGTAGCCTGACAGGCTCCTCTGTCCATGGAATTTTCTAGACAAGAATACTGGAGTGGGCTGCCATTCTTTTCTCCAGGGGATCTTCCCCACCTAGGGATCGAGCCTGGGTCTCCTGCATTGTAGGCGGATTCTTTACCAACTGAGCCACCTAAGGAATCCCGCCCATGCTACTTGTCGGAAGACTATGCACTGAATAATGAAGGATCTATAGGGTCTATGGTTATTATATCACGTAGCATGGATACACACACACACATATGAGTCAGGTCTGAGGGACACCTCAATTTGGAAGTCATGCTGTGCTCCTCAAAGGCAGCACATCCTCATGTCTGAGTCACACAAGGTCCTTTTTATTTCATTTATCAGTATATTCTTGACCTCATCTCTCCACTTAGTGCTTTAATTCTGAGGATCCCAGTGTCTAAGACTTCTGGTCTCTTAAGGGTTTTCTTTCCTGATGCCCCAGGTGATTGGCATTTGCAATATAAACAAACATTTCATTTGAGCTTAAAAGAATTGCATCTCACCACACAGAAGTGCTGAAAGCTAATATAATTTCTTTATATACAGATGGGCTTGAAGTGGGCATCAAAGGTTTGAAAAACATAATAAAAAGCCTATTACATATGTACAATCAGAAACCATTTTACTAATTTTTAACCTCACTTCTAAATTTCCGCCACTGAGGTTTGGCTCTAGGCCTCTGAGCTCGTGTATTGTTTTTATTTCAGTCAATCATGTAATCACAACCTTTCAGTGTTACCTTGGTTGTTCAGATGTAGTAGATGAGATGACAATCTTCTCATAGTGAAATTATTTATTTGTTCTTTTTCAAACAGTGAGTCAGTGATGGAGTCAATTTTGGGACTCTGTATATCCAGTTTCTTCTTTCTGCTGCATGCACGTGGCATTTTATGGAGGATTGGATTACTGAATGAGAAGGATGAATTTGGATCTTTATTTGGGTTACAAAGAGTTCATAAAGTGAAGAAAGAACTAGATACCTACTAAAATAAAACTTAGTGTCAGTCTTTATTGAGCATACAGAATGTACCAGGTGTGATATAAATGCCACAATTTAAGAGTTAAAGTGCTAAAATATAATGTCGTGTATTTCCTGGATGGTACTCTTTGTGTCAAGGTACATAATCCATCTGATTTTCAGCTCACATCTAATGGATTCTTATTGTTTATAAGTGTCTTAAAATATAACTGAGTAAAAATGGTACATGTGTTTGATTTTATTCTTAATCATAAAAGTAGATTAAATTCTCTTAGTTTTTTAACAAATGAGTTTTTTTTAAATAACTTTCATCTGTAATTTAGTGTTAGTGTCCTCCTGTAAAGTCCTTCTTTTAGTACCTGCTCTTCGAAGTGAACTATTTATCAAATTTCCATTAAGCTGAAGGTGAAAAATTAATGAACCACTTACTTCAGATATTTCAAAACTAATGCAAGTCTATTAGTCATGCAATACAAAAAAATCAAAGATGTTGGTTTGTTCAATTACTGTTTAGGGTTCACTCATATTTAACTTTTAAATGCATTGTTTCAGATGCTTAATATAACATTCTGGAGAAAAAAAAGGAATGTAGTTTTTTTTAATTAACTTAAAAATATATCTCAAAGATAATTTTATTTATATAAATACTGTTTGTAACCCGGAACAGTTAATTAGTGAGTTGATGGGAGCTGGTGGGTTTTGAAGGTTTTGAGACTAGTTAGCTTGCAAGAAAGCACTTGCAATATATAACAAGCATGGGATTCATAGAATTCTGATTAGCTTTCAGTGGTACCTCTGCTCCAATTTATAGACATTTAGAAAATCAGTAAGATAGAGACATTGGACTATTTTTCAAGGAATTGTTAATTCATCCTCCCTCCCTGCCTTCTTTCTTTTCTTTCCTTTTTCTTTTCCTTCTTTTCCTTTCCTTTCCTTACCCCTTTAGTTACTGAGCTCTTGTTATGATCCTAGCAATGTGCTGGATAGTGTGTGTTATGTAATGATGGGAAAGACTTGCTCCTTTTCTTTAAGGGGTTTAGAGGAGAAAATCAAAGTGTTTTTGCATAGTGATCAGGTAATTTGCCAAGCACTGAAAAAAAAAAAAAAAAAGTGCAGATAAATCACATAGAGCTGAAGGTGTCAGAGAAAGTTTCTTATAGAAAATGAGTTAAGCTTTAAAGGAAGTGTATATTTCAGAGATGTTCAGACATGTGATACATGAGAGAAGCAAATAAAGTGGAAGAAATGGCTTAAGCAAAACATGGAGGATATAAATCACAGAATATGCAGGGGGACAGTTTATTAGCAGAAGATAGAGGGATGGTAGGAAATAATGTTGGAAACATAAGGTCTGAGATTGTTAAGGGCCTTGAATGGCAAGATCAGTAAGGAAATTTAGTATTTGAATTGAGGAGAGGTGAAATCACACAACATTTTAAGAAGTTTCATTTTGTGTTGGCAACATGTCAGCACCTAACATCCATGAAAACTGCAAAATAACAGATTGCACATTTGTTGCAAATACTGTCTCATTGTCCCTATACACTGGAAGTTTCAAAGGCAATAGCTAAGGGAGGAAATGCATCCTGGGAGAGCCAAAGTGAGATGGCTATATCAGGAGGACCTCCCAGCTGTCTTGCTGAGTGGGCCACACTGTCTGTGCCTTAGAGCACCAGCATGGAGCAACAGCGACTTAGGACAGCAGCTTCCTTGTGGTCTGAAAGTCCCCTTCAGTTGCCCTCAACTGGCTGCATGGCTGCTCACATCTTCTGTGTGAACCATGCAGGGCTTGATTCATGGGCATACAACTCACACTCAGAAAGACGCGCACTTGATTCAGTTCCCTGCTATTGCCATGTTGAAATCCTTCCTACTTTTTGATCGAGAGTTCCCACATTGTCATTTTGCTCTGGTCTTGTGGATTATGTGTCCAGTCTTGGTACTTTGTCATGAAAATGGTTAGGATGCAATGAACTACATTATAGTCAAAATGCATGGTCGTATAGCCATATGAAAAGGAATATTAACTTATGAGACCAGCTTTGTGTTTATACAACAAAACTGATCCTAAGCTTAAATCTTACTACCTTTTCTTCAAAGCCATGACTTCTGTGGCTGCCACAGCTAAATATGTTTTAGCTGTGTGGTTTTCCTGATGATAAATTAGGGAAAGACTTCCATAACATATTGTGTCATTAATAATCTGCCTCCTGGAGCCTGGATACCAGTATTGTCAAGTTCCGCACCCCCTGCAGTCCTATCAAATTAAATTCTGAGAAAACCTGTGGCAATTATTTTCTCTAATAAAAGTTCTGAAAAATACAACTCTGCGTTCACAAACATTATTGGCTGCCTGATAGTCATTCTGTTGTGTATTTCACTTTCTGAGTCAGTATAAATATATATAAACTGAATAAAAGTGTATTTTTTTTTAGTTTTTTTCCTTATGCGGAATTTATTCTTTTCATTCTCTTTATTCTGAATATTTGTGTAATTTTCTCTTGCTTGTGTTACTATAGTTGTTTCTCTCCTTATTTTCATTTAATTTTTATTTTTTCAAAGTTATAAATGAATATAAATAGAAATTTCTACAAAGCTTAGACACATTTATAAAAATGTGTCACCTTATCTCATCCTTCCTTGTGTTTCTCTCTGTTTTGTCTATATCCCCAAAGCAAGCACTAAAATGCTTTCAACATTTTTGGTTGTTACCTATTTTTCATATTTATCTCACTGCCTCTCAAGAGAATGTTTAATAGTTGAATTCATTTTTCAGTTGTATCCATTATATTGACTTACTAGTATGAAAGATAAAGATTTCATTGTCTTTCATAGGTTTCCATGTTCCCTCAACCCTGACATTTTCCCTTTTTTCTTTTTTTCCTGAAGAATGATATTATTTTTGTATTAAAAAGTCATTGTTTATATTTCTATGGGGCTTCCCAAGTGGCTCAGTAGCAAAGAAGTTGATTGCCAGTGCAGGAGACACAAGAGATGCAGGTTCAACCCCTGGTCAGGAAGATTCTCTAGAGGAGGAGATGACAACCCACTCCAGTATTCTTATCTGGAAAATTCCATGGACAGAGGGGCCTGGCCATGGGGTCACAAAGAATGGGACATGACTGAAGCTCCTACTTAGCATGCACACATGCACACACCTGGAAGGAGGGATTCTGTGCACCAATGAGACCAAGGCATCTGAAGGGTCTTAGCAGTCATAACACCATCCCATTTAAAGTATGAGAGACACCCTTCCCTGTGTCTGGCGTCTCCCTGTTCAGTGTCCCACCTACAGTCTCTGCTGGAAGGAGGACCAGGTGCTGTTCATGTTGACTGAATGAATGAGGGGTTCAGGAGGAAAGACTCCTTCACAATCAGAATTTGACCAATCCCTACTGTTTTCAGCCCTTCTTTTACCCCCTTTTTAATAGGCAGCTGATATTTTCAATTCTCGAGTCTCTCTGGGTTCTATAATACAAATTGCATTGCTTTTCAGCTCCTTCACTCTGCCAGCTTGTGTTTTGTCTCCTTGGTCTGTCACATCAGTTGACACTCATCTGCTTTCCAGCTTCTAGTGTCTTACTGCTAGTGTGTCCCCTATTCTCTCTGCCCCTGTGCATTGATGCTTTTCTATCCCTTTGATGTCATTTCAGCAGTGAATGGAAGTAAATGCTTGTGTACAGTCTGCCATCATGAACTAGGTTACATAATGCTGTTTGTACTGAATTTTTATTATCAAGTATCTCAGATCATTTTTAACAAGTAGAGAGTATAAATAAGGAGTAAACAAACAAATGAGTTAAAAAAAATTACCACTCATCATTTAAATACTTATAGAAAACCTGCTCTTCAAGTGTCTTTGTTTGCTAAGGATTCTATTTTTCTCTTTTGAATACAGATGGAAGCTTTAGACAACACCGATCAAACCTCACCTCTCTTCTAGTGCAGCCCATCTCAGCATCTCTTGTTGCAAAACTCATCTCTTTGCCAAAGGATAGAACCACAAATGGTGCCTGCAGCCCTCTAGAACTTCCAAATAATGGTAAAGTATTTAATGTCTTTCTGTGTGTCTTGTAGGTTTTATAAGGCCCATGATCATTTTTAATCTGTTTGGCATGTTTAGGATTATTCTTTCTCAAAAAACCCAAAAACATTTATTTCTGTTGATATGAGCATTTATTTCTCTTCTCTGGCTTTTCGAAAGTAATTCTATAAAGACTGAGAGTTGACCAAGCTGAGAGATTAAAAAAAGAAGAAAAGCATTTTGAACTGCAACTAAGAAAAGCAGCTTTACAAATAAAGCATTTTGTACATTCATGAAAATCTGCTTAACATAGCTTCTCAGTTTCAGCTTCAGCAGGCTTGTTGCCTGCCAAGATTCAGTGGATAGCAGTCAGCTATCTGGGGTATGAAGTCCTTTTAGTAGAAAGCATTAAAGCCTAATACCTGCAATTGACTAAAAAATCCCTCTGTCTTTATGCATCATTGCTGGAGAGATGCTTCTTATACTGCAGTGCAGTTTGTCAGGCCTTGTTGGACCACATAGGATAAAACTGAAGTAGTTAAGCTACCTGTGGTGGGATGAAAGTCATGGGCTGAATCTTATTTCTGCTTCCAGCCTCAGCATTAGACTACTAAAGGAGAGACTTTCTTTATTTATTGTTAAATTTGTATCTAGTTGGCTGTGAAATTCAACTTGAGGGGTCTATTGTGTCCAGACCCAGAGGCTCAACTACCGATGTTTTATCTCATTTCTTTTCTCCTGACAACAAAAGCATAAAAAAAATAATGTTTTGAAAAAGCCTAAAAAAAAAAAAAAAAGACCCTGAATGCATTCCAAATTGCCCTTTCTTAGGGACAGATTTTTTAAAATTCTGTAGAATGAGAACCTCTTAAACTGATTATTGATTGAACATAGTAGGAACTATAGAAAACAATGCAAAGACTACGGCCTCAAAATAGGAAAGAAGTTGTTCTGGGGAAGCTTTTTGTTTAGCTTTTTCTATGTTCCAGTCTTAGCCCCAGATTTTGATAATGAGCTCTATTTCCTAAAATATGTAATTAACACTATACTAATAATTTTCTTGTAAGAAAAGCATCAGACATTGAAAAGATCAGACTTAAGTAGATTAGTTGGAAGTCCAGATTTAATTAACTGATTGGTTTAGTCAATAAACAGAGTCCCTCCTATCTTAATCTGTAGAAGGAGATCCTGATTGCCTCTAGTCTATCAGCTTATCACATCAACCATGTAATAACAGCTGGGTCGGGGATGATGCAAATTTGGCCAAACAGAGACATGACTCAGTCTCTGGACTTTGAGCAATGGCTAATTTTAATGGTAGAACTGAATAAGAAATCATTTAGCTCTGGGATATTTTGGTCCTTTTGAGGACATTGAGGACATAATACCTGACAATGGAACCAAGGTGAGGAAGGTGTAGATGAATAATGTAAAGGGAGAGAGTGTGAGAAACAGACTAACTCCTACATCATTTGATACCTAAATAAAGCCTTGTCTGAAGCCATAGCTACTGAATTAGCTGTATATATGCTGATACATTCCCTTTTTAATAGTCAACTTATTTGTTTGATTTTAAGTTACTTAGAAACAAAAGTCATGCAACTGATGTAAAACTTACACTAAAGTAAAGAATATTTGCATACATGAAATAGACTCAGCAAAGTGTAGTGAAGAGGATGTTATTTATATGGCAAGTCCTGGGAGAACTAAGAAGATTGCATAAGGGATAGAAAAACAAGCAGAAGAAAAATTTCTTGCCCAAATATAAACAGATTTTTTTCATTGACTAAATAATTAGATATTGATGCCATTTAATTTCCCATGACCTTATTTTCTGTAGGTCTTACTCACTGATTATATATTGTCAGTCTTTGTCCTTGAGAGTCAATCAATAGCTGGGAATTTGAATTTTCATATATCAATCTGAGCTTGTCATTAAAAACCATGACTGCAATGAAAAAAAAATTAGATGTGAAAGTATAAAATCCATTAGTATAATACAGAGTGGAAGCCTTAATGAATCATGTTAAAAGAAATATTTTAATATGTTTAAATTAATTTTGATAAATTGAAAAAAAAGACTTACTATGATGTATAAAACTAGTTTCATTACTGTTAAATTTTCATCTAAGTAAGTTTGGATCATATATCTTCAGATCATATATCTTGACACATACACAACTACATATAACTCCTATTTCTCTATTCACAATTTTTTATGTTCTTTGTTCAAAATATTTTTATCAGAAGAATTTAATCTCTTCTGATAATGTTTATAATTCTTACATACTTAAAATGAATTTTGAATATCTATATTTCTAATTTGTTAAAGAAAGTATGTATTATTATCATTTCTTAAACAGAGAAAAAGATGTACTGAAAATATTATTTATAAACTTTGGTGATTTTACAATTTTTTGGCAAATAATACAAATTAGCTCTTGAGGAGACATCCACTAACAAAAAATGTTAGTAAAAATAAGTCTAGCATTGCTGTTTTTTACATCTGAGACTAATCATCCTGTTCAGTGTACCTCAGTGCTGCTGTGTGTGAAAGATCCAGGAGCACATTGCGCTATTTTGATTAAAAAAAAAAAAAGTCTTGAGCGTGTGTGTGTGTGTGTGTGTGTATGTATATGTATGTGAAGTAGGCAATGGAGTAGTTTGGATGGGAATACTTACCCACTCCAGTATTCTTACCTGGAAAATGCCCTGGACAGAGGAGCCTGGCGGACTATGGTTCATGGGGTCACAAAGAATCGGACGTGACTGAGTGACTAACACTTTCACTTTGGTTGTCATATGGTGTGGCTTGGCTTTTAGAGACTTTGTAAAAGAGAATTCCCCAGTAGATCTGAAGTAAAAGAGAATTGAAAGCTTATTTTAGAGCAGCATGGGCTTTAATAACTTCTAGCCATCAATATGGAAGAAAATATCTAGAAAAACATGAGGAAAAATGTAATTTAATCAGACAACTCCTACAAAGCATTCATATAGGTATGATGGCCACTCTTAAAAATTCAGTGAGCTAGACTGCTGTAGGAAAGACTGATAGATCTCGTGACAGATGCAAGCTAGATGTTAGGAATCACTAAGCTATACTGGTGATACCCCAATTTTATGCCTCTACAAGCTGCCAGTTGCAGAGTGAACCTAGGAGTCTGAGCAGGAAGCTGACAACAGAGTAATCTATAGAACTAAAGATCAGCCTTCATGAGCTGCCAGTCTGAAGTCCTCAGACAAAAGGAAGAAAAAGCTTCAGAAATCACTTTGAAGGTCTGTTCATCAAGGGTCTTAAACAGAGTGGACATAGGTGGGAAACCTATTGTCCAAAGTCCACAGAAAGTACAGTCAATTCTCTGTTTCCCAGGGAGTACAGGTTGGGTTTACAGAGGGTGACACAGATCTGTCATTTAGCAGAACTTTTCGAGTTTCCAGCTTTCCATCCTGACAGCTTTGATTTTAGGAAATGATTTAGCTTGGATCCAGTCTAGAGTTTTGTTTGGTTGTTTGCTGGGAAGATTTAAAGACAAGCTGAAATATACACTTTTAAACAAAATTCCTTTAACAAGTATTTTCCAACTTTTAATGTTTCTCAGCAATTTTTATAGGTTCTTGCATACTTATCACATGTCACTTAAGTACATGTCACTCCTTCCAAATTATGGAAGTTCCAACTAAACTCTGTAGTTTATATATAAATCCATCAGAGCATACCCTACCTTTATATTTTAAAGAAAATTTTTCATAATCCCTTTTTTTCACAATGGGTGACCATTGTTATTTACTATTCTAGAAACTTCCAGAGATTCCTGAATGCCTTTCTGGGTCTATATCATGCCATTCCCTTCATGTGTCCACAGTTTCTAACCATTATTTTATTCAGTATTATCCACATATGTCTTGCAAATTGTAAAGCCACAATATCCTCTAAAACTCCATGTAAGCACCACCTCCTCCATGGAGCACCTTTTGAAATTCTACTCCAGTTGGAAGTACCCTGTCTCTCTCTGCTATGCTTTAGGAAGTTATTAATGTATGCTATGTAGTATGAGGATATCATACTTTTCTGAGGAAGAGATAAGCAATGTGAAATTTTATTAGAATGTATTGTTTCTACTTTATTTCTATATGGTTTAAATTCTTTCAGGTTTCATTTATAATCCAGTACATAATCAATGTCCCATGAGAATGTAAAAACAGTGTGTACTATATAAATGCCAGATTTTAGATCAAGTATCTATCAGATCAGATCAGTCGCTCAGTCGTGTCCAACTCTTTGCAACCCCATGAACTGCAGCACGCCAGGCCTCGCTGTCCATCACCAACTCCCGGAGGTCACTCAGACTCATATTCATCAAGTCAGTGATGCCATCCAGCCATCTCATCCTCTGTCGTCCCCTTCTCCTCCTGCCCCCAATCTCTCCCAGCATCAGAGTCTTCTCCAATGAGTCAACTCTTCACATGAGGTGGCCAAAGTACTGGAGTTTCAGCTTTAGCATCATTCCTTTCAAAGGAATCCCAGGGTTGATCTCCTTCAGAATGGACTAGTTGGATCTCCTTGCAGTCCAAGGGACTCTCAAGAGTCTTCTCCAACACCACAGTTCAAATGCATCAATTCTTTGGTGCTCAGCCTTCTTCACAGTCCAGCTCTCACATCCATACATGACCACAGGAAAGACCATAGCCTTGACTAGACAAAACTTTGTTGGCAAAGTGATGTCTCTGCTTTTGAATATGCTGTCTAGGTTGGTCATAACTTTCCTTCCAAGGAGTAAGCGTCTTTTAATTACATGGCTGCAGTCACCATCTGCAGTGATTTTGAAGCCCAGAAAAATAAAGTCTGACACTGTTTCCACTGTTTCCCCATCTATTTCCCATGTAGTGATGGGACCAGATGCCATGATCTTCGTCTTCTGAATGTTGAGCTTTAAGCCAACCTTTTCACTCTCCACTTTCACTTTCATCAAGAGGCTTTTGAGTTCCTCTTCACTTTCTGCCATAAGGGTGGTGTCATTCGCATATCTGAGGTTATTGATATTTCTCCCAGCAATCTTGATTCCAACTTGTGTTTCTTCCAGTCCAGCGTTTCTCATGATGTATTCTGCATATAAGTTAAATAAACAGGGTGACAATATACAGCCTTGATGAACTCCTTTTCCTATTTGGAACCAGTCTGTTGTTCCATGACCAGTTCTAACTGTTGCTTCCTGACCTGCATACAGATTTCTCAAGAGGCAGATCAGGTGGTCTGGTATTCCCATCTCTTTCAGAACTTTCCACAGTTTATTGTGATCTACACAGTCAAAGGCTTTGGCATAGTCAATAAAGCAGAAATAGATGTTTTTCTGGAACTCTCTTGCTTTTTCCATGATCCAGCGGATGTTGGCAATTTGATCTCTGGTTCCTCTGCCTTTTCTAAAACCAGCTTGAACATCAGGAAGTTCACAGTTCACATATTGCTGAAGCCTGGCTTGTAGAATTTTGAGCATTACTTTACTAGTGTGTGAGATGAGTGCAATTGTGTGGTAGTTTGAGCATTCTTTGGCATTGCCTTTCTTTGGGATTGGGATGAAAACTGACCTTTTCCAATCTTTTGGCCACTGCTGAGTTTTCCAAATTTGCTAGCATATTGAGTGTAGCACTTTCACAGCATCAACTTTCAGGATTTGGAATAGCTCCACTGGAATTCCATCACCTCCACTAGCTTTGATCGTAGTGATGCTTTCTAAGGCCCACTTGACTTCACATTCCAGGATGTCTGGTTCTAGGTCAGTGATCACACCATCATGATTATCTGGGTTGTGAAACTCTTTTTTGTACAGTTCTTCTGTGTATTCTTGCCATCTCTTCTTAATATCTTCTACTTCCGTTAGGTCCATACCATCTCTGTCCTTTATCGAGCCCATCTTTGCATGAAATGTTCCTTTGGTATCTCTGATTTTCTTGAAGAGATCTCTAGTCTTTCCCATTCTGTTGTTTTCCTCTATTTCTTTGCATTGATTGCTGAAGAAGGCTTTCTTATCTCTTATGGCTATTCTTTGAAACTCTGCATTCAGATGTTTATATCTTTCCTTTTCTCCTTTGCTTTTCAGTTCTCTTCTTTTCACAGCTATTTGTAAGATCTCCCCAGACAGCCATTTTGCTTTTTTGCATTTCTTTTCCATGGGGATGGTCTTGATCCCTGTCTCCTGTACAATGTCACGAACCTCATTCCATAGTTCATCAGGCACTCTATCTATCAGATCTAGGCCCTTCAATCTATTTCTCACTTCCACTGTATAATCATAAGGGATTTGATTTAGGTCATACCTGAATGGTCTAGTGGATTTCCCTACTTTCTTCAATTTGAATCTGAATTTGGCAATAAGGAGTTCATGGTCTGAGCCACAGTCTGCTCCTGGTCTTGTTTTTGCTGACTATATAGAGCTTCTGCATCTTTGGCTGCAAAGAATATAATCAATCTGATTTCAGTGTTGACCATCTGGTGATATCCATGTGTAGAGTCTTCTCTTGTGTTGTTGGAGGAGGGTGTTTGTTATGACCAGTGCATTTTTCTTGACAAAACTCTATTAGTCTTTGCCCTGCTTCATTCCGTATTCCAAGGCCAAATTTGCCTATTAGTCCAGGTGCTTCTTGACTTCCTACTTTTGCATTCCAGTCCCCTATAATGAAAAGGACATCTTTTGGGCATGTTAGTTCTAAAAGATCTTGTAGGTCTTCATAGAACCCTTCCACCTCAGCTTCTTCAGTGTTACTGGTTGGGGCATAGACTTGGATTACTGTGACATTGAATGGTTTGCCTTGGAAATGAACAGAGATCATTCTCTCATTTTTGAGATTGCATCCAAGTACTGCATTTTGGACTCTTTTGTTGACCATGATGGCCACTCCATTTCTTCTGAGGGATTCCTGCCTGCAGTAGTAGATATAATGGCCATCTGAGTTAAATTCACCCATTCCAGTCCATTTCAGTTCGCTGATTCCTAGAATGTCGATATTCACTCTTACCATCTCCTGTTTGACCACTTCCAATTTGCCTTGATTCATGGACCTGGCATTCCAGGTTCCTATGCAATATTGCTTTTTAAAAGGAAAATATGTGGTTCAAAGTAAAAATCCAAATCAAGGTGAAAAATATAAGCATAAATACGTTAGTAATCACATTAAATATAATGCATTAGATGCTTCAGTTAAAAGATTGGATTGCATATAAGACACGAATTTGTATTTATATACATACAAAATTTATTTTGTATCTCCTTTAGGTTTTAGGTTTTTCCATTAATTTTTTTCCTCTACTATTTTAGAAGTTATCAATATTTTTTGTATTCTTTTAGAGTTACCCTAGTATTATTGCTTCTTGGGTATCTCCTCTGCTGCTTTGCTCTATGGTAGGTGTCTTTGGAGGGAATAGGGAGACCTGTCCTTTAGGGTTCCTACTTCATGGAGGAAGAGTCTCTTTTTGGAACTACTTTCTTCTCTCCAGCTTGGACAGGCCCAGGGCATTTTCTTCTGACATTTGTAGCCCACAAAGCTATCAAAATTAAAAAGTTCTCCAGGTTTAATAAATTTCCCTCAGCTTTATTGCTTTACTTATCTGGGGTCCCATAACAACCTATATTTTCATCTAGTAATTCCTTACGTTCTTGCTAGAACTTAGATGCCATTAACAAGATTTGTTACATATTTTATTCAGCATTTTAAATTATATTTAATGGGAGGGCTGGTCAGAATATCCTAGCTCACCATATCACTAGAAAAGGCACCTTTCTCTCATTTATTTCCCAACAACACAAATGAATGACTCAGTGAATATACCCAAATTGTTCAACATGTAAATCAGGCTGTCATCAGGAAATCAATGATACACTAAACTGTGCAATCCAAGGAAATTTAATTAGGGGCCTATGGAGAAAGAAAATGGAACAGAAAAGGGATAACTAGTTATTATTCCTCCTAAACCTAAAGTGAAGAAGTGAAGAAAACGCAAGAGATTTCCAGAAAAACATCTACTTCTGCTTTACAGAGTATGCCAAAGCCTTTGTGTGGATCACAACAAACTGTAGAAAATTCTTCAAGAGATGGGAATACAAGACCATTTACCTGCCTCCTGAGAAATCTGTACGCAGGTCAAGAAACAACAGTTAGAACCAGACATGTAGCAATGACTGGTTCCAAATTGGGAAAGGAGTATGTCAAGGCTATATACTCTGCTTATTTAAATTCTGTGCAGACTACATCGTGAGAAACAGTGGGCTGGATGAAGCACAAACTGGAATCAAGATTGCTGGGAGAAATATCAATAACTTCAGATATGCAGAAAACACCACCCTTAGGGCAGAAAGCAAAGAAGAACTAAGGAGTCTCTTGATGAAAGTGAAAGAGGAGAGTCAAAAAGCTGGCTTAAAACTCAACATTCAAAAAGCAAAGATTATAGCATCTGGTCCCATCACTTCACAGCAAATAGTTGGGGAAACAATGGAAACAATGGAAGACTTTATTTTCTTGGGATCCAAAATCACTGCAGATGATGACTGCAATCATGAAATTATAAGATGCTTGCTCCTTGAAAGAAAAGCTATGAAAAACCTAGACAGCATATTAGGAAGCAGAGACATTGCTTTGCTGGCAAAGGTCCATCTAGTCAAAGTTATGTTTTTCCCAGTAGCAGTCATGTATGGATATGAGAGTTGGACCATAATGAAAGCTGAGTGCCAAAGAATTGAACCTTTTGAACTGTGGTGTTGGAGAAGACTCTTGAGAGTCCCTTCAACTGCAAGGATATCAAACCAGTCCATCCTAAAAGAAATAAGTCCTGGATATTCATTGAAAGGACAGATGTTGAAGCTGAAGCTCCAATACTTTAGCCACCTGATACAAAGAACTGACTCATTGGAAAAGACCCTGATGCTCGGAAAGATTGAAGGCAGGAGGAGAAGAGGATGACAAAGGATGAGATGGTCTGATGGCATCACCAACTGGATGGACATGAGTTTGAGCAAGATCTGGGAGTTGGTGATGGACTTGGAAGACTGGCATGCTGCAGTCCATGGGGTCACAAAGAGTCAGACATGACTGAGCGATTGAACTGAAATGAAACATGAAGTGGCAAAAAAAGAAAGTAGTTACAGGAACTGGCAAGTCTTTGAGCTTCAGGAGAGGCTGATCTGTTGAAGGTGTGGATTTCATCTATGGAACACAGTCACTACCAGCAAGTGACCAGTCAGAAAAGGTGATGGAAAATAATCTTTCTCTCCTCTAACCTGCTGATCATTTATTGATGTCTTCCATTTGCTAAACTCAACTTGGAGCCAAGAGTAAAGGAGCCAGGTAGATGTACTCTATAGAGATTAGCCTCCTGGGTCAGAGATCTGGTTAAAGGATGAACACAGATCTGGAAGGACAAATAGAAAATGTACAGCATGGAGTATTATAGATGATGCCTGTGAACTAACATGATGACTTGTGAAATGTAGACTGTTCAGGCTGAAAAATGTATAAAAATGTGTTAGTTTTCACTCTTAGATACAAAGAAGGTAAAAGATATTTTTCCTGGTGTTTCAATTCAGTTCAGTCGCTCAGTTGTGTCCGACTCTTTGCAACCCCATGGACTACAACATGCCAGACCTCCCTGTCCCTCACCAACTCCTGGAGTTTACCCAAACTCACGTCCATTGAGTCAGTGATGCCATCCAGCCATCTCATCCTCTGTCATCCCCTTCTCCTCCTCCCTTCAGTATTTCCCAGCATCAGGGTCTTTTCAAAGGAGTCAGCTCTTCACATCAGGTGGCCAAAGTATTGGAGTTTCAGATTCAACATCAGTCCTTCCAATGAAGACTCAGGACTGATCTCCTTTAGGACGAACTGATTGTATCTCCTTGCAGTTGAAGGGACTCTCAAGAGTCTTTTCCAACACCACAGTTCAAAAGCATCAATTCTTCAGTGCTCAGCTTTCATTATGGTCCAACTCTCACATCCATACATGACTACTGGAAAAACCATAGCCTTGACTAGATGGACCTTTGTTGGCAAAGAAATGTCTCTGCTTTTTAATAGGCTGTCTAGGTTGGTCATAACTTTCCTTCCAAGGAGTAATTGTCTTTTAATTTCATGGCTGCAGTCACCATCTGCAGTGATTTTGGAGCCCAGAAAAATAAAGTCTGCCACTGTTTCCACTGTTTTCCCATCTATTCACCATGACATAATGGGACTGGATGCCATGATCTTAGTTTTCTGAATGTTGAGCTTTAAGCCAACTTTTTCACTCTCCACTTTCACTTTCATCAAGAGGCTCTTTATTTCTTCTTCACTTTCTGCCGTAAAGGTGGTGTCATCTGCATATCTGAGGTTATTGATATTTCTCCCAGCAATCTTGATTCCAGCTTTTGTGCTTCACCCATCCCAGTGTTTCTCATCATGTATTCTGCATAGAAGTTAAATAAGCAGGGTGACAATATACAGACTTGACATATTCCTTTTCCTATTTGGACCAGTCTGTTGTTCCATGTCCAGTTCTAACTGTTGCTTCCTGACCTGCATACTGATTTCTCAAGAGGTTCCTGGTATTTACATTCTTCAAAATATTTTACAATTTAGATACTTTTGCTAGTTAAAAGAATAATATTTAATTAAACTTTAATTTTTTTCCCAAATGCATGCAAGCTCACAAGAGTAAATACATACATGGATTTATCTGTGTTTATGTGTTCACTAAAGACATGGGTTAGCTACTATTGCCTAAAAGTGTGTGGTAAAAGAGACCAAACAAATAGTTTCTATTTAATATCTATTTGCTAGTCTCACTTTTTCAGAACCAAATTTTTATAGTACTAAAACATATTTGGGGAGTATCCATGCATATTTTTTTTTCTTTTCTAATGTGATCTCTGTTATTACAATATGGTTACTATTTACTGAGTTAGAAAATATATAAGCAAAAATATGCAAACATATTACATTCTGTGTTAGTCATTTTAGGCTTTAGATACCACAGACTGAATGTATTAGACAACAGACATTTATTTTCTCACAGTTCTAGAGCTGAGAAGTCCCAACTCAAAGTGCAAGAGAATTAGGATTCTGGTCAGAGTTCTCTCCCTGGTTAATAGAGGACTTCCTTCTCTCTGAGTCTTCACATGGCCTTTCCTCTGTGTACACACGAAGAGAGTAACAGATCTCTTACATCTCTCCCTTTTCCTTTAAGACCACCAATCCAATCAGATTAGGGTACCATTCTTATGATCTCTCTTAACTTCAATTTTCTCTTTAAAGAGTCGATTTCCTTCCTTTCCAATACAGCCAGATTGGAGTTGAGGGCTTCAACATATGAATTTTAAGGGATACAATTTAATCTAGAACACATTCCTAGTACCCAATAATTATAACTATCAATACCTTGCTATAAATTCATCTAGATTTATATATAAATATATAACCAAATGAGATCATACCTTACACTATGGAATTTATTTTGAAAATTAAATATCTCTACTTTATCATGATAGTAATTTTAATCTTTCTTAATATACAGACTATATTAAGTTTTACTAATCACCCTAGTCTTTGTATAGTGAGTTTATCCAAACCAATATCCAGTCTAGACCTAAAAATCACATTTATTCTGATGCAGTATGATCCTCCTTTTCTTCTTTTTACACTCACTTTGTGAGACCAATTCACTTGTTCTGCATGAGTCTTATCATCTTGATTGTGGGATGCTTCTTTGTGATTTGTATTCAACTAATTCCTCTAATTCCTATAAACCTGAAATTAATTCTTAGGGTTAATAATAGAACACTCAGTGTGTTTAGAAAAAAAAAATTAAGTACATTTTCTTGAGGCTGTTATTTTTGTCAGTATCCAGGACATGGTAACACAAGTTCCATTGATTCAAGTGAGGTGAGTCATGAGGGACAGATTTGGGTCCTAAGACTGAAATTACCCCTTTGCATAAGCCTGCAGTTACTGAAGGATCTATTGAAATTCAATTTCTGAGAAAATTTCAATATGGCAGGAAGAACATGGTGTTTGGGACAGGTCCAATTATCAGTTTGTGTATGTTAGTGTGGATATTCTAGTTGCTTGGTGTCAATCCTTTCTGATTTGTCAGTGTATGCTACATCAATTGATAAACATTTAAAATAAGACTTTTAGCCTAGAACATATAATATCCAGTCACTTGTGTCAGTTCAAAAATACCCTTGACAACAGGAAAGCCCCATGTAAAAAAAATGAAACACCCACATGGGTTTGGTATATATTATGATTGTATATAATCCAGAAGCATTTTATACTCAGATAGTCAGAGAAGCAGTTGGTATTTAGAAAGAATTTTAGAAGATTACAAAGTCTCAGTCATCACAATTGTGATTCTAGAGCAGATTCCATTTCTTGGGATGCAAGAAAATTGAAAAAATAATTCAGAGCCCAATCCAAGAAATTCTAAATTCTGGTAGCCAAGAATGAGACAAATATCTGACTAAAATTAGGAACTCTAGGAAGAACTTTATCTTGGAAACAAACAAATGGTAATCATTGCAGCTGGAACTCAAGAGTTAGCAGCAATTGTTGGTGCTTAAATCTCTCTAAATGATGTTGGAATTTTTCCTAGGTATCGGATAAGCTTACAGTGCAGGTGGAAATGAAGCTTTGTTAGCTATTGGGGAAGAAGATGACTGAGAATCAGTTCATAACAGCAACAAAAATGCAAGACAGAATTATCACTGGAATATAGTTTCTGAAGCAGATAATTTTTCCTGCAACATGATTAAATTAAAGACTGGAGAGAGGCAGCTGCTTTTATGTCTTTTAGCTCTGACATTCCTCACCCTATTTGAATACAAATGTTCTCTGAGTGGAACACATTTTTGTCATCTTGAAATCTTTTGAACTTCACATAGCAAATGTAAAGCTGCCATCCAGCTATGGAATATGAAAGACAGAAAACATTTAGTAAACGTGAGCTGAAAATGTTATCTTAAAGTAGTAATGCATACACACATATATATGCTCTGACTTTTCAAATAACAAACTGCATCTAAAGGTTCCCCAGGATTTTCTAATTTCAAAAGTATTTTTATTATTTTGAAATACATTCAGACTTATAGAAAAGTTGCAAGAATAGCACAAAGAAAGTTCTTCCTCACCTACCTACAGGTAGGCTGCTGCTGCTGCTAAGTCGCTTCAGTGGTGTCCGATTCTTAGGAACCCCATGGATTGTAGCCAACCAGGCTCCTCCGTCCATGGGATTTTTCCTGGCAAGAGTACCAGAGTGGGTTGCCATTTCCTTCTCCAACAAGTAGGCTACAGAATGATAAACAATTGCATCTGAATTCTCTCATAATGACATTCTCTCCTGAACAGCAGTACCGCTGCAAACAGGAATTCAACTTCGATGCATTTCTACATGCATTCCAAGGCCCCATTCAGTTTTGCCAATTGTCCCTGTAGTGTCCTAAATATCAAATAGCTCTAAACTAGATTCATGTCTTGAAGTTATCAAGTCTCAAATTTCCTTCAATCTGGAATAGTTTCTCCTTTTTCTTTTTTTTATTACTTTATCTCCTTTAAAGCTTAAGTGCCAGTTATCTTCAGAGTGTTCCCCAGTCTAGGCTTATCGGATGTTTCTTGTGAATAAGTTCAGGCTCTGAATCATTGGCAGTAATGTTATGGAAGTGAGACTGGGTGTTTCTCATAGCTCATATTAATTTGTTCCATAACTGATAAAGCTACTTTTAATCACTTGATTAAGGTGGTGCCCACTAGATCTCATCAAAGTTACTCTTTAATATTTGTTTAAAGTAATCAATAAGCATTTGAAATCACACAAATATCTTACCCCCAACATTTCTACCTTTATCTACTAGTTTCAATGTTCATTGATGTTTCCTGCCCAACTAGTCATTGCCAAGATGCTAAGGGTTACCTTCTAAGTCCACATGCCTTCTTCTCTTATCAGTTGGCATTCTCCTTTAAAGAAGAGCTTTCTTGGTACTTCCCTGACAGTACAAGTGTTAAGATTCCAACACCGCAACTGACATAGGCAGGACTTCCTAATCCAAACATTTTTTAGTTTTTTTTTTTTTTTTAATATTACATTTTATTTGATTCACAGTATCCAAAATATTATCTCTCTATTGCCATCAGTATGCATGCTTAATAAAGAAATAATTTATTCTTTTTTTCTTTCTAAGACTTCAATGTCCAGTGCGTATTTGACATCTATACCACAATTCAATTAAAACTACATAAATTTTTTAAAAAATAGATTTTATGCTTTTAATGGATTGTTTTAATGGATAATGGATTATATTTTATGGATAAAGATCTTTCTGAACTAAGCCACTGGTCATTAGGTCAAACAATTTTAGCTTTTAAACATTTTCATTTAAATCTTACATTCAGAAAACAACACAAATTATAAGTACATAGCCCAATTACTTTTCACAGTTGAACCCACTCATGTAATTCATGTATCTAAATCACCTATGGGGTCTTCAGTCTTTTTTTGTCTATATTTTCTTTGCTCATCATTATATGATCTTGCCTTTACCATGTTTCCTAATCTTTTTTTCATGGAAAACATTTTATTTTAATATAGGAGTGTGTACATGTAAATCCCAAACATCTGATCTATGTCACCCTCCACAATCCCCCCTGGTAACCATAAGCTCATTTTCCGTCTGAGTCTATTTCTGTTTTGTAAATAAGTTCACTCTATTATTATTATTATTTTTAGATTCCACATATAAGCAATAGCATATATGTCTATCTCTGTCTGGCTTCCTTCACTTAGTATGTATGATACTCTTCAGGTCTATCTAATTACATATGGTATTATTTCATTCTTTTTAATGGCTGAATATTCCATTGTAAATATATATACCACATCATCTTTATCCATTCATCTGTTAATGGACATCTAGGTTGCTTCCATGACTCGGATGTTGTACATAGCTCTATAATGAACATTAGGGTGCATAGTATCCTTTGAGTCATGTATTTCTCCAGATACATGTCCAGGAAAGGGATTGCAAGATCATGTGGTGGTGTATTTTTAGTTTTTTAAAGGATCTTCCATACCAATTTCTCCATTGATTGTACCAAGTGTAGGAAGTTTCCTTTTTCTCCATATCCACTCCAGCATTTACTGCTCACAGATTTTTTGATGATGGCTTTTCTTCTGGTGTGAAGTGATATTTCATTGTAGTTTCAATTTGCATTTTTAAATAATTAGTGATGTTGAACATATTTTCATGTGTGTCTTGGCCATCTGTATGTCTTCTTTGGAGAGATGTCTCTCCCTAACCCAGTTTATGCTTCATTTATTAATCTCTCTTTCTAAACATGCCCATAAATGCACAGTTTGCCTAAGTTATCATGTATATCTCTTTGTATTGTGTTATTTTCATTTATAGTGTATCCATGTCTCTACTTAGTATTTTACATTTTAACAGTCGCACATTTTATTGCAATTTTCTAAGTAATTTCCCTGTTGAGGAAATCTATGTTGTTGTCTGTAATTGCTATTAAAATTATACTGCAAAGAGTTCAATTATCCTTGTAGGATAAATTCCAGAGCACAAGATTGCCAATGTTATTGCTATGAAGAGTAGCATTGCTTTAGCAATGAGTGTTTAGCAATGCCAACAGCAATAGATGTGCTTTGCACATGAAAGTTTATCTAAGATTTTACTGATATTTATCATTAAAATGGAGAGTGTGATCATAGTACTGATTTTAGTGAAGGAAAACAAGCTATGTGAACATTTGCTTTCAGACATGGGTATGGACTATTATGAAACAATATTATTAGGATCAACAGCATATGTGGGGTTGTACCTAAATAAATGAAAGGCAGTGTTTTGCTATGTTGCATGCCATTATTTGGACCTGATCTTGGGCCTGTGACTCATAAGAAAGTCCTTCTCTCAGCTGGAAAGAACCAATGTAATCTTAGCATCTTTGTAAAAGAAATTGTCTTTACTTTCTCAGACCTCTATGTTTCTTTTAAATAAAAGTTACACTTCAGGATGTAGAAGAGGGCAAGTAAAATAATTTGAAATCTGTCCATGCAAATGTCTAGGAGCTCTGTATGAAATATAAGAAAAAATGTTTTTGAAAGCATCTATCAAAAAATAAATAAATAAAATGTCCAGAAGGAAACACAAAGACAGAGTGAAAAATCAGGGAAATAAATAGAAAAATTAACCATATAATTTCCAGATGTTGGGAAAGGTTATGGGTCTCAGTGAATTAGGTAAATTAGAGTGGGAACATAGCACTCATATGGGGACAAAGGACATGGTTATGGAGCTATAGGGAGCCATGAGTTGTAACTGCTGCTGCTGCTAAGTTGCATCAGTCGTGTCTGACTCTTTGCGACCCCATAGATGGCAGTCCACCAGGTTCCCCCATCCCTGGGATTCTCCAGGCAAGAACACTGGAGTGGGTTGCCATTTCCTTCTCCAATGCATGAAAGTGAAAAGTGAAAGTGAAGTCAATCAGTCATGTCCGACTCTTAGTGACCTCATGGACTGCAGCCTACCAGGCTCCTCCATCCATGGGATTTTCCAGGCAAGAGTACTGGAGAGTTGTAACTAACATCTGTTTGAAACCAGGACCATGGAGTTGAAGTAGGAAAACTGGAAAGGAATCATCCTACTGATGAAGAAAAGCTTTCTTCTGCTTGAGCTCTGGATAAAAAATAAAAATACAAATTTAAATGACTTTAGAAATTTAAAATCCTGGTTTAGAGGATTAAAAATCCTGGTTTAGAATTTTTACTAACATTGTAATATAGAAACACCAAGCCAAAAAATTAACATAAAATTGTATCCAAGCCAGAGATGCCCCTGGAATGCCTGGTAAAAACAAAGGCAATGCTGGGAAAATATGTATTAGAGATATACTAAGCAAAAGAAATATGGAATAATTATATTAATGTGGGAGGAGACTTTAGGGTATAATTGGGATAGAAATGATGTAAAAGATAATTGTTCTTTGAGACCCTATGGACTATACAGTCCATGAATTCTCCAGGCCAGAATACTGAAGTGGATAGCTGTTTCCTTCTCCAGGGGATCTTCTCAACCCAGGAATTGAACCAGGGTCTCCTGCATTGCACATGGATTCTTTACCAGCTGAGCTACTAGGGAAGCCCTATACATACAAACACAGTGCTCCCTTCTCCATGGGATCTTCCCAATTCAGGGATTGAACACAGGTCTCCCACATTGAAAGCAGATTCTTTACCAGCTGAGCCACCAGGGAAGCCCAAGAATACTGGAGTGGGTAGCCTATCTCTTCTCCAGCAGATCTTCCCAGCCCAGGAATAGAACCAGGGTCTCCTGCATTGCATGCAGACTCTTTACCAGCTGAGTTACCAGGGAAGCCCATTCTAAATCTATATAGAAATCAGGGAATAGTAGCAATTCCAAGCTTGCGTACATGTAACTAGTCAAAAAATATAAGAATGCCAAGATAAATTGATAAATTAACATATGGGAAACTATAAAATGTCTTAATAATTGACAGAGAAAAGTATGTAGAGCACCGAAATTAGAGCTACACAGTGCTTTCAAGCTTGATTTATTGGACCTATGAATGATATGCTACAACCATGTAATAGGGAATGCACATTCTTTAAATGGAACATTTATAAAAATGTTTAGTCTCTATTTATCATTTATAATAGCCTGCCAGTGTCACAAAATAAATCTCACCTAAAATCAAATTATCAGCATATAGACCTTTCTTTCAGTTCATTAATTAAATTAAGCTAGACATCAATATTAAAGCAGTAACCCATACCATGTATTTGAATATTTTGAAAATTCTTTGGACTAATACATTTATTATATAAATAATTATCATATAAGTTTAAAAATGTTAGAATTTGTGAGATAATAACACCATATATAAAAATTAATTTATTTCAGCTACATAGAAAATCTATAGCCTTAAAGACATGTGTAACAATTGAAAGGAAATGAGCTAAACATCTTAAGAATTTAGGTTAACACACATACACACAGACACAGAGAATACATTAGGCACAATTTAACACAGACACTAATAAGCATAGAATATAACATTGTAGCAAGAAATAAAGAAAAAATGATTGAGGATCCATAAGCCCAAAAACTGTTTTTTTGAAATTCTAATAAATTAACTAAATTCTAGTAAAACTGATGAAAAGATTAAAAAAAAATAGACTAAGTAAATTGATGTTAGAAATAGAAGAGGAAACAAAATCATAGATGAATGATTTTTTGAAGAACAAGAATAAAATGAACAATTAAATACACTTAGAAGAAATAAATATAAGAATCAATTTGCTTATATTGATTAATAATAACAGTTTTAAAATATTAAGTGAAATAAAATGAAAATATACAATGGGTGAAAATGTACTTCTCCCTGCAACACACAAAAAATACCAGTACCAAATAGTTTTATATACTAAAACTATCTCTCCTTTGTAAAACGGTTAATTTGTGCTGTATAAACTCTTATAGAATCAATGAAAAGAAGCAAAGATCCCTAAATTTTTTGAGATTTATAATCTACATATCAAAATCAGACCAGAAAAAATAGAGAAGCAAAGTTATTAATGTCACTTATATATGCATATATTCTAAAAGTATTTAGTAACCAAACACACACAAAAAAACATATCATGACCAAGAAGGGCTTAGTCCAGGAATATAAGCATTTTTTTTTTAATGTTGTAATGTGAAAAAACTTTCAGTTATCTCAAAAGATGATTCAATATCTGCTTGTACTAAAACTTATTAGCAAAGGAAGATATAAAAGTGATCTTACTTTTAAAGGGAATTTCCCAGAAAGCTGTAGCAAATAATTAAAAAAAAAAAAAAATGCAGTTATAGAAACAATTGTAGTGAAGAACACAAGGCTAGGACCAAAGAATGCTGCTTTTACTACCTGCATTCCACAGTGCACTGGCAGTCCTAGAAAAAATGTTGAGAACAGTGGATAAGCTATAAAGATTTAAAGGGAAAAAAAAATTTTTTTGGTATGTATCTAAGTGAAATTAACAAACATTAAAACTCAACAGATTAACTATTAAAACCTATAGAAGAGTAACAAGAAGGCATTTTATAAGACTAACATATGAGATTAAATAGCATTCTTATACATTGTAAAATAATTTTAAGCACTATATTTTGTTACTATAACAGGAAAAACTTAAAATAATTTAATAATCATGCAAATCTTTTAAATAAAAATGTAAAAATTTTTAAAGAAATAAATTCAGCTGAAATAAATTGAGAAGTATATCATAATAGATAAAAGATAGAATTTTCTCAAATGGGTTCACTAATTTAATGCAATCCTTGAATGAAATGAAATGAAATCTTGAAATTTTTTTTCGTGGCACATGGCAAACTAATATGAAAGTTTTCATAAAAATAGGCTTGGAAATTTCCCCCAAATTGAATAGTTAAATTAGATGATGATGCTGGTGCTGGTAGTAGTGATGGTGATGGTGATGGTGGTGGACTGGGTAAAGGACCCAGTATTTCAGTCATGACAAATTTCTGTTAATTAAAACACTATGGCCCTGTTAAAATGAGTTATATTAGCATGGATAAAAACAAATCCATGTATAAATAAGAACTCAATATTAATATTAATGAAGCTACTCCACTGTTTCATGGAAAAACAAAAAACGATCCAGTGAGAATTAGTGTGTGAATGAGTGAGTGAGTGAGAGTGTGTGTATGTGTGTGTTTATGTGTGTCTTTCAGTCATGTCCTTCTCTTTGCAACCCAATGGACTGTAGCCTCCAGGCTCCTCTGGGCATAGAATTCTCCAGGCAGGAATACTGGGATGGGTTGCCGCCACCTTCTCCAAGGGATCTTCCAGACCCAGGGATGAAACCCAGGTCTCCTGCATTGCAGGCAGAGTCTTTGGTCTGAGCCACAGGGAAGAATTAGTATGTTTGTGTGTCAATGGTATTATAAATTGTAAAGCACTATATCATAGGGTAATATTTCAAGTAGTTTGCAGTACATTTGTACATACTATAAGGTTTTCTTACTGCCTAACTTGAAAAAAGTTAATATTGAATCTTAGAAAACCAGAGATGATTCTTCAGCTGTATCTAACTCCAAAATAAAATAAAAATATTAAAAACAACAACTATAAGGTCATGACTCCTTCATCTAAATTTCATTTATCTGAACTGTTTGGAACAAAACTAGAACAGGGAATTAAATGTTAAAAACAAACATATGATTCCAACTCTATCATGTTTTGGAAAAGGCAAAACTGTAGAGACATTTAAAAGATCAGTGGTTGCCAGGAGCTTATGAGGAAGGGAGAGAGTAAAAAATAAACAGGTACAGCACAGAAAAATTTTAGGGCAATGAAATTATTCTATGTGATATTATAATGGTGCATACCTGTCATTCTGTTTAAGTCAAAACCCATAGAATGTACAGTACAACAAGTAAAACAATGTGATTTATGAAATTTATGGACTTATTAACATTGTCTCATTAATGGTAACAGATATTGATCATGCCAATGGAAGATGTTCCTGGTATATTAGAGTCCATAGGGTCACAAAGAACTGGATTCAACTGAGCATGCATGCATTCAAGATGCTAAATAAAGGCAGGGGAGAAAGGGTATTTGGGAATCCTGTATTTTCTGCTCTGTTCGTCTGTATTTTTGAAACTGCTCTATAAAAACAAAATATACTGATTTTAAAAAGTAAACAAAAACATGCAGCTCCTTAATTAGAACCACAAATCTCAGTTCTAAGTAGATTTTCTTTTTTCATATATAAGGCACTTAGGTATTCTCTTCAAGTCTCTTTACTCTTGTTTAAGTTATAATTTTTTTAGTGTAGTGATTTTCTATTTGAGTTGTTACTTTGGCACATTCAATGTAGCTCAGTGGTAAAGAAATGCAGGAGACACAGGCTGGATCCCTGGATTGGGAAGATCCCCTGGAGGAAGAAATGGCAACCCGCTCCAGTATTTTGGGATTCCCTGGTGGCTCAGATAAAGAATCTGAGATAAAGAATCTCAGAGAATCTCAGATAAAGAATTTTCCTGCAATGTGGGAGACCAGGTTTAATCCCTGGGTCCGGAAGATCCCCTGGAAAAGGGAATGGCGGCCCACTCCAGTATTCTTGCCTGGACAATTCCATGGACAGAGGAGCCTGGTGGGCTACTGTCCATGGGATCACAAAGAGTTGGACACAACTGAGTGACTAACACTCTCACTTTCATACTACAAAGAAAGAAGCAACTTATTTGTCATAATAGTTTCATCTGACAGTAAGTTCAATTTCAACTTCTTGTCAGCAAAATGTGTCTGTCTTGCTTTTTTTTTTTTTTTTTTTTAAACTTGGTTGCATCTGACTGTTTTACAACCCCATGCACTGTAGCTCTCTGGCTCCACCATCCACAGGATTTTCCAGACAAGAATACTGGAGTGGAGGGCTCCCCTGGCGGCTCAGCGGTAAAGAATCTGACTGTCAATGCAGGAGCTGCAGCTGCTGCTGCTGTAATGTCGCTTCAGTCGTGTCCAACTCTGTGCGCCCCCATAGATGGCAGCCCATCAGGCTCCCCCGTCCCTGGGATTCTCCAGGCAAGAACACTGGAGTGGGTTGCCATTTTCTTCTACAATGCATGAAAGTGAAAAGTGAAAGTGAAGTTGCTCAGTCCTGTCTGACTCTAGCAACCCCATAGACTGCAGCCTACCAGGCTCCTCCGTCCATGGGCTTTGCCAGGCAAGAAGGAGACACAGGTTCAATACCTGGTCGGGGAAGATCTCACATGTGGAACAATTAAGCTTGTGCACCACAACTATTGAGGCTGGGCTCTGGAGCCAAGGATCTAAAATTACTAAAGCCTGAGCACCCTAGTGCCCATGCTTAGCAAAAACAGAAGCCACTGCAATGAGAAGTTCACCACAACTAGGGCATAGCCCCTACTTGCTGCAACTAGAGAAAAGCCCATGCATCAATGAAGACCCAGTATAGCCAATAAATAAATAAATAAATAAATAAATAAAATTATATACATTAAAAAAAAATGAACACTGGAATGGGTTGCCATTTCCTCCTCCAGAAGATCTTCCATATCCGAAGATCAAACCCACACTTCCTGCATTGACAAGCAGATCCTTTACCACTCACTGAGCCATGAGGGAAGCCCCTATTTTGCATTAGCTGCTGTCTAATTGTCACCCCCTCCCCAACACTTTTACTTGGCTGCCCTAGAATGTCTCCTAGGGAAACTACCTTTCTAAGAATACTTTCTTCCTCCCCACCACCCCAGTCCTCAGACTGCCCAGTTCAGTTCAGTTCAAACACTCAGTCATGTCCGACTCTTTGCGACCGCATGAATCACAGCATTCCAGACCTCCCTGTCCATCACCAACTCCTGGAGTTCACTCAAACTCATGTCCATCGAGTTGATGATGCCATCCAGCCATGTCATCCTCTGTCATCCCCTTCTCCTCCTGCCCCCAGTCCCTCCCAACATCAGGGTCTTTTCCAATGAGTCAACTCTTCACATAAGGTGGCCAAAGTATTGGAGTTTCAGCTTTAGCATTGGTCCTTCCAATGAACACCCAATGAACACTTCCAATGAACTTCCAATGAACACTGATCTCCTTCAGGATAGACTGGTTGGCTCTCCTTGCAATCCAAGTAACTCTCAAGAGTCTTCTTCAACACCACAGTTTAAAAGCATCAATTCTTTGGTGCTCAGCTTTCTCACATCCATACATGACCACTGGAAAAAACCATAGCCTTGACTAGATGGACCTTTGCTGGTAAAGTAATATCTCTGCTTTTCAATATGTTATCTAGGTTGCTCATAACTTTCCTTCCAAGGAGTAAGCATCTTTTAATTTCTTGACTGCAATCACCATCTGCAGTGATTTTGGAGGCCATCCCCCCAAAAAAAAATAAAGTCTGACACTATTTCCACTGTTTCCGCATTTATTTCCTGTGAAATGATGGGACCAGATGCCATGATCTTCGTTTTCTGAATGTTGAGCTTTAAGCCAACTTTTTCACTCTCCTTCACTTTCATCAAGAGGCTCTTTAGTTCTTCTTTGCTTTCTGCCATAAGGGTGGTGTCATCTGCATATCTGAGGTTATTGATATTTCTCCCAACAATCTTGAAATTCCAGCTTGTGCTTCTTCCAGCCCAACATTTCTCCTGATGTACTCTGCGTAGAAGTTAAATAAGCTGGGTGACAATATACAGCCTTGATGTACTCCTTTTCCTATTTAGAACCAGTCTGTTGTTCCATGACCAGTTCTAACTGGTGCTTCCTGACCTGCATATAGGTTTCTCAATAGGCAGGTCAGGTGGTCTGGTATTCCCATCTCTTTCAGAATTTTTCACAGTTTATTGTGATCCACACAGTCCAAGGCTTTGGCATAGTCAATAAAGCAGAAATAGATGTTTTTCTGGAACTCTCTTGCTTTTTCCATGATCCAGCGGATGTTGGCAATTTGATCTCTGGTTCATCTGCCTTTTCTAAAACCAGCTTGAACATCTGGAAGTTCATGGTTCACGTATTGATGAACCCTGGCTTGGAGAATTTTGAGCATTACTTTGCTAGCATGTGAGATGAGTGCAATTGTGCGGTAGTTCCAGGATCCATCAAATACAGGATTAACACTTGTGATCATCAAAGACCTTCAGAGATCCCTTCAGGGCTATGACTGAAGTCCTTTCTGATTGATGTCTTTGCTTCTTTGTTGTCAAATTTTTTACTATCAAGCATGAATAGAAAAACTCAATGAGGCAGAGCAGTTGGCAGAGATTTAGAAGAGAGGTGAGAGACATATAAACATAAGTACAAAACTCCAACATTTGAAAATATATATAGCTTTAAAAATCTTTATTCTTTTAATTTGTGTAATGCTTTCCAGTTTTTAAAGTGGCAATGTAGTAATGAATCAAAGATAAAAGGTAAAATTATCTCCACATGTGATTTTGTTTTGAAGCTAGGCAAAGTATTTAAAATTGTTTGGAAATATTTTTATCCGATGATTATTTATTTTTATAAATAGAGTTGCCCACATATCCTTGAGATCTTGTTCTGTGTGTTTTCCTGTTTAACTCCATCGTGGCTTTTAATATGAAGTTTAAAATTGCCCCCTTTGGGAGGGAGGTGGGAGGGAGGGTCAGGTTGAAAAACACATGTACACCCATGGCTGTATCATGTGAATGTATGGCAAAAAAACCACTACAATATTGTAAAGTAATTAGCCTCCAATTAAAATAAATTTTTTAAAAAAATAAAAAAAATAGCCCCTTTATGGCTCTACAGTTTTATGAAGCTAGAAATTGCATCTTCAGATCAGATCAGATCAGTTGCTCAGTCGTGTCCGACTCTTTGCGACACCATGAATCGCAGCACGCCAGGCCTCCCACATCAACTCCCGGAGGTTACTCAGACTCACGTCCATCGAGTCAGTGATGCCATCCAGCCATCTCATCCTCTGTTGTCCCCTTCTCCTCCTGCCCCCAATCCCTCCCAGCATCAGAGTCTTCTCCAATGAGTCAACTCTTTGCATGAGGTGGCCAGAGTACTGGAGTTTCAGCTTCAGCATCATTCCTTCCAAAGAAATCCCAGGGCTGATCTCCTTCAGAATGGACTGATTGGATCTCCTTGCAGTCCAAGGGACCCTCAAGAGTCTTCTCCAACACCACAGTTCAAAAGCATCAATTCTTCAGCGCTCAGCCTTCTTCACAGTCCAGCTCTCACATCCATACATGACCACAGGAAAGACCATAGACCTGACTAGGCGAACCTTTGTTGGCAAAGTAATGTCTCTGCTTTTGAATATACTATCTAGGTTGGTTATAACTTTCCTTCGAAGGAGTAAGCATCGTTTAATTTCATGGCTGCAGTCACCATCTGCAGTGATTTTGGATCCCAGAAAAATAAAGTCTGACACTGTTTCCACTGTTTCCCCATCTATTTCCCATGTAGTGATGGGACCAGATGTCATGATCTTTGTTTTCTGAATGTTGAGCTTTAAACCAACATTTTCACCCTCCACTTTCACTTTCATCAAGAGGCTTTTTAGTTCCTCTTCACTATAAGCACCTAAAATTGTCTACACAAACTTTCCAATGTGTATTTGCCAAAAAGTGTGACATTTGTTACCTAGAAAAATTCAATTGTTTGGAATATTTTAATGATAATAAATGAATTTGGATGCTTTAAGAAAAAATTAAACAGCAGAATTTAGAAAAACAAGTATATTTTAGTTTTGTTTTTGCCTTTTTATTTTGCAGAGGAAAGAATTGTCAATATGAAAATTCAAACAGTCACAAAATTTGAAACAGTTACTAACGTTGTTGGATATTTAAAGGGTGTGACATTTCCAGGTAAGTAGACCCAAGTATTTATAATCTACATCTTATATAGTGTGTTAGTTGCTCAGTCGTGTCCAACTCTTTGGAACTCCATGGACTGTAGTCCTTCAGGCTCCTTTGTCTGTGAAATTCTTTAGGCAAGAGTACTGGAGTGGGTTACTATTTCTTTCTCCACAGGATTTTCCTGACCCAGGGGTTGAACCAGGGTCTCCTGCATTGCCAAGTGAATTCTTTTCTGTCTGAGTTTCAGAGAATCCCATCTTACATATCACAAATGCTCTATAACAATATCATAGTTAAATGTCCTGCTTTAGAGGTAATTAGGTTCATGCTACTTTAAGGGATGGGTGATATATAAAAGCAAAAAACAGGTCTTTTTTCTATTTCATTCCAAATCTCTTCAAAGATAAATCATATCTTTATATATCTTATACCCTTAAAGAGTATAAGAGGGGGAAAAAAAACAGAAAAAACAGAGTTTAGATTTGTTAAACTGGCATGTACCTTTGAGTGAAGGCTACAGAAGTCATTGTTTTTCTTTTATTCACTATAACACCATTGAAGATTTTATTTATATAAAGACCATTTTTTAAAAAAGAAATATTTTAGTTTTAATTTTTATTTTCAATAAAAGTTTTTGTTTCAAATATTTCAGTGTTAGTCTGTGTCCCATCCCTAATCCTTGGCTCACCGACAATTCTGCCTAATGTCTGTGTGGCTTTAGATTTTGAAGATGCTTATGAAAAAGTTCACCTGGCTAAATTTTAAATAGTTTTATACCTTGTTATGGGATCGTATGGAACCTTCAGATGATGCTGTATAGGCTAAACAAGTGCAAATAACTCACAAATACATTAATTATCTAATTAACATCAACACTTCTGAATACATTGTGAGACTGAAGGATGTCACTGTCTGTGGTGCTTTTACATAGAATGCAAGTCTTTTAGTACGTTTGTGCCACCTGTTTATTTGGTAGGGATATTCAATCAAGTTCTTTTTGGAGAATTATCCATCTCCATTATTTTAGTCTAATTGACCCCATAATTGCTAACTCAGGGAATTTTGAGATCAAGTTTAACATCCCTGCCAGGTTTCCTGCTAGCCAACTCTAAAAATTCATGGGCATCTTCTGTTTGATATCCTTACAGTAGCAATGTTGAACAACCTCTGATTCTAATATCTTTAAATGCAAGATATAAATGATTTTGGAGATTGTTGCTGTTGCATTTCAACCATTTCAGTAAATTTCCATCATAATAATCTCTAATTGAAGTATAAGAAATATTTATCATCATTGCTACATTTCTTAGTTATTTTTGAAGAAAATATTGTACTGAATTATACTAGATTTAGGATAGAAAAGCTTTCCTTATTGACACTCAATGTGGGAGAAAACACCAACTTTTTAAACTCAGATTAATTAATAGTATTCCTTAATGTATAATATGTTTCTCATGTTTATTTGCACTTTACACAAAAATATTGATCATTCACATGCTTTCTTTATTTAATGACTCTGAAAATTAGAAATGGCATCAATTAGTATTTAGTTTTCTAGATATGGTTTATCTAGAATGAGGGCTTCCCTGGCGGCTCAGATGGTAAAGAATCTGCATGCAGTACAGGAGACCTGGATTCCCTTCCTGGGTTGGGAAGATCCCCTGGAAAAGAGAATGGCAACCCACTCCAGTATTCTTGCCGGATGATTCCATGGACAGAGGTGCCTGGAGGGATACAGTTGACGGGGTCGTAAATAGACACAACTGAGCAACTAACACTTACTCACCACTTATCTAGAACACAGACAATTCCAAACAGAAATTTTATACATATCTGAGTGAATCAATTCAACATTGCAGGCAAACTATATGTGTGTGTGTTAGTCATTCAGCACTGTCTAACTCTTTGAGAACTAATGGACTGTAGCCTGCCAGGCTCCTCTGTCCATAGTGTTTTCCAGTCAAGAATACTGGAGTAAGTTGCCATTCCCTTCTCCAAAGGATCTTCCTGACCAAGGGATTGAACCCAGGTCTCCTGCATTACAGGCAGGAGATTCTTTACCGTCTGAGCGGTCGTACTATATATACCATTAACCAAATGTTAACACACTGTTGATGGATTAAATTCATTGTTGATTCCAATATCAGTGAGGAGAACTAAAATTGCTTCACTCAGTAATGTTTCCTGTGAAGTAGCTTTTTGATGCCATGAAGCCAAGAGGTGATTTACTCATTCAACACATGTGTAGTACTTACTGTGTGTCAGGAGCTATTGAAAGTGCTTTACTTATTGAAAAATCCAAACAACTGAATGGAAATAGAGACACAGTTGTAGAGAATAAACATGGATACCAAGAGGATATATCTATATCTATATGTAATGGATAATGAGAATCTACCGTATAGCACAGGATCTTTATTCTGTGCTCTCTGATGGCCTAAATGGGATGGAAATATAAGAAAGGGGATATAGGTATACATATAATTGATTCACTTTATTGTATTCCAGAAACTAATACAACACTGTAAAGCAACTATATTCCAATAAAATTTCTAAAAATAAATAAAATTAAAAAGAAAAAAATGATGTATGCACTATTTTATACCCATTTTATGGTTGAAGAAGTTAAGTCATGAGCACCTGAACAAGCTTGGCAAGGTTCTACAACTAGTAAGTCAAATACCCTGGATTCCATCCCAAGCAGGAAGTCCTTAAACTCTGCACACTTAACCATCATGCTATGGAACATCTGCTCAGAAAATGACACATAATGAAGAAAAACTTTTTTACACAAATTATAGGGCTATTTGCTTAAGTAAATTTAGATGTGTGCCAACAACATTCACAGACAACAAAATCAGAGGAAATTCTGGAGATGCATTTGTACTACCTTATTACTGACAATAGTCAGTTAAATATGTTGTTCAGAACCCATCCATGTGTCATGGAGACCTTTCTAGTAATGCACCTAATTGATTTTGTATGATTCTATGAAATAAAATATGTGAAAAAAGAGTAGTTGGATGACTTTTTATGATGATTTTTGTTCCATCAAGGAAAGGAGAGGGGTTAAAACTATAAGTTGGAAATGAAAACTGATTCCCTAAATACTTCATTTATTGCAAAATTCCTACATGAGTACCACATTTTTAACATTTACAGTGACTGAATAATTGTTCCATCAAATGTAAGAATAGTTCATTAATATTTACTGAGCATATACACATTGTTTATAGGGCACTTCCCACTATGATTCTGGAAAAATGTTAGATAAGGTTTTCATTGTGGCATATTTGTATACTCCATTAATTAATATGCATGTTTCAGAGGACAGTAATATGGATCTAAGCTTTGGATTCATAATTGAGTTCAGCAGCTGCCTCTGCTTTGATATACACAGATGTGTGAATCAAGACAGGGGTGAAAAATGTTAAAGTAGTCCTAATTATTAGAATAATTTTGCATAATTGTTGCTTGGTTGTGCAATAGGATTATGTAAATGTCATTAAATTTATTGTTAAGGTTTATATTATGTTTTAGTGGCTCTTGTTTCCTTCCATTTCCAGACCGTTATGTCATCGTTGGCAGCCATCATCATACCGCTCACAGCTGTAATAGACAAGAATGGGCCAGCAGCACTGCCATCATCACAGCTTTGATCCGGGCCTTGATGTTAAGAGTTAAGAGAGGGTGGAGACCAGACCGTACTATTGTTTTCTGCTCATGGGGAGGAACAGCTTTTGGAAATATTGGCTCCTATGAGTGGGGAGAGGTAAATTACCTCAATTATTGTGCCTTGCTCTCATAATTGCACTGTCATGCTCCCTATCTCTCGCTTTCCTTTGCTCTCTGGACTAGAGTAGACAAGGTAAAACTGATGAAGCCATTAACAGGAATGTGCATCTCAACCAGAGTGTTCTGTATGCTCACTTGCTGCTGCTAAGTCACTTCAGTCATGTCCGACTCTGTGTGACCCCGTAGACGGCAGCCCACCAGGCTCCCCCATTCCTGGGATTCTCCAGGCAAGCATGCTGGAGTGGGTTGTCATTTACTTCTCCAATGCATGAAAGTGAAAAGTCAAAGTGAAGTCGCTCAGTTGTGTCTGACTCTTAGCGACCCCATGGACTGTAGCCTACCAGGCTCCTCCATCCATGGAATTTTCCAGGCAAGAATACTGGAGTGGGGTGCCATTGCCTTCTCCCTCACTTGCTGAGATCACCTCTAAGAATGCTAATGAGTTAGATTTAGACCACAGTGAATTGTGTGTGGTCTGCAACTATCTTATTCTTGTTGCTACCAGACCTACAGACTCTAATATACCTGCACTGGGGTTTACCTGGTTATTATGTCAATCCTTAGATTGACAGGCACTGGATAAGAAGTGATCAAGTGATACATACCATTACCTTTTTTTTTTAATAAACCTTCTAGCAATTTTCTGAAATTAGGATACAATCTTATGTGTTAAATGTGTTTTAACTTGGCATTATATCTTACCTAAACAATATAGAGATTGGACTGAAAACAGCAGTTTCCTTTCTTCTGCCTTGTTTTCTCCCTCCGATCAATCCTTCCTCCTATTCTTACACCCCTATCTCCCTGCTCCTTCTTTTCTACTTGCATCTCTACCTATCTACTTACCTGCCTACTTGTCTAACTACTTTAGGTAGCCTTTGTTTTGGAGAAAGAAATGGCAACCCACTCCAGTATTCTTGCCTGGAGAATCCCATGGACAGAGAGGCCTGGCAGGCTATAGTCCATAGGGTCACAAGTCAGACACAACTTAGCAACTAAACCACCACCCAGCCATTGTTCAAATGAAATCTTGTATGCAATGGATTACAGTTAGAATACAACTGGAATAAATTTTTAAATGATTCTGATGTGTCTGTGTCTCACAAATAAATACACTATGTTTTTAATGGGATATGACAACTTTGGATTGATTCCACATTTACAGCAATAAACACATCATAAAACTCTTAGATTTTCTATTTACTTTTATGATTTAATAAAAAGAATTTTAACAGAAATAAGAATTTTAAAAAACCTACATAAGTTTAACTAGGAAAAATAAAAACATTTGATATTCTAGTTTGTTACTATATCATCTTTAGAGGGAAAAATCCCAAATATATAATGAGAAATTCTCATTTTGTTTTTCATTTAATCACTCAAAAATGCACAAAATGGCTATTGGCTATCAAAAAACAATCAAAAAGCTATACAAATGAAGCTAGCAAACCTCTTTTTTAATTTGAGAGAAAGATGTTTCAAAACGAGAAAAATTTTACAGTTGTAAAGTTTATCAAGATTCATACATTGGAAATCAAAATACTTTTCTGTATTTAAATTAGTGTATGAATTTTTTTTCCATTACTCAAGAAAACTATTTCAAATAAAGAAATTCCATTGCTGACAGAATCTTTTAAAGCTGACAAATTTTTAGTAAGATGTAAAATGTATTAGCTAAAGCAATCTCTCAAACTTCTATTCTAAATTCCTTACTTTAAGGATAAAAACAATTAAAAATAATTTGGGGAGTACATATGTGATATGGGCTGATTTTAATAATTCAGAAAGTTTTTATCACAAAGAAAACAATGTTTTAGTTTTCTTGTAGCAATAAGCACATTTAAAAAAATATCTTTAAGATTCTTTCAAAAAATTTATTCCAGTATTTTATATAGCCTTTTCCATAATAATTTTCAGTCAGTTCATTTTAATTCTAACTTAGCACACATATTTCTAAGCTGTGTTCTCAAAGTAGGCTTGTGCAACAATAGTAGTTCCTAACTTAATTCCTAAATATCATTAACTCCTCTGCATGGGGAAGTATATTGCAAATAGTCCTGGAATTTATTTGAGCATCATGCATGGTAACCATAAATTAATTCACTATTGTGACCTTTTATGTATGTGAGCAATTATATTTTCACCTTAAGTAAATATTTTTTGTAGTTAATAAAATATTTTATTTATTGACTCTGTTGTACCTTTTGGTCATTTTATACTTTCTCAAACAATAGATACTAAAAATACAACTGTTATACTGTAAGAGTCCATAGGAAAAAAATGTTTCTTATAGAAAATTCTCTTCCTATTCAAAATGGTTAGAGACCTCTGTCTTAAAGTATTTATGTGTATATGCATATTTGACAACTAATTATATACCCAATCACTTTCTGGCTTTTTCCATGACTAGATGAGCAAAAATATATAACAAAGAAAATAGTGAATACTGTGTAATTTAATTATTAGCTCATAAAATGTACTATTGTAAACTACTGTACCTTAGATTATTTCAGTATAGTTCACGGAGTATTTTTGTAACAATCAGGTTGAGGAGGAATTTATAAAACTATTAGTTTTCCTGTTCTGTCTACTCTTATCAAACCTACTTTTTGTGAAAACGGAAGACTTTTTTCTTTTAGATGAAACCAATTTGTGCACTAAATGTATTCCCTAATGAAGATGAGTGAGGAAAGAACTTGTTGACAGGTCATAATGCCCTTTCTAATTTTGTTTTGCTCAGGATCCCCTTGAAATGCAGAGTTATAATTAAAAGTTAGGCTATACTGGTCAGATGGAATTTATAGTGATAGAGTTATTAGGCATTTGACTCAATACTGATTTTGATCCTTGAAGAGAATTATGACATTCTACTAAATAGGTTCTTTAAAAAATGTACCATCTCTCCTGTGAAGAATCTTCATTTCAGGCTATAATGGATATACTATAGATTTTATAATCAAAGAAATCAGAGTTCAAATCTTCTGTACAATAGAACATGTGATCTCAGGCAAGAATAATTTCTCCAACACTTGATTCCTCCTAAAAGTGTACTAATGTCTATATTATGAGGTTCTTATGAGAATTAAATGGACTGACTTATAGACATTGTCAGTGTGGTAGTATGTTAATAGAAGCTTTTTTTTTAATAGCTATTGTGTAATAATGAACATTTTTAATAACAACATTATGTGTAAAGCAGAGTACTTAAGATTAAAGTTCATCATTTCTATTCAAAATATTTATTTTAAAACGAATTGTCTTTTCACCTCTTTTACAGAGGTATCACTGAATTTTCAACACAAACTAAGAATAATATTGATGTGCTGGATATATAAGCCTTTACAGACTTTCATCTGATGGTGTTGGAAGAAGAAAAAATATTTTTAAAGCATGAAGTAATACAATTTTTAGGGTGTTCCTATAGAACTGACACCATGCTAATTACTCATTAAATATTTGTGTAGGAAAAGGAAGAAAATAACAGAAGGGCTTCTTAGAGGTAACATCAATAGGATCGGTGGTCTTCAGTTTTTGGAATTTGTGTTTAGCAGAGAAGTGAAATAACTAATCTACTTAATCATTTTATGCTAGTTTATGGGTGAAATGCATCAGATTTTATTTCAGGTAATCTCTGCAGGGCCACAATTGTATTATGCCCTATTTTGTTCAGAATAAAGAGCCACTTTATGCAAACACTGAAATGATTTATCCATGTCTGTTCTCTAATTCAAAGTCTATAAAATTAAATGCTGTCATAGAGCAAATATTCTATCCTGTATTCTGAAGTTGAATCTCATACTATATAAACCATATAAGGATATTTTTCTCTTAAACTTTTACATTTTTGAGGAACATGAACATGCTTTAAAATATTGTATTGTATATTGTATGGATATACAATAAGCAGTATACTTATTTAAAATGCATTTTAAATATTGTATTTAAATATTTAAATACTACCCTTGCTACCATTATTTAAAATACATTTATGACCCTTGAGTACTCTATTAAATAGTAAGAGATTGCTTTAAATACAAAATATAAAGTATTGTGCAAGGCAATGATTTTAAGTAGGACATGTTTATTTTTCAACATGTAACTGAGAAAGTAGAATCTGTCACTTTTATTTATCTTAAAGATATATATATTTTTTTTCTTTTTTTTAATTTCAGGATTTCAGGAAGGTTCTGCAGAGAAATGTTGTGGCTTACATTAGTCTCCACAGTCCTGTAAGGGGTAACTCAAGTCTCCACTCTGTTGCTTCACCATCTCTTCAGCAACTGGTAGCTGAGGTAAGATGAACCACTTTCATAAAATGACTTTGTAAAACTGCCTTTTACTCCATAATCTGGCATTTCTTAATATTTTTATTTTTTTAAATATACATGAGACTATCCATAAGTGTTTTAAGGAATGATTTATTCCTAACTTTTTATTGTCATCTCTTCAACCAACGTCCTATGTTCTGAAATTCTTTATTTACTACACTTTTATGGTTATAGTTGTAGGTATGAATTATACATCTATAGAGAATGTGTGTAAAAATGTAAATCTATTTCTTAAAAATTGAATTTAGTGCTTAAGTTCCCAATTCTGCCAATTTTGGCATGTTGTGATAAAATTGGTTACTTGGGGATTTCTTCTTCAGTTATGTTTTGAGTAAATGTGGGTCCTCTTCTATCTTTTCAACTATGGGGTAAGCCTTCTCATAGCAGGACCCATGTTTTTTTCCTAAAATATAATGAGAACTTGATTCAAGATACTTGGAAAGTATTATTTGAAAACAAATTATGGAAAAAGAAAGTATGTTTTTTCCTAAAAGTATCTTGAAAAAAATTCAATAATTCAATAAATAATTCAAAAATTCAATAATGACTTTCTATAGTTATCTATTTTTTTTTTAATTTAGTTACTTCTCATCTGTTTCAAATGAATTTTTGGAACATATTTCCTCTTTTATGGGTAGAGTTCACACTTTTGTTTCTGTACTCTATGACTTTCAACCAGATGACATGTGTTATGTCTAGAAATGAAAGCAATCGTGCCACTACTCTAGGGTGGTTTCCTCCCAAATTCCAAGGGCTAATGATATATATTAGAAAATGGCCTTTAAGATGCCCACAGAGTTTGCCGTATCACAGACCCTGAATTAGAAAAAGAGAGCGAGAATGAACAGTGCTTTGAATTAGCCAAAATTCTTGTTTGAAATGTAATGCAAACTAACATTTTATAACTTTCATAAAGTATTTTCTAGTTTAGTAGATTTCATTGACATTTCTGTATGTAGTATAATAATGAACACATTATGAAAGATGAAATAGATAAATCTGTATGTTTAAGAGCAGCTAAACTTCAATGTGTGTGTCCTAAATCATATCCAGATCTGTAAGTGAGTCCCTCCTGCTCTTTTACTGCTTTGAATTCTCTGACTTTCTTAAATGCCTGGGAAAAAAGGCATAAGAGGAGAGTCAGTTGTAGATGTCTCTCTTAGGAATTTAAGATATTCCTGAGTAAGTGGGTTAACAGGAAGAAGAAATTATGAACTCAAATATCCAGTTAGTTTAAAAATGATGTCACTTCCTTCTCTTGTATTATAATTTTCCTATTTAAAAATCTTGAAAGATATGTAATCACTGACATTAATATACAAAAATAAACTGTTAAGGACTTTATAGTGCTTAGAACTTTCTACCTATACTAATATTAACTCTAAAAAAATGTCTGCAAATATAATAGTATTTAAAATGTCTTTGTACATGTCATAATAGAGGGATGTAAAATAGTTTACAATCTAACCTGAAAGTCTGAGTATATTGCATGGTTTCCAGTAATGACAGATGTACCTCCTTATTTGTTGGTAGAAGAAACATTTTGTTCTATATTTTAAAATAATTATATTAATACTAACCTAAGAATGAACTGGAATCTATAATGAAAGAAAGTTTCTTTCAGTTGAGATTGTGTGTGTCTCTGTGTGTGTTCTATAGAACAATTTGGAAGGGTAGGATTATCACAAGTTCAAACAAACGATGGCATAATCTAAAATATTGGGGTTTACTTATCTATATATATTTATGTTATTAATATAGAACAAACATATGATAATTCAAGGTATATTTGTATAAAAATTTTAATGTTACATTTTTCTTTAAGATATATAAGTGCCCTTAGAAATATAAAAGTCAAGAGAAGAAAGGAAACAAACCTCAATAATGTGTATGATTTAGTTAATATAACACTGCTGCTGCTGCTGCTAAGTCGCTTCAGTCGTGTCCGACTCTGTGCGACCCCATAGACGGAAGCTCACCAGGCTCCCCTGTCCCTGGGATTCTCCAGGCAAGAACACTGGAGTGGGTTGCCATTTCCTTCTCCAATGCATGAAAGTGAAAAGTCAAAGTGAAGTCGATCAGT